>JARYHS010013630.1:15410774-15453998 GCA_031002005.1 Vandiemenella viatica
TGAGGTACTCCCATTCTTAATTCCACTTCTTTTAATATTGCGTTTCCTACACTTGCTTTCTACCTTTAAGAATTCTACTACCCAGTAGAACACTTTTTCAGCTACACCAATGGTTTTTACCTTATTTACAATCATCACATGGTTCACTCGGTCTAAATTATTTGAAAGATCTAGTGCTGCACTATCTGTTTGATCTCTACTTACCATTTCATCCAAAATATTTTGCATATAGCCTACTAGCTGAGAATCGCATGAAAATCCTTGTCTATAACCATGTTGTCGACTTGAACAACACTTACGTTGCTCAAATATGTTTCTGATGTGGTTGTACATCAATCTCGCAATTCATTTAAACAGCACTGATGTCAAACTAATTGGCCTATAATTTTCTACCTAATTTTTCACCCCTCGTTTACGTATCGGTACTACTATAGCAAGTTTCACTCCTCTGCTAAGCAGCAAGTATCCAGATTCAGCTTAAATAACGTTTCAAGATGAGGTACAAGCATCATTGCGTACGCGATAGCCGTAAACAGTTTCATGCATTCATATCACCTTTTGTAGACGATGTAAGTAAAATAGTACTTCGTTGACTTCCACCTGTAAAAATGTTACTGTTTATGAGGGCGATAGTGACTGTACATACATATGTTCATTATTATTATTTTTACTGTAGTTTCAGCCACTTATGGTCAGGGCCGGTTTAAGGCTACCGCAAGAACCGCAGTCGCGGGGGGGGCCCTAGCTTGAGGGGGCCCCGCCACGATCCCCTTCAAAATTTGTCCTTACTCAGCGCACAATATTCCTGCTAAAATAATAATCTACAAATTTAGAATGTTAACAAGCTGCGTTCACAATAGACGTTTCCGAAGCGTGGAGATCCATGAGAAATCCTTCATCAGATTTAGTTTTGAGAAAGTCGCATCTGATGTAATTACAATAGGCCTATATACTTAAAGATGTGTATTTCTCTGAATCTATTTCAGCAATTTATGGAATTTCGTTCGAATAAACTCATTCTTCTTTTGACGTTTCATAGAAATGTTATTGAATTAAAATGCGTATGCCTGCTCACGTGTCTCCAGCCCCAAAGACCTATATATCGAATCCATTCGGGAAAGATTAGAATTCGGGTGTGTCGAATGGCGTTCCTGCTCGTGGTAGATGGCTCGCCAGCGAAGGTAGGCTGCGGATATCCCTTGTACAGTGGAGAGTAACTACGAGAGCACAGCTGATACAAGGATCCGGTTTATTAGACTCAGTCTCACAATACACAGTGACAGATAGCGGAGTGATGTTGCCTCGAAGGTCCGGCATGAAGAGAGCTCCGTGTGCTGTGCGCTGCGGTTAAGTAGCTCCGAAAGTGTCACTGCAGTCGCCGTGGCGCTGGAATTTTGCGCTGCGTCTGTAGCGCCATCTAGTAGCGTAGCCCCATACTCCCGATGTGACATATGTGTACTAGCAAAGAAGGGTAAGAAAAGAAATTTCGTGTACAAAAAGTATATTAGAAATATAATAGCTATAAAATTGAATACAAAAAAATATCATTTGACACAATAGGCAACAGAGCTTAGCCAGAAGTGAAAGTTGCAGTAGTTGCGAGATCCATATGAGATGCATATATAAGTGTGTGTATGTATGTATGTGTATATAAAGTCACGTAAATTATCAACAGTGTAGGCAAAAGTACATCTAGAAAAGAAGTAGGGGGGCCCGAAATCAAACTTCGCAGGGGACCCAGAAATTCCTTAACCCGGCCTTGCTTATGGCCTGAAGTTACACAGCATCCTTGATTGTTAACGTTTCTCATTCCGCCAGTGCTCATTCATTCTCTGTCTCACCCGCCTATCGTTCCTAGCCTGGGAAAACACGTGTTCATTGTAGTGTGTCATTATATGTCGTGAATGAGACATGAAAAAACCCAGTTAGTGAAATACACCCACTCTTTCGAAAGATCGCAAGGCACATACAAACTTAACATTCCCATCAACAGCGTTGAATAACCTCACCCCATACGCACTGCGAAGAGGTTTGGAATTCAACCCAGCTCTTTGATGCACAATCTGGTGATTAGGAAGTGTGCACCTACCCTGTTGGCAAAATCCGCCACCAGGACTGGAACCATCTAACCCCGTGTCAGCTCCAGCCACCCTCATGGTTCACCATGCAGTACCACTTCCAACTCTGTTGACCATGTCCTGAAAGGTAAAAATTTCTTCTAGCATCGGCTCTAACCAATTAAACCCGAGTTGAGTTCCACACCCTCTGATGGAATCTCAGTTACCATTCAGTTAACCAGCAATCCTTCCAGCAAAAGTTCGAAGCCCTTAGCTTATTGTCTCTACGCGGTTTGACCATCTCATATGGAGAACCAAGTCCACTTAAGATCTCGAAAGGGGCGGGAATGTACCTACAGACGATTGCAATGAATTTCCTTGCAAAAAGGCACACGTAAGTGTAGGTCTCTTCTCTTTTGGTTTAGCCACATGTCTTCTGCTATCTCCAACAGCTAAGTCGTGATTCTTAATTACGACAGCTTTCCAAATGATGGTGGAAGCTCAACTTTTTCATTCGCCATTTGTAAAGTTTTGGATCTATGGTGAATGACACGGAAATCTATGTATGTACGTTATTTGGAGCCAACTAGGACAACTTTAGGCCTTCGTTTTGATTGGGCCTGTTCGCTTTGGATTGTTCATCTCAGTTTATCTCATGTGTCACTATCTTCTCCCGAAAGAGATTTCGATCAAAAGACCCAGCGTGGCTGGTGAACGGTTAACATTCGGGTGGACGCTGGTTCAAAATCCCATCCGGACGTCCAGATTTGGGTTTTCCATAGTTTCCCCAAATCACTCCAGGCGAATGCCGGGATGCTTCCTTCAAAATTCCATGACGGAATTCCTTCCAGTTCCATGCCTACCATCCTTTCCTTTTGCCATAAGCAAAAAATATTTCTCACAAACAGCTTCGTGTTTTAATCCAAACAAATGAAGGTTTTCTTCGATACTTATAAATCAGGGTTTTATATCAAAGAAATTAAAGATTTTTTAACCAAAAAAAAACAACAAAAAAAAGGGAAAAACTTCATTTTCACAAAAGATTTTTGGTATCTTTTCCTTCATTGCTTTGAGTTGACCATAGAATCTTGCCCATCTTTTGCGGATTGTTTCAGTGTTTTCTCCCTTTTCATTCTTCATCTTATTCTTCTTTGTTGGATCTTTTTCGATGAATACCATTCTTTAAGTTGGAACCTAGAAATCCAATAATGATTTTTCACTGTTTTCTCACGATTTCTCCCAGGAATTCTTTATCGGCATTCTGGAACAAGATTTCGGTCGCATAAAAAACTACTGTTTCGTATTGACGTATCTGAGTAGGCCTATTGAGGGAAAGACATTTATTTGTCGTAGATCTCTAATAGGCTGTTTCGAGTTTGCGTATCGTTCTCTGAATTGCTTCTGAGTCCAAACAACTTTCCATCATTATCAGGCCCAGGTACTTTAATTTTTCCAGTCCGCATTTAGTTCGAGTTTTTGGTGGAGCGTTATTGATGTTAGTTAGCCATTACACTTTTATATATCTGAGGAATTTTTTTAATTGTGTGCCAAACACAATACACACTATTCGGGCCTGCAAGCTGGCTTTTTTTTCCCTCCAACGTTTCGGTTCTATATTCATTGGCTGCCAATATTTCGCGGTAGTTGACTCGTCGATCATTGGCTCGGAAGGTGCAGCAATTCGCAATACCTGCTTCTAAGGTTCTCGCGTTATCGCTCACTGCTCCGAAAGTTAGCGGAAATCCCACCCCCGCACTGACAGCCCCCTTCAGACATTAGTCGCTCGTCGCCGCACGGGATGAACAGGCAGGGCTCTCCACGGCGCGTGGTTTTACGGGCCGCGCTCGGACCAACTGAACTGTGAGACGAGACCCTCCCGTAGCGGCCGGCCCGTGCTGGCCTGTGAAGGCGCGCCTCCATCCATCGTCAGTCGGCGACTTCAAAGGCGCGTATAGTGGCGCGGAGCAGTGTGGTGTACAGTGGAGGGGAGCACCTTTTCATCTCTTGCAGAACAGCCCCTTTGCTCGGGCGAACGTCTCACTTCATTTCTGTTCCGACCGTACACTCGCGTCGTCTACTTGAGCGTCATTACTACAATGGTCGGTTTTTTTGTGCATAATGTGATGCTACAATACATACGCAAGCAGTAAAAGTGTACTCGTGAGAAAACGGGGTCTTTTTATTACTTATTTGCATTGCCTTGCACTTTTTACATTTAAGTGTAAGCTGCCATTTATGGCACCATTCCGAAATAACATCCAGATAGCGCTGAATTTCCAAGCAATCATCAGAGCAACTCACTTCCCTATAGATATGTGCATCGCCAGCAAAGAATTGCATCCTGCAATTAACGTTGTCAACGAGATCATTCATAAAAATTAGTAAAAGAAGTGGTCCTATTACACTTCCTTGAGGAGAAACTAATGCAGAATGGGGGAAAAAAGCTGCAGAACAATATGATGCGCTCCACCAGGGGACAAAATACTGCTCCGCTAATTGTATAATCACGTATGTTCTATTTCGGCGCTGATAAATGGTTTTACAACTTTATTATCGGTAGCATTTACGACGCAACAGTAAAGAGTCCCACGCATATTCCAATGCAATCACGTACAGAGCCATTGAGTGGTTGTTTCGTCATATGCCTCATCTGATATGTTTAATTTTGTTTTTAACACCTCTCGCATGTAAAATCGAATGCTTGACTAATGAACATAGGAAAGAAGAATGAGTATGTTCCTGGAACGCTAGATGAACCTTTTGCTATTACTGTCACTAGATGTCTTGCACTATTTCCTAAAACCGTGTTACACAGAGGGGGTTGCACCGTTCTTTGCAAATTACTCGAACAAAACGTTTCTACAACCATCTAATCACCTTTATTTATGAATGTTTCTCTAAAAAACTAAAACAATTAATACAGTTATTTATACTCAATATTTCTACGAAGTCGCCTTCTTCGGATGCAGTTTTAAGTCTCCAAGTTTTCCTAGAGCACGTTGTGTAAAAACTGCCGTAGCAACGACAGACGTTGTTACGTTGCCTAGCAGCATCTCAGACGTCATTAGACGCCCGCGGAATACAGAACACAGAGCGTTGCTGACGAGCAGCCTCAATAACAGGTATCCAAGCATCACTTAGTTGGAAACCACAATCCCGGTTAACCAGATAAGACGCGATGCGATTTCCAGACGCTGTCCCAGAAGCCTCTCGAGTCCATATCCTTGTTCCAAACTATGTTCCGCCATCGCGGATTTGTCGATTTAAACAAACGTAACAACGTCTGTCGTTGCCACGCCAGTTTTTAAACTACGAGCTCTAGGCAAACTTCCAGTCTTACAATGCACCTGAAGATGGCGACGGAGGTTTATGTCGCCGAAATATTGTGTATAAATAATAGTATTACTCGGTTTGATTCCCGAGAAACATTCATAAATAAACCACGCCAAGAAAAACTGCGTTGATTTATGTTTTACCACATTGTTGTTTTATGCGCTGCATTCCTAAACCGACGAAGCCCACCACGTAAGGCCGCGGCACCCAACCTATCCTAAGCGGTTCCGCGGACAAAATAAAATTAATAATTATGAAAACATAAATAGAGGAGTAAGAACACGCGAACTCTGGCCACAATAGCAAATTTCCAATTATTATTAATATTATTAGTGGTGCATTCTCCAAATAAATGGAAGACATTAAGCAAATGACCCGATCAAGTTTCCTTCTTCTTGTTGTTCCGCACGTCAGAGCAAATTGTTGGTCACTTTCTTTGATCGAGCTGCTGTTGGCGAAGGTTGTTTTCAATTGACATTTCCTTCAAACACTAAAGTGGATGTTCTTTGCTTTCGGTGAGACTTTTCGGTTGCTCTTCGTTGTTTTTATTTGTGGGTGTCTTAATCATTTCGAATCTTAGCGAATCTGGATGATGTTTGCGGTCAACTGTGTCTCGCCAGTTACAGTGGTGAGCGTGGTGAGTTGTCGGCTGGTTGGATGACTTGGGGGGCGTCCATAAATTACGTGAGGTAAAATACGGGGGGGGGGGGGTCCGCCGAAATCTCACCAAAGAGGAGAGAGGGGGGTCAACGGAAATCTCACGTGAGGTTTTAGAAATATTTGTTCGAGTGTAGAGCTAAAAAGAAAAAAAAAGAGAGGTCTAAAAATGACGCGAAAACGATTTTAGGGGGTCTCAAAAAATTGCGAGGGCGATTTCTAGGTGGGGGTCTCAAGGGCCAGATCTCACCAGAGGAGGGGGGTGGGACCAGATCTCACGTAGTCTCACCAGTGTGGGGGTGGGGGGTCCGGAAATCCGAAAAACACCTCACGGAATTTATGGATGCCCCCTTGGCTTGCGTGCGCGGACTTCCGGGTCTTGGTGCTTGGCGGTAGTTTCCGTGTAGTTTGGCGTCGTTTGTGTGTTGGAGGTTTGAAGCCCTGAAATCAGGTGGCATGGGACCCACCGCAATTGCAACAGGTGGCTTCGTGCTTAGGTCTTGGGCACTCTTGTTTCAGATGATCACCCCCGCAGCGGACGCACCTCAGCTTTGAGGTGCATTGCCGAGCGTAGTGGTCAAATATTTGGCACCTGTAGCATTGGACAGGTCCTCGTGAAGGTTTCTTGGCTTTGGTGTTTGTAGCCTTGTTTCTTGATTTGTTGGATGGGGGGTAGAAGCTCTTTGAAAGCTACCTCCAGTTCTTGCAGCTTGCTGAGTATTGTATTTAGGTCCGACAAGCAGAATGCGTCCATCTGCTGACGGCCAGGCGAGCAGGGGAAGTATAGTGTCCTGTTGCAGCAGGCCTAGCAGGCATACCCAGTATGCAACATGTAACGGTGGTACAGGCCCCTCTTCTAGGCACCTCCATAGGAATACCTCGTTGCGACGAGTCGGAAGCCTGATTAACCGGACGAATAGGAATAATTACTGGAACAGCCGTAACATCAGTAGGTTGCTGTTAAGTAACAGGAAGGTTCAGCTGTACTGACCCTCATCCTTGAGAGGGTCGGCGGCGATCTTCTTCTTCTCAGAAGGTAAAGGAGGTCCTGGGACCGCACTCGCGACCGACCCGAACGTCAGTGGACTCTGCTTTGCCTCCGCTATCATTCTGTCTAGAGCATCCAGGCGAGAATCGACCTTTTCGGCTGCTTTTCCACTCGTCTTGGGCGGCATGCTTCCCATGCGATGAGACATGACCTCGGCTCTGCTCTGTACTGTCTTGTTGTTTCAATAGGATTTCATTCTTTTCGAGATAGCTTGTTTGCGTTCTTTCGACCACTTTGGTCTGTTTTGTTTTGGTTATTCAATTGTAACTTCACATTTGTCTACTCTGTGTCTGATGGTATCCCTTTATAAAATGTCCGTTGATCTTATGTTTGCGATTTTGAGATCCTTTCGAATTTCGTTCGGCCAAGGTGTTGAATTTTTAAGTGAGGTTAGATAATCTATCATCTTTTTGTCAATCGATTTTCTAGTAATCTGTTAAGGTGACCTAAGAATTTCATTCGCCTTTTCTTGATGCCATTTTCGATATTTGAAAACTTTTCTGTTGTTTTGATTGATTGCAGTCTGTAACCAACTATAGACTGTTTTGCTCCTAGAAATTTCCCAATATATTATCTCTCTTCTTTTTTGATTTCTTCAAGTTCGTCTTTTCTGTTAAGAGTCGACGATTCGCTTGCATAGAGGACTGTTGGTTTTTTGACTTCTTAGAGTCTTATGTCGGTGTTGCAGGACCGAATTTTGGTCTGCCATGGCATGGATTTTTTGTTGTAGAGGTTATTATTAGTAGTAGTAGTATTATTAATGATTCCGCGGGTAGTCTCCAAGGGGTGGGCAGTTGAAAAGGTTGACATACGCAATCGTCACAGGTTCCTCAAATTAAATCAGGAGTGCACTAGTTAATTCAGTGAAAAGTTTTTTAAAAAAACTGTCAACAAGTTACGATTCATGTTTTGTTGAATGAAAATCACACAACAACTACTAGTAAATTTCATGAAGTGGTACCTACATTTTTTTTATTTTCTTCCTGACCAATAATCTGCTTCGTATATACTGATCTCTGTCTACCTCTGCGGTGTCTTCCTTCGACTACTCCCTCCACTCATAATTTAACCAATCCCGCATGTCGTAAAAAAATTACCATTTTGTATTTTCATTCTCTAAGACCCTTCCACAAATTTCTTTCCTCACCCATCATTTCTGAAATATATTCATTTCTTACCTTATCTGTCCACTTAATTTTCAGCATCCTTCTTCAATTTTACTTTTTTCTGGTATTCCTAAAGTCCATGATTCGAGAATTTTAATTAGTCCTTTCTGAGTCCTTGTCCTATACTTCTATTTTTTGCTAGTGCTATTCTGCTTTAAACGTCATTCCTGTTTCGACCATCAGTAGAACGGACCATGAATTTAATTTTTGATTTTTTTTTTTTTTTTTTTCCTGTGTGTTGTGTTACTGACATCATTGCTGTTGCTCTCGAAGTTAAGCTTACACGCGTGCTGTGTTACTAAATAATCAAAGTTACGAGGTCAATTAAATGTTACCATAAATCAAAGATTGAAGTAGTTATCTTTGATTCACTGTGTTCTTTGGTTCATATCTATTGCGAGTTATCATATCTTTTCTCTGACCGAGTAGCGCAGCTAGTTCAACAAGGGCCCCGTTGCAAAAAAATTATTTTGGGCCCTGAGGCCCCCCTGAGCTGTGCTTGGGGGCCCCTAAGCAGTAGCCCGAGGGCTCTGTGGGCAGTGCTTGGAGGCCCCTGGGTTGCGCTTAGGGCCCCCTTACCTGCGCTCAGGGGCCCCCTGAGCGTGGGGGCTCCGGTGCACTGCTGGCGGCGAGCTATTTAGAGGAGATCGGGCCAAATTCTCTTCTCTCAACACATGCAAGCAGTTAGCTTGGATAAACTAATTGAGAGGTATTTTTACACAGTCTAGAAAAGAGAAACTCATTGTTCTGGTGGAGATAGTATAGATTTTAATTCATATTACTCACTGACACAACTTTTAAGACACTTACGTTATACTGAAACAAGTTTCCCACACATTTCGCAAGCTATTTTAGCTAGTGAATGAACGGGTTGTGTTCACGATATACAACCTTCTCCGAGCGCCACGACACACGTATTGCCCGCGCACTGCTCCGCTACAATGCAGGCCAACCAGCCAACAAGCGCTGCTGCACAGCTGTACTGCCCAGCGCCAAAGACTGTCACACAACTTATATAACAATCCTGATTACTAAGCAAACTACAGACTAAGGAAACTCAACAATAATTCATATCAAGATATAAACATTAACATACTTATAATTCATAATTGCTACATGATTCAATAATAATAATAATTGTAAATTAATTATAAAAAATGATTGCGGTTTAGTGGTTATGTTACACTATTGAGGTTACGAAAATGGTAATCATGTTTGATACAGTGTGATCTTTGGCGCTTATTTTTCCAGTTTATGAGTAGATTATTATTTATGGCTCCACCCAATGTCCGCGTAAAGTTATAAGATACCTCAGTTTTTAAGTTAGATCCTAAAGTTTCAAAATGTAAAACTTTATACAAATCGGTTCGTATTTTTTGCGCGATTCGTGGACAAAGAAATCTTAACAACCGGCTGCTTTAAGTTTTATATCAGTGCTCTTCCTTTGCATCCTCATTCTTCATACGGTTTTATATAATACCTATGACATTGCAGCCTGCCTGTGCACTCTAAATTTTTTGCAATACGAAAATCAATTCACGTGCATCTCGCCGTAATTAATCCGAAATGGGATACGCGGAATTATTATCAGATTTAATTTCAGCAAACAACGATGTTATTCGAAATTAACTTTTCCGCTCACCGTTTCGCATCATAAACGCCGAAATGGTGTTTTTAATCTCACCGACATTGAATTAAAAAATTCGGTGCTCAATGTCAACGCATGAAATATTAGGTTCCGGCCCAGTGACTTCGACCTAGACGAGGCATCACCTTTTTGTGCCCCTGTTACAATAGTAATTAGCGAATTTCGTGCTAGTATTAATATTGTAGCAGAAGCAGAAAAACGAATTTTTAAGATTCCATACCAGCCAGTTAATATGATTGAATACATTTGTTTACCCGTGGCTCTAGAAGTCACTTTTTTTTTTTTTGCTTTTGGTTATAAGCCTCTTTGAGGTCAAGGAAATTGGAGGCTGTCAAGGACTAGGGCCAGGGAACAGTAAGAAATTCAGCCATGGCCTTTTGAAGGAAGCATCCCGGCATTCGCCTGGAGTGATTTGGGGAAGCCATGGAAAATCCAAATCTGGATGCCCAGACGGGGATTCGAATCCACGAACTCACGAATGCGAGGCCAGAACCGAGTGGTTAACGCTCTGGCCTCGCATTCTGGAGGAGGCCGGGTCGAATCCCCGTCCGGGCATCCAGATTTGGGTTTTCCATGGTTTCCCCAAATCACTCCAGGCGCATGCCGGGTTGCTTCCTTCAAAAGGCCATGGCCAAATTCCTTCGCGTTCATTTCCCCAATCTCATCCCTCCTCTAGTGACCTCGCCGTCGACAAGGCGTAAAGCCCAAGCAAAAAACAAAACAAAAAATGAAAAACAAAAAACAAGGCCATAGCGATACCGCTCACCCACCACGCTCGGTCGCTCATGATTCAGATAGTCGAACGAGATATTTAGTTCGACCCTTTACCTCAGCGACTACTGTTCATTTGTGCCTTTTGCGTTAACTGTACCCTACGCAATCCACAAATTTTTTGGTGTCAGAGGGTGCTTAAAACTAATCTCCATTGCATTCTATTTCGCAAAATACGACCGCACATACAGTGTACACATATACAGTCATACTAATAAAGAGGAAACGACTGTTAGAAAGGGTACATTTCAATTGAAGTTATCACAATAGGACACTTGAGTTCGTCTCGTGTTTTTGCGTTCATCGGAGCTCTTGTGCCCGCAATGTTTCTGGGTGATGGGTTTATTTTCTGTAATCCACAACCCCGTGGCTGGGTGGACCATCTGAAGAAGGCTATTAAGCCATTATTATTATTACTCCGCGGTTTACTAAAAGTGTGTGGCTCCTATCTGAAAGGGTAATGCCCAGCATTCGCCTGGAGTGATACGGGGAAAACCATGGAAAACCCAGATCAGGATGGTATCTAAAGCTACTCCTGTCGGATTTTAAGTTTAATCGCCCGGTAAAACCTTTCTATTCCATTCCCTAATCTCTCGTGGGAAAAATGAGTACAGCAATGAATCGGTTCTGACCCTGATTTCTCTTATCTTATTTTCGCGGACATTTTGAGATATGAATGTTGCTGGTAGCAATATTTGTTTGCTGTCATTCCGAAATATGTCAGTCGAGAAATTTTCAATTAGCTTCCGTCGAGAGCAACGCCTTCGGTGTTCCAGGTCTTCCCAAACCTAACTCCTTCAACATCGCACTTACGCTTTCTCTCCAACTATATTTAGCTGTCACGAATCGGGCGGCTCTTCTTTGGACCTTCTCTAATGCCTCCATTAAACCCATTGTGTCAGATTTAGAACGGAGTCATTCGTCGGTAATGAATACACCTAGAGAGCTTCGTCGGCGAATGAAGTTGTTTAATTATTAAGATTCCCGCTGTAGTGAAACTGATATTCGTTGCAGTAGATAGCCAATAGCAATGAAGGCTGAAATAAAGTCCAGAAACTATTTCGAATGACGTTTGTCTCTTGTCTGTGTTTACAGTGAAAACAAAAACACGAAAGATATGTTTTAACTCATATTTTTCACTGTGTTATCAAATTAAAACGTTGTGAGTTTTAAATTATTAATACTCATTTATTCACCAAGAGTCATTGATTCATTGCACCTGTTTGTCTCGTTGGTGTTATTACAGTAAAAACAGCTTTTAAAAAACGAAATAAAATGTTTCAACTCGCATAACTGCATGTTCGAACAATATGGACAAAGTGAGTTTCCGGTATCGGGACTCTGTCAGTTGTATTGCTATTCTTCTGTTTAAAGGGAGTTAAATTCTATTGACGACCGTTTATTTTTTAAATTTTGAATGTCGCTGCGACGTCTTTACGTACAATTACATAAACTGCAACGTATGTGGTACACTGTAGCATACGCCACCGAGCAGTTACCCAGCACACCCATTCTGTCCCACAACAATTACTCTTCAAATTACTGCAATATGTGGGATAACTTGTTCAGAATTTCGTGAGGAAATTTTTTTCGTTCTGTGACTCTCGAACCTTCAAGCGAACATTTTCTCTCTCTCTTAATGCATGCGATCAAGTGTTGTTTTATGATCATTTTCATCTCTTCCATTCCACATTCTTTACCTTACTATACCTAATTATCAGTTTCCACCCAGGATGAGAACATGTTAGGTCATCTTTTTTCCTTGTTATGATCTGTAATTCCACCTCTCCTGTTACAGTTCCAAGTATCGCAAAAGAAGATGTTTATACTACCTTTCCTTACTTCATATTACTTTATTTCAAAACAACCGTCATTTAAGTTATCACCAGTAACTTTCCTAATGATGGTGAACACAAGCTTATTTCACAAGTTTATTTCACATCTTCTTGTTCTAATAGACAAGGGGCAGCCCGCCTGGAACATTTTTCCGTCCCTCGAGATTCATCACATTTTTACAAAATATGTTTATTTTAAAATGTCCAAAGTAGTTAAATCCAATGTATTAAAAAAGTACACTATTTGTGCATCCATATATTCAGAAACCAATATATATCGAAATTATGAGTATCATTATTATTATATTACTATGTTTACATGTAGGAATAATAGGAAACACAATAACAATAAATCATTAGGTTTCAATTTTTCAATCCCAAAAAATGTCTATGTGGGTCTAAATCTAACATGGGGATATATGATATTATATGCGTCCCGCGGTGTTATGGTGCATTTCAGTAGTGGTCCGCACGATCATTTGGGTTGGCCACCCCTGTAATAGACCAATTTTAGAATTTGAAGAATTGTTGGGAATTGTGTGGAGCGGCGGTTGTGGTAGGCCGTTACTCCGAGGGAGGTACGGAGCAGGGTAGAGCTTTAGTCGGAAGTGAGCGATGCGTGACTGACCAGTGGCACATGCAGTCAAGTCAATGATGTTCTGGAACTCATATAGAACCTTGAGGTCGTTGTCTGACAAGCTCGCGCTGCACGGAAACATGACCGATTCTCGTCTCACGTGTAAAAGTATTCTAGAACGGGGATAGAACTTTGGGGTCGTTGTCTGTAATGTATGCAGGCGCAACAGGTTGTAAGGTCTTTGTACGCAGTAACACGTTTCCATTCAAGCTGTCGCCGTATTCACAGCCATCCTATTCTTTTGTTATGATGTATCTTTTTTTTTTCTTTTTTCTTTTTATTTATTTATTTATTTATTTTTTTTTTTTTTTTTTTTTTTTTTTTTTTTTTTTTTTTTTTGAAAAAAGAGTTTGTTTTTGCAGCCATTCAGCCAGCACTCCTCAATGTATGTATGTGGTCACCGTTCATGTATTAATGCGTCTTCGTGTATTTATCTTATCATTCAAGGGAGTAGAGGTCATGAGACAAACCAGACGGACTCTAGCCCCTAAGCTACCGAGATCGGCGTGTCTCCATTCCTGTTGTTATTTGACACGCTTTACATCCGCTTCGATGCGACAGGTTATTCTCTGCAACCAGAGATATTCACACAAATATCATTAACTAGCTGATACCAGCGGCTTCTTTCACGTGGATTAAGAATTTCTTTGCCAGAACTGAATATAGAAAGTTGTTAGTAACGAAGGATTGGTCCCAAACAACACCGAGTAGGCATAATATGACCGGAAAGCCATCACTATATCACTACCGTCGAACCTGTCTCTTGAAGAGAACCAATTTCCAATATATTTAAAAACGGAAAAACAAACGAAGGTGAGGGGATGTGGGGGGGGGGGGAGGGGGGTGTTAACTATGGGCAGGTTTATTTCAGATTTGTCTTTTCTTCTTTCTTCAGCATGGGCATCCGATTCTTGGGTTCCAATAACTTTAGCTGCTCGTGCTCTGCTAGAGCCACAACTTAGGCCAGTTTACGCCCGCAAGGCATGTCAAAATAAACTGGTGCCAGAAACATTTAGGCAGACACAAAGTAATAGGACAGAGAATATCTACATCTACACTAAATAATACGTTTTTTCTCTAAACGAATTTTATTAACAAATTATACACTAACATAATGCGCAAGAAGCACCACACCTTGAGCAACCGACGTAACATTACAGACTAACACACACATCCGACTCTCTGTCCCCATTCAATAAGTTCTCAAAAATTCGTGACTACAACAGTTAATCATACCGGAAAAAAAAAATGTCCTGTACCCTCCCTACAGATTTTCTTGTCAAATTCCGTCAATATCGGTAGAGGCATTTAGTCGTCAAAACGTAACAAAGAAACACAGACTTACTTTCGCATTTATAGTATTATTACTGCAGATCACCCACACACTGACTGCAAATCACCCCTGAGGGATCAATATAACGCAAAAAAAAGTGTACACCTACAGCATTACAAGAGTACCTACGATTTGCCTCGCATTGCACCCCTAAATTTGTGATTTGTACAGTTTAAGGTTCAATCCGAATAACCAGCACTTACGATCAGAAACAATTTTTAAAAATCTTTGCCTCCGCGGAGATTTGAACCGAAGACCGCGATCCAAACATCAGCAAGCAGCTTTAACCACTGAGCTACCCGACCGCTGCTGTATCGAAACGCAATACAGAAACGCACTCAACGCGTCTGTCTATCGCCGTTCAGTAATTTTTAGAAATTATAAGACAACAGCTATTATTTATACAGATAATTTTTCTACCAAAGGTAGAGAGTATTTTTCTCCTTGTTTTAAAGGATAAGTGTGCAAAGTTTCATCGAGGTCGGCTGAAAACTGTGGATTTGTATGAAGAACAAACAAACAAAATACATTCATCGTTATATATATATAGATTATCTCACATTACGATGTGTATCCACTTTAGTAAAATGCGTTGAACCTGGAGACTGGACCTCAACTCAATAACTCGGGAAAGTTCGGCGAGTCCGACGATACTCGAAGTGTTAGTTACGCTGGCCGGCACCATAGCACTGTTTCGCTAAGCAGGAAATTTCAAATGAATAACTGCACTGACATTATTTACTCTTATATTGCTAACAGAAAGTTTAAATTTCAAATTAATAATCGAATTTTATTTTATTAGTACTTACACTACTAAATAAGGTGTGAGTGCGCTGCCAAGTTATAATAGAATAGACTGTTATGTAACAGAGATATAAACTAAAATGCGAGGCAATATGTAAAAGAAATTGTAAAGTGACATTCGTTTAGATTTATATGTTGCTTTTTTTTTTAATTACAGGTGTGTGCCTCGTATTCTCTGTAGCAGTTACTGGAAACAGATTACAACATAAACTAAGATTTTTTTTGACAAAAGCTAAGAAACAAGGAAGTTGATTGGAACTCAGCGAAAGTAATCACGAAATATATGTTAATCGAATAAATAATAGTTACTCGTTTTTATTTTAATTATGGTTTGCTTAGAAACTTTTTTCATAATGAAAATTTCCGTCATTCAAAATCGAATGCAGTTATGTCAAAACATCCTAGCCAAATACTCGTACTCCGCAAATCTAATAACAGAAAGTTTACTCAAATAATTAAAAATGTTAACAAAAAAGATAATGATTCATGGTTATTCGTTTTACCTAAGAAAGTTTTACAGAACAAATTCCTTCTACCACTATAGTGATACCTGTCATGTTGGACGCGCGTTTAAACTAGTTAATAATAATTACATACATTATTTTATAATTACAAACATAAATATATTGGATTGACGTATGATCGTTGCACACAGATGTCAGATTAAAATACATACATGTGGGGTTTATCTGTACACTAACCCCTATCCGATTATTCATTAACTTTATAATGCAGAGAACGCCTGACTAATCATTAACTAATAATCAGCGCTGCCAGTACAGCCAACTTATATTATACCGCTGTCTCTTTGAAATTATACAGAATGAAACCCAATTATACAAAGGAGTCATCCATTGATTACATACGTGACTGAAAGTGCTGGGAGCAAAAAAAGTCCACGAAAAGTAAACAATGTATACATTGATAAATTTTGAATAACAAAAAGGAAATAGATATGCAGGAAGGGTTGCCAACTCAATGAAACAAAGGGCAAACACTTTCAAAAAGGTGCTGGAATGTACTTTACTTTTAAGTGCTCATTTTTGTATCCAATTATACAAGGCAATCTGTTATACAAACAGGATACAAGAGGTAACCAAATTATACAAGTTTTGTATCCAATTATACAATCTGGCAGCCCTGCTAATAATAACCAGCTACCACTTGGTCTTCTTTTTATGCTATGCTGCAAATATCGCGACTACGAGAAAAAACTAACATTATTTGGACGCAATTGTGTCTGTATGAACGGAATTTTGATGGCGTTTCGAGTAATTTTACGGTCTGTGGTGTTGGTGTAGGTGTTAAATATGATAGGTTGACGCTTTAAATTTATTAATAAAACACGGATAATTTTATTTCGCCAAGTATGCTGGACATTGCTGTCTGCCGCCGTTATCTCATGTGTGCAATACTGGGTGGCCGGCCCAAGGTCGGTCTACACGTAACGTCTTGACTGACAATTCCATAACTCTGGCATATACCAACTGACATGTCAGAATTGAGATGCAGTGTACATTGGTCAAACAAGCAGACAATTCGAGACAAGGTATAAGGAACACTTGCCAGCATTAAAATACTGCAATCATTCAACTTTTGCTTAACACCTCTTAGACAATAACCATTTTCCCACAAACATAAATACAGAATTGAAAATCCGAACAACAAACAACACAATATTCTAACTCTTGAAGAGAACTATCAAATTCAAAAAGCAATAGTCTCAGGAAAACACGTACTTAATGACCATGTAAACTTAACAAACCAAACCTTATTCAAGTTGATAAACATCGAAACTGACACAAACCAGCATTAAATACTAAAAAAACTTCACCACAACAGTAATTTAACACCACTCTGCGTCTCCCCCATCCACCACACATGAACATTTTGACTAAAGGAACTAAAAACACACACACACGAATGCAATTACACAATTCAAACTTTCCGCTCACGACACCTCCGACAGATCACCGCCGGAAAAACAGCTGAGCAGCAGCAAGGCGCACGCGAAAACTGAAGGTTGATAATGACGTGCACAAAACTGTGCTTCAAAGTTGACTACCAGTGGAGGCATAAGAACCACACTATATCAAACTGAATTACTAAATACAATAGTGGAAACAGCATGCTGGTTGAGATCACAGAAGACCAACTACCACACCTCAAAAAATAAATGTAAGTTACAATATGAATCCTATCCTATTACACCTATGTAAACAAAAGTTCTATATGATAATTCATAACTGGTATGTAAATATAAGTCATATTATGCTTCGTATATATAAAATAATTTCGTTATATGTAAAAAAAAAAAACATTATTTTCTATGTACGCTGAAGATACCTCGACGAGAGGCGAAACTCATCCGAAAGATAAAGAATATCAAACAACAGTTGCAATGACGTATTTACTAAATAATAATTATTAGTTTAACGAGCAACTGAGGAAGAAATGGCCTACAATAATCACATGTTTAAGGACAGTATTATGCAAGAAGAATTGATTAAATTTTTGTAATTTCAAGCATTATGGTGAGTTGCGATGTTTAGAGGACGATTTGCGACAGTTTAAAATGAGTTATGTTGATAAATTTGTGTTTAAATATCTTAAATTTTCATTTCCGGGCATTTGGTAATCATTGTAAATGATTACGTATTGATTTTGGTTGTTTTTCGTATGTTTTTAATTGCTTAAGTATTGTTAAAATTCGAGAAACATCTGTCGGAAGCCTTTGTATTATTCTGGAACTTTCTATGGAACTTATATAAGCGAGCGGCAGAAAAGAGTTTGAAACAGTTTTCCGCGAACGGTATAGAACAGTATTTACGTATGCAAGGAGTCTTGTAGTCAGTACTGTGAGAGTGTCGTATAATAAAAACAAATATAGAATTAAATTTTCTATCTTTTATGGAAATAAACTGGAACAGCTAAAGACTATTTTTCAAGTACAATTGTATTCCTTGGTAACGACCGACTATATCATAGATTCCCAACCTTTTTTCTTCTACCGTTCCCTTTTTGAAAAGAAAACTACTCAAATCACCCATTTGCAAACAAAAAAATTGGTCTGCACCGTCATTTTAGAAAAAACGCAACGATTTCCATTCTTGTCATTAATATAACGTGCTCCAATTTCTTTTGCTCGTAAGCCAACTTTTTTGAAACACTGATTCGATGCCGCCACTCTTATGTGAACTGTACGTTATCACATGTCCTTGTTTCTAAAATAACCTTATTGCAAGATATAAATAAAATTGGTGTATCGTTCACAGTTTTATTAATAAATACATACCGAGCGGGGTGGGTGAACGGTTAACGTTGTGGCCTCGCTTTCGGAAAGACGGGGGTTCGAATCCCCGTCCGGGCATCCAGATTTCTGTTTTCAATGGTTTCCGCGAATCGCACCAGGCGAACGTCTGGAAGCTTCCTTCAAAAGGCCGTGGTCGAATTCCTTCCCGTTCCTTGTCCACACTCATTTCTCGTCTCTAATTACCACGACGTCAACAAGGCGTAAAGCCATAACCAAAAAATATATATATTATTGATCAGACGGCTGACCTTGGTGTAAATAATTTTTCATTGTTTTGTGTCTTATTTGTCTTCAGCAATCTTACATTGCCGTCTTCCACTATTGATTTTTTTTTTCCTAAGCTAATAAATGGCTGACTACAGTAAATCTTCTTTTGGCTACATATGATCATGGGAACGCAATTAAAAACTTGGTTGATACAGCCCTTAAAACCGGATATAATATAAGAAAGTATAGGGGCGGTGATTGGTCGCCCCCATGCTTTCCAGAATATTACAAAGGCTTCCGACAGATGTTTCTTGAACTTTAACAACGCCCCCACATTTCGCTTGGAACAGAAACGCGCCGCCGGTGGGAAACACTTGCCCAGATAGCAAGCAGTATAGTGATGTGTCCGGAGTATAGTCCACCTTCGTAAAAATGGACGTGACCTATTCTGTATGATAACTCTCTTAACTGTATGTCCTCCGTGCTCGTTTGTGTATAGCTGGTTTAGCAGCCACCCATCAATTAACGTCACATAAATTTCAAGATCCTCCCACGTAGCAAGTGTAGTAAACGCTACGGGCTACGGGGGAGAGGGGACCTTCCAATTAAGCCAGATTGGTGACCCCCTTTATTATTATTATTTTTTTTTTTTTTTTTTTTTTTTTTTTTTTTTTTTTTTTTTTTTTTTTTGTCTCTCCCCATTTGCTACCGGCCCCGCGCGCTGTTCTAATCCGGCTCTGCCTCCCCCTCCTTGTGACATGATATCACTATTAGTGGTCGCTTCCCCCCGACCCTCTCCCTCCGCGTTGTGACAAAACTCATTTAGCAATTTTTTGAGTCTAGAATTTAATTAAAGCGGCACTTCCACCGTGACCTCTCCCCTCCACCTGGGCGGCGTGTGTGGTGTGTGCAGCCCTGAGGCGGCGCCTTTGAGGTCCGGCTCTCAGTGCCCGACACAGGAGACCACCACACGCGCCTTCCGCCCACGCCGCGGCCGCTGCCCCGCGGTTCGTATGGGTTCTCTACACGGCCACAAAAACAACTGGATACAGATTACTCCATTTAAAATAAGGATAAAAAGAATTGTAAAATTTCTCGCTCCCACTCACTTGTTCTTTGCTTGTATGTTTTCACTTAAACTATTCAAATTTAATTTAATTTAATTGCAATGGAGCACAGGCTCCGGTGGCAATTTCCCTACACACCCATCTTCCCCCTATCCTGCACCTACCTACATTTGCCCTCTACAAATTTTATCTTTAAATTCTTTCAAAGTTTTCGGTAAATTATTCATCATTTCTCTTGGTAACTCATTCCAATCCCTGACACCCTTACCTAAAAAAGAGAATCTTCCCACACCCTTGTGTCTGAAGTCGAGTGCCACCTTGTGGTCATGGTCATGTAATGGATAAAGAGCACTTCATCTCATTAGTAATGACTTTCAAAGAGTTTTATGATTTACAAGACGCAAAATATAATATTAAAAAAATATGTGGAAGGAAATAGGAATCTAGTTTTTAAAAAAACTTTTTTTTAATAACTTCCAGTGAACCAGTAGTCATCCAGTGTTTATATATTGTATCTTCTAAGTATGGACACCACAGGACGGACAGGACATTCACACAGACATACAACACCTAGCATCCATGCCCGCGGCCGGATTCGAACCGGTGACCTTCGGCACGTGGAGCTAGCACTCTAGCCCCTACGTTACCGAGGCCGGCAAAACAGCCAGTTATAATGTCATGTTTCGTATTTTATATTTTGTTTATTTTACGTGTGTATTGTAATTTTCTATCACTTCTTTGAATCCCGCTAGTAAAGCTTCGTGTGTTGCCAATTAATCTAGCCAGCTTTTGTTTAAAAATATTTCGTGAAATTATTGCAAATATTAATGATTTCTGATATTGCTTAGAAACCTGTGTAAGTCAAGTATTGAAATTTCTCTATCAGTAACTTCTGCAACCCAATTCAGATATCGCTAATGAAAAGGTTATGAATGCAGCACGTGGCTAGTATTACCTTATTTATCTTATTAGGTAACATCGATAATCTTCTTTCGTAAATTCGAAACCTTTTACCTGTAACACCAAAGCCGTTATCGCTCACCCCTTAGTTTATTGAGCCTGTAATTGAAAGTTATTTTCTCTTCATTTACTTTTATCTGATATCCTGGAATAGGCCTCATCTCGAAAGTGGAAAAGCTTCATCCACTACTATTACATACTTCATTTTAACTCAGTTCCCTGGATGAAGTTATCATCGTGTAAATTCAGTTTTCCTGCAGCCAGTGCCTCAACTAACTTACTGCGGCTAAATATTTTGCCATCTTAATTTTTCTCCTAATCCCCCGACTACCAAAATACCAAAACGTAATTCAGCATCTACAAAGGCTAGTATAACCATGAGAAACATTTATTCTTCTGTATTAAAAACAAACTAAACCGCAATTTGGTAGAACTGTTAAAACATGCTTACCAACCAATGTAGTTATGCAATGCGGAAAATTCCATATTAAACTAAACCTTTTCCACTTAATTTTTTTCAATGAATATCTAAAAAAAAAAAAAAAAAAAAAAGCTCTTTATCTAATGCGGGGGTCATCAAACTTTTTACTCCGTCGAACCCTTTGCCTTCTTATCGATCCCCACAAGTATTTAATAAAAACATTAAACCATTTTTGGCATTTCTGATGCTAAGCAATAAGGAGGTCTGCATAACAACTCAACGAAAGAATTTATAAAATCCACCAAATAACATTAACAGAAAAACAAGATACTTTCCACTATAATTATAAACTCAAATAATAGGAACAAAACTATGAATAGATGGAATAAATTTCAAATAGAGACCTGCCAAAAAGAACAGTCGGTTGTTGTTCTGTTTTAACTTGTCACATAGCGATGTATCCATCTTCCTAAGGCACTCTGCAACTATCACCTCTTGACAACCACGTTACCTCAGTGAACAAAAGTAATTGGTTAAAAGTTTCATCATTTGCTGCAAATGACTTCGCAAACAGAAGAGAATTGAGAGGGTAGGCTTTACTATTATTTACTGACCTGACTTTTAGTAGAACATTCCTATTTTTTCCTGTACAGTTTAATTGATCCTCTTTAGTATTAATCGACCCCCTGTATTAATCGCCTTCGGGAAATCTCTTATCGACCCCAAGGGGTCGGTATCGACCACTTTGGGGACCCCAGTTTAATGTGTCCATTTGCATTGCAGGAGCGGTTGAATTAATCGTCGAGAACCTAAGACGGTGACGATAAAAGAAATGCGACTCGCTGCGTCCAGATATGTGTTGCATCATTTTCGCTCAATGCGATGCGACGCGGCCCGCCCTATTGTGCGCGTACCTTAATAGCAAGTAGCCTAACCTTTAGAACGCAATGCAGCAGCGATTCGTGCGCTCTGGCTGCTTACACCAGCCTCCTACTCTGTCGTCAGATCTGTTACAGATGGCCGCCTATGCCGCTTCCACGTCCACTACAACAGCATGGGAAAAGCCGACGAACCTCGTCGTTTCCAAGATGCTCATTCCCAGGGGCCACGCCCAGTAACCACCGGTCCTTGTTTAAAGGAATTTCATCAAATGTGCGTAGACATCTGGTGCCAGATACCTCCAGAAACCTGTCTAGGACTTGTAGAATCCATATCACGTCGAATCACTGCTATATTGCGTTCCAAAGTGGAATAACACGTTATTAAGCAGTCGTAATGTTTTGGCCCCGGTGTATTCACTCATTATTATATTCAGTTACCATTAGCAGGTATAAATTAATTTAATTCAGTTGCGATTGAGCGCAGTGGCGTTATGGAACTCGTTGGTTGTCATATTCATTTTATAGAATGACAGGTATGTACAGTCGCCAAAAATATAACAGTTAATACTAACGACGAGAGACTTTAAATGACCCTACCGCCTTTTTAAACTTACGTAGAAAAGTTATCTCACACAGACAGATAGAGAAAAGAAGTTCACATCTTTAAACTCTGAATGTCTTTAAGTTTGTTATTAGGTACACAGATAAAACACTAAAGCTTGTTTATGATTATTGGGTGAGGTCAGCATTGTTTGTTGAAGGCTTGAAATGTAAATATCTTGGCATAACGTTTGATGATAAACTCAACTGGGAAGAGTACATTGGACAGGTGGTGGGAAAAGGTTACAAAATCCTTCATTTACTGGAGAGGGTGATGAAAGGATGTACCATAGAAGTTAGGGAGTTGGGTTACAAAACATTGGTCAGACCGTTCGTTCAATTTGGTGGTATAGTTTCGGACCCAAATTTTGGCTATCAAATAGAGGAGTTGCAGGTCATGCAAAGAAGAGCAGCTAGATTTGATTGTGGAAATTATCGCAGGACCCAGTCAGTAACTGCTAGGATAAAGGAGCTGGACTGGGACTCATTGGAAGACAGGAGGAGGGTGAAGAGAGTGCTGGGAATGTACAGCGCATATGTTGGTGATGGGGCCTGGAGGGATATTGGTCAAAGAATAAGGAATAGTGCAAGGAAGTGGAAAGACGACCATCACCATAACCTAGCCTTGGATTTCATACAAAGAGAGCGGTAAAATTGTTATTTGTTTGTAAGGTTGTCAGGGATTGGCACAAATTACCAAGTGAATTGATGAAAATTTTACCAAAAACGCTTAAAGAAATAAAAATTAAAATGTGTAAATCGCAAAAGTTCATGGGGGAGTAATTTATAAGTCAAATTACGTAAGATAATTAAAAAAAAGGATAATTAAATGACTGGTGGAATTGCCAGCGTAGTGTGTGCTCCAGAGTAATGAAATTAATAATAATACTTTGATAGTAAACAGAATTCGGCAGGACGCATTGGACAAGTAGTAAGAAGAGGTGTCAAAGCCCTTCATTCACTGATGAGGGGATGTACCAGGGAACTGAGGCAGTGGGTTACGGAACCTTGGTGATACCACTACTTGAATGTGGTGGAGTGGTGTGGGACCTCATTAAGGCTGTCAAATTCACAAGTTTGAAGGGGTACAAAGGAGAGCAGCTAGATTTGTTTGCGAAACTGCCGCAGAATGTATTCGGTAACTGTTATGCTGCAGGAGCCATGCTGGGAGTCACTGGAAGACACATGACTGGTGACGAGAGTATTTTTTTTTTTAAGGTTTGTAATCGGGATAATATGCGGATGGATTTGGAGCTCTATATACAGGGGAAGAGATGACCACAATCATAATCTGATACTTGAACTCAGGCGAAAAAGACTGTGAAAATTTTATTTTGGAGACAATGGAGTCAGGTACTGGAGTATTTTACCAAGGTAAATAATTGGCGGTCTACCAATAACAATGAACGAATTTGAAGTTACCATTCGAAAAGGACAATCGTTGGTGGAGGAAATAAAAAATCATAGCATAGGAAGGGGAAG
This sequence comes from Vandiemenella viatica, assembly GCA_031002005.1. NCBI lineage: Eukaryota > Metazoa > Arthropoda > Insecta > Orthoptera > Morabidae > Vandiemenella > Vandiemenella viatica. The sequence continues at coordinate 15,434,995 of JARYHS010013630.1, forward strand.
AGTAGGAATATTGCGTGTGTGCTACTTTGAAATTGAAAATTAAATTACAGGTGCTCGATATGTGCACCTACAAAAATCGATCATGTACTGAAGTTAATAGCACGCAGCGATTGTTTTGCCTGCTGCTGGTTCTGTTTTACATTTCGCACGAAATTTCCGCTGTACCGTGACAGCTAATTCGAAATGAGGGAATTCTGAGACGCAGAAATATTTCTGTTCACCACTGAACGCCATCTTGTTTTGACTGCTCTCTACTGGCAAAATCGGGCAATACGCCAAGGCGCCTATCATAAACCGAAACTTGGGGAGATTTTGATTTTACATATGTGACCGTTTTTGCTGTATCTGTCATAACCGTTATATCTGAGAGACTTATGAATCGCCCTGTATATACCAGACTTCTAGCGGGGATTACTGAGGGATACTGAAATTGACCAATAAGAACGACGAAATTAAAGCGCAGTCAATCGGCACAAAAGTTAGGTGCCGGAGCAGTAATCGCTGTTGCTGCGACTACAGATCTACACACTAGAGATGTAACAGAAGCGCAAACAGAAGCAGATGTTATATTTCTATTTCACGGAAGAAAAAGTGTTAGAAAGTGTTATTTCCTGTAAATTTATTGTCTAGTTACTTGTATTTAGTAAAAGTATGTAAAGATACCGTAGTATCGCTGAACTATCGATATTGGCAGGACGCGAATACGGTCGCTGAAAGCAACAAGATGGCGGAGAGTCAACACGTAGATTAAGTAGCGTGCAGACGCTATATGCGATCTTGTGAGGAACTGTGACGAAGAGAAGCGAAAGAAGATTTCGATCTGTAGGGAAAGTACTGTGAAATGAATATTCCGGGACTGTAAATTCGTGGGGAGTGAACTTTTCGAGTGTATAAACCGTAAACGGTTTACGTGTGCAAACAAGTGACTGGGTGAGTCTAGAGCATTGATTCCCAAAGTGGTCCAGGTGGTCCCCCAGGGGTCCACGGGAGACTCAACGGGGGTCTATGTTGGCGTGATAAAAAAAAATGGGGGTTCACGATTCGATAGCGGGGGTCCACGAAAATTTATCTGGTTTCGATAGTAAAGAACTTCGATAGTAAAAAAATGTAGGTTTGACTTCACCTATCTATGTAGGCAGATAATATTTTAAGAAGCTCAGCGACGATTACTTGTAAAAACTTGTATATTTCGTTTGCACGTCTAAACAAGTGTTCTTGTAAAAACTTGTATATTTCATATTCAATACAACGTGTCGAGACTTGCAAAACGCCGCGGTGGCGGTGGCAGCGGGCGGCGAACGCTTTTTTAGACGTGCAAACGGACGAAATACGAAAAAAATCCTGGACTGTGGAGAGTTGCGGAAAAGTTTTTGATATCGTTTCCCTCGTCATATCTCGTCGAAAAAGGTTTTAGTGTAATAACAAACCTTTTAACAAAAAAAAGGAGCAGATTGAATATTACAGAACGGGGGGATTTGCGGTTATTCCTAACAAAACTGAATCCAAATATTGATAATTTGCTGTCAATCCATCAATTACATCCCTCCCATTAAAATTATGACTATTTTTTAATTGCCATTGTAGAAGTTACGTTATTAATGTTTAATTTTAATTATATGATGTCAGAATGTTATAACAAGTAATAGTGTAATAAATTACAAATTTATTCAAATAAATATTTGCAACACAAGAAAATATACTATTTTGCTTTTTAGTTTTACCTCTCCGAATGGGGAGCTTTCTAAAAAAAAAAAAAAAAAATAGTGAGAATTAATTGGTTTCTTGTGCTGTGAGCTCTTAGCACAATCAATTAATTAATTAACCAGTCGATTTATCACTTTTTTTCGAAAACTGTTAATAGGTACGTGGTTGGAACTCAGCCGCAACGCAAATTTTCATAGTTAGATCTTCACATTTGAGAAAAATATGAAGATCTAACTAGGTTGGGAATATGGTAGAAATGTAGCTTCAGGGGGTCCACCGGAACCAGCAAAATTTTGAAAGTGGTCTATGAGAAAAATAAGTTTCTAGAGCGATACTGGCTGCACGTGCTTCCCAATTCTCTACTGAGCGTCTTTAGTGAAGAAGTCCGGTCAACTAATCTTAAACTATCTGCTGGCTTACCTCGGCAAACAGTGTATAAAACCATCAACTTCAATAATAATTAAAGTGTATTCTCTGAATGCTCCTAATAGCTGTTGTTGTTTTGTGTTGCTATGCTAGTAACCTTTCTAATAAACCAAGATGGTTGAAAGCACTTTCTGTGCGGTATTAGGACTTATTTACGTATTTTCATGGCCCGTGTACAATGAGTAAAAGGAACTAAAGCTTCGTGTAATATTAGTGTTTTGCCAAAGACTGAAAACAAATCATACCACCCATACAGTATAATATAAGCCAAAATAGTTACAATTTCCAAGTGAAATCATAATATTTATTTCAGTCAGACCAAATCAATCAGTGACAAACTTTTAATTAAGTAATAACAATAATATTAGTCATATAATTACTTTTTTCCTATAGCATTGCCCCTCGTCGACGTCGAAGTCATTAGAGACAGGAAAGGACTAGGGACTAGGAATGGGAAGGAACTTGACTATGGCCTTTTGAAGGAAGCATCCCAGCATTGTCCTGTAGTGATTTGGGGAACAATGGAAAACACAAATCTCGATGCTCAGACTGGGATTCGAACCCGCGTCCTCCCGAATGCAAGGCCACCCACCACGCTTGGTGTCTAATTACTGTAACTAGTATTCAAAAGTTACAAGTGGCAACGAAAGTTTAGGGGCTTTTTCTCATTTTAAAATGCTTCTTTTTTCGTCATAAATTGAGGTTCCCAACACGATAGTGAAATTATCGCAAATAAATGCCTGCTTACGTAAGACATTAGTGCAGTGTAATGTGTTGCAAGACAAGCTGTAGTGCTCGTCTACGCATGTTACACGCCCCTTGTCTCGTGTGGGTATCAGTAGGTAATTAGCCTCCGAACAGACTACTGTTATCTCTGGTAACAGTGCAGATATCGATTATCGACCATTCTCCTCTCTGTACGGCTTCCAGGACAAAACGTAAACAGCCGCTCGCTTTTGTTGATGGGCGAGAAATACACCGTGGAGTGGCCTCAACTTTAGTACGAGGCAGGCCTGAAAAGTTGCCCTCCACCATCTTTGATGTTGCCAGTAATTTTATGTTATATTCCGATTATAAATTCTCAGAATTTCTTATCAAACCTTCATTCTCTCTAATGTTTTAGTTTAATTTTTTATCTGCGACAGAGCGTATGCTGCGGGGTTTTTTGGGGGAATTTTATCTTAAATTCTTTCATTTATAACAGCACTCAAAGACCTTTAATGAAATTCTATTTTAAGAATTGATGTATAGCAAACTGTCAGTGGATTAAGTATGGTTTTCAATTTTTTTCTTGTAATTAATTGTGAATTTGTGTAAATGAGAACTGTTTTATGGAAAGAAACTATGTAACTACCATGCAATACGATCGGCTGTCGAGGACAATATTATGTATGAAAAATTGATTAAAAGTTTGTTATTGTAAGTATTGACTTGGTCTACGATGTTTGGAGGACAATTTGCGAAGGTTTGGATTGATTTTTGTAGATAATTTTATATGTAAATACTTGTAAATATCTTCAATTTTCATTCCCATTTGTTTCATGATGATTGTGAATGATTGTGTATTTATTGGCATTGTTTTAATGTGATTTTAATTTTTAGCTGCATTTTAGCCGTCCGAGAAACATATCTATCTATCTATATCTATAAAATGAAAACCGGATATATTTGAAATATAAAAACTCGGAAACTACAGAGCAGATTTCGATGGGGTTTTCACCGTTTTAAAGCTTAGAATCTCAATTGAAGTGTTTGGAATGTCTTATGCTCCAACGTAACAAAACGCAGGTGTGGTAAATGAAAATCTTAACGCACAGCCCGAAGCAAAAAATAAAAGAAATACGATGCTTAAGTCATACATCGTAAAAAAAATAATAGCCATGTTATCGCATGTAACGTTTACTTCATTAAATTTTGGTTTTTAGTCTTTAAACCCCATACATAGTTATATCGAATGCGAAGAGAAAACTACGTAAAGTGGAAAATATTTAAATTAATTTTAATAATGCAATGAAAAAATCTTTCGATATCTCCTCCTACTTTCCAGCAACAACAAAGTAGTACTTAGCATCCTCGCCAGTTACTTAAAAGATGGAGGGATAGAATTCTAACCAATCTTGTAAGTTAAAACAGGAAATGACTATACTTCAAACCTAAAGCCCAAACCACAGCACAACCCCACTTCCGCGCAAGCACAACAACTAGTTTGGCAAAATTAACAGTATCCTCACCAATCTACCGATTGAGGCCAACACCAGATAGATCAACCCTCTACAGATGATTTGTCAAAGAAATACGGCGATTTAGACTAATCAGTAGAAAATAATGGATATACAGAACCGCCGATTACTAAGTCTAGTTGATGTATCGTCTAGCAACGCTTTTTAGATTACGGTACTTAAGAAGGCACTTGAAATTTGAATATTGTAAATAGCATATACATTCCACAAGATTGTAATAAGTTTTACCTAATATAGATAAGGAAATGTGTAAATAGATAAGTTACGCAAATGGATGTAAGAAGCTTTGTAAAAATTTAGCTTGGCTGTATGGTCTCTAACCAAATGCCATTAAAATAAAAAAAATAAAAAAATCTTCTTTGTTTCTTGATGTTACTATCTGAGGCCGCACTGCTACAATCTCTGACGTTGTGAAATTTTAATGCATGTGTTAAGTAATGCATATTTGACGGTTTTGAACATGAAATTAAACTGTTTAAAACTTTTAGTGAAGAACCTTCCGAGAAATTTATTGCTTTTTGAAATTACTGTCTCTGGATGCGAATTAAATTCTCGCTGTTAATACTAAGTAATGCACGGCTTTGAACATGAAATTGAACTGTTTAAAACCTTTATTGTTGACATAGTGTTTTTTTTTTTTTGAAATTTATTGATGAGCGATTCTGTCGTTACTACATTTCCTGACAAAAACTTTGTTTCTATTGCTGCACGAATTGTTGTGGTTATTATGATAAAACTTAGTACACATGTTCCTGATATCATGGCTAAAAATATTGCAGGAATAAATCAACCCCAACCCCATCTCTTTCCTGCTACACAGGGGGTTAGCCTTTTAAATATGTATAGAAGAATGGAGCGACTGACATGAAATTCACAAGAGCAAAACACTGGCAGTTCTATCATTATCGTGGCGCCAAAATCTGATGATAAATTCGGTGAAAAAAATCTAAAATAAAGAATAACATGTTTTGATATGTCACTTGGTTTTCGAGATTTAACACGTCAAAAATCAGTTATAGTTCCTTGTGCGTTTCTTCTGGTCCAGGCTGTATTTTAACCAAACAACAACCACTAGGAAGAAAATAAAACACCTATAGTGCTTTTACACCTTGTAGATATAGTGGTTTGATGATGCAATATCTCGAGAACTAAGCGAGATATCAAAAACATTTATACTTTATTTTCGATTTGTCTCACCAAGTTACATACGAATTTATTATTAAATTTGGCTAAGGCGAAATTTTTATTTTGGTACAGGCTGCATTTCAACCTAACCACGTCAATTTTGAAATACGATATCTCGAGAATTAAGCGAGATATCAAATATATATATATTCTTTACTTTCAATTTGACTCATCGAGTTACATAGGATTCCATATTCAAATTGCAGCTCCACGGTTATCGTAGAATCCCCAAAAAACTTACCTCTTTTATTAGCTTCAATATTCACTGTGTGTGTAAATCAATGTAGATCATACCAGGCAACGCCGGGAGCTCTGCTAGTATGTCTATAAATATTTAATTAAAGTGCAATGGAGCACACGCTCCGGTGGCAATTTTCCTACACACCCATCATCACCCTTTCCTGCACCCACCTACATTTGCCCTCTACAAATTTCAACTTTAAATTATTTCAACGGTTTTGGTAAATTATTCATCATTTCTTGACACCCTTACCTAAAAAAGAGAATCTTCGCACACCCTTGTGCCTGAAATCGAGTGCCAGCTTGTAGTCATGGTCATCTTTACCCTTCCATGCATCACTTTTAATTCTTACACCAATATATTTCCATGCCTCGTCACCAATATACCCCTTGGACACACCCACATTTGCTACATTTGAGGGTCATTATCTTACTGGTACAAGAAGTAATATTCTTCAAAAGCTTGCGGGTACTTCTTGGGGAGCCAGTGCTTATGTCCTAAGATCCACGGCCTTAACTCTGTCATCCTCTGTTGCTGAATACTGTTACCCGACCTGGATCAATAGTGGCCACACGAAGACAATCGTGCAACTCAATCAGGCAATGCGGATAATTACGGGATGCAATCGGAATACGAACACTGTATGACTTCCAGTGCTACGTAACATTCCACCTCCAGCACAGACAAGTCCAGAAGCCCTCTTAAAGGTCTGGAAAAACATCCTGAAGAACCCAAAGCTGCCTATCCATCAAGACATTACTCAAGCAAAACACCAACGCTTGAAATCGATGAAACCACTATGGCGCACAGCAATCAACTCTACAGAGTTCTCTATGAACACCAACAAGCTGTGGATAACTCAGTGGTAGCAGTCATCAGTACTCAATAAATATCTAGTTGAGGACTCTCAGTAAGGTTACAAGGATTCGATCTCCCCAGGCGGCAGTGGAGAATCATCAATCGGATTCGAACAGGACAAGGCAGATGCAGCTACTCATTACACAAATGGGGATGGGTAGATTCTGCAAATTGTGACTGTGGATTCACCTTACAGACAATCAATCACATCGTTTCCGACTGTCCTCTTCGGGCCTACAAGGGAACAATAGCGGAAATACGCGATGCGTCGATCAGTGCTGTTGATTGGATACCAACACTAGATCCAGAGATGTATAATTGTACAAGCTTGTGATAAGCCCGTCTGTGTTCATTTTTTTTGGTACAAAACAGGGTGTCCAGGAATAAAAAAGGATAATCCTGCAGCCACAGATAGGTAACATCATTTCATAATATATGACAAAATTTTATTTTAGTAAAAGTCTCACAATTTTCGAGATATGATTTTCTAAAGAATATTTTATCGAAATATGTGAATTTGCTTAGTTTATTCCATGACATTCCTACAAATTACAATAGAACTCCAATTATCCGAACTCCGATTATCCGAATCGCTGATTATCCGAATCGCTTTTTTAATTAAAACGGAAACGTACTGCGATTCAAAAAATAATGATTCTGCCTCCATACCACACGAAACTTCTCACTGTCAAGCGGATGAACGACTTTGCTGCTAGAAAACAGATGAATACAGTCAAACAGCTTACTTTGACAGAGATGTTCAGCAAGCAATGACTTAATTTACAGCATGGTACGTACTGTATGAACTGTACTAACATACAACACTTGCAACTACGCTTAACATGTAAAAGTGTTGTCTTTTTATTCAATACATTAAAAGCACTTTTCCTTTAAATATAGTTTTTTTTCTCCCAGTTTCAACATACATACAGTAATTAATTAAAATCGACCCTTTTTCGGAAAAAATCCAATTATCCGAATTTTCGATTATCCGAATGTGGTCCGGTCCCAATTGATTCGGATAATTGGAGTTCTACTGTAAGACTTTTTGAATCCTGTTTTTTTTTTTTTTTAAATTCATTCAAAGATATTTGAGTCATCAAAAACAATGTTTTTTTCATAAAACGTTAAAAAAAGCTTGTAAAAATCTTAAATGGTATAATTATTTTGTACTTCTTTTAAAATTATTGTTTTATGGTAGTTTAGTCTATAAAGAGGCCGTTATGAATTTTAAACATATGGTAAAATAATTATGTTAATGATTTATAAAAAGATTTTTTAATTATTTTTAACGTTTTAAGTAAAAAAGCACATTGTTTTAGATAACTCAATCATCCTTGAGTAAACTAATAAAAAATAGGCTTCAAAGAAGGTCTTAATTAGTAGAAATGGCATGGAATATACTGGACAAAGTCACAAGTTTAGAAAAACAAATTAAAAAATCAATAAATCGAAAATGGTGAGACTTTTTCTAATAAAAAAAAAAAAAAAAAAAAAATGTGCCATATATTATGAAATGTGACCTTTCTGCGGTTCCAGGATTATCCTTTTATTTCTGGACACCCTGTATATCTTGTAAAATATCATACGATAAATAAGTAAATCTTACAAGACTCCCATCATCACCAAAAACAGAAGAAACCATCAATGGCTATAGATCCAGCGATATTACTAAATCTGAATTATACTAACAAATGCTGCTGTTGTCACGTTTCATCGTGTCTCTAATACTGTCGTCATACGCCTGCCTTCGTTTCTAAGTTACCTGTGTCACTTTAGACTGAAAGCTAGATTTTATCTCGCCGATGGTTTCTGATCACTCTTTTCACCGTTTATAGTAGAAACTTGAAATGTTCCTCAGGTGCGCTCTCCACTCTCCACATATTAGGCAAACTGCAAATTAATTTGATTGGAGCGAGGGCCCATGCCGTGTACAAACAAAGCGCTGTGTGTCACGTGGTACTCTCCGTCGCTATCAATCAGCGCTCGGTCGTGTATGAGCCCTGCGGAAGTCAACACTGTGTACTGCACCAGCACTACTTTTTGGTAAACATATTTTTTTAAAAAATTAAACAATAAATGAAATTAAACAGACTTTATTATTCGTTTTGCGAGACCTTCTTTCAAATGTTATTTATAGTGTGTTTCAATTAGAGCACAAGATGTTGAAATACGCGCCGTTTTAGCTGTTATTATTCGATAGCTCGATAAATGTGACAGGTTGATAGGCGTTGAGAAAGTAGACCAATCATTGGGTTTTTTTTAATTAATTTATTTATTTTATGCGAATAGACCTATACAGATCACGCAAAACGTAATTTTCTGTCTGAGTTTCTTTTGCCATTCCAGTATTCTCGCATCCGTTTACTGAAGGCAAGTTTTCTCTCTTCTCTCTATGTTGTGCCGGTCTTCTTGGCTTTGATTTCTGGCATCACTACTCAGTCGTGTATTTTTTTGTCTGAAGATTTTGCGATCTAGGATTTCCGAACTCTTGATTTTAGCTTTTTCCAGGTCTTGTCTTACTTGATCGAACCAACTGTTTGGCATTTTTAATGGTTGCATGAGTTTGAATATCTGCTTAGTTAATCTGTGATCTGGCATCCTGTAGATGTGACCGTAGAATTTTAGTCTGCGTTTTCTGATGTCGTTGGCTATGTTTTAGTGGGACTCTACTGTTTTGTTTGACTTCAGTCTGTAGCCTTCTTCAGTTTTGGTTGGTCCAATAATTTTCCTGATTATTCTTCGTTCTTCTTTTTTGATGTTCTCGATATCCCTCTTAGAGTTTAGTGTGGGTGTTTCTGTGGCGTATAGAGCGTAGGGTTTAACAACTGTATTGTAGTGTCTAACTTTTGATTCAATTCCTATGTTCTTTTTGTTGTAGATGTTGCAGGTCTGTCCGAAAGCCTTTTTCATTTTGTTGAGTCTGTTTTGTTGTGCCTTCTTTTCGTGTCATGTTGGACTGATGATTTCGCCTAAGTATTTAAGATCGGTGACTCTGTTGATTTTTCCATATTTTGTGTCCAGTGTTTTACGTTCAGCTTGTGTGCCAAGAAAAACCGTTTTCTCAAAGGAGATTTTTAGTCCCATTTTTTCTACTAATTCTTTGAGGGATTCTATTTGTTTGATAGCTTGTTGTTCACTTTCTGACAGAATAGCCAGATCATCTGCGAAGGCCAAGCATGAGACATTTAGTCTGTTTCTGCCTAGTGTTCGTTTTCTTCCATTCTCTGTTAACTTTGTGCAGGGCTATATTAAATAAGATTGGCGAGAGACCGTCACCCTGTCTAACGCCAGTTTTTATTTTCGAATTCTCTGGAGAGTTCTCCCATGAATTTTACTTTGTTTGTGGTGTTGGTGAGTGTCTGATTGATTAATTCTCTTGATTTATTGTCCAGACCATATTCTCTTAGGATGATGAGTAGGCTTTTCCTGTCGATGGAGTCATACGCCTTCTTGAAGTCTACAAAGGTACATATGGTTTTTTTTTTATTTTGAGACCAGTATTGGCCGCCAAGATTTCGCGATGTAAAACCATTGAACTTCTTACTGCGTAATTTTCTGAATTTTCCGATACACGCCAAGTATCCGACGGCCAACCAAGCATTAAACGCCGAAATTGAACGCTGTATCAACGAAATACCACGTTATTGAAAATTTTACCAGAAGAGTATGGGAGTTCCACCAAAGCCGTGGCGGTCATTCACCGGATGTGTTTTTCCGTAGGTAATTCATAATTATGTACATTACAGATGAAAAACTATTTGAACACTTTTTTACAGAAAGCGATGTTTTATTTAAAATGTAAATCTTGCACTCTTGTTGTAATATCCTAAACAAATCAAACATAAAAAAGGGATAAGTTGAAAAAAAAATCAGAAAAAGTATTTTCGCAAAATGCGGGGTGATTTATGAAGAATTGTAAATATTAAAGGAGGTGGTAGTATTGACAATATTGGGTAAACAGTTCATATGGACATGTGTCCGATTTCCATTTGTTTCGGAAACACAATGTCTGGAAATGAATGCATAAAATAAATCTCAGAAAACGATCAAGAACACACAAATAACTTATTGAAGTACTTTACTCACACAAAAGCACACGCATATTTTACAAAAGTTTAAATTAAATGTTAGAAAATCGCACCATCGACTTCAATAGACGAATTGAAGCACTTTATATCGATGATTGAGTCGACACGTACAGTCCCCGACATCTCAGGAAAAAAGAGACTGTAGTTGATACATTACGAAGAATTCAAACATTTGTAAAAGATGCGTGTGTTTATGTATGAATTAAGTACTTCAGTAAGTTATTTGTGTGCTTTTGATCATTTTATGAGGATTACTTTGTGCCTAACATTCCAGAACCTGTATATCCAAGACGAATCGAAATCTCACACATGTTTATATAAACTTTTTTTTACTCAAAATTGTTCATACTAACACCTCCAATATTTATCATTCCTCATGAATCACTCTGTATTAATAATACAACTGTTACCTGTAACTTTGTGACTCGCGTTCAACAGAAAATGAATACCATATTTGTAGACAGTTTTATCTGAAATAGCTGAAGGTTCCAACTAAACATCCCGTTTTTTATATCCGGGACTATACATGGATTGTACATTGTTGGAAATCCCACCAAATTTCTATCTGTGGCTTTCGCGTCAATCGCGTTCAACCGAAAATGGGTGCTGACTTGCAGACACTTTTATCACAAATTTCTCAGCTCTCGGACTTGAGGTAGAAATGAAACACACCCTGTTAAAACAGAGGGTATAATGGCTGTACGTCATTAGAAACCACCTCAAATGACCCTTTTAAAAAAAGCAGTTGATTTATTTTCTGTATGACATTAATAGTACCATAAACTCATAAAAAAAAGATTTTACTTCGGATGCGGTCTGGTAATTCAGTTCTTAAAGCGCTTGCTTTCAGAAGTTCGCTGCTCCGGTCTTGGATTCATATCCCGGCTGGTGCAGGAGTTTTTAAGAGATGTATTTGATCATATGAATGGTGCCGTGGTTCCAATTACTCGTTAAACTGTAGGTCCCAGAGGAAAGGAACTGGCCCTCCTACCTCTGACATAATGGCTTAGTATACCTCCTTCGGGAGGTTCCAACTAACCTTCGTTTTTTTTTTTTTACGGTCCATTTATATTTTTGGTTTCGTGAAACATTCTATCCAATGGTACATATGATGTTTTGTCGATAGAGAATCACTCAACTGGTCTTTTGCGAAAGCCACAAATCCCAGGAATGATAGATACACTTTGGGTTAGAAGCTTGTTAAAATACTTGCTAGTTATCGCTTTCTATTGGTTTAAGAAGATTTGTCCGATCGCCATGAGGTATATATTTCTCCCTAAGTATGTTACTTAGGTTCTTCATACTGTCAAATAACAGCAGTGACAGTAAACTTGACCTTTATTTCCTCCAAAATTCTTCAACAAGACATACAAAAAACTTTACCCTGAAGATTTAAATCACGTTGCTTCAAGAAATGCCGTATTATCGTGTTATCAGCGTTCGGATCTAGGTTGTCCACTCGCCATCTCTGGAGCTTAAACAGGCTCCTAGAATTTTCGAGAGAACATTAAAAACTCCATCCGACGATCCTGGAGCGCTGACAATTGCCCCATCAACAGAAGTCGTACAAAAACAATTATAGTTCCAAATCGTCATTAGTTTTAAGTGACTCATCACTAACCAAAGTTGACGGCAGCGACGAGAGGAGAACATTTATAAACACACAAATAAACTCAATATTTCGGTTAAACCTGAATCATGATGGAGAAAATGAGTCATGAGGCTCGGGAGGTGTGCACACGCCGAGTGTTGCTACTTTTCTCCATCATGATTAAGGTTTAACCAAAATATTGAGTTTATTTGTGTGTTTATATATGTTCTTCTCTCGTCGCTGCCGTCAACTTTGGTGAGTGATGAGTCATTTTCCCTGTCCTTACAATTATATTGCCTAAAGCAGTTTCCTTTTTCCTTAGTTTCAAATGAACATCCACAAGCATTTAAAGATATAAGCACTCGAAATCTTACTTAATACATATTTTACTGGCACCGTATTTAAAATACCCGTCTTGTAATTAATATTTCATTCACATCGATGCTTTCAAACAAATTACAACATTCTGTCCGTTTACAGCACTTTCTTCCACCAAAACACCACACACTCATCGAAGGAATATACAAATTTATAATCAGTCACTGCGTATCTCTTTCCACCTCAAAAGTAATTAACTTGAAGGATTGCGCTTGGTTTGAAGCTGAGCCGTACGGTTATTACTGTAGAAGCTTTAAAAGCAGGAATATCACTTAATTTAATTGCATTAGAATAACTGTTTCTTTTTTTTGTTAGTATTCGCTTAGTTTTGAATGATATAGTTGTGTTTATTGAATGTGATATTTTTAGTTTAAATAGATCTTTTGTTGTTGAAACTTTATTATTCTATTGAATATCAATAATTTTTATGTTTTTAATACGTTTATTTCTTCGTTAGTAATTTAAACTCATTAGTAATTTTATTTAATTTAAATATAGAATTGGTTATATACAGGTGAGATTTATTTGAATCGCTTTATTTTTCTTGTATTGATGTTTGTTTTGTCAATAATATTTGACAATTTCACTGTATACCATTTTTTCCTTAAACTTTTCCAGTCAACTTAGGCTCGCTATTAACTTCATCTTTAAATTGTTTTAGGGTTTTAGTAAATTATCCATCACTCCTCTTAATAACTTATTCCAATCCCTGATGTTCTTACTTACTGAAGAGAATCTTCCCATACCTTCGTCCCTGAAATCAAGTGCAAGCTTATGATCATGGTCATCTTTTCCTTTCCGTGCACTAATTCTACTACGAACATCATTCTACGCTTCATATTCAATATAGGCCTTGTATACTCCCATCACTGTCTTCCCTCCGTCTTTCAGTGAATCTTATTTCAACTCCTTTATCATATCATTTACCGATTGTGTTCTGCGTATAATTTCCAGAGACAAACCTAGCATCCCTTCATTCCACTCCCTCGACTCTTGTATTTGATACCCAAAACCTTGGTCCCATAATACACTACTGAAAATATGTAAAGAATTTTCTAGAATGAAGAGAAAATAGTATTTCTTCATCTCTTTTAACAATAATCTTGCACATATCATGGAACAAAAACAGAGAGTGGAACATTTGCAAAGTCACAGGAATGTCATTTGATACCTTTGAAAATTATCTGAAGAAGTTTTTTCCTTCAGTTCACCACTAAACGCCCAAAATTTATTTTCCTTCCCCTCCCCGCCAAAATTTCCAAATTTTGCATTATTATGGAGCTGAGGAAGTAAGAACGTAAATAGCGCTCAGCTCCAAATTTCAGGAATCATAAGGGCATGACAGACACTTTCAGGCAATTACGAGATCTCAGTCAATTTCAAGAATCATAAGGGCATGACAGACATCTCAGTCAATTTCAAGAACCATAAGGGCATGACAGACACTTTCAAACAATTGCGAGATCTCAGTCAATTTCAAGAATCAAAAGGGCATGACAGACACTTTCAAACAATTGCGAGATCTCAGTAAATTTCAAGAATCATAAGGGCATGACAGACATCTCAGTCAATTTCAAGAACCATAAGGGCATGACAGACACTTTCAAACAATTGCGAGATATCAGTAAATTTCAAGAATCATAAGGGCATGACAGACACTTTCAAACAATTGCGAGATCTCAGTCAATTTCAAGAATCATAAGGGCATGACAGACACTTTCAAACAATTGCGAGATCTCAGTCAATTTCAAGAATCATAAGGGCATGACAGACACTTTCAAACAATTGCGAGATCTCAGTCAATTTCAAGAATCATAAGGGCATGACAGACACTTTCAAACAATTGCGAGATCTCAGTCAATTTCAAGAATCATAAGGGCATGACAGACACTTTCAAACAATTGCGAGATCTCAGTCAATTTCAAGAACCATAAGGGCATGACAGACACTTTCAAACAATTGCGAGATCTCAGTCAATTTCAAGAATCATAGGGCATGACAGACATCTCAGTCAATTTCAAGAACCATAAGGGCATGACAGACACTTTCAAACAATTGCGAGATCTCAGTAAATTTCAAGAATCATAAGGGCATGACGGACATCTCAGTCAATTTCAAGAACCATAAGGGCATGACAGACACATTCAAACAATTGCGAGATCTCAGTAAATTTCAAGAATCATAAGGGCATGACAGACATCTCAGACAATTTCAAGAACCATAAGGGCATGACAGACACTTTCAAACAATTGCGAGATCTCAGTAAATTTCAAGAATCATAAGGGCATGACAGACACTTTCAAACAATTGCGAGATCATAAGGGCATGACAGACACTTTCAAACAATTGCGAGATCTCAGTCAATTTCAAGAATCATAAGGGCATGACAGACACTTTCAAACAATTGCGAGATCTCAGTCAATTTCAAGAATCATAAGGGCATTACAGACACTTTCAAACAATTGCGAGATCTCAGTCAATTTCAAGAACCATAAGGGCATGACAGACACTTTCAAACAATTGCGAGATCTCAGTCAATTTCAAGAATCATAAGGGCATGACAGACACTTTCAAGCAATAGCGAGATCTCAGTCAATTTCAAGAACCATAAGGGCATGACAGACACTTTCAAACAATTATGAGATCTCAGTCAATTTCAAGAATCATAAGGGCATGACAGACACTTTCAAGAAATTGCGAGGTCTCAGTCAATTTCAAGAACCATAAGGGCATGACAGACACTTTCAAGCAATTGCGAGATCTCAGTCAATTTCAAGAACCATAAGGGCATGACAGACACTTTCAAGCAATTATGAGATCTCAGTCAATTTCAAGAATCATAAGGGCATGACAGACACTTTCAAGCAATTGCGAGATCTCAGTCAATTTCAAGAACCATAAGGGCATGACAGACACTTTCAAGCAATTGCGAGATCTCAGTCAATTTCAAGAACCATAAGGACATGACAGACACTTTCAAGCAATTGCGAGATCTCAGTCAATTTCAAGAACCATAAGGGCATGACAGACACTTTCAAGCAATTATGAGATCTCAGTCAATTTCAAGAATCATAAGGGCATGACAGACACTTTCAAGCAATTGCGAGATCTCAGTCAATTTCAAGAACCATAAGGGCATGACAGACACTTTCAAGTAATTATGAGATCTCAGTCAATTTCAAGAATCATAAGGGCATGACAGACACTTTCAAGCAATTGCGAGATCTCAGTCAATTTCAAGAACCATAAGGGCATGACAGACACTTTCAAGCAATTGCGAGATCTCAGTCAATTTCAAGAACCATAAGGGCATGACAGACACTTTCAAGTAATTATGAGATCTCAGTCAATTTCAAGAACCATAAGGACATGACAGACACTTTCAAGTAATTATGAGATCTCAGTCAATTTCAAGAATCATAAGGGCATGACAGACACTTTCAAGCAATTGCGAGATCTCAGTCAATTTCAAGAACCATAAGGGCATGACAGACACTTTCAAGCAATTGCGAGATCTCAGTCAATTTCATAAGGACATGACAGACACTTTCAAGCAATTGCGAGATCTCAGTCAATTTCAAGAACCATAAGGGCATGACAGACACTTTCAAGCAATTATGAGATCTCAGTCAATTTCAAGAATCATAAGGGCATGACAGACACTTTCAAGCAATTGCGAGATCTCAGTCAATTTCAAGAACCATAAGGGCATGACAGACACTTTCAAGTAATTATGAGATCTCAGTCAATTTCAAGAATCATAAGGGCATGACAGACACTTTCAAGCAATTGCGAGATCTCAGTCAATTTCAAGAACCATAAGGGCATGACAGACACTTTCAAGCAATTGCGAGATCTCAGTCAATTTCAAGAACCATAAGGACATGACAGACACTTTCAAGCAATTGCGAGATCTCAGTCAATTTCAAGAACCATAAGGGCATGACAGACACTTTCAAGCAATTATGAGATCTCAGTCAATTTCAAGAATCATAAGGGCATGACAGACACTTTCAAGCAATTGCGAGATCTCAGTCAATTTCAAGAACCATAAGGGCATGACAGACACTTTCAAGTAATTATGAGATCTCAGTCAATTTCAAGAATCATAAGGGCATGACAGACACTTTCAAGCAATTGCGAGATCTCAGTCAATTTCAAGAACCATAAGGGCATGACAGACACTTTCAAGCAATTGCGAGATCTCAGTCAATTTCAAGAACCATAAGGGCATGACAGACACTTTCAAGTAATTATGAGATCTCAGTCAATTTCAAGAATCATAAGGGCATGACAGACACTTTCAAGCAATTGCGAGATCTCAGTCAATTTCAAGAACCATAAGGACATGACAGACACTTTCAAGTAATTATGAGATCTCAGTCAATTTCAAGAATCATAAGGGCATGACAGACACTTTCAAGCAATTGCGAGATCTCAGTCAATTTCAAGAACCATAAGGGCATGACAGACACTTTCAAGCAATTGCGAGATCTCAGTCAATTTCAAGAACCATAAGGACATGACAGACACTTTCAAGCAATTGCGAGATCTCAGTCAATTTCAAGAACCATAAGGGCATGACAGACACTTTCAAGCAATTATGAGATCTCAGTCAATTTCAAGAATCATAAGGGCATGACAGACACTTTCAAGCAATTGCGAGATCTCAGTCAATTTCAAGAATCATAAGGGCATGACAGACACTTTCAAGCAATATGAGATCTCAGTCAATTTCAAGAATCATAAGGGCATGACAGACACTTTCAAGCAATTGCGAGATCTCAGTCAATTTCAAGAACCATAAGGGCATGACAGACACTTTCAAGCAATTGCGAGAATCAGTCAATTTCAAGAACCATAAGGACATGACAGACAATTTCAAGCAATTGCGAGATCTCAGTCAATTTCAGAACCATAAGGCATGACAGATACTTTCAACAATTGCGAGATCTCAGTCAATTTCAAGAACATAAGGGCATGACAGACACTTTCAAGCAATTGTGAGATCTCAGTCAATTTCAAGAACCATAAGGCATGACAGACACTTTCAAGCAATTATGAGATCTCAGTCAATTTCAAGAATCATAAGGGCATGACAGACACTTTCAAGCAATTGCGAGATCTCAGTCAATTTCAAGAATCATAAGGGCCATAAGGGCATGACAGACACTTTCAAGCAATTGCGAGATCTCAGTCAATTTCAAGAACCATAAGGGCATGACAGACACTTTCAAGCAATTGCGAGATCTCAGCAATTTCAAGAACCATAAGGGCATGACAGACACTTTCAAGCAATTATGAGATCTCAGTCAATTTCAAGAATCATAAGGGCATGACAGACACTTTCAAGCAATTGCGAGATCTCAGTCAATTTCAAGAACCATAAGGGCATGACAGACACTTTCAAGCAATTGCGAGATCTCAGTCAATTTCAAGAACCATAAGGACCATGACAGACACTTTCAAGCAATTGCGAGATCTCAGTCAATTTCAAGAACCATAAGGGCATGACAGACACTTTCAAGCAATTATGAGATCTCAGTCAATTTCAAGAACATAAGGGCATGACAGACACTTCAAGCAATTGCGAGATCTCAGTCAATTTCAAGAACCATAAGGGCATGACAGACACTTTCAAGCAATTGCGAGATTCTCAGTCAATTTCAAGAACCATAAGGGCATGACAGACACTTTCAAGCAATTGCGAGATCTCAGTCAATTTCAAGAACCATAAGGCATGACAGACACTTTCAAGCAATTATGAGATCTCAGTCAATTTCAAGAATCATAAGGGCATGACAGACACTTTCAAGCAATTGCGAGATCTCAGTCAATTTCAAGAACCATAAGGGCATGACAGACACTTTCAAGCAATTGCGAGATCTCAGTCAATTTCAAGAACCATAAGGACATGACAGACACTTTCAAGCATTGCGAGATCTCAGTCAATTTCAAGAACCATAAGGGCATGACAGACACTTTCAAGCAATTGCGAGATCTCAGTCAATTTCAAAAACCATAAGGCATGGACAGACACTTTCAAGCAATTATGAGCTCTCATCAATTTCAAGAATCATAAGGGCATGACAGACACTTTCAAGCAATTGCGAGATCTCAGTCAATTTCAAGAACCACAAGGGCATGACAGACACTTTCAAGCAATTGCGAGATCTCAGTCAATTTCAAGAACCTAAGGACATGACAGACACTTTCAAGCAATTGCGAGATCTCAGTCAATTTCAAGAACCATAAGGGCATGACAGACACTTTCAAGCAATTGCGAGATC
>JARYHS010013630.1:15454998-15486398 GCA_031002005.1 Vandiemenella viatica
GTCGCCTGACATTTAGGTGTTCCCCAATAAAGACCTTGTAGCCTCCAGCCATTATCAGGTCTAGGTCCTGTTCATGTAAGTTCTTATTTGGGGCTAGATACGCACTGACAAATACTATGTGTCCTTCTCTTGAGTGAATGCACACGGCTGTGGCCTCTAGGTCTATAGTTGTGGTTTGGTTATTGGGGCGTGTGACAGGCTTTTGCGTATGGCTACAGCTGTTCCTCCTCCTCTTTGTCTTGCTCTATCCGTTCTGTAAACGTGGTATCCAGTTAAACGGAACTTGTCTGTTGGCTGAAGAAAAGTTTCTGTTATCAACATGATGTCGACTTTTCTCTGTTGAGAAAGTTCAGTAGTTCATTTCTCTTGTTCTTAACATTGCATTCAATATAGCTGCTGTCATGTTTTTCAGATAAGGTGTTTGCGCCTTTATTTCGCTAGGACCATTCCACATTCAAGCAGGACTAAGAGTTTTTGCAAGCCTCGTGCTTTTTATATCTTAACCATTGTTCTTTTTTTCATTTCCGTACCGAAAAAAACTGGATATTTTCAGCACATCCGTCTTCGGATGATTCAATCTTATCTTTCTTCTTTTGTTGTGATTTCTTTGGTGGTCGTCATTGGATTCGTTTCCGAATCTTCATTCTTGTCTTTCTTCTTCTTTTGATTTTTCTTTTTTGAGTCTTATTTTTTGGGGGGTTTTGTTCATTCCCTGAAAGGGCGTTTGCATATGAGCGAGACTGTTGGCTGTTCTTGATTGATTCATTCTTTCCTTTGGTTTCTTCTTCTTAAGTTTTATGTTTAATTGGTAGTGCTCTTTCGTCTTTTCCTTCTTGCGTTTTTACTTGTACGTGATGGGTGTAGGAGTTTCTGGTACTCTGGGTATCCGCGCCAAGATGCTGCATGATCGCCCTGGCAATTGGAACATTTTGCTCTCTCCATCTTGAGGAGGCGCAATCCTTTGTCAGGTGTGACTTCGTACATTTAATTCAGCGGCCTTGGCAGGTAGCAATAGTCGGAAATGTGCCCGTGCCTTAGACATTTAGGTCATTGGGATTGACCGTTCTGAGAACGGTATCGTTCGTTTTGAACCCTCATATTGAGTATAGCATGTTCGTTGTAGTTCTGGCCAGAATGCTGGCAGCTTGGAAAAATTACAGTGAATGTTGGAAGGGGGATGAGCCCCCTTGTCTCCTCAATTAGCTTTTTAAATTGGAGGATCACTTGAACCTCGAAGCCTTTGGCTCTGAGGTCTTCCTCGATTTATTCTGTTGCTATGGAAGGTGGTAGCCCTTTAATGACAACTTTTAAAGACCTGTATTCTTGAATCTGATGACTGAAATGACTGATATTGCTCTTCTTAAAGAAGTTCTGGATGACTGAGTGGTCTTCTTTGATTTCGCATAGTATTTCATGCAATATCCTCTAAATTCTCCTTTAAGATCTCGAGCTATCATGCTTTTGAGTCTCTTGTTCAAATCCGTCTAGTTCATTTTTCCAAAAACACAGCTATTGTAGGACGATTTTGTTTTGGATGGGTCGTGTTTCGCTGGTAGTTCCCGGTGGTTCTTCCGCGATTTTATCTGTTATTGTTGGTTCTTCACCAAGTAATTCAAATCTGTTATTAGTTGTGATTTTGAATGGTTTCCTTGATTTTTCGGTTTCTTGGTATAGTCTTTTTGATGTGTTTTCTTCTTCTATTTCTATACTTGATTGCTTGTTGCTCGATTTGATTGTTTCTTGTCGCCAGTTCTTCTTCAGCTTCTTCAGATTGACCTTTTTCTTCATATTCTTCAGACTGACTTTTTTCTGATTCGGTGTTTTCGTACAATTCTTCATGATCTTCAGCTTCAGACGATCCTAGGGTACTCTTCATTCGTTTCATCTTTATTTTGGCTCTTATTCAATGGCTGTTCATTATCTTCAGCCCGGTGTCGTTGCCGTTTGTCAGTGCGTCGGGGCATGATGCATTCAACCGTGTCACAGCATACGTGAGTACGCGGTTCCTATCGGGAGTGTTGGTCTGTACCCTTGGTTATCACCGCTAGGTATCCGGGTACAGACACAACCCTACACATACGCTCGGGGGATCCACTACACCTGGGAGTGGGCCGTGGAGTGGTAATTCCCTGATTCTATGGGGTTGACGAAGTATTTGCTTGAAAACGACGCAGCACGATCTGTTCAGACTCCGGCTTCGACCGGTTCAAAGACAGAACAAGCAGCTCCCAGTAGACCTATCGACTCACGATCAGAGACGCTGCAAGAAAAGTTAACGGCCAACATTAAATCTGATACTGAAGGAGATTTGTTCTTCGATAAAATTTTAGGTCTGCAACACAATCTCGAAGACAGTCAGGTAACACCTTTCGAAAGATTAAACTTTATCAGAAAGCACAATCTTCAATAGTTGTATCCCAACACCTGGATATCGCTGCATATTCTGTTAACAGTAGTAGTGACTTGTGCAAGTGGCGAACGGTTTTTCTAAACTAAAATTCATAAAAACATCCGTGCGGTATAGAATGTGTTAAACAAGACTAACTAGTTTTTCATCACTGTCCATTGTAAATCGAGTTGCTGAAAACATAAATTTTCGAGTCTTATCAGAGAGCTGACGAAAAAGCTACAACGTTTTTAAATTTTAATTTTTCATTAAATGTTTCGTGACTAACTGACATACAATATATGTACATTATTTAGAGAATGAATTGTTTTGGGAATTATGTTATTGTTTATGTAAATAAATACATGTTTTAGTATTTTATTAATTCAATATAAATATGGTGCAAAATTCAAAACAATTTTTTAAAATTAAAATAAAAAATTA
Source organism: Vandiemenella viatica (assembly GCA_031002005.1). NCBI lineage: Eukaryota > Metazoa > Arthropoda > Insecta > Orthoptera > Morabidae > Vandiemenella > Vandiemenella viatica. The sequence continues at coordinate 15,457,829 of JARYHS010013630.1, forward strand.
AAGGGCACCAAATGCATGACTCACCCGGGGCGCATGGATAGTTAAGGCCGGCCCTAGTGATGAGGGAATGTAGGAGAGATGTAAGGGAATTGGGTTACAAAACTTAGGACAGAACTTTGCTTCAATATGGTGGTGTAGTATGGAAAGCGCATGATGAGTATCAAATACAGGAGTTGGATAGGGTGCAGAAAAGGGCTTCTAGATTTGTTTCTGGAAATTACCGCAGAACGCAATCAGATGATAAAAGAACTAGGATCGATCAACGGGTGCATCCGAGTTCGAAGTCAAAAATCCCCTCACGTAACTCATCCGAAACCACCCACTACCGCGCAGCCACTCCCGCCACGGAATTACAGCACATGAAGAATTACTCGCCATTGCAGCGGAGATGATGATGATTAAGAGTGCCCACGGGGAGTCACGTGCACCGGCGACCCCCACCAACCAGACCGAAAATCTTCCAAAAGCTGGCGATGTAGATAAAGCTTCTTTGCTAGTCTAGCCAGCGTTCGGTACCACCAACGAACGGAGACGCGGCGGAAGTAGGGGCGACCGAGCGCCTCACGGGGCACGCTCCGAATACAAATTACCCCACACCTACCCGACAGCGCAAAGTGTCAGTGATGAGCGTAGTTACCCATACAATCGTGCAATCTTCACAGAGCACCATCGTAGCGCACAATCACGCCACAGCGGTTCGAAGGACACCGCAGCACTCAAAAGGAGATGCTGCCCCACCCGGGTCAGACGTTCGGACCATGCACTGCCAATACCCACATCTAGTATCACATCAAGAGACCGGTGCAACCCGGAGGCAAGCGTAACCACTTCACTTGGTCACCGAACCATGCACCGCAGGAGTAGCCGGAGAACTTAGGCCGAGGAGGTACACCCTCGGCTTGACCGCTAACCTGCAACGCTGCACGTTGGCTTATCCGGTACCGTACACTCACTTCATGTTAAAAGATTGATTGTTTAAAACTTGAGTCAAAAGTGTTCCATTAGCGTCTGGGACACAGTTTACCTCACCGCAGCGCCTGCCAGGACGAGACGCAACCTGTCACTCACGACAGACGCTTTGGTAGTTTCAGATTTAGGGGTTAGAAGGATTTCCCACTGAATGTTGCCCTGAAAATGAATATCAACAAGCTTCATAGAGACAGATATTTCAAATAGCTTAATTATATTTGTAAATTCTATATTTACTCACTGACAACTCTATGTGGTCTTTTAAGGTGATTGTATTCTGACATCAAATAATGTATACAAAGAGGTATTGTAAATTATAAATACGTTCAAATCAATAAACTTTGCTATTTTGTGTACGCGGGCCGCATATCTCAGATGGTAGATGTAGTTTCTGGATGAAAACGAGTTACTTGCAGCAAACCAACACGGAATCAGAAGAACCGATCATGTGAAACTCACTGGCTCTATTTTCGCATGATGTAATGAAAGTTATTGATGCAGGATCACAAGTTGATGCTATTTTCTAGGATTTTCAGAAGTTTTTGACTCTGTACCACACAACCGACCTTTAGCGAAGATCCGAGCGTACGGTATATCTGATCAGATTTGCGAATGGATACGCGATTTTCTAACTGGTCGGTCACAGTATGTCTTTGCAGACGGGGAAGCCTCTTCTAAATTAGATGTTACTTCGGGTATTCTTCAAGGACCACTTCTTTTCTTAATTTTTATAAACGATCTCGGTGACAACGTTAATTGCAGGAGGCGATTTTTTGCTGATGATGCACTTATTTATAGGGAAGTGAGGTGCTCCGACGATTGCTTAGAAATTCAGCGTGATCTGGATGTTATTTCGGAATGGTGCCGTAAATGGCAGCTTACACTTAACTGTAAAAAGTGTAAGGCAATGCACAATAGTAATAAAAAAAGACCCCGCTTGCTCAGGAGTACAAAGTTATCAATTCAGTTGTTGACACTGTGGATTCCCTGAAATATCTAGGCGTAACAGTACAAAGCAACATGAAATGGCACTTGCACATAACTTGCGTTGTAGGTAAAGCTAATTCCAAACTACGATTCATAGGACGTATTTTGAGAAGTTGTAATGCTCATACAAAGGAAATAGCATACAAAACACTAGTTCTTCCGCATTTGGAATACTGTTGTGCAATTTGGGATCCGTATCGCAAGGGATTGATTGATACGTTAGAGAAAGTACAGAGGAGAGCCGCTCGATTCGTGACTGCTAGTTACAGTCCTTACGTAAGTGTCACAGAGCTGATACGTGGGTAGGGCTGGGATTGTTTGGCGGACAGATTACGTCGTTTTCGTTTGAATTTGCTGTAGAATATGCAAAAATCTTTAAGTTACGAGTGCAACGAAATACTTCTTCCGCCAACCTATTTAGGTCGCAATGACAGGAGGGATAAGATTAGAGAAATAAGATGCCGTACTGATACTTTTATCTATTCTTTCTTTCCTCGATCTGTTCGGGATTGGAATGCGCAGAATTAGGATTGGTGCTTAGCACCCTCTGCCACCCACAGTATTTGTGATTTGCAGAGTATAGATGTAGATGTAGAGCATCTGACTACGGCCCGGCGGACCGGGGTTTGATCCCCGACGAAGCAGAGAATCTTTCCTCAGAGCTGAACGTCCGTAACAGCCCCCAGGCCCACTCACCCTGCTACCAAATGACTACCGTGGAGGAACTCCCCGGGAAGCTAAATAAAAAGAGCCGGACCGTTTCGCTGACTACAGTACGTCCACTCTAGTGCCTACGGTCAGGAAATAGGCATGCGGAGCTCTACCTCCACTAACCCTACGGGAATACGGCTTGAAAGCTGGGAAAAATACTGATTTTACCTTTCGTATTTTGTGTACAAACTTCGATGACTTCAACAATCCAACAGAAAGACTCGATCATTTATTCTGAGGTGGGTGGGGGAAGCAGAGGAGGTGGAAAAGAGGAAGGGGAGAGAGGAAGTGAGATGGCGCGAAGTTGATCGTGCGATAGCTGTTTCAAACTGGTTTGCTGGAAGCTATTATTTACGGAGCTCTAAGTGTAAGCTATCGGTTCATGCAGTGACGTTTATGTTTGACGGTCGTAAAATAAGAGCTATCGCTGCCGATGTTCCGGCCAGCGATAAAGCGGATGAAGGCTGACTAGTAAAGGAATCCAGAGCTGCCAACAGCGCAGAATTGAAACGGCACATAAAACCAGCGGCAGAAACGGGCCCGATGGAGTAAAATGTTGTCGTGAAATTTATTGCTATTCCCGTCTCTGTTTACAAATACGCAGTATTAGTCGATAGTAGTATTAGTTCGTTGCGGTATGACACGTTGTTTAAACAGGCTATTGCGAAAGACATGTATCCGTAATTGATAATGACAATGCGTCAGAAAACCACAGTGTAGTTATAGATCGCACTTAGTCATACACTTTTATAATCTTACTAAATATTTTTTGTAATATCAATTCTAAAAAAATAAACGTACATTTCTCATAGATAAACTTGCATTAAAAATAAAATTGGAAATATAATACTTGATTAAACATGGTAAAAGATTCAAAAACTACGCGTTATCTCTGAGCTAAAAGAAATATTCAGAACCTTAAACTGGTTCTCAAGCCTTTTGTGCCACTCTCCCATACCACGGTTTGTCCAAACGAATGATATCTTCCCAACGTGTGTAAATCCCTACAAATAAGGCGTGATGTCACTAGGTGTGGTAAGAGACAACTAAAGTCACACCTGGGCGAGCACACTCGTAAGGTTCAATGGGTAGGCTGCTGCAAGTACCTGAAAATTTAGACGGTTGCATTTTAGATAAAACTAGGCTCCAAGTCCGTCAAAAATGACGTGTGAAAGGAATGATCTGGCAGTTCATTTCGCTGCAGTTGCCTTAACTGATAGAATTGTTGTTATGTACCGCTCATAATTTTTTATTGTAATATGTACATGTTTCGTTTGTAGTTCGCACAGCGATACAGATGTAATTTATACTGAATTAGTAATGTCAGAATTAGGGAACCAATAAAATTAAAAATAAATTGGGAATCCTAAAACCTTATGCTATAGAGCGTGATATTGGTTTTATTTCTTGTCCAGGTCTCATTCAGCACGATAAATAGGGATTTTTTTTACTTATTGCTTTACGTCTCGTCAACGGTTAAGGACTTTAGAGTCGGGATGGGACTGGGGACAAGGAACGGGAAGGAATTCGGCCATGGCCTTTTTGATGAAAACATCCCTGCATTCGCCTGGAGTGATTTGGGGAAACCATGGGAAACACAAATCTGGATACCCGTACGGGGATTCGAACCCGCGTCCTCCCGTATTATAATAACTTCAGAAACTGGGAGCTTATGGAAGTAACTTAAATTGTTTACAAAACTAAATTCATTGTAAATTATTCTGTAAAACTTTTTCTCAGTTGTCACTTAGTCTTGCCTGTATATCGACATAACCACGACTTTCTACTAATATTGCTGTTGAAAAGGCATAGATTCTATTATCCGTGTATGAATACTTCATTGTATTACGATTTAAATTTGATTCGCTGGAAATATAGTGACATCAGTAATAAAAGAAACTAATAATTAATATATTAATTTAAAAGCATTACACACTTTATATTATAACAGTGACTTAAAATATCTACATCGAATATAAATACCTTGTACGCCTATCAAAAATGGCGTGTTGAACGCATTATTGTAGCAATTCGTTTCTCCGCTAACTAAGAACAATTTTCATCAAATAAAGCTCATAATCCTGAAAATGTTGTAATGTAGATATTTCTTAGCTTACTGTAACGACAGTATCGCTGTACAGAGAGTATAAGAAAAATCTACGTCTAACGAATGTTAAATAAGAAAAAGCAACGAATAATTAATATGTCGGTTTTTATGTGATACCTACCATTATTTTAGTGTGATGCAGGCTCATTTACACGAGGATGCTTAGCTAAATAGAACGGTTATTAAATAACGCGCATAACCTCGAACACATCTGGTCGTTGTTGGTTGGGCAGCGGAGGTGGGAAGTGTGACGTCAGACTGTGACAGACATCGGTACATAACGACCAAGAATAGCGTTTTATATAGTTGGATTAAACGTGAAGTTTAATGTCTGGCGTAAAATCAACCACACCGGTTTCCTTATATTATGACAGCACTTAAATTTACAGTTGTAATCACACTTTTTTTAGATTATTGTAACCACACTTCTGCATTTCATGTAATTATTTTGAGTTTGCCGGTGGAGTAGTTTTCAGCAACTACAATATTCCAAAATAGCGAGGTAGGTTGCACATTGTCTAACTCCATCACGATACAAACGTCTCTCTCGTTACCACCAATTGCTAGTGATTAATTTAAAATAGTTTAGTGAAGAGAAACAATTTATAAAAATATTCGACTTCCTCCGGGTTCGTGATGTGATAAAAGGCAATATTTGTCTGATATAACATCTCTAACTTTGCTATTCTACATCTGACTGAAAATTATAATGGTGATAGTTATGCACCTGTCACCAAATCCTCGAAACGTGATTTCGATAGACGTTGAGAATGTTGTAAGCAAAAGGAAAACACTATAGGTTTGAATGTACACTATTTTTGTAATGCATAGCGTTTCTGTAATTAAAGTTTACTAATTTTATGGATGAAAAATCAGTCAGCAAGAAGATATATATACTTCGCCAAATATGTTACGACAATACCAGCTTAGAGACAATGGTCCTGTTAAACGTGGAGAGTAAGAACGAGTGTTGGAAGTAATGACTCGAATATGAATACAGGGTCAACAATGCCGAAAATAACATACATTTTAAAAGAAGGAAAATAACGCATGTTGTACATGAAGGAACATTAGATGGGGAATAAGTACGAAAAAATGTAATATTGTAAAAAAAAAAAAATGTGTAAACCTTTTCAAAAAAGTTCTTACTGATAAATAAAAAAGGAAGACTTATAAAGAATGATGCTGTGCTAAATTCTGGATTGCGTTTATCCTTAGAGGTCAACGTGGAACGTATTGGCAAAACTGGGAAAACGGGATACTTATTATAGGGCCCTAACAACGTATGTAACCGACAGTATAAAAAGAACGTTAGCTCAAGCAGCAGAAAGCACAATTTTTTTTTGGGAACTGCACCACTTTCGGAACCTACCAGAAACTGGCACTAACCTGTTGAAATTTACATGAGTCGCTTCGTCAAGATGTCCTCTTCACGTTTTGCGATCATACATTGCGGACAAGTCGATAGAAATTTAATTAAAAATGCCGAAATATGAAAGGCTGAGCAACTGCTAAATGCTTTCAGCATGCTAAAATAACATAAAAATTGTCGGTACAGGGATCATTTCAACCTAAACAGTATAATTTTGTTATAGAAATCGTGGTTAGGTTGAAATACGGCCTGGACCAAGTGAAAAAAAAATTACGAAGTTTTGGCTATTCGCAAAGGCGTATTTGTTTACATTGGAAACAATCGTTGCTATGCAAGATGGCGGTCATCAATGTATTACAACTCGGATAAATATTGCGTGTTTGTCAATTTTGTGCGACTTTTTACAAAGGAGTAGAGCTGAAAAAGCATGAAAACATTACACCAAGGATTAAATCAACATTTTAAGAGACTGTCACTGATTTTTTTTCAACGTTGGGGGCATGTAAAGGCAGTTCCTCATGTCGTATTTTGGCACTTTTAATTAAATTCCTGGCAACTTTTCCGCAATGTATGATCGCAAAACGTGAAGAGGACATGTTGACGAAGCGACTGATGTAAATTTCAACAGCTAAGTACCAGTTTCTGGCAGGTTCCGAAAGTGGTGCAGTTCCCAAATTTTTTACAAGTGTAGCAGCGTGAGCATTACTATGGATAGTTGCTATTCCCTCGCTCGGATAAAAATCGGATAAGCCGCAGTGTGGTGCGTGGAATTTCCTGTGCGTGCTGCGAAGTATGCGTGCTGCGAAGTATGCGTGTCCATTGCAGACCAACCTCTCCTTTCTGGTGCAGCCCAGTATTACCCTACGTAGATAGTCGTGGCTCCTGTGCTTGCCTCGCTCTATTCCGCTCCTTATGATGACGAATGTGTTCCGCCGTTGGTAATAGGTGTTGCATCCCCCTGTCTTGCTGCCAAAGTCTCCTCACCCCTATCCTGCGTGTCGAAAGCGGGGGCGCTAGAGGAGACCAATCGTTAAATTTCTGCAATAAATTACACATTTGTAAGCCTTAGCAACTTGTAAGGTTACGGTGCTTTATTTATGGTTTTATTTGAGCGTTTTTGGGCCCCATTCGACAGTTTAAAAGTTTGGCGCAATGGTTTGAGAAGCGTGAAGGATAAAAGTTATCGGTGCTTGGTGGAAGAACGGCACGTTATCGAGGCGTCGAGCGGGGTAGCGTCATAGTCAGATGTTATAAGCAGGGGTGAGCTGGCAGAAGGGTGACTGCCCATCCTCGATTGTAAGTGGGAGCATACGTTCCGCTCCCTGGAGACGAGTGATGAAACCTGCAATCTTTCAGCTGGAGTGAAACATTGTTAGTTTTGTTGTTTGGTAATTGAAATCTGATCAACGTTTATTGGGAAGTAAGTGATTTGGCAAAGTGGTGGTTAAGAGTCGTCAGTCCTTGAGAAGGTCTAGGAAGGGCTGAGAATAATTGTCTGCAGACCTATAGTTTAAATTAAATGTTTTGGTTTTGAAAGGGCGGCGACTGTTTGAAGTTCTGTTAAGGGCGATACACATTCCTGAACTAAAGACGATCCAGTCAAGTGGTTTAAATATTAACCAAAATTTGTGTAAGTTTCACGGCCAGTGAAACAGATTTGTATTGGGAAGTGTTGTTTAGGTAAGTGTGATGTGTCAAATTGTGCAAAAGGCTGACATGATGTTGAGAATACTTATAGATGAACGAAAAATAAATGGGAATAAATGTGAAGGAAACAATTTAGATTTGAAAAAGCTCCCGTTACTTACAGCCAATGATTTTTGGACATTGCTGTTCAAACTGTAAATGATAGAAAATTTGAAATGTGGTGTAAATTATTTTTTTCAAATTTTGTGGCAGCTGGAATCTTCTGATAATTTATCTTTGAATTTACATATCGGACTGTGGTTTATTTGAGGGAAAAGATAATTTGAAATAAAGTCTTAGAATATTATAAGCTTATTTGTTCTTTTTTATTTGTCAGAAAAGAAATGTAGCACAAATGATACTAATCACAGTAAATTAAATATAAAATAAGATTGGATGCAATATAGATGGAAATGAATTGTGCTACTTGGGAAGGAAAACCAATGGCTGAACCACAATGATGTTAAAAGCAGAACAGCACTAGCAAAACGAGCCTTCTTGAAAATGAGAAATCTTATAGTTTCATCAAACATCGATCTAGGATTCAGAAAGAACTTTTTGAAACCCTGTGTGTGGAGCACAGCACTTTACGGTAGCGAAACATGGACTTAAGGGTACCAGAAAGAAAGAAAATTGAAACATTTGAAATGTGGTGCTACAGAAGAATGCTGAAAATTAAGTGGACAAACAAAGTACGAAATGAACAGTTTTGGAAATGATGGGTTAGGAAAGAGGTTTTTGAAAGAAGCTTACAGAAAGAAGAGACAGGCTGGATTGATTAGTTTGCTAGTGGAGGGAACAGTCGAAGGTAAGAACTGTAGAGGAAGACAGAAATTAGAAAATATGAAGCAGATAATTGTAGACATGGGTTGCAGGGTATATGTAGATTTGAAGAGGTTAGCACAATATAGGAAAGGATGGAGGATTGCATCAAACGAGTAAAAAAAGAAAACCTTAAGAAATATAAACCTTTACTATTTCTGGGTTGATAATAAGAATTACAGGAGGCTGAAGTTCTCTGTGAAGTTTATGCTACATCGCCGCCGCCGACTGTATTTAAGATTAGCTGTTCCCTCGAATACACCACTGTTTGTAACCATTGGGATGAGTCTTGAAGATTTGGTTGGATGAATTATACCTACTGCGACATACAGAGTGGGGTCTCTCAAACCTCAAACGCGACCAGTCCCTTTGGGAAGGACAAACATACTGCAGAGCTACGCCTCTGTCAACTCCGTGCGTAATGCTAAATTTACCTCCGACAGCGTCTACGAAAGCGACGACCTATTGACCGAACTCAAAGACCATATCACGTAAAGACGTATCATCTAACTACGAAAAAAAAAAGACTTTGTACACACACAAATAAAACTATCAATCTGTTGGTGGTATATTAATCATTCAAAATTGTAGTGTAGATGTGAAGCATTTCGTATTCCCATTTCTGAATTTTTGATCCTTGGATCTAACTGCATCGTTTGGGCAATTAATCGTGTTTGAACGTGATTAAAAATGGCAACTACCGTATTGGAACGCGTTTTACAAGCTTTGAAAATGTTTATTTTACTCAGTGCACCGTCAAAAGCTTTTATGTCCTTTATAATTTTATTTAATGTTATTTCCGTTTAGTTTCTAATGTATTAATCTGTTAATGACACTAACTGATTGTTTGAGCCACTGTTTGATGCTCTAGAAGATGATGGTGTCGCATTTTGTTTCTTGTCCAGAATTTTCTATGTGGGTTATACAATGTTTCTCTCACAGGGGTGAAGAGAGACACTCACGATAAAGCAAGCACAAATTTACAATATATATACGGTGGAAACCTTCGGAAAAATATTTGATGTTAATTTTAATTATGTTTCTGCAGTAAAATGTTTCTTAAATGTATCATCTGCTTTGTTATTAAATGCCAGCCTTCATCACAAATGAGAAATTTAAAAACTCCAGGCGGGACTGATTCTCACTTGGCAACAGGGCCACACTACAATTCTCAAAGTTCAGTAAGACCAATACGCTTTGAAATTACGACTAAAATATAAGCCCATATTTATTCACTTCACAGAATATTCCACATCATAAAACAATAAAATACACTAGAACCGTACAATAAAACATTACTATAGGGTTTTAATTATCCATAGATATTTAAAATTTATTGTGGTTATCAAATACTAAGAAACAATTTTTTAGTAATAATGTTACCTTTCAATGGAACTACTACTCCTTTAGACCTTTGGAAATTCAGTCTTCACGCAACTTTCGGAGCTCTAACAAAAAAAAAAAAAAAAAAAAAAAAACAAAAAAACTATGGCTTTCACGGGACGTCCAGCAAATGTAAAACATCTAAATTGATTGTAATAAAAAGAATTTCTTTTGCTGTCATCAGTATTTCGACTGCTTTCGTGTAATCCTCCATGCCTTCCTATCTTGTACTAACCTCTTCATCTCTACATATCCCTTACAACCCACGTCCTCAGTTATCTGCTTCATATATTATAATCTCTGTCTTCCTCTACAGTTCTTACCTTCGACTGTTCCCTCCGCCATCAAATTAACCAATCCAGCATGTCTCAAAATATGACCTACCAGCCTGTCTCTTCTTTCTGTAAGCTTCTTCCATAAACTTCTTTCCTCACACATCATTTTCAAAACTCATTCATTTCGTACTTTGTCTGTCCACTTAATTTTCAGTATTCTTACGTAGCAAGACATTTAAAAAAATATAATTTAAAGGATATTAATATTTATAATTAAAGAAAAGCAATATATAAAAGTAGATTAAAATAAATAAAACATAGATTTTCGTTAGTAAAATTAATAAATTTTTCTTGTTATAATATTGTATGCAATTAAAGAAATGATTGGCCGATGGTAACTGAATTAGGTAACAAATGTATTAGACGTGATGTTATCGAGGAATCTTCAAAATGCGGCATCGATTGTTGTTCTGTATGTAGTTTTAAGTTCAGATTGCTTATTAACGATTTTCGAAACAAATGTTAATGTATGCTGTCATAGGAATTGAATCGTTTGGTGCAACATTAACATTGACATCTGTGTGATCTTGGGTGTTTTTCCACTTCGGTTGGCAGTTCCCAATGACTGCCAACGTTTTATCGTAAAAGTGGAATATTTGTGCTGTCATCTGCCTACCATTGGTGTAACTTGTGTTCTGTTTGACGGGTGTACTTTATCTGTGAAACGTGAGGCTTATGAGTCGCAGATTCTTGATCGTCCCAGCTTTGGCCGAAACCAGTGGTACCAGGGGTACGCGCGGTAATCTGTTGGCAAAAGCTACCGCTAAGATAATTAAAGAAAACACAGAAAAATTACTATCTAAAAGTATATATCTGCACATTTGCTGATGTTTTTTTTGCGTCGTTCGTTATTGTATTAATTTAATAAATCGAGAAAAACGGGTAACTGAATTTTAATCAAACTCCAGATGTCCAAATTGTTTGAAATTTTGCACACGTATGAGAAGTGGTGACAATATAATAATTTCATCGATATGTCCTGGTATTCTCATTGCTTAGACAGTAACAATAGAAAAGCGGTTGAATGCAATGAAATATTTCATTTCAGTATTCACCCACCTCTTGACGTCAGAATTGTTAGAAATTTTGCATAAGATCAGTGACAATACAATAATTTCATATCTACGTCCTGAAATTCCCATTGTGAACTAAAGAGTTAAAAAAAAATTATATTTTACACTAAAATACACGCTTCTGTAGCAATGTGAAGAAAAATGTTATAAATAATCTTTAAATATAAAAATTTTCTTGAAAAATGCTATGATGTCCCACAACTCAGTATAACTTTTTTGAATAAGCTAAAAATAAAAATAAAATCAATGATTTTAAAAGTTACCTTTAATGTAAAAAAAAGCGTGGGGTGTTATCTGCTCGTACATAATGACTCTACCTTTAAGAACAGCTATGCCATAAATATATATATATATATATCTGAAGATGCTTATAATGTTTAACGATAAATAAATGCTAATCATCATATCATATATATTATTTCTAAAAGGAGATTTTTGCCACAAGCCATTATCTCCCTTAATACTTAGCCGAAATCGATAAATAGCCATCATTGTAAAAAAACAATGTATCCTCTTTTGTCATATATTTTAAGAACGTAATTTTTCAAAATTCTACCCTTAAAGGGCAAAAATGTTTGAGTGGAGTGAATATAAGGAAGTCCGATATAAGGCTTAGCAGTCTAAGCAGTGACAGACAGCTTGCGACAGCCAGTATGCGACTGACACCTGATGAAGACAGCAGAGCTAGTGGTCGAAACGATGTGTTTAAACAACACCATCCGGCTGGACACCCCAGAGGAATACATTATATTTCAAAAATTTTAATATTTTAAAAAATACGGTTTTCTGTGTCACAAGCCATTTATTTATCTCGCTAGCTACCTAATCAAATTCGATAAATGAAGTATCATTGCTTTTTTGACAGCGTATATTAAGAAAGGAATTTTTGGGAACTCGAACCTTCAAGGGCAAAAGTATCAATATTTCTACGACCCGCTTATGTGCCACGAGCCATTTGTTTTCTTTGATATGTAACCGATATAGATAAATGATATATCATTTTAAATATTAAGGACTCCGCTGTGTTCACATCATATGTTAAGATTTTGTTTTTTTTTTTTTTTTTTTTTTTTTTTTGCGAGCCATTTATCTTCGTTGATACGTAACACAGATCGATAAATAAGGTATCATTTAAAAGATTAACGTCACCACTCAGGCAACATCGTAAATTCAGAACGAAATTTTTCTGAATTTGACCCTTGAAGAACAAAAGTAATAACTGTGAAAGTCGCGCCCATGAGACAGTTCAGAGCCAAGCCGCTACATAAAAGCAGTACATGTTACAGAGATGTTAATAAACTGCTTCAGTAGCGTCGACTGGTGTTGCTTATCTATTACACTAAGCAAACAAGCTATTGATACAAATCAGGCGGTTCTTCTTTCGTCGTATTACAAACCAGAAACCTTACTGTTCATTGTAATCACAAAATTTTCGCACGGGTCATCTAGTATTGGTTATAGCTAAGAATGAATTGGTTGAAATAAGACGCCCAATGTTTCTCCCATATCTGGCTTGTAATCCACCAACTGGAGACGGGCGACGTGTCTCCGATTTCAGTGGTTCTGAGCGCCTTAACGTAGTCTGACCCGCGCTGCAGACGGTCTCCTTGGCTGCCGGAAATCGTGGCAATTTATCCGTCCCGATTGGAATCCCCGCAGTGCAGATCCTCGTCTCAGAAATCTCCTTTGTCCTCGCTGTCGGAAAGAGGTAATCGCGGAGTCCGATCACAGAGGGGTCACGCGTCGAACCAGACAGCCGACTTAAGAGCCTCGATTACAGGTTCCAACTCCAGAAAAATAAAACTCGTAGGCTGGCCGTCCAGTGGACGCGTGTTGTCGCAAAACATATTCGCGCGAATACGCCTGTATTTTTTTTTTTAAATGTAACAAATAGAAATTTTAATTAGATTGAGGAAAATACATGCACATAACTGCAATAGGACTCATGTTATCAAAAGCTGATACTTATTTTTTTCAATTCAAGACAGAAATCACGTGTTCCTAATTTGTTTACTTTTTAGTTTATTCCAATACATATGTATTAAATGGAGGATGCTAGTCAGAGGATTTGCACCTAAAGAAATCTATTTTTTTAGTCATTTTAATCATATAACGCAATAGCTATTTAACTTTATCTTAAAAACATACTGGTATACTCAAAAATAGTTTTATGTTGAGAGGAAAATAATTTCTTGAAAATAGGACACAAGAAAGTAATTCGAAATGGCAGCTCAAACAATTTCGAGTAGTGACCTTATATAAACTAGGAGAAATGAACTACGCTATTAATAATCCTCATAAATTGACGGTGTTTTGTTCTTAATACCATGCAATATGTTAAGTAGTTTTCTAATTTTGTCGAAACGCAACAAACATAAACGTAATATGTAATACTATACGCACTGTAACGTAATAAATTTAGTCACCACTAATTAATAAATTGAATCTGCGTTTAACAGAGAACCGAAGGCATTGATTGCAAATTTGTATCATTATTCCATTAACGTGTTGTGTTTCGATGGATTAAAATGGTTTAAATGAACTGAATGATTGTTGTGAATGCTATAAAAGCAATAGAGTGCATGGAATTTCAGAGGACCGTAATTAAAACTGATATGTGGGTCATAGTGTTTTGATTAAGATTTTGAATGTTCAGAAGTGTTTTGTTTGGTAAATATGCTGTTATGATTTTGTATGTATTTTCTATTTTCAACTATTTTCATTTTTAAACGTTTCCTAATGATTTCAACTAATTTTGTGTAAGTTTTAATTGTTGTTGTATGGTTAGTGTTGTTTCCTTGATTATTGGAGCTTAAGAAATGTCTCTTCGCACCTTTGCTTTTTCAATAGCCATCACATGAAGCGTGTGTTCGCGCGACCAAATCCAAACAATTTCGGATCTCATCGACCTCGCGTATGTTGGCACGACTCAGGTGCTTATAATGGACGGAGTAACATTACATTGTCTGTGTTTGGATTGGAGCGATCTGTTCGCGTGCGTACAGGCGTACTCGTTCGAATACGCGCCCACTGGCTTAGGTTGATTCTGCTCGCGGGTGATGAATATTTTTTTTTTAAACGGTCTTCTTCTTGTAAGAACGAAGACTTTCCCGGCGTATGACTGCAATGTAGTCTTCACGGGTGTACCGCCGGATAGTGTTGTGGAAACACAATATTTCGACGGCTGGCTCTGCCGTCTTCTTAGGTAAGAAGACGGCAGAGCCAGCCGTCGAAATATTGTGTTTCCACAACACTATCCGGCGGTACACCCGTGAAGACTACATTGCGGTCTTCTTCTTCGTTAGGTGTTTTACACGTATCAGTCTGGCTTCCCGTTGCCTTCCCCAGCGTGACAGTGTTCCTAAGGGGTTGTTGTGAATATTTTTTAGTATTTTTCAGGAATGTCGATACTTACAGCGTGTTGGTGTATTATCAATACAATGTACAGCAGCTGACTTGTAATCCCGTGGGGTTACAGGAATTACCACTTCATTGTCTTCTCTATTGTATTTGTAAGTAGTTGTTTAGAGACGATGCCATTAAATATCGACATGGTAGCGCCACTTCATATTGCCCTTGTCCCTCCCTCCAAGTGGTAGACATTTAATTTAGCGTCTTCAGTCTCACAAACGACCGCCTCTGCCTGAGGAAGGAATGACAGCACTCTCTGGTAAGTACATGCCGACAGGTAGACAGCGACTTAGAACTTTTCGCTTAATGAATCCGTTCTGAGTTTCCTGACTACACCCTGTTCCGAAAATCGCGTTCATTAAGCACCCCGTCAATTTATATAGTCGGCTGTTGAAACATGCTGTACAATAATCAGTGTGTTAACGATGTAAGAGTTCGGAAAAACTACTTCAAAATAATAAAAAAATAAAAACAAGCTTTTGTCATAATCCTCTTGACTGGTTTGACTCAATACTCCATCTCTTTCTGTCTTTTCATCTGAACATAACCATTCCTTCAATCATCCTCAGTTATCTGCTTTATATATTCTTATTATTGTTTCCCTCAAAATTAAAAAAAATGCATTCAGCCTTGTAACAATTTCAAAAATACCATTTTATTTGGCCCATAAATGAGAAAGAAAAAGATGTTATTGTATTTCCAACAAAAGCCATTATGCCTCTCGTTCTTAGCAATGTTAAAGAAGCTAAGGAACATTTGGGTAAACGTCCAATATTTGGGGAAAAATTAAGCAGAGATATTTAATTTTAAAGACTGCAAAATATGATGGTTCAGACATATACGTAACACAATGAAGGCATTATTTATAGGGAATTAATAAAAGAAAGTTCATTTAAAAAGTAAAAATAATAACTTCATTAGGTTCAGAACGAAAAACAATAGAAATGAACTTTTCTTCAATAATTTTGAACTTCACGTCAAAGGGTGTTTTTTAATCACATTTTCGAATTACACCAAAGAAAAAAGTCTCTTGTTCTTACCAATCGTATTTAACGAACAACTGGGATTCTGTTTATTTTCCCCAAATCCGTCAGAATCTTCTATTGTTATTTTATTTTTTTGTTTTATTTTCCACATATGGTACGGTAGGGCTATTTGAGCCATGGGGCTATTTGGGTCATAATAAATAAAATGCCCTGTGCGCCTCTTTTGCGCGTATCCTGGACGTCATTTGCAGTGTTGTCGCTTGTGTGTGGTGTTGTAGGAGTAAGCAAAAGATGAGTTGAGCAAATGTCTTCAACTAGTCTCACAAGAATTATATTTGAAACAGCTGCGGTAAGTGATACACGAGTGGAAATCACGCTGATGTAGTTTCCAGTGCTTGAAATTTAAAATCTGTTACGACAGACGATAGCTAATTTGTCAATATTTTGTATGTATTATGACCAGCAAGGACTGCTTAACAGCTCTGTATCACTACTAACTGCATTTATTGCCTTTTTACCAAACTATTGGACCTCAACGAAATATGTTCATGTGGGGCTACTTGAACCACTTTCGACGGGGCTATTTGAATTATAACGAAACGCTCATTTGTTTGGGTTTATATTGCATATTTATTTTATTTTTGAGATTTACACTGAGGCGATTTAAGTTTTTTAAATGTTTTCTTTTGTTAAGGAAATAAAAAACCAAACGTATTTGCAGTAGTGGAGGAAAGAATGACTCAAGCAAAAAGTAGTGTACTTGGTGGTCATTTAAGTGCGTGAGTTCACAGAGGCTTCATGAATGATACCAACAATGCACAGATCCAAACAATTAGGAAGCCTATCGGTCATACCGCAGTTTAGTCTCCAGAGCAAGCGACCGATCTGGTGGAAAGGCTTAAAAGTCTTTATAGGCGTGGTTTTGGTCCTTCTATAAGCGTGAGAAGGACAGTATACCACTAAACAAAGATAAAGAACATGAACACTCCATGGAATAATGAAACAGAGATGTCTGGGAAAGATTGGTTTTATTATGGACATACATAGAAGATCCATTTCTTTGAGAAAAGCTCATGATATTTCTAAAGCTAAGCAATGAAGGTGTTTACGTTAAGTTGAATATTTAAGACCAACTTCAGAGTATCTATCACATTATCGAAGTGGTTTCCAATCAGAAGCAGGCCCTTGAAAGTGGTTAGTGAAACGAGCAGGAGAGAAGTTACATCACTGACAAATCTAGAACGAGGCATTGAGGAAAGAAATATATGGAGACGACGCAAGGGACCTTCACCACGCATTGAAGTGACGCCGGGCGGAGGAGGAGTGGGGAGGCGTGGCCGCCATATTACCTATCCATACAGACACGGGGAATATGTACAAAACCCCTAGGGGACTCTAGGATAAACGTGACACCGCAATCTTGTGATGGATTATTATCTAACTCAATGAGACAAATAAAAAATGAAGAATAAAATTTTTTGATATCTTGCTTACTTTTCGAGATATTCTGACTGAAATGTGAGATGTTTTTCGTTGAAATTCAGAAAAAAATTGGTCAAAGTCAAATTTGATGATGGATTCTTATTTAAAAAAACGAGACAAATAAAAAATAAAGAATAAAAATTTTCGATATCTTGCCTAGTTCTCGAGATATACTGTCTCAAAAGTGAGTTAAAATGCAGAAGAAAAATTTCGGCAAAAGTCAAATTTGATGATGGATTCTTATGTAATACGACGGGAAAAAAAAAATGAAAATAAAGACTAAAAGATTTCTAGATCTCATTTTTTTTTCAGGATATACTGTCTCCAAATAGCAATTGTATGGATACGTAACATGGCTGCCGCCGCCACCGCGCATGCGCAGTAACAGCTGAGAGTTTAGAGGCGGCGTCACAGAATAAGCGGTATTTCCTCTCCATATATATCTTTCCTCCATGGAACAAGGGAGAAACGTAACAGCAGTTGTCTGTTTCAGTAGAAGTTGAGTATTTAATCTCTCATTCATTATCTTCAAAGAGATAAGAATAAGGGTAGAATATAGCATCGACAGCTTCCTGGCATTCACGTTGCAATGTAAATGTTTTTAAACCATTTGGTGACTATTAAAGATTTTATAACCCTAATACATGCACTATGAAGCAGCAAATTATGTGATTAAAATATCCCCAAGTGCGGTACAAATAGCCCCACACTTTTTGAAACTTCATTCTTATACAGTATTTCATAAAAAAATTTTAATAAGTGAATATGCTATTAAGTTTTCTTGGGCTTTATTAGTTGTACAACATTAAGAACTAACTTTATATATTATATTAAATCTAATAACATGCGTAGGTTAGACAGGACAAGGCTTCAATCTTGAAATGGTCCAAATAGGCCCACCTTACCCTACACCTGGACCCTACTTGTAGACTGGGCCGCTAAATCTTCTCCGCCAGAGACAATATTACAATGAACGTAGTGGAAAAAATAATAAATATACAAGTAGAACACCATGAATGGAACTAACGATAACATTATGAAAGAAATTACGGAACGAATATGTCAACCTAATATATCAAGCTACAAGGATATATATTATAAAATCGAAAAATTCTTACTACTCTTCTCTCTTGATAGATATCTTCAACATATATTAAGTGAGTAATTTGACTGTCCGTTTATAATACTAGACCTCTTCATATGTGTTAAGGTAGCCACACACGTGGAGGCCGGGCCGCAGAGAAAACGGACCGCAGGGATTTCATCGAAGTGGCGCTGCACACACACGGGGCGTTAAAATCCTCAAGGGTTTCTCAGTCTCAGAGTTGGCTTCACGATGGCAGCATCCGATGATGTTCACGCGTTGGCTGCTGTTACTATTTTCTTTATTGAATCTGTCACAGTGCTACCTCTCTCTAAGTTGCCTAGTAATACTTGAAGCAGCCTTTTTCTGTAGTTCCATATCTTCATAAAAGCTCCCTATCATATTTCAAAAATTTGCCTCGGTTAACCAGGTGGCTCGGATAATCGGAACTCGGATAACCGGGCTTTTACTGTAATTGATTTATTCCCATTTGTAAATACATCAACAACATGACATAAAAACTAAATTAAAATAATATTAGTTTAAAATCATGTTGTAATTAATATAGTTGATCATGTGATGTAAACTCAAATTCAAATCACATAACATCATTTGCATTATAATTTGATAGAACAATTGCTGCTGTGTCGTTGTTTTGAGGTAATTTATCAAAATCTGCTGGTGGTTTATAATGATCCTGCGGGTGTTGCTTGAAAAGGTTGTGGGCTGAGACTATTCGATGAGGTTCCTGAATAAAAAAATATCCAGAACTGCTGCCTGCAGAATAGTACAGGCCAGAAGTAGGTAACCATTGCTCACTGTAAGACATTCCTAAACAGCCCATTTCGACTTGAAACAGGGTGTCATTAATTATTTTTTCTGCTATTAGCATTTGATTGGTCGGAAGGCCACGTAATTTTATGGCAACGGTTTTGCTAACAACCTCAAAGTGATCTTCTTGCAGCCGATTTTTTTTAATGTTCTTCAGCACATCACTTCGCAAAGATTCATTTCCTGATGGTTTATAGTTGCTGATTTTTTTGTAGTATTGATTCTTTTTATTTTTTTGCATTTGGTTCATTCTCCTTCAATATTTATGCCAGATTGGCGTAGGTAGCTTCTCGTTTGTTTGTGTCGTTGTATTCCTGGTACTTCAATTCCTATAGACAGGGCTCACTATCATACAAATTTATAAACACGGAACATCACGAAACGGAACATTAGAAACAAAACAGAGAAACAAAATCGCAACACATGCAGGCACTCGCAAGAAATCCTCGAAGGTCGACTGACCGCAGGACACACACGCTGAGATTCTCACCCTCCCTCCCGGCCTTCGAGGAAATAAGAATTGTTTTTCGGTGGGGATTTGGCCGCAGTCTCAAGGAAATGCCCACACACGTGGCGGGATCCCCAAGGCCGTCACCATCCCGTCCAAATCCCGTGGGTTCCCCGCACGTGTGTGGCGGCCTTTAGATGTCGAGATAACCAGAACTGTATTTACTATGTTTTAAAGAGCCCCAACTGAAGCCTACCTAGCACACTACGCTTTTTTTATATTATAGCTAACTTTTTTCTTATTTAATGCATTTACAAACAGGTTATACTGAATTGTGGCACACCCTAGTGCTGTTGGATAAAATTTTTATGTTTAAAGATTATTTTTAACCTTTTAGTTAACATTGCTACAAAAGCTTTGATTTTATTTATTTATCATTTCTGCTATATGGGTTACGCGAGGTTGATCTCTTTCTTGAAGGTGAACTCGGGAAGAAGTAATTTGAAAGAACTGGCAAACCTAACCCTGTTGTGTCTCCCCTTGCAGCGCACTAACACAGGCCGGTGATCTGTGAAGTCTTGTTCTAACTGAACCACATTTTAAATATCACCATGGTTGATAATATCATGCTGTATAATATCACCTGAAGAAAGACCAGTGGATCAAACAAAACCGCCTAAGAACAGGTCACGCCAAATATAACGCCATGCTGTATAAGTGGGGTCTTCAGGATTCTCCTGCCTGTGACTGCGGAGCTCCTTCCCCGAGTTTAGAGCACATCATCAAGGAATGCCCTCTAACGAAGTATGGTGGACTATTTCAAGAAGTTTTAAATGCTACAACTTCCTTCGTAGCATGGTTGCAACGACTGGACATCAGTTTGTGAATGCTACCAACGTTCTTGTCGACGAATGCATATTGTATATATTTATATTTCTTACATTAGTTGCTTAGCCACGCCACAAATAAATAACTAACCATGGACGATTAATTTACTCCTTCATTTTAATCAGAAAATAATTCTATTGCATTCAAGAGTTACTCAACCGATATTGACAGTATTGTTTACATAATATGAATTTATTAACTTTACGAAATTACTAGTGAAAAAAGTGCAACTTTATCTACTTCCGTACTTCCCCATAATTTCTAAACCTGTCACAACATTACATTTTTTTTTTTTTTTTTTTTTTTAAGTATTTCCATAAATATTATTTTGGTTCACGTACTCAAATTACTTTTTCTCGTCTATTTGTTCTCTCTTCAATCTGTTTCTTACTTTTGTTTTTACTAACTAAATGAAAATGACTCTTTTGTTTTAGCTGCTATCCGAAGCTTTCAGATTTTTTGTTTTTTACTTATGGTCAACGTCGAGATCATTAAATGTCAGATGGGACTGGGGACAAGGAACGTGGAGGAATTCAGCCACGGCCCTTTTGAAAGAAGCATCCCGGCATTCGCCTGGAACGATTTGGGGAGACCATGGAAACCCGAAATATGGATGCCCGGACGGGGATTCAAACCGCCGTCCTCCCGAATGTAAGGCCAGAACGCTACCCTTTCAGATTTTATTTAAAATTGCTCTGTAATGGATTTAAAATTTCAGAGATATTAAATGATCATTTGCGAATAATTACCGTACTTATGTATTCATACTTACCCCGTCATATAGATTAACTTAGAAGTAAAGATTCTGACGCATTATTGGGATAGCGTCATTTTCTGCTGATCCATAGGCTGCCCAATCACCGATTCTGGTAACTCTACTGCCTCGCATTCGGGAGAACGCGGGTTCGAATCCCCGCTGGGCCATCCTGACCTCCCTTCCCATGGTTTCTGAAATCACTCCACGAGACAGTTCCTTCAAAAGACTATAGCCGAATTCCTTTCCGTTTGTAACTGTCATACGATCCGTTAATTTGTAAATTTTAGGAAATAAGATAGAATAATATTTATTTTGCACGCAATTAATATAAAATGATGTTATAAATTATTAATGAGAAGTTTTTGGTAAGAATCGTTGGCAGCAAACAAAAAATGTGTGGGCTGATCATAGAGATTACATCTTATACCTTTAAACGAGCAATTCTTGTGGAAACGGTTCTAACGATTTGGATGAACCTTCATATTTAGATAACTTCTTGCTTTTTAGGTTTAGTTAAATGGGTGTCTTCCCTGCAAAAACACGAATTTACAAAAAAGAACAATTTTCTGTTTGGTATCTCGGAAACAGCCATATTGTAGACGTTTCAGGTACCAGAGACCCTACTGATAGTTTTTCTTTGGTTTCGACAAGGAAATCTAATATATTTAAATGAAGAATTCATGTATAGTCTACTAACTGACCCATGCCAATATTTCGCATAGTATCGTGATAAATCACCGATTGGTACTTTAATAATGAGGAAATAAGTAAATGCAAATATTTATTAATGAAATGAATTTTATTCTGGAGATAATTAATGAATATCACTTTTACTGTGAAAAGTGGTTATCATGTTTAATTGTAAAATATTTAAAAAGTGAATATTTAAAAACTATTGATTTTGTCAGAAGTCATTTTTTCAATTTTCTTTACTTTATACATCTTCTTTGAAAACAATATTAGCAATTATAATGTGATCATCATTGACTTTTTCGACCGTATGTGTCCCTAACACAAAAATAGATATTAATGAATTTACAGACTCGTGAAAAACTACGAAAAAACAGATTCTGATAACTTCGATCCTGCCTTTTGAAGCGTCTTATCTTCTGCTTTATTAATGTTCGTTACAAATCTAAATTTAATTGGGAATAGTTTTCCTATCATTTTGAAACGCAGGGTTGGTGGTGTGAGGTTAGTGCGAGGTAAGAGCATAGTTTCATCGGAGTGAGTTAAGTTAGCACTGATTATGTACTCGTCCTCGCCTTAGTGAATTACCACTAATCTTGCACCAGTAATCAATCCCTGATTAGTATTAATATTTCTATTTAACAAAATAATAGCATTTTTGTTTAAAAGCAATTTATGAGGAGGTAAACCAGACGATCTCAGAAACGGCCTTGCGTTTTGGATGTAATTTCATATGTATATAATGTTTTGATTTTCGGGTTTGAATCACGATTTTAGAAAAAAATAAAAAAATAAAAAATAAAAAAATAGAGCAATTCTTGGATTTGGT
Organism: Vandiemenella viatica; assembly: GCA_031002005.1. NCBI lineage: Eukaryota > Metazoa > Arthropoda > Insecta > Orthoptera > Morabidae > Vandiemenella > Vandiemenella viatica. Next base: position 15,480,680 of record JARYHS010013630.1, read on the forward strand.
ATTTAGGAAACGGCTCTAACCTCAGCTTGTAGAAGTTTCTGGTACAAGGAATTCTACTGATGTCCTACTGATGTTAGTTCAACTTCTCTTTACAAGGAATTGTGCTCTTAAAAAATTCTAGAAAGCATTCAAGAAAAACGTTTAACTTTAATGAAACTCTTGCATATTGAATAGAAATCGAAAGATGCCGAGCGTAGATCGGTCTGCCAGGTACTAGATTGTAAGAAGAAGGAAAATGGATGGATGGAATGGAAGTGGGATGAGCAGATCTGGCGGTCCAGAAATTGGAAATGGTGCCGGTAGAGACATGCCAGGCTATGAAAGAATAATGCATTATGAATATATTGTACGGCTGGTGGCCAAAGAGAATACTGATGCTACTGAAGTTCTGAAATGTTAATTGTTCATACTGTGTAAAGTTATGTATAGTGTGGAGTAATACAGGAAGAATTGTAGAAGGATTTTATAGTATTATTGATTTCATTTAAAAGGAGAAATAATTACAGGTACAGTATAAAAGTCAATTTCAGGTGATAAGAATGAAGGAAAGGAATTATAACTGGAATGACGAAATAGCAAAAAAAGATGTCGAAACACGTATTTTCTCCTTGGTAGAAGACGTCAAGGAACAATATAAGGTAAAAAAAAAAAAAAAAGCGCTGTGATATTACACCGAGATAGGAGTACGGCGAATTCACCAACCTACCTATCATTCCGGATGACTGGGATTAAACCCGGTTCGGCAATCCTGACTGGGGGGTTCCTCAGTCAATATAGGTGAAGGCTGGGATGGTTTCCTACAAGGCCCCCCTCCCTCCCTTTAGGTTAGTCGGCTGAAAAGGATCATTGAGATCCTCCAGCAGCCCGCCTCCTAGGCTTTACCTGGGAGGAATCAAATTTGTAAACAAAAAAGATGTAATATTATTAATAATCGTTATTAACTGACCAGAGACAGAATTTTAGTATTGTTTAATTGAGATAGAAAGGGTAAAAAGTAATAGTGGAAAAATAATTCTGAAATCTGGTATACGCAGAAAGGTGTAGGTTATACGTTCCATGCTCCACCCTGTCTTGGGTCTAATGACTCGACATCGACGAGGTGTAGAGCCTTAAGAAAATTCCATTCAAGTGGCAATTGTGTGTTCCCATCACGTGAATATTCTATTGACCTCCATTGTTTGTCTACATATCGTCCTGATCAAAGTGAATTCTTCTTCTTCTTCTGTGGTAGTCAATCCTGGGATTGGTGTGCGGCAGTCTTCCATTCAGCTCTATTCTCTGCCCTCCTCTTCATATCGACATATCTCCTGCAGCCAACATCTTCCATTATCTGCTGGATGTATTTTATACGTGGTCTTCCTCGATATCTCTTTCCTTCTACCATTCCCTCCAGTATTGTTTTTAATAAGCTCTTATGTCTTAAGATATGTCCAATTAATGTTGTCCTCCGCGTTTTTATACTTTTCCTTAAAGAGTTATACTCTCCCGCTTTCTCAAAAATTTCCTCATTAGTAATCTTGTCCCTCCAGCTAATTTTTAACATTCGTCTGTAGCACCATTGCTCAAACGAAATTAATCTTCTTTTCTCTTCTGTACCAACTGTCCAGGTTTCACATCCATACTGGACAATGCTCCAGACATAAGCCTTTAATAGTCTTTTCCTCGTTGTCCAGCTGATATTACTTGCTGTAAAAATTAGTTTTTTTTTCTGTTGAGCTATCCTGCATTTTATATCATTCTTGCTTCTTCCATAATTTGTGATTTCGCTTCCTAGGTAGCTGAATTGTAGCACGTACTCCAATGTTTCTCCATTAATTTTAATTTTAATTTTTGAGTTTTTATCTTTCCCACATACCAAAGTGAATTATGATTGTGTTAATTCAGCCGAATATCCCACTGACAGTGAGACGTGAAGTTGGCAGCCCTGCTTTGGCATGATATTACTGCTCTGCCCATGCTGGTTCCCCGAAATTTAATTTTGATAAGAGGCGAAATTTATTATGACCTCTGTTTGTTCATTAGTATCGCCAAAATAATGAAAGGCAACTTGAAAGTAATCACGAGGCAATCGCATTGATGCACCTCTCGTGTGCTGCTGAAGAGCGGGGCAATCCATTATGGCGTCGACAGCGCTTCTCCGTGGTCGCAATAAAAAATTCTACTGCCTGTCCGGACCCGCGGCACTTGATCTAATTGGTGAACGTAATGAGAGCTCTATAATTAGCTTCCAGCCCACCAGCCTGCAGTCGTACCAGGTGCAACAGATCTGAAACCAGCACCAAAGCTCTTCAGCAAAAAACTCAGGTTGCATTGTCGTCATGTTAATCTATCTATATCTATAAAACGAAAATCTGATATGTTGGTGACAGAAAAACTTAACGGCTACTGCGCGGATTTGGCAGCACAATGAGACACATGCACAGTCCAGTCACATTAATGTGACCACCTCTCAAAACCAGAATAACCACCTTTGGCAGAGCGGACCGCTGCGAGGCGTGCAGGAAGAGAGTCCATTAGGTTTCTGAAGGTGTTCACTGGGATGTTGAGCCATGCCGACTCCAGTGCCGTATCCAGCTGCGCTAGATTACGCGGTTGAGGATCCATGGCGCGAACAACCCGATCGAGGTGGTCACACAGATTCTCGATTGGGTTTAAAACCGGTGAGTTTGCTGGCCAGGGGACCACGCACATACACTGCGAGCTGTATGACACCACGCATTGTCCTGCTGGTAAATGCCATCATTCTGAGGAAAAATTATTCGCATGCAGTGGTGGACATGGTCCGCAAGGACAGATACGTACTTTTGCTGATCCATCGTGCCTTCCACAATGATGAGGTCACCCAGTGAATGCCAGGAAAACATTCCCCAAACCATAATGCTCCCTCCCCAACCCTCGATCCTTCCGGCAATTGTTGCAGGGTGTTTGCTTTCAGACGTTTCACGCCGTATGCGCCAACGTCCATCTGCCCTATGGAGCATAAAACGTGATTCATCGGAAAAAGCCACCTGTCGCCACTCTGTGGACGTCCAGTTGCGGTACTGGCGTGCAAATTCCAGCCTTCGTCGCCGATGAACAGCAGTCATCATAGGTGCATTAACTAGGCGTCTGCTGCGAAGGCCCATGCGCAGCAACGTTCGCTGAACCATTGAGGAGGATACACTCTTCGTAGCCCCTTGGTTCATATGGGCGGTCTGTTGCTCAACAGATGCACGTCTATTTGCCCGAACGCATCTCCGTAGCCTTCCTTCGCCTCTGTCATCTATAGCCCGTGGTGCACCACATGTTCCACGCCGCTGATTATGAACAGTGCCATTTTGCCATGCACGGTGTACTTTCACCACGGCGTCACGTGAACAATTTACAAATTAGCCGTTTCCGAAATGCTTCCACCCTTGGCCCGAAAGACAATAATCATGTCCATTTGGACGTCGGATAAATCGCTACGTTTCTGCATTACGCCAACGATTGAAATGCTTTCCAGCAACAGCACAGCACCGTCACTGCCTATATCTTAGTAGTCAGGTGGGGGCGGAGGATATTGTCCGAAGACATTGCCTCCAGAAGTATTTGGGTGGTGCATGTGGTGTATGTTAGTTTATTAGATTTAAAGGCCTCTTGTGACGGTCAATGGTTGTGTCACAGTGCTTTCCGATGGCCTAGGACATCCTTTATATACACTCCACTGTAATGTGCTGCCACCTGCCTTCTGTGATTGGTTATTTCACGTTGACGTCGAAAGTAGGAGGTGGTTACATCAATGTGACTGGACTGTGTATTATGTTTGATACGGTGAAAATTCTATCAAACTCGATTCAGCAGTTTTCAGTTAATGCTAGATTATACGTAAAATGAATGTGTCGTAACGTCTTAATTTTTAACTTTGACCTCAAGTTTTCAAATTCTGAAAATCCATTCCAAATCTGTATTTTATGCGAGATGCGGTAATAAACAGACACATTAAAGATACATCTTTTATGTATGTGGTATGTATTAACGCGCGTATGGTACACTCTTTGGCAAAAAAATTGACTGTCCGCGCCTGAGTCTAAGTCCCTTATTTCGCACAATGTGGCATCATTGCGCGTATTCAACTCAGCGCCATCTGTTATTCATTTCCTTAAGTCAAGCCTCGAGCAAAGCAGGAAGACTCCGCCCGCCCATTGAAGATTCTTCTTGGTAGTCCATTTATCATTCCCCACATTTCAGTAAAAGCTATTGACCGATCTCGAACAGGTAACGCATTTTCCTGTCCTGCATTGACTATAATATTAGCAAGATACTGTATCGCCGACCATACCTCAATCGGACGAAATTCGGTTCCAGCTACACGTTTCTTAAATTCTGATCGTGGAAACATATCGTTAAAGTTGTAATTAACAAGATTGCAATAAAGCGCAGTAAAAATGAGGTTCAGTTATACATTTTATTCCAAATAATTAGCGTAAAATTATAACGATATTTATTTATATATTGATGTGGCTAATTAGTTGCAATAATGCAACACATAATGGGGTGTGTGGTCCGAGAAAGTGGTGTAAATGTTCAAAGATCCAGAGTTTTTAGTTCTACAAAACTATTGAAACGAGTATAAAGAGATTATTTCGGATAATTGTCTAATGCCAGTTGAATGTAACTGACTTCCGAGGCAGCGTAAGGTTGTTTACCCACTGCACGAGCCGTCTGGTGAACATGAGCCTCCGTTTGCTTGTGGCTAACCATCTAGTCTTGTAAACCGCGTGGTCCTCGGTTCGAGTCTAGTTTTTCCAATTATTTTTTTGCATTTATTTTAAACAAGTCGAATCTACAACTGCGTTATGCGTAAAATATAACATCGACTCTTACCTGCTTGCGTCAGGACATAACATACTTAAGGAAAGACTCGTAACTGAGTGCTTCTTAATAAACTGCACACGTAACTATGAAAGCTTTCACAGAGGTAACACTGAAAGAAATCTTCTCGGGCTTCAACATCGTAGAAATAGTGTCGTGTGGTTACGTTAGGTGGACTATAACGAGTTCGCACCATCTTCAAGGAGACGAAAAACTAAATAATATTACTATACCAATTTCTTATTATGCGTCTGGATTTACGATTCGTCGACTTCTAAGTCATTAAAGGTGGAAAGGGAATGGAGACAAGGAATGGGAAGGAATTCGGACCATGGGTTTTGGAAGAAATAATCCCGCCATTCACACGAAGTGACTTGGAGAAACGAAGGAAAATCCAAATCTGGATAGCCGGATAGGAATTCAAACAAGCTTCCTCTCGAATGCGGAGCCATAGCGTTAACGCTCAGCCATTAGGTTCAGTTTTTCAATATCTTTCGTATTTGATCTATGATGCCGTCCATAAAATTATTTAAAAAATCTATTGAAAAGTTAAAAATCGTAAATTAAAATATATGTGCAGAAGTGAGTTCATCTGATGAGAGCGGGGATATCAAAAAAATCTCTGAAATCAGAAACGCAATTCAAATTTCATTTTCTCTCTCTCTACTCTTTTCGCCCCTCTCTCTTTTTTTAATTTTTTTTGCTAGGGCTTTACGGCTCGGCGACAGAAAGGTCATTAGAGGCGGGATCGGATTGGGGCAAGAAACGGGCAGGAACTCGGCCATGGCCTTTTCAAGGAAGCATCCGGGCGTTCGCCTGGAGTGACTTGGGGAAACCATGGAAAACCCAGATCTGGATGCCCGGACGCGGATTCAAACCCCCTCCC
>JARYHS010013630.1:15487398-15564251 GCA_031002005.1 Vandiemenella viatica
GGCTGAAATGAGAAAGTGTCAACGCATCATGTTTCAGTAGGAACTCAAAGCCAGTTTTCCTATAAATTTAATTTAACCATTACGATTTGTGCCACTCAACTTTACCAATTTTTTTTGGAGTGCTGATGACAAAGGCGGGATATTGATGATGGCTGTTTAAAAAAAACAAGGACCTAAATCAAACTAATGTGCGGTTTTTGTAGCTAATGTTCCTGTTGGACATAGTGGTATTAGCAAGCAAATCAGAATTGAAAAAATGTGAGTAGTTATTATTACGAAAACAAAAAATCATCATTGACGAATAACATGCTAATGCGAGGTTCCGTATTTAACAAAATGCTGCACCTACTAGTAATCAGTAATGATATAATTGATGTATATCCTCAATATAATGACATGACAACCTTTTTTCCGAAATCTGAAATTGCAAGAAAAAAACAGGAAATTTGAGGAAGGAGGAAAGATAATGCCAGGCTGGTTATAAGTTGATGTTACCTTAGCTTCTGTCTTTGGTAATCCAGTGGCCTAAGCAAGAATTTGTAGGAAGATGTATTCACAGAAATAGGCTGGATATACAGGATAACAGTTTTAAGAGTCCTTATTTTCATTAAAATCCACATACAGAACTATTGATTTCTGCGACAAGTCACTTCACATTTCGTAATTACGAAATTCTTCAGTCCTGCTTTTCATTTCTGTTTTAATGTTTCTTCATTCCACATACCACGATGCTATCATAATACATTCAGGTAAAATGAAATCTGAATTATAAATTACTTTGGCAGCCTAGTGAATATCTCTTTGCTGTGTATTAGGCTTGAGTCGTGGCTATACCGTGGGATCCGAACAACTGATTGTCCTTGACTACTGACATGAACAAAGTAAATTCAGTAAAAATTCATTTAGACCAAGTGATTTGAGAACCCATGATACTGCCATTTCTTTCCATCTGCCATAACCATTAAGCTCCCAGACTGCTGCCCATAACTGTTAGAACAAAGGAATTATTAAATCTCATTACATTTGAAAATAAGAAGACACACTTCTAGAAGTAGTACTGAAACCGATACTGATGGTGATATACAAAAGAATTCATATACAATAATTACCAAAGAGTCCATTCATTTAGTAAACTGGAAGGAAAGCTCGAAAGCAAGGCCAGTGCTTACCAAAATTTCCGCCTACTTATGCGGAAACAGGAAATTATGAACGTCCTTCTTCTATAAATAACCTGTGTTTCACTTTCCTGATACTCTGCTATCAAGCATTAAGAGACACTTTATTTCACTCCAATATTCAACTATATTCTTAAATGAGAAACAAGTGCTGTAATGCTCTCACTCGTAGATTTTTTAAGACTGTCGTCTAGATTATTTATAAAATTCATCCATTCATTCTATACGAATATTCATTGTGTTAGAGATAATAAAAATGTACCCAAATTTCTTTTAATCTAGACACAAACGTCAATTCTGTTGTCAATCCGAGCGAACGATGGACTGATAAAAGCTATAGCAGTTTAACCGAACCGTCAGAATTTAATTATTCGAAGCGTTAACGATCCTTGTAATTATTAGTTTACAGTGATATGGGTGGGCCGCGATCTGCAGCCAATGAATTCCAAACAAATCGGAGGATCTACCCAATAACGAATCTTCTGAAGTGGCTCTACATAGTGCTAACTTCATCTATCAGCTGACACGTAATTTTTACTTAACAACATAGTAGTTTATCTGTTACCAAAACGTTACGCAAAATAAGTGTCACTATTTCTATCTGTTATTTTATGATTTTTATCTCTTGGGACAAAATCTTTCAGAAATTTAGAAACTGATAGCTTTTAGCTTAGAATAAATGAAACGTAGGATATTTATAAAACCACTCCTCTTCCTTGTGGATGTTACGACGTCAATATCCTGGCTATCGTTCTTTTACAACTATGAGGAAACAAACTACTTGCTTGAAACATTGGCTAAATGAATTTACATCCAGTATCCTGATTTGTACTGTAAGACTGGATTGTTACTCATTTCAGTATTCTGAAATGGATTGTGTTTGACTTTAGCATCACTTCAGCGTACAACAGGTTAATATGTCAATACATACAGATACCAGTAGTTCTAAATTAAATCTTGTTTGCGTTACTATTCAGCAAACGAATAGGAAATTAATCCAATAATATTTTGGTTGAATGATGGATTGTTTCATTGATTGAATTATACGGATGTTTGACTGATTTATTAATAGCAAAAAAATTTTGAACCTCACTTTTAAAAATGATTGTCAGTAATGTTTAGATGCAATTACAAATCATATGTTTACATTAATTCATAGCCGAACGAATTGGATGAAGGGTAAAGTTTATCAGTGTCATTAGACAGTACTCAATTCATATTCACGATCCAGCCATCAAAATGTGGGTTTAAATAGAAAAAACAAAATCCAAAATTGCTCAAAGGAATGTGGAATTGCCCTTCTCAAGGACCGTTGCCGTTTTTTTTTGTTTTTTTTTTTTCGTTGCTTAAAAACTAATCTTTTCCGAGCCATTGCAATAATAATGACTTTACTAAAGAATAACAACAAAAACGAATTTGGATTGCTTAATAGATACATGCAGACATGTGTAGCTTTTGATTCTCATTAAGTGTATAATATGTTTTCACTGTCCCAGTTTACAGGCAACACAGAAAAACGCTCATAAAACCACTTTTGCCTGCGGCTGACTCGAACCGTGGAACCGCGAGACACCGCACTAGCTTCCGGGATCAGCATGGCACCCGCGAATCTGAGCCACTTACAGTAACATTCTCTCTGGATTACCAGAGAGGTAAAACAACTTATAACCAGACTGGCATTATCTTTCCTCCTTCCTCAAATTTCCTGTTTTTTCTTGCAATTTCAGATTTCGGAAATAAGGTTATCATGTCATTATATTGAGGATATACATCAATTATATCATTACTGATCACTAGTAGGAGCATCATTTTTTAAATACGGAACCTCGCATTAGCATGTTATTCGTCAATGATGATTTTTTGTTTTCGTAATAATAACTACTCACATTTTTTCAATTCTGATTTGCTTGCTAATACCACTGTGTCCAACAGGAACATTAGCTACAAAAACCGCACATTAGTTTGATTTAGGTCCTTGTTTTTTTAAACAGCCATCATTAATCATCAATCCCGCCTTTGCCATCAGAACTAAAAAAAATTGGTAAAGTTGAGTGGCACAAATCGTAATGGTTAAATTAAATTTATCGGAAAACTGGCTTTCAGTTCCTACTGCAGATGCGTTGACACTTTCTCATTTCAGCCAAAACATTAATTTTATGATTCTTTTCAACTGTTCCAATTGACCACGAAACATATATAAACTTACTTAAATGATATGTATTTTGCAACAAGTGAAAAGGAGATAAAGAATGAAAAAAAAAATTACAGCACCTGGGCTTGAACCGAGAACCAGCACGTTGACAGCCCAGCGCGTTACCACTCAGACACCTAAACTTACAGAAGCTGGTGCTTCATCAATTATATGACCAAAGAAAATATATACATATAGATACAACATTCCGTGATTGAATAGTAATCTGTATAAAGAATCGAACTGTTACAAGAGAAGTAATCAGTTAAATGAAAATATTCTAGATGAGACTGGAACATAAATAATTTTTCATTTCGCCGATGTGTGTGTCCAGCTATGAGACACTATTTCTTGTATAGGGAAATTGCTACAGCTCTACTACTACGCAGAACATCGTGGCAACATCGCAGAAAGTAAATATGACAACGCTTACCAGGAAGTAGTCTTAAGTTTCCTACTTCCTTCGGCAAGGAAGAATACCTTTATAACGCGTAAATAATACACGTAATAATTCAACACGAGCAGAACATTTGGCAAAAGTTTTTGTTGGTTTCACAATTATCCAACATACAGCTAGTAATTGAAAAACGGTGGGAATCCATGTTAATTGCATGAGGGCAATACAAAAAGTAACGTCTCCCAAGCATTCATAGATAAAGAATCAAATTATTTTATTTTATTTATTTACCGTTTTAGAGGTTGAACAAATATCTATTTTTCTACATCTTTACCATTTCGGAACACGCGTTTGTCGGTGCTGTGACGGCTTGTGAATGACTAGGCGTCGTCTGAAAATCGTTTACGTTCTGATCTCTTATTCGGGAGGACATAGGTTCGAATCCAAGTTCGGCACAGATTTGTGGTTTCCAAGGTTTCCCCAAATCACTCCATATGAATACCGGAATGGGTTCTTTACAAGGGCATGGCCGAAATCCTTGCCACTACTCCTATCCAGCCAATAATCACCTCTATGTCGACGAGGCGTAAAATCATAAATAGATCTGGCTAAATTTATTGAGGAGGTCGCAGCTGGCTTGTAATCTATTAACAATACCTCCTCCCTATCCTTATTTTTTTTGTTTATTGCTTTACGTTTCATCGATGTTGAATTTATTAAAGAAGGGAACGGCCATGGCCTTCTATAAGAATCATCCCAGCATTTGCCTGGAGCTCTCACACGCCACGCTCGGTCTTCCGGTCTTTAGTCATTATCAACCTTACTTTACCGGTAGACTGTGTTTGTTTGAATCCTTGAGACCTAGGCGATTATGGAGTCGATTATGACGGGTGACGGGTGACAAAACTTGAGCGTTCCACTTTATACAGGAGACTAAAGAACAATCACGCGAACGGCGACATCCTCATTCGCCAAATGCTTGAATTTATTTATGTTATTCCAAACAAAGAATAACGCAGGCCTTGTTAAATAATGCGCATTTATCCCCAGTATTTAATAAATCCCAATGCTGTAAAGATCATGAAGTAATAGTGTCAAAACAACTAACAGCATTGTAGAAAACGGGAAAAACGGTACTTTAAGAACTCCCTGTCTTTAAGCCCAAATCTAAATTAACTTTAATTACTTATACCAGTTATAAAAGAATTTATTTTTGTCCTACGATAATAATCTGGATGTAAATTTTTTAGTGACAATGGTCATTTAATTTGTTGCGGTGCTATTATTTAGTTCTACGCGATTAACTCTCATTTATTTATATAGTGCATAATCATTATCGTCCACCTACAAAGAGAGCAAAAATTCCTCTTGTAAAAAATTTCTTTCTGAAACGCGATGATCGTTCTACTGTGAAATAATTATTTTGGACACATGTGTGTCTTTTGAAAAGGGACAGATGATATGATTTCGGCGCGGCTTGAAACCTGTGTAGATTTTCGTCAGTTCTGCCGCCGCAAATCTTTCATGCTTACGTTGGCTATTAGTTACGAAACATTGGGTAGTTTCGCAGATCTTTTTCGTATTTCCTGACGCAGTTAGGAAAGAATCATGGATACCTTATACTCATAAGCAATGTGCAGTTTTGATACGCTTAAAAAGAAAATACAAGTAATGATAAATTTCAAAATTAAAAAAAAAAAAAATAAGAACTACTTGGATTTGAACTCGGAACCGCTCGCTCAGCAGCCCGGAACGCTAACCATAGGACCACTGGACGCTCGGTGCTACTTTCCTCGTATAGGTGTATACAACGCAGCGAAGTAAGACTGTTTCATTCAATCCATCTTGGAGAGAGACAGTTCCGAAATAATTTCTTGTTTCTTGTTTCGTAGTACTAAAAATTCTACCTAATGGAACATGATTATCCCTTGGTTTGTGGACTGACCAGATATATGAGTGAAATATTATCCGAAGGAATTATCAAAATGAGTATAACAATCTTATCGTTATAGTTTTATGGTAATCAACCGTAGTAATATATAGCATTGAGCCTGTTTCCTGCCTCACTTTAATGCAACCCCTTAATTACAACTTGTGGGATACGTTTCAAGATCTGAATTTTGGTAAAGTATTATAGAAATATAATGGAAGGTTGATGAACTGTTCTGCCAATAAGAATCGTCAGTGGGAGGAGCTTAATTCCTACCTGTTAGCCAATTGTTTCCTGCATTGACTTAAGGAAATGAAAAATCTGCAGTATAGATGGCTCTGAATAAAATATCCACCAATGAAATTGCGAGGAGGCGGAGCCAGTATTGCGTTCCTGTTGCCTGGGATGACATTGATGCCAGATTGTGCAAAATAAGAGTGATAGAATTTTTCAGCGGCAGTTAGAAATAAAGTCAAAGAAAAAAATTGACATCAATAATCATTATCACTATCACCCACCCGTCCCTAAAGACCTCGCTGTTGAGGGACGTAAAGCAGTTAAAAAAAAAAAAACTATCAGCCAGTTCAATCATTTGCTGATGTGGCCTCTTACAGTCATGATTTCAGTTATAAATTGTGCAGTCTTCTCCAGGTCGCACGATCTTGGGCAATCCTCTGCCAGTTAACTCCGACAACCCTGCGAATGTCCTTATCCCATCGGTCTGATATCAATAATAGCTTGCATTAAAAACAGCTTGTTTAAGCGAAGTCCATTGTAAAAATTAAACTAAAAGAATCATATAACGGAGATTATATCTAAACAACAATAATTTGAAAGATCAAATATCAAACAATCTGCGTCGCGGTAGAGAACCTGATAAGTAAAATAATTTTAATTACCGAAATGTATCGTCATACAAGAATGCGCACATCGTCACATTCATGCGGACAGGTGAAGTATGAAAAAAAAAATGTCTCATCTGTTAGTGGCGAGAATAGTTGAGGAACGAAGATTAAAATATGTAAAGCAGACCGCGTTGTTATAATAAGTTTGCGGAGACGAAGTGATTAGATCGCGACAAAACTATATAGAGGATTGCATGCAACCCATTGGAAGACAGATAAAAAAAAAGAAAGTCATTTATTTTAATTGAAATTACAAGAATTCATCCTCGATTCCGAAGGCTTCCACTCCTGCTAAGGTAAAAAGTTTGTTCATTCATAATTTGGAACAACCTGTGTGATTTAAAGAGTTATTTCCAGGTTTTAGAGTACTTAGTATTATTTGTTTCAGCGAATACCAAACTGCTAATTTCAGCGATAAGAATGAAGGTGTGTCACAATTCGTAATTAGGACAGTCCTGTATTTGTAATGTCCAAGAGTCTTTTCAACTAGTAACTTATCCCAAGGAATGATTAACGCTAGGCCACTAGCTAATCTTTCCGTTTTGCGGAAATATGAACTTCCTTCTTCCCCGTTTCTATAAATAACTTGTTTTCACTTTCCTGATACTCTGCTACCAGACATAAGTCCCACGTTACTTCACTCAAATATTCAACTCCATTTTTGAATGAGAAACAAGTGCTGGAATGTTTATCAGTCGTCACCTATTTTAATGCTTATTATATGCAAGAATTATATTGAGACTGTAACAGCCCACCTGGTCTAACACTACATTGGAAGAAGAAGAACAAGAACAAGAATGATCTCAAAATCAGGGAAGCTTCAAAATGTGAAACTTTATAGTAACACACACCAACTCATATGTAACGTCGACGTCGAGGTCATTAGAGGCGGGAAAGTACTTATTGCAAGGAAGAAATTCGCTCATTTCCTTTTGATTAAACCTGGAGTGATTTGGTGAAATCATGGATGACCGAACAGGGATTGGAATCGGCGTCCTCCCGAATGTAAGGCCAGAACGTTACTGCTCACCTCTCCGGCATTGCAAAATACCATAAAATAATTGTGGAGGATAATTTCTGGTGGTATAAAATATGCTTGGCTAAAGAAGGTTTTAAAATAGACTACAAGCCACGTTTTAAAATTTTTAACGGAACACTGCAACTGTAAGTAGGAATGTAAACAGTTTTACTGCTTAAGTCTCTGAGTTTAACCGTCGTAGTTGCACCGCGAAAAATCCACATAACAGAAATGAGATTACAGCTACTGAGAAATAATTCAGAATTATTGAGTATATAATATAACTATGCAAACATCGGAAAACGATTATTAATTATATTACGTAGTCATCTTCATGTTGCTGCAGTAACTACAAAATTCAATCGTTTGTCCTCGGTTATCAAATTTTTCACTACTCTGTAGCTACTAGTTTTATTCGAAACTAGCGCAGAGACATAATGATGTTACTTTCAGCAATAGTATCATGACAAACACACAGTTACATGAGATTAAACACTGTGAGCTGTTAAAGCAGCTAGAATGTCGTCGCAGAAGACGAATTTCGGACGAGGAAACACTGAGCGGTTTAATGCTCTATGTAAACAACAAAATATCTGCTTTCGATCACAATTTCACACACCACTTGTGGAGAGTAAGAAGGATACATTATAAAATTGTTTTACAGTTTATTCCTCCACTTAGTGTTGTCTTCTCATCTGACACGTAATCTTTACTGGATTGCACAATATTTCTTTTTCTATCCAAAACTTCAAATAAAGCAAGAATCATTGTTTTAGCAAGTTCTTTTAGCATTGTTTATTTATTTTTTACCTTTGGACGAAATCTTTTTGTAATTTGGCAACTGACAAAAATTTTCTCCGGATGAATTGAACGTAAGATTCGTATACAAGCGCTCCTCTTTTTTTCCAAATGTTTGTTGGTTAATATGACTACGGTGTATTAAATTTCGTCCTTCTGAGATAGTGAAAACAAAATCTTTTGTGGTTAGTTTAGGTAAATGAACCAATCAATAATTTAGTTCCAGTCTGAAGCGTACTTTTTTCAGTGTTTCAAATAAATATAAAACAGATGATCACTGACATTACAAACATTTACAAGCTGATTTTTATGAAAAGTTTAAAAGTTTTACAAATTCCAGAGTTATGAAATCAATTCGGCTTTTAATTCAAGCTTTAACGATACATTACCATACACAGGATTCAGTATATGAAAATCTACAGATGCAAAGATGTCTTAATTGTATTACATTCAACAACTGCTAAGCAGAAGTGTTTGAAATTGTATCAAAACATTTCCTAGCATTCCTCAGTTAAAAGACTGAGTTATGCCTTCCATGGAATCATTCTTTGTTTTTATGGTTCTATTATCATAAAAAAATTCAGAGATCCACTTGCAAACCAAATACAGGAATGAAAATCCGAACGTAGTAGGTGATTCATAACTATTTGCATCGAAATTAGATAGTAACAATTTTGAATACACGGTACAGCCATCGAGACTTCGGTTTTCGTAGAGTTCCCAGAATGACTTTCGTGAACGTGGAATCGATCCTACTTAAATAGTGAGACCTAAATTTGTTCTTACACAGCTAATATTTCCCGTGTCATTACAAAAGATATATTAAAGACTCAACTGAAAAGATAACTACAAAAAGGAAGTTGGATTATTTGATCTATCCAGGCAACAAATCTTTTATTTTTACATCCCAATCAGTGAATCGTGTGCTGTTAGTCTCCCGACATACGGGAAACACGAAGGGAACGTAACACTTCATTAAACCACTCGTGCCCGAAGCCCGACTCGAACCGCGTACCTTTCTTCCGCGAGACTGGGCGCTTCCTAGCCACTAATCTTCCTGCTCGGCATCGGCCAATCTGAGCGACCCACAGCGTTAGAGATTTACCAGCTCATAACTACTCGTTCGGCAACATTTTTCCGCGTTGCAGAACTGTCCTGTTCTTCCTTGAAGCATTAAATTCAATAAACAACACATACACGTTAAAAAAAATGTTAGCTGTACATCATTAAACTAGGCGTTAGAATCAACTTGTTATATTTCACCCATCCACTATTGATGTTTAGTTGTTTTATTTTCTTTATCTTTTGCTCCGGATTATAGTTTTATTTTTTTACTTCAGTGAGAATTTTTTACCGTCTACCTGCGGGAGGAGAGTAGGAGTAATATTAGCATTAGATCGGAGTAAGAGGTAGGCCTACAAGAATAAGCTGATGCCACCAATAGAACATGATACATAATATACATCATTAACACCACTCGTGACCATCAATAGCCGCACAATATTGTTAATTACGGAAGCTTCCAGCCCATAATTTTTTGATATACCATCCACCTTTACACCGGCAGGCGAATACGGAAATGCAATCTGTAAAATTTTGCCATATTCACTAATGAAGTTGATTTTCAATCAAATACTGAAAAAGCTGGACTCTAAATTTTTTATAACTTTTTTTAAGAAAGGTAGCAATGTTCAATGTTTTAAGGATCTTTTCATAGTTGAAATGAGACAAAATCAGTTTTCTTTCGCTAAAATACATCCAAAAACCTTTTTTTTTTTATTTTACGAACGCATATCTCACTGATTCAATCTCATGCTACCGTCAATATTTATTTAATAATTCTTTAAGTTAATGGTTTTTTTTTTACGTTCTGTAGGTTCATAAACAGACTTATGAGTAGAACCGGATAACAGAACGTTAGGGCAAGTAGATTCGTTAAATTAATGCTAAAGTAATTAATTTTGTAAATGTATTATGTGCCATGTAGCAGACAGCTGCATCCAATGACTCTGTAACGTTTCCACAAATTTAAATCCAGTGCAAACATCATTTTTTGTATTAAATTTCTTGTTATTTTATGTTTTTGAAGACGAATGTAATACATAAATTGTTTCGTGTCCTACCTCTTGTTCAGAACTAACATTTTGATTGAAAGCGGTGACTTTTTGTTACTAGTTATTGACACTAAATAACTCTCAAATGAATTAGAAAAGTACAAACCAACTCATTTAATGTCTGTGTAATACATTTGTTGCCTTACTGTAATCACTAATCAAGTTTATGAAACGAATAAATTGAAATGTATTCCGTTTTTTGTGGGTCGAGTACGTGACAAATTTTCACAGTAACATGAGTGTACCACCTACCGGGTATAGGACTGTCATTGCAGTTGTGTATAATTGGTTGAATAATTCCCAGGAGGAAATTTAGCGATGTGCGATTCAGGTCGTTCGGATTAATATGAGCATGGTAGTACCAGAAAGCCTACTGATAGTTTATCTTGGTTCCGACAAGGGACTCTTTATATATTTAAATGAAGAATTCATGTATACTAACTGACCCATGCGAATATTTCGCACAGTATCGTGATCAGTCACCGAATGGCAATATAATAGCGAGAAAATAAGTAAATGCAAGTATTTATTAATGAAAGGTGTTTTATTCTGAAGAATACTAATGAATATCACTTTTAATGTAAAACGTCGTTATCATTAAATACTATATGTTTAATTGTAAAACATTTAAAAAGTGAATATTTAAAAAATATTGACTTTGTCAGAAGTAATTTTCTTAATCTTCTTTACTTTACAAATCTTCTTTGAAAACAATATTAGCAGTTATAATGTGATCATCATTGACTTTTTGACCGTATGTGTCTCTAACACAAAAATACATATTAATGAATTTACAGACTGGTGATAAGCCACGTATTGGTATCCATACGAAAAAACAGATTCTGATAAATACTATCCTTCCTTTTGAAGCGTCTGACCTTCTGGTTTATTAATGTTCGTAGTGAATGTAACTTTAATTGGGAAAGGCAGGGTTGGTGGTGTGAGGTTAGTGCGAGGTAAGAGCATAGTTTCATCGGAGTGAATTAAGTTAGCACTGATGATGTACTCGCCTACGCGAATTACCACTAATCTTACACCATTAATCAATTCCTGATTAGCATTAATATTTCGATTTAACAAACTATAGCATTTTTCTTTAAAAGCAATTTACGAGGTGGTAAACCAGACGATCTCAGAAACGGCCTTGCGATTAGTATGTAATTTCGTATGTAGATAACGTTTTGCTTTTCGGGTTTGAATCACGATTTTACAACAAAAAAAAAGATTAGTCCTTGGATTTGGTTTTTCGGAAACTTCTCCTGTGGTCTTAAAAATTTCTAGGAAGCAGTCAAGAAAAACGTTTAACTTAAATCAAACTCTTACATAATGAATAGAAATGGAAAGATGCCGATCGTAGATCGGTCACCCAAGTACTATATTGTAAGAAGATCGAAAATGGATGGATTGAATGCAAGTGGGATGAGCAGATCTGGCGGTTCTGAAATTTGAAATGGCTGCGTTAGAGACATGCCGGGCTATAAATGGATAATGTATTATGAAATAATTTGCACGGCTGGCGGCTAAGAGAATATTGATGTTACTAAAGTTGTGAAATGTTAATTGTTTATATTGTGTAAAGTTACGTATAGTGTGGAGTAATAGAGGAAGAATTGTAGAAATAAATATAGTATTATTGATTTTATTTAAAAGGAGAAATAATTACAGGTACAGTATGACAGTTAATTTCAGGAGATAAGAAGGATGGAAAGGAATTATAACCGGAATGACGAAATACATTTTAGCATAAAAATGATTTAGAAACACGTATTTTCTCCCTGGTGGAAGACTTCAACGAACAATATAAGGTAAAAGAAAACATTGTAATATTACAAGAATCGTTGTTAACTGACCAGAGAGAGAATTTTAGCATTGTTTAATTGAGGTAGAAAGAGTAAAAAGTAATAGTTTATGTAAAAGAATTCTGAAGGTGTAGGTTATACGTTCGCTGCCCCACCCTGTCTTAGCTCTAATGACCTCGACATCGACGAGGTGCAGAGTCTTAAGAAATTTCCATTCAAGTGGCAATTGTGTGTTCCCATCCGGTGACTATTCTATTGACTTCGATTGTTTGTCTACATATCGTCCTGGACAAAGTGAATTATGATTTAGTTAATTCGGCCGAATATCCACTGACAGTGAGACGTAAAGTTGGCAGCCCTGCTTTGACATGATATTACCGCTCTGCCCATGCTGGTTCCCCGACATTTAATCTTGATAAGAGGAGAAATATATTATGACCTCTGTTTGTTCATTAGTATCGCCAAAATAATGAAAGGCAACTTGAAAGTAATCAGGAGGCAATCGCATTGATGCACCTCTCGTGTGCTGCTGAAGAGCGGGGCAATCCATTATGGCGTCGACAGCGCTTCTCCGTGGTCGCAATAAAAAATTCTACTGCCTGTACGGACAAGCGGCACTTGATCTAATTGGTGAGCTCCATAATTAGCTTCCAGCCCACCAGCCTGCAGTCGTACCAGGTGCTACAGATCTGAAACCAGCACCAAAGCTCTTCACCAAAAAACTCCGGTTGCATTATCGTCATGTTAATCTATCTATATCTATAAAACGAAAAGCGGATATATTGGTGACTGAAAAACTTAACGGCTACTGCGCGGATTTCGATGCGGTTTTCAGCGTTTTAAAGATTAAAATCTCAATTGAATGGTTTGGCACGTTTAATGTTTCAACATTACATAACGCCGGAAGTGTAAATGAAGTTCGGATCGTATGATGACAAATAAAAGATGGAACGACTAGATGTTGCATACTTCGCACTAAACACACAACTACTATGTCTCTGACCATAGCCTTTAGTGAAAGCAATAAAATCAGTTTTGGAATAATAATTATTTTTCACACTACCTTTATTTCGGGATATTCAGTTTTCAAATGACATAGATAGCCGTATTGAATTCGAGAAACTAATAACGAAAAAGTAATAGATATTATCTTTGCTCAAAATCTTTGTTAGCACAATTGTCTCTGGCTATCGTCTTTGGCGTTCTGTTCACAATAAAATGGCGACGCAGTTTGTAACTCCCTAAAACAAATTGAAAGTAAAGACTTTTTTGATATTTCGCTTGGTTCTGAATACGTGATATTAAACTATACAACTACGGAAAAGATTTTAACTTTGAGCACCAGTGCGAGATGAAGTAACATAATCAATTTTTTTTTTTAGCTGCAGCGGCAGATTTGGCAGCACAATGAGACACATACGTATTATGTTTGATACGGTGAAAACTCTATCAAACTCGATTCAGCAGTTTTCAGGTAATGCTAGATTATACGTAAAATGAATGTGTGGTAACGTCTTTTTTTAACTTTGACCTCAAGTTTTCAAATTCTGAAAATCCATTCCAAATCTGTATTTTATGCGAGATGCGGTAATAAACAGACACATTAAAGATACATCTTTCATGTATGTGGTACGTATTAACGCGCGTACGATACATGTTTTCGAGCAGCAACATTAGCAGATGTAATTTGGTTGAAATGTAACCTGGACTAAAATGAAAACTGAAATTTCGGATCAAAGCATCTAGACCACCCCATTCTTAGAACTGTGCTGCTAAATCTCCGTTTAGTTCAGTGCCGGAAGTGTCCGGTACGAAATCCGTGAAGCTTGGTAGGCATGAAACTTTTTGGACAAATAAAAATATTGTACAGATAAATCAACTTCAACCAACTCCTTTCATGGTAAGGTGCGGGTGAATCTAGGTTTGCTTTAATTCCGGAAATGGATGCCGCGAATTGTATGAAACTTGGTACACGTTTCTCATTGCGGGAATAAAAACAGTGCATGGGTAAATCAACGCCAACTAGACCGGTACGGCGGGAACTCAGCTAATGGTCTAGTAAAATTTGTCCTCACTTGACGTCGGGTTTACGTCTTATAACTTAGACCTAATTATATTTTTCGTATAATTTTATCGAGGGTGGTGGGTGAAATGTAACGCTCTGGCCTCGCATTCGGGAGCGAACTTGCTGAAATACAAACTTGATTTGTATTTTACCTTAAAATTTAACTCTGCAATATTCGAACAATTTCTATTTAAAAGAATTCCGCTCCGAAAGCAACACTTTGTTTTTGACTGAGGCTTTGCAAACACTCATAATGTAATCTTTGGTCATAGTGTCCGTAACGGCCAGAGAACTTAATACAGATTCCAGATAGTAAAATAGTTGAGCAACTCCGAAGAAATGAATTGCCAGACAAGTCGATTCCATAACAAATTTGGTCTGATGTCTACTTGAAATAGCCTAATAGATCACGTACACCGAACGTGAACAAAGACCATTAACGAAAATCAAATAAACCATAGTGTATAAACTCTGGTAAAGCAGCAACATTAGCAAAAGTTTTAATTAAATTGAAATTTCGTCTAGGCCTAAATGACAATTGGAATTAATGGTAACAGCAGAGACTATGAGTAAATTAAGTTTTTTTTTTTTAAAAAAAAAAAAAATTTATGTTGCTTTCGTTAGCGACATGCCGTCTTGATATCCACAGTAACTTTATCTAAAGTAACGTTGTACGAAAAAATTTGGAACCCCTAGTTTATTTGCCGGACACTTTGCTTGTTTGCGCCAGTAGTGTAAGCAAACGAATAGACCGAAAGAAGGTCAGAGGCAAGCGGATTGGTTTTTCTGTGTAGGGAGAACCACTTTCCTGTCGCCACACTACGTCTGCCCCTCTGCCCCAACACCAGCCTTCTCTCCCCCCCCCCCCCCCCCGCCAGCCTACAGTATGCCGGTGGCAATAATCCGGCGCCTTGAGCGCGGCAACCAACTCGTCGCGTCGTTGTATCCGCTTTGAATGCACAAATCCGCAGCCGCCTGCCAGCAGACGGGATTCTGCAACCTAACACTCAACTCCGACACAAGCTTCAGGCGAATACAGACGAAACAGTCGGTTATGCGCGGCGGTTTATATACGGGGCGCCAACTGAATAAACGGCCTTACTGAAATAGGCTATTCGATATTAAAAAACAATTGCCAGTGATTGGGGACTGCTGACAGAAGTGATAACT
Organism: Vandiemenella viatica; assembly: GCA_031002005.1. Taxonomy (NCBI): domain Eukaryota; kingdom Metazoa; phylum Arthropoda; class Insecta; order Orthoptera; family Morabidae; genus Vandiemenella; species Vandiemenella viatica. The sequence goes on from JARYHS010013630.1 coordinate 15,502,961, forward strand.
AGAAACTATCAATGTAATACGTGAAACGCGTCATATTTAGAGCTGCAGATATACTAAGTAATTATAACTCCGTGTGGTTGTAAACGAATTGGTGACCGGGTTTATAATGGCTGCGCATTCCACCCCTGTCTTAGCCGCCTTAACCTAATCCGGCAGTCCAGAGGACCTACAGTTTAACGTGGAATCCGAACCACGGAAGCGTTCAGTCGCATTTCACGTTACACAGCAAGCTGTGCCAGAGGTGAAAGTTGGGTTAATGGTTTATGAAAATCCCCACCGAGACAGGGATTCGAACCGGTGACCTTCAGTTCCCCAGTCAGACTCCTTAACCACTGAGGGACCCGACCGCAACAGATATACTGTTAATAGTAGCGTGTCCGTAACGCGAATTAAAAAGATTTTAACCCATCCAAAAACTGCTCAACGCGCTTAGAGAGTTTTCTCTTGAAATACTAAAAATCCAACTTAATGCACAACCCGAAGGTTAGTCCAGTCTTTCCGAAGGAGGTGTGGCAAGCTACTGTGTCAGAGGCAGAAAGTACAGTTCTTTTCCTCAGGGGCCTACAATTTAATGTGGAATCAGAGCCACGGAAGATGTCGGCGTAGCTCATATAATCAAATAAAACTCCTAAAAATTCCTGCTCACCACGGGATTTGAATCCGCGACCGGAGGGAGAAACTTTCGGAAGTACGCGCCTAAACCGTTGAGCTACCAGAATGCCTTTATATGTTATACATGTGTGCTAAGAAGGCCTACTATCAAAATCCGATAAAAAATGTGTATTTATATGAAGAACATGTAAAAAGAACAAAAAACATTCATTTTTACATATTTTTAGATACGAGTATAAAATATTCTTTCACGACTATCCGAGCGCAACATTTCATGCTTATAGGTATAGATGTACTGTTACCATCAACATGTTGGCGATACGAACTCATAATGTTTTACCCATTCATAAAACATCAAACGCGGATATGATACGCACAACACGCCACATCGTGACGGTGACGGGAAGCTGCGAACTCATAGATTTATCCCTCGTCCAAACGTCGCCAAACCCGCCTATAGGAGTTTTCACTTCAAAAATTTAGACATCAGCAGTATCTACTTGCAGTGGAGAAATCACCGAACATCGAAATACTGTTCATATTTTTCGGCTGGAGACAAAAATGATTTTAAGTACAATTTTAAGGCCGGTATTACACCGTAAAAGATCTTTGTCAACGACGTTTGATAAAAGATTTTTTATAAAATATTTTACAGGGTAATGGAACATATTTTATAAAAGATTTCTTTTACAAAATTTCTTTTATAAAATATAATTCGTTGGCATTACATTTTATAAAAGATTTCAAAGTAAACAAAGAAAATGGCGCAAGAAAAGTTACCAAAGTCTGTTAGGACTGCCGAATCCATGAAAATCTTGATTTCTGAGTATAAACAAAAGAAAATGTTCGACAATCAGAAATACATAGACAATAGGAATAAAAATGCGGACAGTTACGCAAAGATTCCGGAGTTAATTAGTCCTATGAAATAAGGCTGTGATGTCGACGACGTGAAAAAGATAATTAATGGATTAAGAAGCTAGTACTTGACAGGTTTCTGGAATAATAGCTGAGCAATACAGGTGCAATACTGCGGAATAGTGCAGATCCGACACCAGCAATTGAGTTCAATCCATTGCCAAAACACCGTAAAAATAGGCAGCCAATAGTATATATCGTTAAGTTCGGTGGTAATAATTTAGATATAGAATTTTTTTAAATGTTGTGGTAAGAATTTATTGGACCTAAGCAGCAGCTTCGACCATAATTTTTATAATATGTCACGTCATCACATTGCAGATCTTTCACTAAACTTTGAATTCCTTTAATATCAAGTTTTGCAATCCATAATCCAACTCAAATACGTTGATTTCTCTTATTTTTCTTCAATGAAACACATATTGTGACAACTGCACATACTGCGGCTGCGCTAGCATACAAGTTTACTTCATTCAATTCAGAAAACTACGACGAAAAATTTTATGTAGTGCAAAGAGCCTGATAAAATATCATAAAATATCTTTTACAAAATATATATGATAAAATATTTTATAAAAGATATTTCACAAAGATCTTTTACAGTGTAATGCCGGGTTAATTCTGACGGCGTTACAGTTACAAGGTGGTTGCGACCTGTACATGATCACTGCACGTGTTGGGTGAGTGGTAACACGCTGGCTTCGCATTAGGAAGGACGTGTGTTCGAATCCCCTTCCGGCCATCCAAATTTCGGTTTTACATACTATCTTAAGATGACTCCACGTGAATTCCGGGATGGTTGATTCAAAAGGCCATGGCCGAAGTCCTTAATGTTTCCTGCCCCCTGCTCCTCTAATGACCTCGATGTCGATAAGGCGTAAAGACGCAAATAATTTACATGAACGTGATGGTACAATGCATAGATACTACTATTATTATTACTCTTTGTGAAAACAATTTCACGCACAGACACCACCTAAGTGAGCACAGGTAGAAAGTATCCAAAGTTTACAGTGCAGCTCGTTTGTCATCGGGAACTATAATTTACCGGCTAGGAATATATATTATTTATGTACGGATGACATAATCTATCACTATGTCTTTTTTTTGTGTGTGTGTCGTCACTCTTTCGACTGGTTTGATGCAATCCTCCATCCCTTCCTATCCTGTGCTAACCTCTTCATTTCTGCATACCCCTTACAGCCCACGTCCTCTATTACCTGTTTAATATATTCTAATCTCTGTCTTCCTCTACAGTTCTTACCTTCGACTGTTCCCTCCACCAGCAAATTAAGCAATCCAGCATGTCTCAAAATATGACTTACCAGCCTGTCTCTTCTTTCTGTAAGTTTCTTCCACAAACTTCTTTTCTCCCCCATCATTTCCAAAACTCGTTCATTTCTTATTTTGTCTGTCCACTTAATTTTCAGCATTCTTCTGTAGCACCACATTTCAAATGCTTCTATTTTCTTTATTTCTGGTATTCCTAAAGCCCATGCTTCGCTACCATAAAGTGGTGTGCTCCACACAAAGAGTTTTAAAAATTTCTTTCTAATTCCTAGATCAATATTTGAAACTAAAAGGTTTCTCTTTTTCATGAAGGCTCTTTTTGCAAGTGCTATTCTGTGTAAGTGCTTTTTAATTTCGTTATAAAGTTTCCGTGTGGTGCGTGCAAAGCAAGACAACAAAATCAACAACAGGCCTTGGTTCTCTCGCAGGCTTTTTGTAAATAGTCTGTTATAAGTAATACAAGTCATATCACCCTGGTAAGACCAATTATGGAATACGCTTGTCCCGTATGGGGCTACGCGGCTGCTTCGCACCTTCGGCGCCTTCAGGTGATACAGAACAGGGCACTAAAACGGGCCCTCCACTTACCGAGCAGATTCCCGACTACAGTTCTGCACGAGACTACTAACATCCCGCTGCTGACGGATCGCTTCAGACAGCTGTCCGCGACGTTCTACGAGCGCGCCCAGAAGACCAGGAACCCGGAAGTCAACTCGCTCGGGCAATACGTTACAGGTATTGACCGTCATAAAAGACCACTCGCTATTCTAAACTAAGAACGCCAACGATAAGCCATACCTAAAGCAAAGTGTTGCTCCTTCTAGATTATGTTGAAGTAAATGTCGAAAGACAACACACTTCAAAATACTCTGCCTGTGATTAAATGGCAGTAAATGGCGTGGCATCATCAAAGATTTGTTCTAAAATAGAATTGAATTTTAATCAAAGGTTTTTTAACATTTAAAAAAAAGAGATTTTGCTCTTTCGAATGATGCTTATATTGTTAAAGATGTCTCAGCTCTGAACAATTAAACACTGAAAGCGACCACCGATTAGTGAGAGCAAGGATTGAAATAAATGTAATGCCAGAAAGAAATAAAGTCATAGGAATCAAGACCAAAATTGTTAGTATTTAAACTTGTAGCAAAAAAAAACTTTCAACGGTTGCTTCCGGGAAAGCTACAAGAAACCAAAGATGAAGACCTAGCAGCATTATTAGTCACGACAGACGTTGGCGGCTTCTGTTGTAACAACATCCAGAAGAACAAATTCAGAATTAAAACAAATGATCTATTGAAGAGGAGGAGGGAGATGAATATTCGGTCTGATTATGACATTATAAAGTATTCTGAGCTGTGTTAAACTTTGAGGAAAATCATGAATTCTGATATTGGGTTCTACAATGAAAACGTTGTAAGAAACAGTTTAGAAAAAAAAAAAAAAAAACAGGTTTAAAGAGAGCAAAGCGAAAGCTTATACTCGCTAAATAGCACATAATAGCAATGGATGGAATTAATGGCAGAATTCCAGACAAAGATGACATTTCGAAGTTCATCAGAGGTTTTTATAGTAACCAATATATCAGCTTAGAGGAAACCCCGATATTTTTCCCCCTCCAATGTATCCACAGTGCCACATATAATTCCATCTGAAGTCAGTTATTCTATAGATAAGATGAAAAAAGGAACGGCCGCTGGAGGCAACAATCTCTCCGTTGATATTTTGAAGCTACTTGATCAAGAAACTATCAATCACTTGGCTAAAGTCCTGCCTACACAATACATCATTCACTTCATCATAAAATAAATCAAAAATCATTATGCTACACAAAAAGGAAAGTATTCATAACACCAAAATCTAGCTGGCTGTTCTGTATAAAGTTTTTACAAAAATCTTGTTGAATAGAATCCGTTCCACCCTTGATCCTGCCCAAACCATTTAGCAAGCAGGATTCCGCAGCATCTTTAGCACAATCGACCACATTCTCGCCCTGCGAGAACTAATTACCGTGCGAACGAATACCAGATGCCTCTCTGTGTAGCCTTTGTTGATTTCGAAACAGTATTTGATTCAATAAGTCACAAGACTGTACTGCAAGCCTTAGCTGAACATGGCGTGGATACAGCTTACATCAGAGTGCTCCATAACGTCTATGTCACTTCCTTAGCCTTTGTCAGCGATCGAGAACCAACTGAGTTCCGCATCGAAAGAGGTGTTAAGCAAAATTATTTTCAGCTGTCTTGGAGATGGCAACACAAAAGCTAGAATGGAAGGAAAAAGGAATTAAAATCAATGGCAGAAAACAACTTGAGATTTGCTGATGACATTACACTTGTGGCTAATGACATTGATGAACTCCAAACCTTGGTTACCGACCTCGCCTACGAGTGTAAAGTAGCTGGCATAAGAATGAATCTTTCAAAAACAAAAATTATGTCTAAAAATGGGCCATAGTGGGGAATGTACAACTGAATAATAAATCTTTAGAAAATGTCAGTGAGTACATTTAACGTGACCAGCTCGTAAACATGAGAGGTGATGTGAGACCCGACATTTTCTGTTGCATTAAGTTGCGATGACAAGCATTTGGGAGGCATTCTATTATCCTCAAATCTAATATTCTCACTAATAAAAAAAAATAGTTTAAGACCAGAGCATTCTTCCGGAGCTGACATACGCCTGCGAGACCTAGACTCTAAATGAATTTAGAAAAGGTAAACTAAGGACTGCCCAAAAAGCTATGGAGAGGCCAATGCTGGGCATAACGAGAATAAACAAGAAAAGAGCAAATGACATTGGGTCAGTTACGAAGGCAGACATCTTAGAGAAGACAGCATCCTTGAAGTGGCAAGGGGCCGGCCATATTGCACGGAGAAAAGATCAGAGGTGGACAAAAACAGTGTTAGAGTGGAGCCTAAGAGATCACTTTTTTTCTTTTATTTATGGCTTTATGCCTCGTCGACGTCGAGGTCATTAGAGGCGGGTTGTGACTTAGGACAAGGAACGGGAAGGAATTCGACCATGGCCTTTTGAAGAAATCACACCGGCATTCGGCTGGAGTGATTTGGGGAAACCATGGAAAACTCGAATCTGGGTGCCCGGACTGGGATTCGAACCGGCGTCTTCCCGAATGCGAGGCCAGAGCGTGAATCGCCCACCCACTACGCTCGGTAAAGATATGACCCCAGACCTAGAGGAAGACCACCAGACCGATGGGGCAAGGGCATATGCAGGGTTGTCGGAGTTAACTGGCAGAGGATCGCCATGATCGTGCGATTTGGAGAAGACTATTCAAGTTCTACCTGAAATCATGACTTCAGGAGGAAACGTCAGTAAACGACTGAACTGGCTGATTGTGATCATGTAGGTTGTTGTTAACGTTATGAATGAGTTTAAGGCGAAAGAATGGAAATAATGAAACAATGTACCGGCCGATTCGGGCCTACTCTTGCTAAACACACCGAATGGACCGCAAGCTTAACATCCCCGTACGACGCATGACTCATCATCAACATTGCCGTATACTCTACCCTCATACGCACTGAGGATAGTTTTGTGATTTACCCCAGGATTAGAAATTGTGCACCACCACCAATCCTACCCTTTGAGCCAAGTTTTGATGATGAAAATTTATTCCACCATCACGACTGGAACTAGATAACCAAGTGTGAGGTGCCAGACGCTATCACGGTGCCGCAAATACCTGTTCCATCGGGGTAGGAATTGAGCATACAAAACCTCTATGTCTAAGAAATTATAGAAGTTCTTGTGGCATATGTTCCAGCGGAACGTGTATTCTGGAGGCAATTGTCAGGTTTATGAGGGCTGTAAACTCTAGCCGGAATTAAATTCGAACTGTAACAAAGTGAAACGTGATTTTCGCTGTCCCATTTGGCTTCGGTGTCCGAGAGAGAAGTGTTACAGTGCTTTCATTTCCACGCCGAACGACTTAAATTATTTGCTGCTGTCAAACTTTGGCACTTCCGGCATTCAGGTGTAACCAGCTGCCTCTTATTAGAAAACTGATTCTGAGCGCGTCTTAAAGTAGCGCCGGAGTGGTGAACCCAGCGGCGAGACCATGGTCGTCCCCTTCAACGACTTCTCGAACACACTTAGACGAGTTACTCTATCTGGCTCTATACACGTCCATAAGAGGCCTTTAAGAGTACCGTGAAATACCGTTCATGTAATTATGTAGGCGTGGCCGCGAATAAAATATGCGGGACTTGTATATTATTTCGGAATGGTGCCATTGTTGTCGTTGTTATTTAGGTTTTAGGGCGCGTCGACGACGGGGTCATTAGCGCCCTATGGTGCCATAAATGACAGCTTAGACTTAAATGCAAAAAGTGCAAAGCAATGCGAATAAGTAACAAAAAAAATCCGTTTGTTCACGAGTACAAAGTAAATAATTCAGTTGTTGACACGGTTGATTCCCTGAAGTATTTGGGTGTTATAGTACAAAGCATTATGAAATAGTACTTGAACGTAACTTCCGTCGAAGGTAAAGCTAATTCTAAATTACGATTCATAGGTCGTATTTTAAGGAATCGTAATGCTCATACAAAGGAAATAGGATACAAAACACTAGTGCGTCCGCATCTGGATTACTGTTGTGGAGTTTGCGATCCGTATCGGAAGGGCCTGATTGACTCAGTGGAGAGGGTACAGAGGAGAGCCACTCGATTCGTGACTGGTTGTTACAGCCCTTATGAAAGCGTCACAGAATTGATCCATAAGTTGGGCTGGTATTGTTTGGCACACAGACGGCGTCGTTTTCGTTTGAATTTGCTGGAGAATATGCGAAATTCTTTGACTTAGGAGTGCAATGAAATACTTCTTCCATCAGCCTATTTAGGTCGCAATGATCGGAGGGATAATATTCTACAAATAAGATCCCGTACTGTTGGTTTTATGTTTGCTTTCTTTCCGCGTGCTATTCGGGATTGGAATGCGCAGAATTAAGATTGCTGCTTAGCACCCTCTGCCACCCACAATGTTTGTGAATTGTTGAGTATGGATGTAGATCTGAGGTTTGTGATGCTAATCCAAAGAAAAACTGTCAAACTTTGCTTGGGTGTTTTTATCTTGCTTGCATCACTTCCTTTCCTTCTGGATTTTGGTTGTATTTAAATGTTTTAAATTTGTTGATGAGCATCATTTGTTCACCTCCCCCCCCCCAAACTCCAGTTCGTAGAGACGCCTCACATTGGGACAGGGGGGGGGGACAATGGACCAGCCACCCCCTCCCCCTCCCTTGTACCGACTTTCCTGGCTGTGGATTTTAGGCGGAAGCTGTCCCCAATCTCCGGCTCATAGAGCACTCATTTCACAGGCAAAAAAAAAAAAAAAAAAAACACAATATAAATCACACACAGAACATAGTTAAAAGTTTCACGTATAGAGGGAAACACTTCAGTTCCTCCAGTAGAAGAGAAGGTCTAGGTAGGGTCTAAATACGGGCTACTTGCTGAAAGGGGGGGAAGGGAGCTGTGTGGAGGCACGGGAATGGCACCAAAAGGAACATCAAGTGGTGGGGGAAGAGTAGTGAACTAATGAACTTGGTCCGTGACACACGTGCGTTGGCGCAAATTTTTTTGTCAGAAATCTATCTTTTGACAAACTCAAAACTTTTCAAGGTATGTAAACTTTAACTTCTCTCTTCCTTACTTTTTCAGTAAAGTAAATGGCTTCCACCTCATCTCAAAGTACATCTAATGAGATTCATGCGGGACACCTGTCCCGTTAGATTAGTTTGTTTCGTGATGGCTGCCGAGACCATCAACTTGAAGAACCGCATGGTCTAAAAACGGGCTACCATTGGTGGTCCAATAACGGGCTAGCTCTTGACAAGTAAACACCAAGATTTCAACACCCTGGATCAACGACCAACTGCTCAATCTTCAAAGTCCAAAAGGGTTACTCCAAATGATGTACTGGATCTCCATACAGCGAATGATTGAAGAAAAGTGTGGAGTGTACAGCATTGAACAACAGGCAGATCATTGTGAAAGTGTAATCAGGAGCCTCAGCAAAGAAAAGGAATCCAAAATAGCCAAGCCAAACCAAAAAGCCCATTAGGTAAACTTAGCGAAGAGTTGTCCTCGGAAGAAGACCATAGGGTCCATCCTACTGATGACGACAATGAAACCGAGAGTGGTGGTGTAACGGTTAGCGTTCTGGCCTCGCATTCGGGAGGACGTCGGTTCGAATCCCCGTCCGGGCATCCAGATTTGGGTTTTCCATGGTTTCCCAAATCACTCCAGGTAAATGCCGGGATACTTCCTTCAAAAGGCCATGGCCAAATTCGTTCCCATTCGTTGCCCCCCATCCTTTCCCGTCTCTAAAGACCTCGCTGTTAGTGAGACGTTAAGCAGATAAAAAAAATGACAATGACGATGAACTAAAGATTGTTAAATTTCAAGTTAATAAAGTTTTTGAAGAAAATTTAGTGTTTTTTAATTTATTACGAGATAAATTTCCCGTTTCATACAAGTAGCCCGTATTTGGACCACCTCTTGATAATCAGTCGTTTTACATTTCTTTTGATCCGTTGATTTTGGAAAATAAAATTGGTTGTTGAAGTTTTGGACCCTCATATCACCTTCATGATTGTCTATAGAAGTAAGTGACATCAAAATTATCCATATTAAGTGGCCAGGTAAATCAGTAGGACCAAAATAAAAGTGGTACCCAGTATATGAACCTTCTCCTCTATGTAATACGAGCTGGCAGTAGGTATAAAATACTTGGTGTCAGCAAGGGCATACCGCCTTCAAACCACAGCTCCAGATTTGGTTATGCCAACCACGAAATTTTTCGGAAAAGGTGGCGAAAAAGAAGATGCGAATCATTTGCTTCTATCACCCCACATAACCGTCATCTACGCTGCCGCTAGGCTTAACGTGCCCATATGACCGACGGATCACCACCAACACTGGCGTACGCCCCCTCAGCATACGCACTGCCGAGTTGATAGGGATTTAACCAAGTACTTTGCTGCGCAGCCTACTGCTTAACAACTGCGGAGGGTACCAGATTACTGGCACGTCCAGACATCAAGATAGCCTCTCGTATTTTATGTATCCTTCTCGTATTTTATTTATATTCGATATCGTATTTTAATATAATTCCTGTTGTTATTTTCATAGGCATTCTTCCAAAGTCTTGACGCGAAACTTCAATGGAAATTTAATCTTCAAACACTTGAATGATTACAAACTTTAACATAATTCAATGATCTTTATTTTCGTTAAAGTTTATTAGGACCAATACGAAGATTACAAAGGTTCTCGATATACAGTAACTAGATGTCGTCAGCTCGAAAGTGCTCACACTCAACCCAATTGCTCGCCTGTTCTTGTTATGCTATCATCTGCCTAGCAACCAACTAATTTTTTTTTTCTTTATATTTTCTCTATGTTATGCCACAAACCGCACTTGAAAAACACAGCTGGATTATTTCGATTGTAGGTCTAACCATGTTTTACAGCCTACAAACCAAGGAAAGAAAGATAGAAGACTTCCTACCGACCTGAAAATGTAGCTGTGGACAATGGAAAAAAAAAACACGACAAAAGGTGTTAAATGTTATGCCAAGATATTTACCTTGCCGGAAAGCAAAACATTCTCCACGATGTATTCATATTCAGTCTTTGGTATTCTATGTGTGTACCATATAAGTTGACTCTTCTTAATAAACTGTCCAGGTCACCCTCTAGTTGTCCACAGTCTTCTCATGTCTTGATCCGATTATATATTACTAGATGACCCATGCGAAAATTCCGTGAATCCGATAGTAAGATAATAGTAAGATAGGCTGAAAGAGGAACCGCCTCATATGTATCAATTGTTTATTTGTTTACTGTAATAGATACGTAGCAAAACTTTCTTTCTTAATTTATAATGTTGTCTAAACGGAGACCTTAACCTTTTAAATGATGCCTCATTTATCGATTTAGGTTAGGTGTCACTGGAGATAAATGCCTCATAATATTAATTTTAAAAAACACGTCATGGAAATAATTATACTTTTTTTTGCCTTTAAATGGGTCGATTTCGGAAAAAATTCCTTTCTTAAGATATGGTATGATCAAATCAAAAACTTAATCTTTAATATGGTAGTTCATTTATCTCATTCGGTTACACAGACGGAAAAAAAAAATCCCAACACCAAGAAAGACTTGTGTTAGATAAACGAAATTTGGTAGGCGTGTTTATACATCTGAAAGATGACATCGATTCAAATTTCGCGCTTCGCGCATAAGTGTGGCGCTAGTAGCGCTACTCAGAGCTTGCAAATCAGGTTTGCTTTAAATACGCGCTGTAAAGTTTGTGAACGTTATTTACCGCTGAGATTTGACATAGTGAGTTGATGTTAGCCAAGAATGCCTTTAAGAAGACGAAGAAGCCATTATCAACAGCTCACCGAGTTTGAACGAGGTCGTGTAATAGGGCTACGAGAAGGTGGATTTTCTTTTCGCGATATTGCAGAAAGACTTGGCCGGAATGTATCCACTGTGCATGATTGTTGGGTGCAGTGGTCAAGGGATGGTACTGCCTCAAGAAGACCGGGTTCCGGGAGGCCACGTGGCACTACTGAGAGGGAAGACCGCCGTATTCGGCGTACAGCTGTGGCGCATCGTACTGCGTCTGCGGCAGAAATTCGAGCTGCAGTTGGTACCACAGTGACACAACGAACTGTTAGAAATCGGTTACTTCAAGGACAGCTCCGAGCCAGGCGCCCTGTAGCGTGCATTCCACTGACTACAAGCCATCACCGTTTGCGACTCCAGTGGTGTCAAGCCAGAGCTCATTGGAGGACGGAGTGGAGATCTGTTGTGTTTTCTGATGAAAGCAGGTTCTGCCTTGGTGCCAGTGATGGCCGAGTGTTGGTCAGAAGGAGGCCAGGGGAACGCCTGCAACCAAACTGTCTGCGGCCTAGACACACTGGACCTACACCTGGAGTCATGGTCTGGGGAGCAATTTCCTATGACAGCAGGAGCACTCTTGTGGTTATACCAAACACACTGACTGCAAATTTGTACGTCAGTCTGGTAATTCAACCTGTAGTGCTGCCATTCATGAACAGCATTCAAGGGGGAGTTTTTCAACAGGATAACGCTCGCCCTCATACCGCTGTTGTCTCGCAACGTGCTCTACAGAGTGTCGACATGTTACCTTGGCCTGCGAGATCACCAGATCTGTCTCCAATTGAACACGTATGGGATATCATTGGACGACAACTCCAGCATCATCCACAGCCAGCACTGACCGTCCCAGTATTGACAGCACAAGTACAACAAGCATGGAACTCCATACCACAAAGTGACATTCGAAACCTGTATGACACAATGCATTCACGTTTGCAGGCTTGCATTCAAAATTCTGGAGGTTACACCGGCTATTAATTTAACAGTATTTCACATTTGAAATGCATTTTCTTGAGCTTAAATTAACCTGTGATCTTGAAAATTTAATCAATTAAACATGTTAACTTGACAAATGCATTGTCCAAATTTCATTACTCTACAATAATTTTTTCTTGGTGTTGGGATTTTTTTTTCCGTCTGTGTATTTATCAAGAGAGATAAATGGTTCATGTTAAAAAATACGTTATGGAAATAATGATACGACGCGTATTTTTTAAGTAAGTACCGTTTTGTCACACCGTGGCTGCAGCGCTACGGTCGGCGTTCCGCGCATGCGCACTGGGTACCTGCATCTCTTGCCTACGCACTGACGCCATTACAGTCTAATTCTTCCTTGTTTACGTTGTTCACTGAGTGTATAAAATACCTCCAATAATCGTGAGTCCCGTCGACTGTGAAGTTCGGGCTGTTATAAAATTGCTTTGTGCTAAAGTCCTAAAACCGAACGATATTCATCGTGAGATCTGTGAAGTTTACGGATAAAATATTATGAGTGATGGAATGGTGAGAAAGTGGGTGAGAGCATTTAAAGATGGCCGCACAAATGTGCATGATGAACAACGTAGTGGACGTCCTTTGGTCGTTAGTGAAAGTTTGGTGCAGAAAGTGGACAATAGGGTGAGAGAAAACAGATGCATTACGATTTACTCCTTGTGTGATGACTTTCCTAATGTTTCTCGTAGTGTTTTGTATGGCATTGTGACCAAGCACTTGAATTACCGAAAATTGTGCTCACGTTTGGTACCGAAAATGTTAACGGACGTGCACAAAACCAAACGTTTAGGCAGTGCATTGACTTTCCTTGAGCGGTACCACAACGATGGTGATGATTTCTTAAGCCAAATTGTTACTGGCGATGAGACATGGGTGGCCTACGTCACACCTGAATCAAAGCAACAGTCCATGTAATGGCGACATTCATATTCACCCAAAAAAGTGAAGTTCAAGCAACCGATTTCTGCCCGGAAAATCATGTGCACAGTTTTTTGGGACAGAAAAGGAGTATTGCTTCTGGAATTTCTGCCTCGTAATGATACAATCAATGCAGCAGCTTATTGTGAGACATTGAACAATCTGCGCCGTTCAATCCAGAACACAAGACGTGGCAAGTTGAGCAAGGGGATCGTTTTGCTGCATGACAATGCCCGTCCACATGTGGCTAATCAGGCCAAAGATCTCATTACATCTTTTCGATGGGAAACTCTAGATCATCCTCCGTACAGCCCTGATCTGGCGCCCAGTGACTACCATCTGTTTCTGCACTTGAAGAAACACCTGGGCGGTCAGCGTCTTGAAGACGATAACGAAGTCAAAACAGTTGTGATGCAGTGGTTTGGCAGACTTCTATGAGGAGGGTTTTCAAAAACTGGTACTACGTTATGACAAGTGCCTCAATATTGAAGGGAGTTATGTAGAAAAGTAGAGTAAGGTACAGGCTATCATGTAAAAATAAAATTATTGAGATATATTTGCACGTCTTTTTTTAATTTCTAAATGGTACTTACCTAAAAAACATGCCTCGTACTTGTGCTCTTTATGGATCAAATTCCAAAAAATTGTGTCTTAAAATATGATTTGATCAAAGCGGAAACCTTACTCACTAAAATAATACCTTATTTCTCGCAAGAGAGATAAATTGCTCGTGGAAAAAAAAAAAAAAAAAATTATGGAAATGATAATAAATTTGTCTATTAAGGGTCGAATTCCAAAAAATTCCTCTCTTAACATATGATGTGTCCAGGGTGGAGAGCTTAATCTTTAAAATGAGACCTCATTTGTCTATATCGGTTAGATATAAAGGGAGATAAATGGATCAAGACACAAAAACGCGTGATAGAAATATCGATACTTCTGCCATTTAAGGGTCGAATTCTGAAAAATTTCTGTCTTAAAATATGATTTTACCAAAGTGGAGACCCTACTCTCTAATATAATACCTCATTTCTCGTATTTCGTTAGATATCAACGGAGATAATCAACCTAACTTCTGACTACGAAACATCTGATAGTGAACTGAAAAAATGGTAAAACGTGTGATAAAACGGTCTGCACATACAGCAAATGATATTCTGATGTTCAGTCTAGAGGAAATGTAGTTTTATTCGTCTAAACGGATTTACATTAAACAGAACACTTTGAAATACATCAAAATGCACATCCTCTGGTTTTAGTGTAATCTGATTAAATTACTAATAATTTCTGGTTAATATTTATACATAATTCGTCTCCATTAAAGGCAATAATTTAGTTCCATTCAAACGTCCTCGATAATTCGCGGAGAACGCAGAAACATTCAATCGGATCTGACTAGGAGAGGTTTTCAGTGTGGAAATCGCGATCGCAGAAGGAACTAGTCTGGTAAATATGACGTCACGTCTGGTTTTTCGCTCTAAAGCAGTTCTGCCTGGTGGGGCTCCTTTTAGGAGAAATGGGGGGGGGGTTAAAAACTACAAAATTGAGTGTAAATGATCTATACCTGAACGGAAGAGACTATGCTTATGGTGTCAGCTTAGTCGTGCTCGTTAAGGCGGTCTATTGCGTTGCGTCCGTAGTTCGATCCTACACCCCGTAAAAGAAAAAAAAAAAAAGTTATTCAATCTTGTAGTATTAACAATTTGTTTTGAAACAAATTATACAAAGTTTTTATTTTTCTTTGACAAATACGCAAATAGTAGGATGATACCACAGAAATGTACTCATTTATGTCATCCATGTGATGTGTATTTCTATCGTCAGGTAAAAATACTGATAAAAAGGCTTTAAATCGCGCCGGAACTGTTGCAAGATAATCGTGCAATATCTTCTCGCGAAGATGCTCTTAGATACATTCACTTATTGACAACATTTTACTAGCGCCCATATTTTATAAAATGATAAAATATTCCTGGTATGGTTCAAAATTAACGAATGGAAGGCCAGAATTTAAATGTTAACGGAACCTGCTTTCCTAAATCAATAATAAATACTGTATGTGATTGTGGAAAGATATCCTTCATAAAATGTTCCTGGTGTGCACGTAATTTTCATTAGAAATTTCTCAACCCACAGATCTTTGTACGAAGAAAATATTTTAATGTAGGCCTAAATTATTTTACTGTTTGAAACAAATTGTTCTGCACTACACTCAACAATTTTTGTTTCATGAACTCCCTTAGGCCTCAAATCTAGCTCTAGTTTCTAATCTTGTAGGTATTTTCTTGTCCACAAACATTCTTGTTCTAGTATCCATAGGATAACATCACGAACATATGGCTCGGACATATATACCATTCTATCAACCCGGTTTCTTTCATACAGTAAGTTCCGTTTTGTACTGTACGTTTCATGAAAGTAACAGTGGTGTAACAGACATCTTTGAGAAGCAAAGAATAACATTAACAACACAGACCTTGTGTTAGAGTCTCTTTGGTTTGCAACGCAGCAGCAGTACGAATTTTAATTTAATTAAATAAAACCGTCCTTTCTCCCTCTCTCAGCCTTAGATCCTGGACTAATGAAACTACAGAAAGATCAGACTGATATAATATGGAACTGCACAATAATTAAAGAAGTTCGTCGGCTGATATAATGACTAAAACTAAAGTGTTATATGGAGATATGTGTTTTAATTAAATTGCAATGAAGCGCACGGTCCATTGGCAATTTCTCTACACATCCATCTTTTACCTTTGCTGCACCCATCCACATTGGCCCTCTACAAATTTCAACGTTTTTTTTTTAAAAATTATTCGTCTTTTCTCTTGGTAACTTATTCCAATCCCTGACACCCTTACATAAAAAAGAGAGTCTTCCTACACCCTTGTGCCTGAAATCATGAAACAGATTATGGTAATGGTCATCTTTTCCCTTCCTTGCATTACTTGTAATTCTTACACCAATATCTTTACATGCAACATCACCAATATGCGCCATGTACACTCCGATCACTCTTTTCATCCTCCTCCTGTCTTCCAATGAATCCCATTCCATCTCTTTTATCATATCTGTTACAGATTGTGTTATGAGGTAATTTCCAGAAACTAATCTAGCTGCCCTTTTTTGCACCTTATCCAACTAATCTATTTTATACTCAAAATGTGGGTACCATACTACACTACCATATTCGAGCAATGGTCTAACCAAAGTTTTGTAACCCAATTCCTTTACTTCTCTCATACATCCCCTCTTCACTCTCTCCAACAAGTGCAGAATTTTGAAACTTTTTCCTACTACTTGTCCAATGTGTCCTGCGCTGTTAAGCTTGTTATCAAATGTTATGCCAAGATATTTACATTTCAAATCTTCGATAAGCAATTCTTTCCGCTCCTTACAATCATAATCAACCTTTAGCTTTTTTATCTGTGTATCTGATAATTCGACTCTTCTTTGCATTTATCTTCATCCCATGTTTTCCAACCCAACTAGATATCCTGTCCAGATCGCCATGCAGCCGATTTGTGGCAGACAGCAGACTGGTTCTTGCACCACGACTATGCACCTGCACACACAAGCTGTCTCTGTTAGGCAATTTTTGGCTAAAAATGGCATGGTTCCACCTTAGTAACCTGACCTTACTCAGCGAAACTTTTCCTTATTTCCATTCATGAAAAGGGACATGCAAGGACACCAATTTGACAACACCGAAGAAGTCAAGAAAAAAACGAGGGAGGAGCTGTCCGCCATTTCTAAAGATGACTACAGAAAATGTTTCGAACTGTGGAAGCACCGGCCGGACAAATATATTAGTTGTAATGGAGAGTATTTTTAAGAGGATAAGGTTCTTTTGTAAAAAAAAATTCAAAATATATAGCTATTAAAAAATAATTCCTTTTTTTTGGGTAGCCCCTCGTATATTGTATTATATATTAGAGCTAACAGTAAAACGAAATCGTATTGCCCTTCTTTACTATTTCCACTATAGGAATTAACAAGACGAAGCTAAAGTAGACATTCTGCGAGAAAAACAAGGGAGAAAAGTTACAGATATTAATCGCTATAGTAGGTCCTTGCTGGATTGTAGCAGATCGTAATGGTTTCTGCGTACTGTCAGCGCGTGCGGAGTGCTGACGGGATGTATTTTTGTTTCCAGTTTGCTCGCCAGGGGGCAGAGTAATCCCGCCTGTTCGCTCACACAGCCCCGTCGAGAATAGCGGACTTGATGCGAGGGAGTCAGCCATCCAGCAAATAAAACACTACCATCTTATTTCACAGGTTATTTCTAAGGTACTTAACAAGTATTGATTACTAGCTCGTACCCACGACATCGTATGCGTGGATTAAAATTTTTTGACAGATTTAAATATAGAAAGTGTTTGGTAACGAAGGATTGGTCCCAAACAATATCGAGTCGGAATAATATGACAGGAAAGCTAACACTATATCACTGTACCGTCGAACCTGTCTCTTGAAGAGAATCAATTTCCAACATATTTCTGTCACCATTCGATAAGGTCTCAAAATTTCGTGACTACAACTGTTAATCATATTGGAAAAAATATCCTGTGCCCTTCATACAGATTTCCTTATAAAATTCCATCGCAACGATATAGCCATTTAGTCGTCAAAACGTAACAAAAAGACGGAGACTTACTTCCGTATTTAAAATAATATTACTGTGGTTCACACTCACACACTGACTGCGAACAACACCTGAGGGATCATTATAACGTAAAAAAGTGTACACCTACAACATTGCAAGACTACCTACGATTTGCCTCGCATTGCACCCCAAACTTTCTAATATCTACAGTTTAACATTCAATCCGAATAACTTACGGCCCAGGCCTGACTCTTACGATGAAAACCAATTTTTAAAAATCTCAGCCTCCACGGAGATTTGAACCGGAGACCACGGCGTTTGTAAGCAAACGCGTTAACCACTTTTTTTTTTTTTTTTTTTTTTTTTTTTTGGGTTTTAATTTTTTTTTTTTTTTTTTTTTTTATTAGTGGTATTTTCCATCAGTTGGATGTTTTGTTTTTTGAGGTTCTTTATGATTTGAATATTTGGTACAGTTGGGTTCCCCTCGTGCCTTTGATTCAAAAGGTCTCTCTTTGGGTCTAGGCGGGGTTTATAAACAGTTTTATTTGGTTAAATTGTGATCATTGGAATGATTCTGTCATTATTATATCGAGCATCCGTGCGAAGTCTTTTTTATAATTTTGAGTTTGGATAATTTCGTAATATATAGTATTCATATATGCTATATATTCGTCGTAAGTACTCTTTTCCGTTTGTAGCATATAAGTTAGGGTATTGCCTAGTATCCATTGTACCGTGTTGTGTTTCGTTTCAGGATATCTCTTTTTCTCAGGTTTCAGTATTTCCTGGATGCTCACGGTTAAAGGTGATGTTCTGTCAAGGAAGGCTATTCTTCTTCTTGCCCAATTCCATATTTTCTGGTTTTGGTTACACGTTATTCTGTGTATCAGGGTGTCAGTATTTCCGCAATTTCTGCATCTGTCATTCGGGGATAGATGTATTTCGTAAAGTCTTCTGTTGGTTGAGATTTTTTCATTTACTACATCATACCACAAGGATTGTGTTTTAGTGTTTAGAGTTTTATTCGTTATATTTTTCCAGATGTTGCTCCAGTTGTATTGTGGATTTTTAATTTCGATTTTATTTCTGTGGTTAGATGTGTTGATTATTTTGTAGATTTCTTTTGTTGTCTTGTTGTACAGGGTGCATCCTATGGTTTTTGCATAAGTTGTTTCTAGGTGAAATTTTCTCATATGTGGTAAGTTGAACTTTATCGCGGCCATGTTGAAAGGTATTTCCTCAGTGACCGGTTTTGTTTCTTTAATCAAGTTATTTGTTGGGCCGTTTGGGTCATTTTCCGCTGTCGTTATGGTTCTTTTGAGGAATAATGCGCAGCATCTTTCGCGTACGCTTATCATTCCTATGCCTCCTTTTCCTAGGGGTAGAGTCATTGTTTTGAACGCTGTTTTGAAGATCTTACCCCTGCTTGCGAACCACCCGAGCAGATTCTGTATCCGATCTGCAATTGTGTCGGGTATCGGCAGTACTTGGGCGATGTAGACCATTTTACTCAATAAAGATACTTGTACGATTTTAGCCTTCTGTATTGCATCCAGATCTCTATCACAGTGCATGTTTATAACAGCCCTAATTTTTGGTAGTGTTATGAGCCAGTTTTTAGTTATTGTTTTCATAATGTTCTTTTGAAAAACAATGCCTAATGTCTTATGTTCTTCTACTTGCTCGTACCAGATGTCTGTTGGAGGTGGGATCTCTGCTCCACTTATTTGGAGCAGTGCAGTTTTCTTTGGGTTAAGTTTTGCGCCTGTTGCTTCCGTGAACGTTGTGATTATTTCCCACGTTTTTTGGATGTCCTCCGCTGAAGTTTCGGCTATACAAATGTCGTCTGCGTATCCTCTGCATGTAAATTTGTATCCGTTTAGATTAATGCCTGTTAAATTTTGGTGACATTTCTCAAGCAGGGGTTCCGTTGCCAGTGCGTACAGGATCATTGATAGCGGGCATCCTTGTCTTATCGATCTTTCTATCTTGACGGGCGCTGACAGGTGTCCGTTTATAAGAAGTTTTGAATGTGTGTTTGTAATTATTTTCTTTATTACTTCCACGAATGGGGAGCCAAATCCTTTATGTTCCATGATTTTTAAGAGGTAATTATGTTCAATTCGGTCAAAAGCTTTTTCAAAATCGAGGAATAGTAGAGCTGATGGCGTTTGTTTTTCTGCGTTTATGCTGATAATATCACGGTATTCGCACACAGTATTTAAGATGCTACGTCCGGGAATAGCACTGGTTTGATGAGGTCCTAAGATTTTCTCCATGAGGGGTTCCAGTCTAGTTTTGAGGATTCTCGTTAGTATTTTAAAGTCTGAATTTAACAAAGTTATTGGTCGTATTTCATTGATTTTTTTGATCTGGTTGCCTTTGGGTACTAGCACTATGATGCCCTCTGTGAAGGCGGTGGGAAGATTATCCTCTGTCCATAAGTCGTTTAGAATCTCTGTTAACTTATTTCTTAGCATGGGCCAGTAATGAATATAAAATTCTATGGGTAACCCATCCGGTCCTGGGGATTTCCCTCTTGCTGCTTTGTTTATCGATGTATGAATTTCATCCTGGTCAAAAATTCTTGTTAGAGTTGTTGATTTTTCCACACTTGCTGTGTTACTTGAGTTGGATATTAAATCGGAGATTGCCGCCGTACTAGTTGGAGTTGACTTAAAAATATTTTTATAATGCGTGGTAATTTCTTTAATTATATCTCTTCCGTCCTTGATGTTTTCACCATTTTCTTTAATTATATTGGTTATTAAAGTTTTTTTACTCCTTTTTGTGCTCCTTATAAGGTGGTACAAGGCTGCCGTTTCTTTGGTTGCGACGTCAGTCGGTTTTGAAGTTGTCAGAAGTTTGTTTGCTTGCATATTTTGTAATGATAGGATCTTGGCTTTGTATTTTTTTTATTTTTATATTAGTATCGACAGTTATGGTGGGCTCTTGGTATAATTCCTTGATGCATCTGTAATAATACTCAATTGTGCCCTTCATCCAATAGTTCTTTTGTGTCCCCCAGGAGATTAAGGTTCGTTTTAGTTTCGGTTTCACATGTTCAACCCACCAAGATAGTGTGCTTTTATATTTTTTACAGTTTTTTAGACATTCGTCCCAGACACTTTTGATTTCTTCGTCTAGCGCCGGGTCTTCAAGCATAGAGATGTTACATTTCCAGAATCCTTTGCCTCTGATAACTGGCTGCCTCTGCATGTTGACAGTACATTGCATACTGTTGTGATCTGAAAAGCTTAGAGGAAAGATGTTTGCACTGGTTGTTTTGGTTCGGAGAGTCTCCGTTACGTAGATCCTGTCGAGTCGGCTTGCCGAGTTGTTTGAGACATATGTGTAGGCTTTGGCATTTCCGTGAATGCATTCCCAAGCGTCGTGAAAGTCCATCCCTCGAATGAGGTTAGTCAGCTCCCTGCACCCATTGAAATTTGGGGTTTGATCTTTTTGGCTTAGTACACAATTAAAGTCACCTCCCATTATTATTGCACCTGTGGTATTTCGCAGGAGATAGGGTAGCTCTGTTTTGTAGAAGTGTGCTCTTTGGGCTCGATTATTATTGCCAGAGGGGGCGTAAACATTAATTATTCGCGTGTTATTTATTGTAGTTGCAATGGCCCTGCCGTTTGTTAATGTTTCTGTACTAACCGTCTCAATTCCCTCTCTAATCACGAGGGCCGTTCCCGTGTTGGTTTCTTTGGAGTAGTTGATTATTCCATCGTATCCAGGGATGTTTAGTTCCGTAAAAGTCACTTCTTGTAACATTGCGATGTCAATACTGTTTTGTTTAATATAATCCGCTAGGCATTTTATTTTGAATGGCGTAATTACTCTGTTCATATTTATAGTTGCAATGCTATAACTTTGATTGCTTGTCATTGGTTATTTTACGTCTCATCAGATCCCTCCATTACTTCCTCGTACCAGCTGTCTTTACTGAGGAGTTTTGGTTTATCTTCTTCTCTTATCTTCTGATCGTTTACGTATTTTGGTGTGTCTTGTCCAATTCTAACTTTGGTTGTTTCTTCTTCTTCTTCTTCTTGTCCTGATTTGGCGTTATTTGTTGTTCGTTCTACTTTCTCTGCTATTCTTTTTACTGGTTTGCCGTTGTTTTCGAGTCGTTCACTGAGAGCTCGGCGTTTTTTTTGCTATGTATTGACTTGCGGTATTGGCACCATCCTTATTTGCACTTCTGCTAGATTGTCTTGTTATTCTCTTCTCGCTTATTTCTTTCTCGGCTTTGTTATTGATCGTTGAGCTGTGCATTTCAATCCGTTGTTTTGTTTCTGAATCTTCTTCTGCCTGGTGAGTTGTTTTATTTGTAAATGTTTCTATGTGTATGACATGTTCTGGGATACTCTCTTCTTCTATTTCTTTTTCATGTAATTTCTGTTCCGGTTCTTGTTCTTCGTTTTCTTCTTCTTCTTGTCCAGATTTTTCGGCTTGTGTTTCCTGTTTACCGCCGAGCTGTTCCGAGTTGTCCTCTACATCGATCTCCATGATTTCCGTGTTTTCCAACGTTTCTGTGTGTGGCTCACATGCTGATGTTACAGTGTGGCCTATGTTTACACTGTTGACTTGTGCCGTGGCTTCTGCATAAGACGCTGTTTTGCTACTTTCCTTACTCGCTTCCGCGATTGTAGCATTTGCTGTTATAGTATCTGATGTTGACAATTTTACTCTTGGAAGTTGTAATGGTCGGCGTTTTGTACACTCAGATCTTAGATGTCCAGGTTCATTGCAAACAGAGCATGTGCGCGGTTGTCCCTCGTATATTATTAATGCTTTGAAACCCTGTATCATTATATAGGAAGGTATATGTTTTTTTAAATCAATTTTCACACACCGTATGCCGTTGTTTGCTTGGAATCTGAACTTAGGGCTCCATTTTTCGTCGGTCGCCGTTATTATTTCACCATAGTTTCGGATTGCTGCCGTTACACTAGCATTACTAATTTCAAATGGTACATTAAAGACTCTTACTGATCGTAGCCCCAGCCCTGCGTGGCTTATATATACGGTACTTACGGTTCCATCTGGGTTCTGGTAGTCGGCTTTCCCTCCAGTTTTCTCTACGATAGTATTGCAAAAGTTGTCATTTGTCATTTTAACGTATACTGCATAAGTCAAGAAGTCCATTTGGATTCCGTATACATCTGCGTCTGTCAAGTCGAATTTTTCATACAGCCATTCATGGAAGTCATATGCACGTGGTCTTGTCTCCTTCGCGTCGAACGCAAATTTCAGTGTATTCTTCCGTATCGTCGATTCCATTTTCACTATCGTAAACCACAAGCTAAGTTTTCACTGATACACTCACTGAACCTCGCTTGAGGAAAGTATCGAGCAACCGCACGCGACGGCGGCTCGATGCGAACTGACCACTGAGCTGCCAGTCCACTACACGGAAACACGGTACGGAGACGTCCATATCCAACGTGTCTGTCTATCGCCGTATTTCGAAGTTATGAGACAACATGTGTTATTTATACAGATAATTTTTCAGCCAAATGTAGACAGTATTTTCCTCCTTGTTTCAAAGGATAAGTGTGCAAAGTTTCATCGATATTGGATGAAAACTGTGTATTTGTATGAAGAACAAACAAACAAACAAACAAACATACATTCATCTTTATAAATAAAGAAGAAGAAGAAGATAGAACTCATAGAACAAGCACAAAAAAAAATCTATTTATTTCTGTATCAATGTTTACTGTGTTAAAATATATGTAAATGTGCCAAGTGTTTCTTATTCCTAGCGATTACTCGATTATTCCGTTTCAACGTAATTATTTTCCATAGATAAGCTCACTCAGATGCACTGACAACTTATAAAATTTAATTTGATTTAATTGCGATGGAGCGTACTCTCCGGTGGCAATTTCCCAACACGTCAACTTTTACCTATTTCTGTACCCACGTACTTTAGCTTCTACAAATTTTAGCTTTAAATTCTTTTAACATTATTGATAAACTATTTAACAGTTCTGTTGGTAACTTATTTCAATCCATGACCCACTTACCTAGAAAAGAGAATTTCACCCTTGTGCCTGAAATCGAGTGCCAGCTTGTGGTCATGGTCATCTGTCCCTTCGATGTATTACTTTTAATTCTTACACCAATATCTTTCCACGCCTCATCACCAGTATACGACTTGTATACTCCCATGATTCTCTCCACTCTCTTCCTGTCTTCCATTGAATCCCATTCGAGTTCTTTAACCATATTAGTTACCTATTGTGTTCTGCGGTAATTTCCAGAAACAAGTAGAGCAGCCCTTCTTTGCGCTCCAGGGTCCCATACCGCCATATTTCTACAGGCAATAATTTGGCAATTATTCACTCTAAAATATTTTTAGTGAACACAAATATAGGTTGTTACGGTGTATGGCCGTTTTGAAAATCTAATTGATTTAGTTATTTTATATTTAAGGTGCTAGTAAACTGAGTTGTACATTTCTTTTTCAAATATTTCTGAGGATTTAGTAACGAAATAGGATGGTGATTAAATGCAACTTAATTCCTCTCTTTTTATAGAGAGGTTCAACAATAGCACACTTAAAAGATTACTTCAATTAGAGACACATTAAAAAAATTTCTTAGTCCTTTTTTTTTTTGCTGTCGTCATTCTTTCGACTTGTTTCATGCAATCCTTCATCCGTTCCTATCTTGTTCTAACCTCTTCATTTCTAAATACCCCTTACAGCCCACGTCCTCAATTATCTGCTTCATATATTCTAATCTCTGTCTTCTTCTACAGTTCTTACCTTCGACTGTACCCTCCTCCAGCAAATTAACCAATCCAGCATGTCTCAAAATATGACCTACCAGCCTGTCTCTTCTTTCTGTAGGCTTCTTCCACAAACTTCATTCCTCGCCCATCATTTCCAACACTCGTTTATTTGTTACTTTGTCAGTCCAATTAATTTTCAGACAGAGCGTGGTGGTGTAACGGTTAGCGTTCTGGCCTCGCATTCGGGAGGAATCCACGTCCGGGCATCCAGATTTGGGTTTTATATGGTTTCCGAAATCACTCCAGGCAAATGCCGGGATGCTTCCTTCAAAAGTCCATGGCTGAATTCCTTCCCATTCCTTGCCCCCCATCCTTTCCCGTCTCTAAATGCCTCGCTGTTCAGAGACGTAAAGCAGTTTAAAAAAAAATCATTAATTTTCAGCATTCTACTGTAGCACCAATTTTAGCTTCAATTTTATTTCTTCCCGGTATTCATAAAGTCCATGTTTCACTACCATAAAGTACGGTGCTCCACACATAGAGTTTTAAAAAGCTGTTTCTAATCCCCAGATCAAAATTTGAAACTATAAGGTTTCTCTTTTTCAGGAAGAGACAATAGACACGAGAACTTTTCTTATTTTTGTTCTGGAGTAGCTAGGTGTTTGCTGGGACACTGTGTCAATGAAATCCATAATGTATCAATGAGCTATCGGTAGTCAAGTTATAGGCAACCGGTAAGAAATATTTCTTAAATGTACCCGCAACTGGAACCATTGACTCTAATGAACTTTGCTTGTTATTATAAGTCCTCACTGATTTGATTATTTGATTATTTTGTCTCACTGTGACCCCGACAACCGGGGTTCAACCAAGACATGGATTTTTCCTCGAAGCTGAACGTCCGGAACGGCTCCCCAGACTCATTCAGCCTATCATCAAATGAGTACCGTGGGGGAACTCCACGGGAAGGTAAAGAACAGCCGCAGCGTGGCGCAGACCGCGTCACATCCACTCTAGTGCCGAAGGTTGTACAGGGAGTGAGGAGCTCTACCTCCGTGATTCCTACGGGGAGCGACAGGAGCCATAGGAAACCTATATTTTTTTTATCCGATATTATCCTAATTTTATTTCAATAGTCATGACTTATGTTACAACACTTGTTTACCAACCACATTAAGGCAGAGCCTCGAACGACTATGGGGGTTCAAATGTCGCCATCTCTCTGTGAGACTTCTAATCTTTGTGTCTATTCCGATCAGCAGAAAGCAGAAATATTATTCTCAGTGTATGTTGAGCGAAATAGTCACAATTTAAAAACTAGATGCGTGTTCTACTGTCCCGTTGGATATATTAGCCCTCAGCTAAAATAATAAGTAACTGAATAAAATGACAACCAGATGCTACGCAACGCTAATTCAACCGCACACCCTGGCGAGCTTCTTCTTACTGCTTCACCCAAGGTCACGTGTGTGTTTACCTGGTACACGCGCTTCCTGTTCATTTCATCTGCATTTGGTTTCAGTCCGTCTCCAGTTTCGAAGAACTGATTTTGTGGGGTGAAAAAGTATATTAAGTCTCTCATCGGACACACAAATATAAAAAAAAACATCATCCGTATTTAAATTCACATACACTGATCAGATAAAACATTATGACCGCCTATTTACTAACATATTCGTGCACATTTCTAACGTAATACAACGGTGATTCGGCGTAGCATGGATTCTACAATACCTGGGTAGGATTCCAGAGGTGTCTGACACCAACTTTCTACGCACAGATCACGAAATTTCCTTAAATTACGGGCCAGTGGTTTGTGGGCGCGGCACCTGAGAACGAGCATCGCCCAAATGTAGAGGCTGGTCGGCTGTTCGCGTGCTGCTGTAGTGAGCATCTAAGGAAAGTGATTTGAGGACGGTGAAAGCATGCGTAGGCGACAATGTTTTGGACACCCACGCCACATCACATAACGAGGAGGTCGGAGGCTTGCCCGCTCTGTAAAGCAGGATATGGGGTGATATGTGGCAGGTCTTTTTAATTTAATTTAATTTAATTTAATTGCAATGGAGAACAGGCTCCGGTGGCAATTTCCCTACACACCCAACTTCCCCCTATCCTACACTCACCTACATATGCCCTCTACAAATTTTCACTTTAAATTCTTTTAACGTTTTCGGTAGGTTATTCATCATTCCCCTTGGTAACTCATTCCAATCCCTGACACCCTTACCTAAAAAAGAAAATCTTCCCACACCCTTGTGCCTGAAATCAAGTGCCAGCTTGTGGTCATGGTCATCTTTTCCCTTCCATTAACTACTTTTCATACCTACTGCAATATCTTTCCATGCCTCATCGCCAGTATACGCCCTGTACACTCCCATTACCCTCCTCATCCTCCTCCTGTCTTCCAATGAATCCCATTCCAGCTCCTTTATCATATCTGTCACTGATTGCATTCTGCGATAATTTCCAGAAACAAATCTAGCAGCCCTTCTTTGCACCTTCTCCAACTCCTGTATTTGATACTAAAAATGTGGGTCCCATACTACACTACCATATTCGAGCAATGGTCTTACCAAAGTTTTGTAATCCAATTCCTTTACTTCTCTCGTGCATCCCCTCATCACTCTCTCCAACAAGTGCAGAATTGTGAAACCTTTTCCTACCACCTGTCCAATGTGTCCTGCCCAGTTAAGCTTGTTATCAAATGTAATGCCAAGATATTTACATTTCAAGTCTTCAGCAAGCAATTCTTTCCCCACCTTATATTCATAATTAACCTTTTGTTTTTTATTTGTGTATCTAATTAGCTGACTCTTCTTTGCATTTATCTTCATCCCATGTTTACCAACCCAACTAGATATCCTGTCTAGATCGGAAGAGTAAAATTCTGGTGCTTCTAGAAGTGTTTCAGAGCGCAACAACTGCGAATCTGCCTCAGATCACCCCCTATCCTGCGTTACAGAGCGGGCAAGCCTCCGACCTCCACGTTCTGTGATGTCGCCTACTCGTGATTTCACCGTCCTTCAAACACATAGATTGCTCACTACATCAGCACGCGAACAGCCGACCAGCCTCTCCGTTTCCGAGATGCTCGTTCCCAGCCGCCGCGCGAACAAGCCGCTGGCCCGTAATTTAAGGAAATTTCGTGACCTGTGGGTAGAAATCTGATGTCAGATACCTCTGAAATCCTACCAAGGACTTGTATAATCGAATCGCTCCTGTATCCGTTCTAAAGGTGGACCAATAGGCTAGTAAGTAGGTGGTCATAATGTTTTGGCTGATCAGTGTATATTCAAGGTGTATATCTTACATAACTTTTACACTGTTCATACAGCCACCTTTTTTTCACTACTGCCTTATCGAGTTCTCTCAATTTCCTTTTTAATTCACTTTACAAATTGTACTGTCCTCTATAACGCTGGCGTGGCAACCAAAACATGCCTCCGCCCGCCATCATCTCTCTTCGCGTACTGACTTTCCAAAGATACTCTCACCCATAGTTTACTGATGCCGGGATGCTTCCTTCAAAAGGGCCATGTCCGAATTCCTTCCGGTTCCTTGTCCCCAGTCCCATCCCGAATCTAATAACATCGAAGGCGACGAGGCGTAAAGCCATAAGTAAAAAAAAAAAGATTGTTTACTGTTCAAAGAAACTGCAATACACACACTGTCTTCGATATACTCGATACAACAATTTACAATACTTCTCGCCAAAATTATTTAAACAGCAAATTGTTAAACATAAAAACACACAAAAAACAAAACAAAAATACTAACTACAAACAAGGAAATATTAAGAACTGAAGAACGATGAAAGGTAAATAACCTCAAAAGAATAAAAACGATAAATAAAGATTTATACAAGAGCAAAAAAAAAATTAAAAACATTATAAAAAAAAGAAGGCTATAATTTTGTGGACACTTATACAGAATGGATTGTTGTAGGTTAACAAATAAAATATTCGGTTTAATTTCTAGTAACAAAAAAAGTGAAGCAGGATTGGTTAAGCCATCCATCGGCAGAGGGAAGAAATAAAATTCCCATAAAAGTGTATACTCAAATAACAAAATGTGTTTATTAATGTGACCGTATTTACAATACCACTTCGTATACAATATTTACAGAAATTTTTTTTGCTTGTCATTTTCGGCAACTGATGAAAAAATATATTTTTTCAAGAGACTACATAGAGGTGTTCATCAGCAAATAAAGCATTTGGCAAGCATAACGCAGCTCTATCTAGCTTTTGTGTATCTGAGACTTATTAATGAACATCCAAAATGCAACTTCAGTGTTTAATTCGTGGTAACCATTAAAGCTGCTACTACCAAAGTGACTGTTGTGTGTGGCGGGTTGCATCTGTCCGCACAGGCGCTGAGTTGGCGTAAACGGTGTTCCGGCCGCCTGTGAATCTATATTTAACCCACGTTTTAAACGAACTGTGAGTTAGTGTAAACTGAGTAACTAAAAAGTCGTATGCATCGATGCCTTTTCATCCCCCTACACTTTGTCTTAGTTGAGATAAAGGGATTTTAAACAACGGGAATAATACCCGCAATAGTGACCGAGGACTGAAATGATCATTTCCACACACCGTTTTGTTTGACAGAAAATATGTATATGTATTACTAAAGTTTTACGCCACGACGAAATTGATGTCATTAGATGCGGGATGGGACTGGGGACAAGGAACGGGAAGGAATTCGGGCATTGCCTTTTAAAGGAAGCATCCCGGCATTCGGCTTGAGCGATTTGGGGAAACCATGGAAAGCCCAATTCTGGATGTCTGGAAGGAGATTCGAACCGGCTTCCTCCCAAAAGCGAGGCCAGAGCGTTAACCGTTCACCCACCACGCTCGGTCACTTAACTGAAGGTACCGTTTCTCGATTCATGTTAATCCTGTTTAGTAATCTACAAACACTAACTAACATCATGTCACCACGCAGACACCAACAATCCAAAGCCAATGGAAGAAGAGATTCTCAAGACGGCATCTCAGCCGAAATGTCTGCAGCCACAAGCAGCCAGTTCTAGTTGAGAACGGGGTGTGGGGTTCCAAATTACTCCGTTTTCCTCAGTTTTATTCTCGTTTCGTTGTGTTTACTTCTGTTTCTCGTTTTTTATGATCCTTATCTTTTCGATTTATTTCCTGGCTTTCTGTTTTCTTGCAGTGATGTATTTTCTTTGCTACTAAAAGCAACGACGACAGAAAAAGATATAGTTTCGCCATTTGTAACTAATGAATAAGTGGACAGAAATTCCTTATGTATTTATTCCTGTCCTGCTTCAAAATATTTTGCTGTTTATTATTAAGAAGTAGTTTTCCTGATGATTCAGATTCGTTTATTATCTTATTAGACATAGCTAACTATTCAGTTCACAACCAATCGTTCGCTCCACCACCTCGATTCACTATCCAAGATATCAGTTGTCCGTTTCTAAAAAATACAGTCATTCATTTTCTTTTCATATGTTAATTAAATGATTTCCATTTGTCATGTTACAGTTCGAATAGCTGTATATACACATGTCATTTCAGGCTTATGGAAGGAAGTAAATTTTGTTTTGTAGGTAATGGTGTGTGAAGTTATTTATCTATTTCTCGTATTCACATAACATTAATACAATAACATTCACAGGCACAACTATCTCAGCTACAGGGTAGCCTCGGGGTGTCTATCTATTCCATTATGTCTCCATTTGCATCGTGGAGAGCAGACAAACCACCGAGTAACGGAAGTATACCAAACACGCGTGAAAGAATTTAAAATTCGTAAACGATAAAAGTATGGAAGGAAAAACTGCGCCGAAAGAGTCAATACTAACGAAAGACCGTATCAGTCATCTTGTCACGGTGCCCCTAACGCCCAGCATTCGTTGGCGGGCTAACAACGGCCAGAGATGTTTTCACTCTCTGTCCATAGATCTCACTACTACAGCAAGCTAACAGCTTAGGTTACGTAATTACGTTTCCCTAAAGGTTCAATAAATTGTAAACTAACCATGAAGAAAATATGTATATCGTTTAAATGCAAATACTGCTTATAAGTTTCATTTGTTTATTTATATTCGACGAATTAGATGTTTTCGTTATACTCTCTGTCCACAAATGTGGCTATTATAGGAAAGCTAAGAACTTAGGTGGTCTTTTACGTTTTGTAGTAGTTAAATGTTGTTCCTCTTTAAAATAAAATTTGAAACCAACCATAAAACGTGGTATGTTATTATTATTATTATTATTATTATTGCAGCTATATCGATCCTTATTTCAGGATGTAGCCTCTTTAAGTCTAATGAGCTATATATTAAAATTTAATTCTACATAGTTTTGTTGTAGTTCTTTCCAGGCTGATCGCTCTTGAGCCACCCTCTTCCAGTTCACGCCTGTAACTCGACGTATATCCTTATCCCAGCGATCCGGGGGTCTTCCTCTTGCTCTTTTCAGGTTTCTCGGTATCCAGTCCAGCACTACCGTAGTCCATCTTTCATCTCTTTTGCGAGCAATATGACTGGCCCATTGCCATTTTTGGGTCATGACTCTTTTTAAGATGTCTGTTACTTTAGTTATTGAACTAATGTGCACGGCCCTTTTCCTTTCTCTTCTTGTAAACCCTAGTATTGCTCTTTCCATACTTCGCTGGGCAGTTCTCAGTTTTTGCTTCGTGACTATTTAGGGTCCAAGTCTGGCAGGCATATGTGAGGACCAGTAATACACATTGTTCAAATACCTGTTTTTTTTAAGATGTACTGGCATGTTAGATTTAAAAACTATGGAATTTCTTCCGTATGCTCTCCATCCCAGCTTTATGCGTCTGTAGATCTCAGGCTTTGAATCACCATTCATATTGATCAGTTGGCAAAGATAGATGTACTGATCTACGGACTCAATACCAGAATCTTTCATGTCCGCCTTGTCTTCATCTTTTTCTGCCCATTTGTTTTGCATGATTTTGCTTTTTGATATATTTATTTTAATTCCCACTTCACTGCAAGCTGCCTCCAGTTCATTTATCAGTTCTTTGAGCTCTTCCAGACTGTTTGAGAGTAAAACTATATCATCAGCGAATCTTAAGTTGTTGAGACTTCTTCCATTTATTCTCAAATCTCGGTTTAGCCATTAGATTTTTGACATTACCAACTCTAGGACTGATGTGAATAGCTTGGGGGATATAGAGTCTCCTTGTTTAACCCTTCTTTCTACTGGGAACTCTTTGGTGGCTTCAGCGATGTTGACAAAGGCAGTGCAAGTGGTGTAGATGTTGTACAGTAAGTCGATATAGCCTGGATTTACTCCTTGTTCTAAAAGGGTTTGCATGATTACTGAGTGATGGACTGAATCAAAAGCTTTTTCAGAATCGATAAAGGCCAAACAGAGTGGCATCTGGTATTCATTTGCTCTACTTATTACTTCGTGGATGACTTGGATGTAATATACTGTGCTGAATCCTGACTTAAAGCTTGTTCAATTGGTTGCGCTGTGTCCAAGGTGGAACTGATGCGGTTATTGATGACCTTTGTAAACACTTTGTATATTATAGGAAGGAGGCTGATGGGGCGGTAGTTTTTAATATTGTAACGACTGCCGTTTTGTGTAGCAACACAATCATTGCTTTGTTCCAGCTGGATGGGATATTTCTCTCTTCGAGGCATTGTGAAAACACTTTAGCTAGATGTCTGTAGGTTTCTTCTCCAGTCAATTGGAGTACGACAATAGATAGGCCGTCATAACCACTAGCTGATCCTTTTTTCATTTCGTGCACTGCCCTTCTAACTTCAGATGGGAGGACTTCAGGAATTGTAGTCTGAGCTTGATGTCATTAAAGGATTTTCATCTTCCTTGCTGTATAAGGACTGATAGAAGTTCCTGATATGATCCAATACCGCCGTTTTGTGTGTAACACGTTCGTTATCATCATCTAAAGCTATTATTTGTTTCTTTCCTATGATTAATCTTTGTTTTGCTTTCTTATAGCCTTTCTTATTCTCTATAACTGATCTGACCATGTTTTCGTTATATTTCTTGATGTCAGCTGTTATTTATTTTCTAATAGTTTTTCACAGTTCAGCATATTCAATTAGGTTTTTTTTCAGGTTTTACTTTCATTTTCCTTCGTTTTTCAGGAGAGTTTTTGTATAATTGCTAATTTTACTTAATTTGGTGGTTTTAACAGTTCCTGCAATTTCTATGGCTAATGTGTTAATAGTTGAAGGTATGTAATTCCTTTAAATTTGTTTCTTAGTTTTTAAGAGGGTTGGGAAAACGGAAAAAACTGGAGCCAAAATGCATACAACAACACGTCATTACAAAATCAAAGTTATAAGCGTTATAAATAACAATTCTATTAATTCGTTAACTACAAGGAAATGAATTGCTAGAACAGCGCGAAGAACCAGTCATTTGAGGCGAGCTTAAAGGCTAGTTGAAGATAGGTAACAAGTAACGGGAAAACAGATGCGTACGGAGGTTGTTATCTGAGCACGTGCTCCCTCGCAAATAAATTATCTGGTTCAGAAACAACATTTTTCTATAAAAATACACAGCTGTGCACGTAATACTGTTACTAGAAAACTATTTTTCGACTCTTTCGACTACAAAGCTACTACTAATCAACAGCAAAAATACAAATAAAACTTCACCAGGGCACGCGTATGGCTAATTATTATGCAAATGGTGCAATTAGTAAACAAATTGTGTAGGTTGAAATTAGCATATTTAGCCATATCTGTAACGAAATATTAGTCAGCATTTTTATAACATCGTTAGCCGTAGTAACAAAGTAAAAATGGTAAAAAAGGAGCGATGTATAAATAATATTCCGGTCAGTTAACGTTAAAAAATGGCAAAATAAAATCCCTGTTATAACCTGCCAGCAGAGAATCGTGAGAATTCATTGACAAACTGATTGTGAATGTAGTAAATGTTGGAACTATATCTGCTAGCGGATGAAACACCCTACACAAACGTGAAATCTAATTTTGTTTTACTTCCTACTTAAAAATTTCTCACCTGCTTAATCGCTACTGTAAATAAACTGATCTACACATGCATTGCACAGTAATCACGAAGTTCTGTGGAACAGGTATAAAGACCCTATCTGAATGAATTCGCGCGGAAGTATGAATATGAGATTTTTTTAGATCGCTGGATTCAATTTAGCCAGCAAAAGTTAAAAACTATAAAACGGACGTTTGTAAACAGGAAGAGCAACAATATATCTAAAAAATAAAATTTCCTAAATGGATAGCAGGAAAATCTCCAAAATGGAGAATTTCAAGTTGAAATCTGTGTAGAACGAAAGTAGGCGGGTATAGGAGAGGGAGAAACTGGATGTGCATAGAAATTGCCACCGGATCTTGCCCACAGTAGCGATTAAAATGAAGTAAAATTAAACGTCCCACTGCATAGTTCGTGATCGTTAGGAATTTCCTCTCATGGAATCGATAAAAAAACTGGATTTACTATTTAAATTAAATTACTTGCCTCCATACGATATTAGATGTCATTTTCGGCAACCGATATTAAAATATTGTTCGAACAGGCTGCTTCAGAGTTCACTATAAGTAAGTGTCTGTCAATGAGATTTTTTGTTGTTGTCAGTGCAAAGGACACATATTTTTATTTAGCCAAGTCTCATTGCAATTTTCCCAAACACCTAGTTTACCCTTTTCTTCTTCTTCTTCTTTTACTATCTTTAATTCCTGTGGGTGTGAATTTACCCGCTTTTCCCACCTGGCAAAATGTAAATTCAAATTCAGCGTGTTGGTAAATTAGTCACCCTCTCAGTCCATTACCATAAAGAAAATCCCATCCTTTACGTCTGAAATCGAGTGCCCATGTTTATCTTTTCCTTCTATCCACTATTCTTAATTCTTACACCTATACCCTTCCAAGCTCCACCACCAACATTCGCCTTGTACACACCCATGACTCTCTTCACCCTCCTCTTATCTCCGAGTGGTCCCATACCATCTCCTTGTCATATCTGTGTTCTGCGGTAATATACACAGATAAAATCAAAGCAAACTTTCTATGCACCGCTTCCTAAGTACTATATTTGATACCCCAATGTAGGTCCCAGACTACATCACAATATTCAAGCAATGATGTGATCAAAATTGTGTAACCAAATTCCCTTACTACTCTTATATTGTAACAGCTGTGAGACACATTTGGTGTATCGCGTGAAATATTCAGCAATTAAAAATAAATGAAAGAGGCAGCCGCCAGAAACAGAACAAACAAACAACAGCTCCTAAGTTGCTGCGTTTGGGTCCACTACCGTTAGGGGACCAGGTACGCGGAAACCTTGAAGAGACGGACGGCAACGGTAATGCCCACCCTAGGCCGGCATTACACTGTAAAACATCTTTGTCAAAGATCTTTGATAAAAGATATTTTATAAAATATTTTACAGTGTAATGGGGCATATTTTATAAAAGATTTCTTTTATAAAATTTCTTTTATAAAATGTAAGACGTTGGCATTACATTTTATAAAAGATTTCACCACCCTGCAAACGTAAACAAAGAAAATGGCGTAAGCGACGTTACCAAAGACGAATCCACGAAAGTCTTTATTTCTGAGTATGAACAGAAGGAAATGTTGTAAACTCAGAAACATATAGACTATAAGGTTAGGGAATAAAAAGGTGAAAACTTACGAAAAGTTAAGTTAGTACTATGATAGAATGCTGTACTGTAGAAGACGTAAAAAGAGAAAATTAATGTGTTAAGTAATTACTATTTGACAGGTTTCTGGAATAATAACAGAAGTAATGCGCAGACCAATGCGTGTGTTATATTGCAAAATGGTGTAGATCCGTCACCATCAATTGAGTACAACCCATGGCACATACACCGTAAAAATAAACACCTAATAGTATATATGGGGAAATAATTCTGATGTAGAAATTTATGAAAATAGTGTGGTAAAAATTTATTGGACGTATACTTCAGCATCAACCATAATTTTTATAATTTGGCATGTCCTCATATTGCAGCTCTTTCACTAAACTTTGATGAACTCATATCATATCGAGTCTCGTAATCTCACGGTCTAACCTAAATATGTTTACTTCTCTTCTTTATCTTCAATAAAATGCATATTGCGACAGCTGCACTAACTGGGTCTGCAAAAGCTTACAAGTTTACTCCATTCATTCCAGAGAACTATGATGAAAAATTTTATGTAGTGTAATGGGACTGAAAAAATATCATAAAATATCTTTGATAAATAAATATGATAAAATGTTTTATAAAAGATCTTGGACAAAGATCTTTTACAGTGTAATGCCGGCCCTAGCTGGGGTGTTGTACCGACACAATCAGACAGCATCTTTGGTGAAATGTTCGTGTGGTTCCGTACACACTCGTCATGCTCCTAAAATGGTGGGATAAACTGTTGAGTGACTGACCAATGAACACCGAATATCAACATCTGTTACTAACAGAAGGTTCAATGTTGCATGCACCCGAGGGAAAATCCGGCGAGGGACATTGGCGACTGAAAAAAAAAAAAAAAAAAAAAATCAGGAAGGGGTACTAGAGGAGCTGACGCGTTCTGCACCCCAGGAGAGGACATCTTGTGCCTGGGAGCTGCAGAGACAGAGCGACCTGCTATGACTAGTGATTGTGAAGGATTCGATGGGACGCGCTATGTCGAATGATGAGTTCTATTAATGATTGGGCAGTTTCTGAGTCTAAAATTGGACTCCGGCTATTAGTTGCAGGTAGTAACTATACAGTGCATCGAAACTGGTGATATCCTCAAGACCACGTGGATCGTCTGGTAAGCGCAACAGTTGGTGAATTGCATTCTAGAAGCTTCCAGTTAATTCCGTAGATACCCGTAAAACAACCCGCAAAGTGATTTGCAGAGGTACAGAAACTCATGTGCCAAACATATACTTTTGAGCTAGCAGAAATTTAATTCGGTCGGACCATTTGCTAATTCAGGACATTCCATGTGATTGTTTTCTTTGTAAGTTTGCAAGTGCCAGATACGTTCAGTTGTAATTGTCTCTTTTGTTCAAATATAAATTGTAAGATTTGAAGTTGTTAAATTACGCATCTGTTATAGGTCGTTAAAAGGAAAGCTAATCCTGTTCATGCAATCTAAAGATTAAATATAAAAAGCACCCAAAATAATTAACGGTATTGAAATCGGCCCTTGATAACCCAGGTAAGCGATCTCTATTACAATGCATCCTCTCATCACCCTCTCCGGTAAATGTAGGATTTTGTAAAGTTTTGCTACCACCTGCCCAATGTGCTCTGCCCAGTTGAGTTTATTATCAAACGTTATGCCAAGATATTCACGCCTCACGTCTTCAACAAGCAATCCTTTCCCAATGCTGAATTTAATTTAATTGCAATGGAGCGCACGCTCCGGTGGCAATTTCCCTACACACCCATCATCCCCCTTTCCTGCACCCACCTACATTTGCCCTCTGCAGATATTAACTTTACAATCTTTCAACGTTTTTGGTAAAATATTCATCACTTCTCTTATAACTTATTCCAATCCCTGACATCCTAACCTAAAAAAGAGAAACTTCCCACACCTTTGTGCCTGAAATCGAGTGACAGCTTGTGGTCATGGTTATCTTTTCCCTTCCATGAATTACTTTCAATTCTTACACCAATATCTTTCCATACCTCATCACCAATATACGCCTAGTTCACTGCCATGACCCTCCTCATCCTCCTCCTGTCTTGCAATGAATCCCATTTAAGCTGCTCTATCATCATATCTGTCACTGATTGCATTCTTCGATAATTTCCAGAAACAAATCTAGCAGCCCTTTTTTGCACCCTCTCCAACTCCTGTATTTGATACGCAAAATGTGGGTCCCATACAACACTACTATATTCGAGTAATTCTCTGACCAAAGTATTGTAAACCAGTTCCTTTACTTCTCTCGTGCATCCCCTCATCACTCTCTCCAACAAGTGCAGAACTTTGAAACATAAAGTTGCTACTCCCACAAGGACTCTTGTGTGAGTTGTCCTCGGGTGCGCAGAAATTGCTGTGCATTCCTGACACTCGTGAAACCAATTTTGCATTAAATTTTAAACAAACAGTGTGGTTTAAAACAAACTGAGTACGTCACATCAAAAGTCGGTAAAAAATCCTATCCACTGGTACGTTCATACATCGTAGTAAGTTTTAAGTTAGCTTGAAGGAATGTCGACAGCAGAAACGTACATAGGATATGAACATGCACGATACCTGTCACGTCGCCATTGCACGCAGCGGAAAGACCGATATTTACCTACGATATAATCGATCACCATGTGTAAGGTTTTTCAGTTTAGTTATTAAGTTTCTGTGTGGTGTGTGCAAAGCAAGACAAAATTCAGAACTTACGGCTAAGTCGCTGTAACAACATGCACTGCTTCTCTCGCAGGTACTTTCTAAATGATCTGTTATAATTTGTTGCTAGGTTCATATCTAATTTAAAACTTTAATCAATATATCTGGATTCAAATACATGCAGACAATTAAACTACAAAGAAGGACGCAAATTCTGGAACAAATTCAAAACACTGACAGGACAAATACAACCAAGACAAAACACTCTGATAATAGACCACACACCCACGATAGACTGAAGGCCGAGGCCTTCAAACGCACCTTGCAAAATGTTCATGCTTTCCCGGAGGACGAGCTATTTGACGAAGACTTTAGACAGGAGGTGGAAGCTCAACTGCCAATAGCTCTAAACTCCATAACAGTTCCTACTGAAAGCGACATAGACTTAACCAAACCCATTATAGAAACTGAAGTACTGACAGCTATCTGCACGGGACGAAACTCCGCTCCAGGCCCAGACGGAATAACCAGAATGCACCTAAGAAAAAGCCCCATTGAAAGGATAACACACATACTGACGTTACTCTTCAACTACTGCTTAGACAAAGAGACAGTTCCTAACTCCTGGACAAAGACCAAAATAATAATGATCCCAAAACCTGGCAAAGCGACTACAGACCCTAACTCATACCGACCTATATCACTTCAGAACGTGATCGGAAAAACTTTTGACAGAATAATTATTGACAGACTAACAAAATACATGGAAGGCAAAGGTTTGATCCCCACAATGCAATCTGGATTCAGGCGACATCACTCGACAAATGACCCACTACTAAGACTTACTGCGCACGTTACAAACAGCATAAACAGAGGACACTGCACCCTTGCGGTGTTCCTTGACATTGAACGTGCGTTTGACAAAATTTGGCATGACGGACTACTTTTCAAACTACTCAAAATGGGCATCCCAAACAAGCTGATTCGTCTCACAAAAACGCAACTTGACAAAAGACAATGCTCCGTACACTGCAATGACGCTACGTCAGACATATTCACGCCGGAAGCTGTAGTGGCGCAGGGAGGGATCCCCTCCACCCTGCAGTTCATATCATATACATCAGACACGCCAGCAGCTGACAAACAAGACGAGGACGTACAAATCTATGCAGATGGCACTGCATACTGGTGCTCTGCCCCAAGCACAAAAACTGCAAACAGCCGCGCCTCTAAATACCTGGACAAACTACAAAATTGGATGAGGAAGTGGAGGATCAAACCAAACCCGACAAAAACTCAGACAATACTTTTCAGACATAGAAATCTGACACAAAAACGTAAGCTGACGCACAATGACATCCAACTAACCATCTGGCGACAGAGACTGAGACTAACAAACTCTGCAAAGTACCTTGGTGTCCACCTTCACAAGTACCTAAACTGGGAGACACACATTCAACAGACATTAAATAGGATTCGCAAAAGACAAAATCTAATAAGACTCATACAAGGACGATGGCATGGATGCAGCAATAAGACGGCGATACATACCTACAAGACTTTCATAAGACCTGTCATAGAATATGCAGCAATACCTCTGGCAGGAATGACAAAAAACACAGCAAATAGACTTTACGCGACTGAAAGATGACTTCTAAGGAGTATACTCAAGGTCCACTACCGGACTCCATCAGACTTAGTATACGAACTTGCAAACATCACACCGCTCCAGACGAGACTTGCATTACTAAGGGCGAAATACGGACGCAGAATAAACCAACACAGAGACGACATGAAAGACATAATAACCAAGAAACCAAGGACGACAGCAAAACCGAGACACAAGTACATATACCCACAGTGAATAATTGCCCTAAATCTACAGAAGACCTTTCCAGAGACTGATGAAACAGAAAGCGAACTGACGCATGACGTGCAACTTCCACAACATCTTGACGAAAGACCTCAACCATAAATCTGAAACTAAAATACATATATGTATATATGTGAATATATATATATACAGAGTTGTCTGACACCCAATAGTAAGACACAATACACATCACCTGGAGAACACGGGAAATCGTAAATATGAAATGATTGTAAATAAGAAATATGTAAATGTAAATAAGAAATATGAAAAACAAGTACTGCTCATGTAGTAGGTAGTAATAAGTAAGTAGTTTGTAGATAAGTAAACTCTAAACTAAGTAGAAATAAGAACCTGTAAATATAGAATAAGGAACATACACTAAAATAAGTCAAAATAAGAACCTGTAAATATAGACTAAGGAAAATTGTAAAATGAGGAAAATAAATGCGAAAATAAAATATATGTAAACACCCAGTGGCCAAAAAGAGCTTGCGCTCTAAAGTGGCCCGCCCCTGACCCTCAGTCAGGGGAATGAAAGATATATTAAAAAAAAAAAAAAAGAATAAAGCGGATATCTTCATTACCCTGTTCAAGTTTGCAGCGAGGAACAACACCGAAATATGACACTTCAACAAGCCGAATAAAGAAGTCACACGGGCGGACCTTAAACAAAACCATATACACTCAACAAAACAACAAATTCTATAACAACGCTGACCAACAGAATAATCCGAGGGAAGCATTTTAATATCTGGCATGTTAAATATTGAATTTTATAAATTTGTATGCCACATTGTTTGTACATAAATTGTATGACATTAATCGAAAAATGTATACGCACTTATACGTAAATTGTAAATCTGACCTTGTACTTAACCAAAGGATAATATGTAGTAATTGATTAGATCTAATCCGCTGGCTGTATGGTAAACACCAAATGCCAACAAAAATAAATAAATAAAAACAAATTGTGTAAAAATACGACCAATTCTTATGACTATTTACTCAAAAAACGTTGTTAAATACTCTTGTGATTTAAGTCTTCAATTTCTGAAACAGAATGATTTTATACGGCGTTATTATTTTTTTAACAAGAAAATTGTAACTAAAGCATTATACATTTTTACTAAAATGAAAGGCATAATATGTACGATTTACTCTAAGTCATATAAAACCAGAAAGAGATCACAGGGAAATCTTGGCTTTAGTGAATTTGTAAGACTGAAAAAGAGAAACCTTCTAGTTTCAAATATTGATCTAGGAATTAGAAAGAACTTTTTAAAACTCTATGTGTGGAGCACAGCACTTTGTGGTAGCGAAACATGGACTTTAAGAATACCAGAAACAAAGAAAATTGAAGCATTAGAAATGTGGTGCTAGAGAAGAATGCTGAAAATTAGGTGGACAGACAAAGTAAGAACTGAACGAGTTTTGGAAATGATGGGTGAAAAAAGAAGTTTGTGGAAGAAGCTTACAGAAAGAAGAGACAGGCTGGTAGGTCATATTTTGAGACATGCAGGATTGGTTAATTTGTTAGTGGAGGGAACAGTCGAAGGTAAGAACTGTCGAGGAAGACAGAGATTAGAATATATGAAGCAGATAATTGAGGACGTGGGCTGTAAGGGGTATGTAGAAATGAAGAGGTTAGCACAGGATAGGAAGCGATGGAGGATTGCATCAAACCAGTCGAAAGACTGACGACAGCAAAAAAAAAAAAAAAAAAATGACTGAAAAAAGCAATAGTAAAGACATTTATTTAGGTAGAAGTAATTGATCAGAAGCACTAATTGTGTGTTTAAATATGGTCC
This sequence comes from Vandiemenella viatica, assembly GCA_031002005.1. NCBI lineage: Eukaryota > Metazoa > Arthropoda > Insecta > Orthoptera > Morabidae > Vandiemenella > Vandiemenella viatica. The sequence continues at coordinate 15,544,477 of JARYHS010013630.1, forward strand.
TTTAAATTTTATTTTATAATCTAGATTTTATTAATTTTCATCATTCTTAAAATTCTATCTATGAATTAATTTACTGCGTGTGCAACACAGACAATCGTTTTCTTTTCAACAAATAATAACTACATATCTTCTATGAGGAAAACGGAAAAAGGCAACTTATTATTAAAAAAAAAACATCGTCTCCCATATTCATATTTTAGTATCCAAATATCGATATATCGTCCTGAAAATATCACTCATAAATATCGATATTTTTCAAAAATAATATCGATTTTTCAATATTTCTATATTTTGTGAACATGCCTAACTGTAGTAGAGCTGTCATAGTTGTCATACATATAGAAGAAATGGTGTTACTTATAAATTGTCTGACTTGGTCAGTGATATATTGCTACATAAACCATCAAGGAAATTAGGACGAAAATCGACATTCTAGAAATGATTCTCCTGTAACACCGAGTAGACCAATAAAGCCCCAAGCTGATTTACAGCATAATTAAGATGTCATGTTATGTACGCTATGCAGTTAGTTTTATGGAGATTTTGTATTGAACATTAAACTATTTATCACAGCGCGCTGAATGATGATGAGGGTATTGCAATATATTCGTTTCCTGTTAAACATTATCACGTCACTCTATTCGTCTCCCTATCAAATGTATGTGAATCGTCTGAGCACTGTGGACTTTTATCCAAGTTCCACAAGAGTCATTTCCAGGGCCACTAGTTTCTGGAAAATCCTCAGGTGAGACCAGAACTTACTATTTGCAAATGCAATCCAAAATCAAAACAGGCGAAGTGATAAGGACAGTAGTGCAAATAGGCATAACTTGAAATTTCATCCGGTATGAGAGGAAACATTATAGGTCAAAGCTTAAGCAGACCATGACTTGATCTTGCACAGATGTTAATACCAGCGACATTCATATCCAGGAATGTCCGAGAAAATAAGATACATCAGGACCAGAACGGATTCTTTTCTATACTAATTATTTTCTTGGTCATTTAATGAATGGAGTAGGAAGGATTTATAGAGTAACAAAGCAGAATACGAAAAGAGTAGTTACCGAGAATTCACTGCTCTTGATGTTCCGTGGTTTTCCTAAATCGCTCCAGGCGAATGCAGGACAGCTCATGGGCACTTGCTGTTATATCCTGTATGTCCGTTCCCTTGCACATACGCTACACATTATCAAGCTCCAGTTCCCTTGTTCGTGCTATACTATTTCTAAATGCCTGTGAGTTCTGTAAGATTCGATCAAAACCTCCGCTTCGAATTCCCGTCCGGGCATCCAGATTTGCGTTTTCCATAGTTTCCCCAAATCACTCCAGGTGAATGCCGGGATACGATGGCCAATTCTTTCTCGTTCCTTGTCCCCAGTCCCATCCCGCCTCTAATGACCTCGATGTTGACCATAAGAACAAAAAATAGAAAGACGAAGAGGAAGGATTGCTCGTGAAACAGTTTCCGAACCAGCTGGTTGATTTAAGTAGCACTGGTTTTGACAAAGTCACGGTCCGCTTAAAATACCTAATCGTGAAGTGTCCATCACTGCAACAGTCTGAAATAAGCAATGTTACTGAGACCTACAGTGATCCTAACTTCTGTGGATGTGATGTGTACACCGGGTAGATATGTCTGTTTGCAACGTATTCATTCGAGTATTTAGATTGATTTATTTTTGTTTACTTACGGCTTTATACCTCGTCGATGTCGAGGTCATTAGAGGCAAGATGAGACTGGGGACAAGGAACGGGCAGGAATTCGTTCATGGCGTTTCGAAGTAAGCGTGCCGGCATTCGCCTTGAATGATCTGGGGAAACTATTGAAAACCCAAATCTGGATGCCCGGACGGCGATTCGAACGGGCGTCCTCCCGAATGCGAGGCCAGAGCATTACTGCTCACCCACCACGTTTGATATTATATTAGATTTTAAGTGAGTATTATCAATTAGTATATCACACGACAATATTCAAGGAAGGGCGTGGCCAGAGTTTAGCAACCCATCTCTCTTGCTACATCCTCCCATTATCGTCTCAAACAGATGCAACACTCTCAAACCTTTAGGGAGCGTACACAAACCGCGTGGCTCGGTCCGGGGGGGGGGGGAGGGGTTGGCTGGAAGGCTACGCTTGAGGGGAGGGGGGGGGGGTTCCGAGACAGGCCACGTAGCTTTCCTTTCATAAAATTTTTCACAGTTAAAATGAGGAACAGAACACACAACAGCATGTGAATATTTATCTCTCTCAGTTAATTATCTCCTTATATAATTTACAATCGTCTGACAAGAGAAAACAGTACAAAATGTTTTCTGGAATCAAGAAGGAAAAAAGCTACGTGCCACGCAACGGGGGGGGGGGGACTACGTGGGGGGAGAGGGGGTCCACAGGAGGCCAAAATGGAGCTACGTGGTTTATGCACTCTCGCTATACCTACAATCTCCGCAATGTGCTCTGTCCAGTTTAGCTTAGTGGCAGCTGATACTGCCAGGTATTTACATTTTTATCCTTCATCAAGAAACTCCCGTTGCAAAGAATAATCACACATTTCTGGAAACAGCAGAAAGCCGAAATCTACTGTAGATGCGTGGCCTGGGGTTTGAACCCGGGTCCTCAGTAACGCCTGGAGCGAGAGTGAAGGCCTGCTTTCCTCGCGACGCGTATTTTGCGCCGTGTGCGTCGTTTTACGCCGCCAACTCCCCCCCTCCCCCCCCCCGGAGACTGTTTTCCTACAGAGCGCAGCACGGTACACGTCGACGTGATAAGCTCAGCGCATCTGACCCGCTGCCTGCAGAGGAGTCTATAGGCCCATTTGAACGGCGCGTGGTGGGCAGTACGCGCCTTTCATCTTTTACCGCCTGGCAGTGGGTCCGTCCCTGCTAGTATATGCGGCAAAGATGAGAGGCGTCCCCTAACATGCGCCGTGGGAACGAACCTTAACGCGTAGCGCGCTGCGTATTATGTATCGTGTTTTGTGCAAAGTTCAAACTTGATTGTAAAATTTCAAAAAGCACGGAGGGGGGGGGGGGGAGGGAAATTACTGAAAAGCAAGGAAGGTTCCGTAAACAGGAGGAGAGTGTTTATTTGAATATATTTTCGCTTAATTGATTTTATTTAAATCTATTTTGTAAAATAATTTTATAAAACAATCGACTACGTTACTACTTCCACATTTTTACTACCTAATAGAAAACATGTTCCATAATTAATTCACATGTAGAACTGTGATGATAATAGTATTTTTCAATCTGAATCGTCGCGGTTGGTGCTGAAATACTCGGTGAATCGACTTCTCACTTGAAATCCGTCAGATTTAGCAAAACCACCTGTTGCTGCTAGAACAGTGTTTCTCACACCTGTAACTCCACGTACCCGTATAAAATTTCCCAGACAATGGCGAACCCCCCTTAACAAAAAACGGCGACCTTTTTTTAGCTCCACTACTGGCAACAATGAGCGATATTCACATTTGTGCGTGTTATACGCATGAGGTAGACAGTCTGCTATTACAGAAATCTTGTCACGAACCCCTTGCGATCAACTCGTCAACCCGTAGGGGTTGGCGTATCCCACTTTGAGAAACACTGTGCTAGAGGAATCAGGATTTGGATTGGAAAATCCTCCAAGTTTTGGGTTACAGCTGCTCTGAAGGAATTCTCAGATAAATACTCATCCCCGAGCAATTTGTGTAAGCAACAGCACACAGTAACGACCAAGTCAACAGTTTCGGGTTTAAAATTTATAAAATTAATAGGAGTGAAAAAAAATTATGAGTATGGAAAGGAACTGCTGTTGGTATTTCTCCATATTGAGAAAGCATATAATTGTGTACACAGGAGTGAGGTATAGAAGGCCTTGGATAACAGAGGAGTTCCCAAAGAAACCGTCAGGAGAGTGGCAGAACTGTATCAAGCAGGTGTGGGCTATTTGAAAATATGGAAGGAAGAACATATTGGCTGGAACAAAGGAATGGACTAAAACAAGGAAGAGCCTTCTCACCACTACTCTTTATTGTAATTTATGGGTGATATAATGCAGAAGGTGGCAGTGAGGATGGGAGAGGAAAACATGAAGGTGATGGCTTTTGCAGACGATCTCGGCAGGTAATGTAGAGGAAGCGCAGCGGCAGTTGGATGTATGCACAGACAGTGTGGAGGAATATGGCCTGAAATTCAATGTAAAGAAATGTGAGTACATGGTAACAACCAGAAGGAATAATAGAATAACCCAGGGCATTGTGATGGCAGGTGAACAACTAAAGAAGGTAGGCAGGTTCAAGTACTTGAGGAGTGTATTGGAGGAATGTGGAGGAAATGAAGGCAAGATAAGTGAAAGTGGAAGACAAGCAGAGGCGTTTCTAAGGAGCATTAGAAGCCTGATATGGAATAAAGATGTGCCACAGAGAAGCAAGAGAATAATCACACATGAAATGTGCCTATCTTGATATATCCTGCTGAAACATGGACAATGAAGAAGCGGGACATCGGCAGAGTACATGCAAGTGAAATGAAGTTTTTAAGAGGTATAATGGGATGGGTGTTACTAAAATGGACAGAATAAGGAATTAAGTGATTAGATGCACCATAAAAGAGGAACCCCTACAGGAAAGTGTAGAGAGGACCAGACTGAGATGGTATGGACATGTGTAGAGAGAATGGAGGTTCAGAGAATCCCATGAAAAATCCACGACATTAAGATGCATGGTAAACGACCCAGAAGAAGACCAAGAGATGGATGGCTGAAAGGAGTGGAGGAGTGTGTACGGAAGAGAGGAGAGGACTGGAATAAGGTGGAAACAGAGGGGTGGTGGGAAGAAAGAAGGAAATGGAGAAGCTTGTGCATGAGGCAGACCCTTCCAGTGGTTGGAAACTGTAGAGGATGATGAAGATGAGGAGTGAAAGAAATTCTGAAAATCTTGCACATGATCCAGAGATCGTCCATAATATGTTTTAACAACAAGCGTGGCAATCAGTTTTCTTCTTATTCGATCAATTTCAACATACTGAGAATCTGTTCGTGCGCCAATCGAATGGATCAACATGTTGTCCGAGGAAACAATTTTGCGCCGCGCAATACATTTCTCGCTCCTGCCGATGTAATTAGGGAAAAACCGGTTCCTGCTGCGCAAAGTACGCGACGCTAGAAATACCGGCCTTTAGAGTAACTCTATACGAACGATACAGTTGGCAAGAATCCAGCAGAATCTTAGCTTTATTTTCAGAGTACAACGCTAAGAGAATTCAGTCTATATTTCGTGTTTCGCAATTGTGGTGTGCCCGCCAGGTTCTTATCCCGGGCCCTGCATATCAGGCGTTCTGATTGTAGCATTCAGGATGCCACATATAACCAGCATGGAAAATGTAGGGTCAATCTTCAAATACCTTCTCGTTGACCTAAACATCACACAGAAACAGGGCACCCAGAATTCGGAACAGAAGTAACAACGTTCACAGACTGACTGGAAAACACAATTGTCACAACTCAGTACTAAAAGCGGACAAATCAAACAGACGGTCCAGATAACAACTCCGACATGGCGACCGTAGGCGCTTAACACGCGCTTCGTGGAGATCTGCATTAATTACTGCTGAATACCAAATAGTTGGAACCGATATGTAACATCCAGCGGTCCAACGCAATAGGATCCAACAGTTAAATTTTAATCTAATGCTATATGAAGCCAACCTGATTGGAGTCTACCAGATTTGTTTATATCTCTTGCTTACGTCACTATTCGAGGCAGCTGGTTCTTGATTTCGTTTAGTGTCTAGGGAGAAACTTTCCTGCCTTAGGCAACGTTGTTACATTAAGAGTTTTGCTGTGAATGGACACTTTCCCAGTGTACTGGTGAAACGAAATCTTCTCAGGAGTTCACCCGGATTGCGTCGTGATAGCGTTCTGGCCTCGCATTCGGGAGGATGCGAGTTCGAATCCCAGTCCAGGCATCCAGATTTGGGTTTTCCATGGTTTCCCTAAATTACTCCAGACGAATGCCGGGGTACTTCCTTCAAAAATGCCATGGCCGAATTCCTTCCCGTTCCTTGTCCCCAGTCTCATACCGCTTCTGAGGACCTTAGCCGTCGACGAGGCATAAAGCAATAAATAAAAAAGAAAAAAAAACGATATCGTCGTAAAAAAACAACGTTTCGACAGTTAGCTCTCCTGTCTTCATCAGGTTGTGATTTCCTGCTAACAACATCTGAAGCTACAGACCTGATGAAGACAGCAGGGCTAGCTGTCGAAAAATTGTCTTTTTACGACGCTAACCGGCTGAACCCCTGTGAAGATTTCATTTCAAGAGTATTGCACTTTTTTACGACTACTAGAGTACCCGGCATTGCTCGGTGGCCGGATATGAAAGTTCTGATGCTTCATCCCCTTTGATAGAATTCTCCGTAACATGCCTTCAGTTTTGTAAACCTAGTGTAGGAATTATTTTTCCACATATTTTAGAGAATTTATAGGCAAAGTTCCTTCGAGATTCGATAACAAACTTTAAGACAATTTTTAAATTTCAAGTTCAAATTCTCGGTTATTAATTGACCGAACGCAACTGGCCCAACGAGAATAAATAGGAAATTTTATGCTCTTTCAGAATAAAACCATCTACTTTGGCTGATTTTTCTACCGTTTTCGACATTTTTTTTTTTTTTTTAAGTGATTTATCCTAGGTGTAAATTTTTCTTAAGACGAATGATAAGCCAGACGGAGTGAGTTTTTGTAAATAAATTATTAATAATAATAATAATTTAATTGGGATGGAGCTAACGCTCCGGTGGCAATCTCATAGTCATTTAATTACCCGTATATATATACATATATATTCTTTTATAATTGGAATTTTAAATTCCTCCCCGTTTACTTTTCCAGTTTACAAATTTTAATTTTAAAATCCTTAAGCGTTTTTGGTAAAAGATCCGTCACTTGGTGATTTATTCCAATCTCTGACATCCCTACCAACAAAACAAAATTTTCCCACCCCCTTATGCATGAAATCGAGCGCAATCTTGTGGTCATGGTCACGTTTCCCCTTGCATGTCCTATTCCTATTTCTTTGACGAATATCCCTCGAAGCCCCATCACCAACATACGCCCTGTACATTCCAAGCACTCTCTTCACCCTCCTCCTTTCCTCCAATGAGTCTCACTCCAACTCCTTTATCATATCGGTTACTGAATACCAACGGTCTGTAGCATAACAAATATTCTAATGACATCTTTGAAGTATGAGTTCCATGGCACGGGCCTGTTAATACTCTCTTTAAAGAAGGGTTTCCATAACAACAAGATATACAGAGATCAACTAGGAGATTGCCTAGGTCAGCGCTAAGGAGAACCTTGTGACGATACCATCGAACTAACACAGATCGAGGTATCTGTGAGTGGGGATATCTTTGACGGAGTATAAACAGTATGGCGACAGTCGAGAGTACGCGGTAATATGGTGTGGACCTAATGGCGGGAGTTGCCGACTGTTGAGGACAATACCGCGGGAACGATAACCTAAAAGTGTTTGTAACGGTGCAACTAACGTGTACTGTACTTTCAAGTGTTATGCGGAGTGTTCAGTGTACACGGACGAGGACAGTACTCCGAACTCTGTAATTATTGTGATAGCGGCACCGCATAATATTTTCGCCTACTCGGTTCGAATCCTGCAAACTTTGGTGATAGAAGTTCGATTACACGGGTCACTGTAACTGGTCGATTCTTCGGTGGTGTATTTGCGTGTTTCTCCAGATAATAAAGTTGTGTGTTGAATGCAAACTTTTGTGACTTGTGTGGTAGTAATTCCTACCCATATTAGTAGTATAGTTGCTATCACAAGCTGCTTCAAGTGATTAGTTTTGTGAATGACTTTAAGTATTAGTATTAGTTGTGGAATCCCCACTGGCGACCGGACATTTAATCACGAACTTAAACACGCCGCATTGAATCGTTCCACCAGGACTCAGAATTTATCGCTAATACGCAAGGTGCCTTGCAACCTGCATATTAAGAAGTCCGATTATGTAATTGAAGCGATGTATTTGGAGTTATTAAAACTAAGTTAAACTGTGTTGAATATATAGAAAAAAACTATCAGTTTATTTATTTACTTTAGTTGCACATCAGAAGATAAAATAAATAGCTCCACTTCGCAGTAAAATCACAAAGCTATTAGGAAGCTTAAAACACGAAAATAATGATAATGTGATCATAAGAAATGCTGCAGGTCCCAATACAATACACACAAAATTCTTCCCCTTGGTTTACAGTATACGTGTTCAGTTTCATCGAGATTGGATTAAAACTGTGGATTTCTGTAAAGAACTTAGAAATATACACATATCATTATTTTATTTTTAGAGAGGACTGAAAAGTGCACAATTTCAACAAGGAGGATATTTACCTATTACCTGTCTACGAGGCAGTATATACTCTTTTTTTATTATTCCGAAAATTGCAATAAAATGGAAATGAAAGATTTCACACGAGAAGAGCTAAAATTTAACCAACAAAACAAAAGTAAAACATTTTGATCCATGCGTTTTTTGGGGCAACCATCTCATATAAACTGCGAATTAATTACAGTTGGTGGCGTAGTTAGGGCCGGCAGATCCACTCAATAGACGTTAGGCGTTTAAGTGTCCTGAAACCCAAAAACCAAAGGAACAGAAACTGTTTCCAAACTACTGTAATTAATAATGTAAATCTGCATAATGTTCTGAACTTTTAGATTTTAAACTAAGCTTTTCCCTTTTTCCTCGCCGCTCGCCGACTGATATTTACGACCGATCGTGGTGGGTGAGCGGTTAACGTTCTGGCCTCGCATTCAGGAGAAACGCAATTCGAATCCCCTACAAAAGGCCATGGTGTAATTCCTTCCCACTCCTTGTCCCCAGCCCTTTCCCGCGTCTAATGACCACGGCGTAAACGAGACGTAAAGTCATAAGTAAAAAAAATGAAAAGACCTTTTTTTTTTAAAATCTAATCAGAAGATCCACCGCACACAATGCTAATAACACCACTGGTATTTCTTTTTTTTTATTTTAAAAAAAATCAACTGTTGATTCATCTGCAAAGTTCGGAATATTATATGCCGGTTAAGATTTCTACGAAGAAAAGTTCTCTACCTTGTAACGTGACGCGCTGTCGCCACGTTCTAATATGCATTATTATTTTATTATATATATCATAATGTTAGAGTAATTTACATAAATCTAGGGCGATCACCTAAAAAGATTTGTGTTGTAATTTCCTAAGGTATGCAAGATTCCAAGAGAGGACTGTAATGCAATTGTGAACATTGGGTGTACCTTGTTAAAGCGAATATTACAGATTTATTGAGCTGTGTAGGCTTGAAGCTAATCGTGGTCTTCCCGAGCCACGGAGGCAGGAAGTCAGGGATAAGGGGTTTTGCCAGCGTGGGATGGGGAGTCCACAACAGGTCACTGCTCCGGTGCGAAAAACCCGCCACCCGAATACGCTCTCACCCCGGCGAACTTTAGCCGAATATGTCCGACCTCTGTGATATACGCGGGGCAAATAAGATATCGGAGATATCACGTGACATTAGGTGCCAACCTGAAGATCCAATCCAAATGAGCATATAACTTAAAATCCTGGGAATTTTCTGTTGAATGTGATCTTCGAGACTGAAAGGGGTGGAGCCAGAAGTTTTCCTCGCAGACCGAAGAGTGAGGAGCTGGACATTCGATTCTAGGCGAGTCTAGTCTGAGGTGGACTTGGAAAGTTGGCTTCTCTCGCCAACTGCCGCTGTACGACTCCTGGCTGCCGGCTTATCACGGTGACACCGCCAGTAATGCGATGATGCGCATTAACAGACAGGACGTGTCTGTAGCCGCCTTGTGAGACAGTCTCACATAGCGTGGGTCATCTCTGAACACCGCAGACACCAGACGCAGAACTACGATGGTAACTTATTACGACCAAGCCATCTGATTGTGCATTCCGTGAAACAGAACCCTTAAGCGACTATGAGAGGATAGATCCATGTTCTAACTTTGTAATTGAAAAAACCCCTGAGCTAGCGGCATAATTTGCCAGAACTAGTTACTTTCGAATGATTTATTGTTCGTTCGTGGCGCTCATGATTTTCGTTTTAACTATTATGATATCTTTGTCTTAGGTCGTCATAACTTGTATTTTTCATTGTTTCCAATTGTCATTATTTCTTGCATTTTAATTCTGAGATGGATTTAAAAGTAAATATACAATTGTTTGCTTACTCATAACGGCTAATTGTACCTCTGAGCGTTGCTTTTATGATTTTACCAATTTATGTTAATGTTAACGGTAAATTCTCTCAGACTTGTAATCGCCAATGATAAGAAAATAAATGTCATATTGTGACAATTTTACTAAATTCCAACTAACATCGAGATTCTTGCAACATTAATACATTTTAACTCCTTCATAAAAATTAAAAATCCCCTTTTATTAATCATAAAGGTATGAAAGATAATTGTAACGTAATCTAGTCTCGCTTTCTGTACCAGACACTTCAAACGAGTTGTACTGTGGTGTTGACAGTTCACCTTGTCACTGATAAGACACGATTCAGCGGTGCCTTGATACGGATTTGAAATTTTTTTTGTCATTCCAGAAAGATCCGTGGAGGAAAGGAAGTAAGGATAGGGAAAATTGCATGGCATTAACTACGAAAGATTTAAATTACTCTTTACCTCTCCAGAAAGTAATGTTTCATTCAGAACAGCGAAGACACAAGCGTGAATTTATTTAACAATTCCAGAGATACACGTTGACACTGGATTTCAGACAATTTTCTCAGCCGCCAATGATTGTAACAGGCTGGTCCATTTCCCCTATTTCATTTACGCACTACCTTTTACAAGGGGAGGCCGCAAATTGTAAAATTCAGATTCGATTCATACTATCTATACATATAAAGATGAATAGATGTTTGTTTGTTGGTTTGTTTGTTCTTCATACAAATCCACAGTTTTCATCCGAACTCGATGAAACTTTGCACACTTATCCTTTGAAACAAGGAGGAAAATACTGTCTACATTTGGTTGAAACATTATCTGTATAAATAATACATGTTGTCTCATAATTTCGAAATTTTACTGAACGGAGATAGACAGACGCGTTGAATATGGACGTCTCTGTACTGTTTTTCCGGCTAGCGGTCAGGCAGCTCAGTGGTTAAAGCGCTTGCTTTCTTGCTAATGTTTGGGTCGTGGTCTTCGCTTCAAATCTTCGTGGAAACTAAGATTGTTCTGATCGTAAGAGTCACTCCTGGGCCGTAGGTTATTCGAATTGAATGTTAAACTGTAGATATCACAAAGTCAGGGGTGCAATGCGAGGCAAATCGTAGGTAGTCTTGCAATACTGTAGGTGTACACTTCTTTACGTTACATTGATCCCTCAGGGGTTGTTCGCAGTCAGGGTGTGTGTGATCTGCAGTTATAATAATACTATAAATGCGGAAGTAAGTCTCTGTCTTTTGTAACGTTATGACGACTAAATGCTTAAACCGATAATGACAGAATTTGAAAAGAAAATTTGTAGGGAGGACATTTTTTTTTCGGTATGATTAACAGTTGTAGTCACGAAATTTTGAGAACTTTTAGAATGGTGACAGAGAGTCGGATGTGTGTGTTAGTCTGTAATGTTACGTCGCTTGCTCAAGCTATGCTTCTTGCGCATTATGTTAGTGTATAATTTGTTAACAAATTTCGTTTATGTAAAAACCGTATTCTTTAGTATAGATGTCGATTTTCTCTGTCCTATTACTTTGTGTCTACTTAAATATTTCTGACACTAGTTTATTTTGCCTTCTATTTTGACATGCCTTGCGGGAGTAAACTGGCCTAAGTTATAACTCTAGCAGAGCAGGAGCAGCTGAAGTTATTAGAACCCAAGAATCTGATGCCCATGCTGAAGAAAGAAGAAAATATCAAGCTGAAATAAAGCTGCCCTTAGTTAATACCCCCCTCCCCCAACATCCCCTCACATTCGTTTGTTTTTCTGTTTTTAAATATGTTGGAAATTGATTATCTTCAAGAGACAGGTTCGATGGTAGAATGATATAGTGATGGGTTTTCGGTCTTATTACGACGAATCAGTGTTGTTTGGGACCATCCTTCGCTACCAACAACTTTCAATATTCAATTCTGGCAACGAAATTCTTAATCCACGCGTACGAAGTCGCGGGTATCAGCTAGTTAGTTATAAAAGCTCATGGCTAGAAGTATGGGCTTTTTGGCCGTTGTCACGAAAATAGTCATTAAAATGTTTCGCTGCCTTCAAATACTCTGCGTTAGCGAGATTTAAAGCGGTGCGTTGCGCAGAGAGCAAGCCCGTAATCACCACAACGAATCTCGCTACTGGAAACTTTTTATTTATTCAAATGTGTTTACAGATAATACCAGGCAATCAGTTTCCACAACTATGCACATAATAAGTTTTCTAAATGTCGTTTGTTGAGGGAAAACCGACGCTTTCGAACTTCATTATACTGTTCGCAAACAAAGTTATATTTCAAAAATTAAAATATTTTCTGCGGCAGATATGAAATACAAATATCGTTGCTAGACCGTTACGGTTGAAGGACAGATGTTCATTCTGCACCAGGGGACAGGAGGGGCGAAACGAGACGCCGCGCCAACTTGTATTTCAACAATAAAAATCATTAAAAAAAATTATTCAGCGCATAATTGTTGAAACTGATTGCCGGGAATTTTGTTGTATATATATTTGACTCTATACTGCTATTATAAATGCGAAAGTAACTCTGTCTGTTTGTTATGTTTCTAGGGCTAAACGGCTACTCCGATCGTGATGGAATTAGACAAGGAGATTCTATTTGGCATTAGGATGGTGTAACGATACGATCGATACATCGATTTTGTCGCGGAGCGGAATATCGGGGTAGGAGACAAGATGGTGACAGACTATGCCGATGAGTAAGCGCGCGTGGTAATAACTGAATGTACTGTGAGCGAGTGAACTGTAAGTTAGCAATAGGAATTTGATAAGTCGTGACTACAGACTTAATTACAGCGTCGGTGACAGTTTCAGTGCAAAGCTGTAATGAGTAGGAACTGTGAACAGTGAAGTGTGGTGCCGTCACATGTGCGGCAGGTTTGGCGAATATAAATAGTCTTGTTCACTGCTTAATCGAACCTGGCAATCTTCAGATCTGCGAGGTCCGATTAGAATTATACATCTGGTGGGTTACACGGTGTTTTGAAGCAGCTGGTGAACTTTTACGTAATAGATAAGTGTTAACTGTATTCCAGGAAGGATGTTTCATTTGTATGCTTGTAGCTACGTTGAGTGACTTAATTTCGGGTAATTTACCCGTGGCGACTGTGTCTATACCGAATCTGCAATAGATTTAAATCTGCTCAGAACTGAGTATAACTATGAACTCGTGTATTGTCCAGCATCGGTACTAATTAAGTAAACCAATAGGGACAGACGTATTTATTTAATTATTTATTCAGTTAGGGCGTTACAATGGACATATAGATAATATATATTTTCATTGAATTATGAAAGCTATCTGAACTGTGAAAGACAGGCGCATAATATGTATACATCTCTGTAATATGAAACGACAATGAGGGCTGGTAGCGAAGTGGATAAGGTGCTTGCTTCGTAAGAAATTTCCCGTGGAGCTACGGGTTCAAACCCCGCTGAGAGCAAAACTTTTTAAGAATAGTTTTTCATAGTTTGAGCTAAGCCTGAGATTTTGTAATAAGGATACCATGTTGAAATGTAGGTCCCATAAATTCAGGGCAGGAATGCGGGGCAAATCGTAGGTGGTAGTATACTCACGGTATACTGGTTCCACATGCAGTTTGGGTGTTTATTTATTTATTTGTCGTATGGCAAGTGATATAAACTAATAATATTAAATATGCGAAAGTAAGTTTCCTTCTTTTTGTTACGTTTTGACGACTATATGTGTATACCGATGACAAGAAAATACTTTGTATCTTTAGGAAGGAAATAAGATACTTTTGCCGGTATGACTAACAGTTTTTGTCATGAGACAGGTTCGACGGTAGAATTATATATCTATGGCGTTCCCTTCATATTATGTCGACTCGGTGTTATTTGGGACGTATCTAAGGTAACTTTCAGCATTGTATATCCAATTCTAGCAATCAAATTCTAAATACATGCGTTGCGGGTAGCTGCTAGTAAATATTTAAAATTACCCGCCGCGAAATTCGATCCGGGGACGACGGGCTTGCGAGGCAGAGAGCTTGCGCGCTGCGCGACGCGCCCAGTGAAACCTCCGCAACGTAGAAAGTATTTCAACGGAAAGGAATATTTCACTGCCGATTTTCTAGACTACGGCGAAGAAGAGCATCTTACTGCTTTGCCAGTTTATACCTCTCACCAAGAGCTTTTATTACACACAGTATGAACCAAATTTTACAGTAGACGGCTTCCCCTTGTTAGTGGCCAACCCTTACTACCGAAACTGCACACGAATTCAGCTACCCTTGTTAGTCGACCTTCACTTCTAGAGCTGTGGAAATAAGGAGAATTCGAGTACCTGTATGTGTTCGTTACTGTCGTATCGTCCGGGCATCCAGATTTGGGTTTTCCACGGTTTCCCCAAATCACTCCAGGCGAATGCCAGGATGCTTCCTTCACGAGGCCATGGCCAAATTCCTTCCAGTTCCTTGTCCCGAGTCCCACCGCGCCTCTAATCACAACGACTTCGACGAGGCGTAAAGCCGTAATTAAAAAAAGTATCGTTACTCATTTCTTATGGTACAATCGCACGCTAGCGTGAAGCATCGCGTCGCGTATGGGTTACGGGATGATTTCGTTTGTACCTTGTGAAGTTTAATTAAATTGTTCATTCAGTAAAGTAAGTATAGGTAAAATTTGCAATGTTAAAAATAAAACAAAAAAAAACAAAAAGTTATAATATCGTATTTTAGAATAAACACATTTCATAAATGTTAGAAATCAATAAAATCTCACTAATGTTGATCAATAATAATAATAAAAAAAAATCATTTTAAATTGTCTACCCACATTTTCTATTTACAAACTATGCTGTGTTCTGTAAGTTTTAAATGTTAAACAAAAACAAAACTATGTTATGTTGTAAAACATTACTTACCTCGTTAAAAATATCGTCCGTTAATAGTAAATAATATCAATTATATTAAAATAATATACGCACAACATGTTTGTACTCAGACATTTACAACAAAACGAATACAAACCGAAATTACCAGAATTACGCGAAGCACGTTGTTCAAATGTTCGCTCTCTCGTTCAGATTCATTTAGTCGCTGGGTGAACCGCTCCAGTTCCCGCATAAAGCGTCGTATTTGTTCGTTTATCCAATCCAACTGACATCCATATGACAAATGCAAGTAACTAAATGAATTTGCGAGTAACGTTTCGGTACTTGGAATCAGGCGATGTACACGTTACTCAGTAACGTATGCACACGGTTTGCTGCATCTCTATTCACCTCCAGTAAAGACATAGGCCCGATCCTTCGCAACACTACCGGAGACCACACATGGTTTCTGACTGCTACGTCACAAAAGGCTTTTGTTCTACCTGCTGACCTCTGTTGATACGTTTTCTCAAATTTACCTCTCCGGTGCAAATTTGGCAATGGTTATGGTCAGTGCTTCTTGCCTGGATGTTTTATAGTCCAGTGTTACTCAACCTAAGGGCTAGTAAGGTGTTGGAAATAATTCTGCGGAACTCTAACTTACATGAGGCCAGCCCTTGTAGCTTAGAGACTAGCAATCTGGCCTCACGTTGCAAGGGTCGCCTGTTCGAGTCCAGCTGAGGGCATAGGTGGTTTTAAATAAGTGTTGTGATTGCCCCATGTTATCCCCACCGAAAAGGATAATGACGATGATACAGCACATATACACTAGGAGAAACAACGTAACACAGTTGTAGCAGGCTGAATAGCTGAAAAGGCCGAAAGCCACATTTTATATTAAAAAAAACTTTGAAGTGAAAACTTGTGGAGGAGGCCTGTTGGACCCGGATAAATCTATGAACTCGCATCACCGACATGCTGTGACGTATTACGCGTATGATGTGCGCGTTGGCCGCTTTCTGGATGGGAGACATCTTATGAGTTGGCGTCACCAACATGCAGTATATCTGTAGCTATAAGTTTAACGTGTTGCGCTTGGACACCAGTGAAAGTAATTTTTCTAATGATCTTTGCACAAACCCACAGTTTTTATTTGATTTCGATAGTGCTTACCACATGTATAAGTCAAAATCAGGCGTTAAGGCGCTTATTTCCGAAAGTTTTTCTCTCCGGTTGCGGGTTCGAATCCCGTGGTGAGCACTAATTTTCAGGAGTTGTATTTGATTATTTGAGCTACGCCGGGACTTTCCGTGGTTCAGATTCAAGGTTCTCCACGCGCCGATGGTCGCCAGTTCGAGTCCGGCCGAGGGCATGGGTGTTTAAGTGTTGTGTCTGTGAATGTCGTGTTTCGTGTTGTAGTGTCCTTGTGATTACACTTGAAAATATGTACACTGGAGAAACTAATACATTCATAGAATAAGAATCACATTGAGCTGGCTGTGTGGCCTCAGTAGCCAAATGCCATTAAAATAAAAATAAAATAAAAATAAAAAAAAGATTAAAGGTTAAACTGTAGGCCCCTGAGGAAAGGAATCGACCTTCCTGCCTCTGCTTGGTTCATCTCCTTCGGGAAGATTCGACTATCCTTCGGGTTGTGGAGTAAGTCAGATTTTTAGTTTTTGAAGTGAAAACTTCTTTACGCGCGTTGGCCGATTTTTGAATGGGTAAAATTTTAGAAATTCGCGTCATCGCGTGCTATTGTTAACGGTATATCTGCATCTTAAACTTACAAATGAAGTGTTGCGCGTATGATATTCATGGGTTTAAATTTTTCACTTCTGTCGGCAGTTCCCAACGACTGGTAAGTATTTTATATTTACATATGTGTTAATTATTAACCATCCCTAGCACTTGTTACCACATTTAATAATTTATTTTAACTGCTTAACGTCTCACAGCGAGGTCTTTAGAGACAGGAAAGGATGGGGGGCAAGGAATGGGAAGGAATTCGGCCATGGCCATTTGCCTGGAGTGATTTGGGAAACCATGGAAAACCCAAATCTGGATGCCCGGACGGGGATTCCAACCGCCGTCCTCCCGAATGCGAGGCCAGAACGCTAGCCGATACACCACCACGCTCGGTGTCTTTAATAAGGCCCTAGGAACTAAATTACAAACGATGACCGAAGCAATTCCTGTTATAAGCAGAATAGCACCAGCGAAAAGAGCCTTCATGAAAAAAAGAAATCTTTTAGTTTCATATATAGTTCTAGGACTTAAAAAGAGCTCAGCACTTTGTGGCTGCAGAGCTGGGACTTTAGGAATACCAGATAAAGCATTTGAAATGTGGTGCTACAGAAGGATGGTGAATATTAAGTGGACAGATAAAGTACGAAATGAACGAGTTTTGGAAATGATGGGCGAGGAAAAAAGTTTGTGGAAGAAGATTACAGAAAGAAGAGACAGGCTGGTAGGTCATTTTTTGAGACATGCTGGATTGGTTAATTTGTTAGTGAAGGGGACAGTCGAAGGTAAGAACTGTAGAGGAAGACAGAGATTAGAATATATGAAGCAAATAATTGAGACTTGGGCTGTGAGGGATGTGTTGAGATGGAAAGGTTAGCACAGGATAGGAAGGGATGGAGGATTACATCAAACCAGTTGAGAGAATGATGATAGCAAAAAAAGGATGTCATTAAATGTTCGTTAATTTAATCCTCAAAGGAACACGGCTCCTTGTGATGTCGACTTTAAACTTATTAAATAACAATGCAATAATGCCTGCATGTCCTGGAAACACGTGATTTTGCTAGTCGTCGAAATATTCACTGCTGTCATATTGGTTCACAATTCTAACGCAAAATAGCAGCGATTTGGCGTAGCATGGATACTACAAGGCTTTGGTAGACTTCCTGATGTATCTGACACCAGATTTCTACGCACAGTTTGAAGTGAACTACACTTAATGGTTCCTTGAGGTTTATTACTATGTACACAAAACACTGGTAACAATAACAAATGTGGTACAGTTAGCGGATAACCGTCGAGAAATTTAGCCTGGTCCTGATCCGGGGTAGAGAGAGACGGCTTCTACTTCTCGCGAACTTCCGGTGGTCTTCTGTAGTTGAAGCTGGTTCCGCGGTCAGGCCGGAACTGGCGGTGGAGCGGCCGGCTACGCTTATATAGGCGGCCTGGCGCAGGAATTCCGTTGTGTGGTAGTACGGCGACCTCTGTAAGAAATAGTCCCACTTAGCTTCTAGATGATTCTATTTGTTTTCCTGGTTTGTTTTGATGTCTCTGCGCCTGTTTGGAGTCGTATATGTATCCCGGCGTGCAGGCGCGTTGTGTGTGAGGTCTGCCTGGCAGGGGCCTTTACTGGCAGACTGAACATACCTCCCTCCCGGGGGGGGGGGGAAGCGATGTCTGCGACGTCTGCGAGGTCGTCTGCCGCGGCGCCCTGGAGCAGACTATGAAGGCTACCTCCAGGGGAGTACGGAGCTGTTCCCCTGGCGATGCGTGCCGACCTGCGTCGTGGTGCAGGTTGTGGTGGAGGTACTTGTGGAGCTAACGGCATCGGTTCGTCGGCGTCGATGGCCGGGGGCTGTACGGGGGGCGCTGAAGATGGTCCCCGCAGGTGGTCGAGAGGCTGCGGCTGAAGGGTGTCGGAGCGACCGACAGGTTGTGGCGTCGTTGGTGGCGCTGTAACTGTCCCTGAGCAACGGTTAGACGGCAGGAGTGGTGGAGGTGGCAGGGAAGGAGAGGAAGAAGTGGATGGCCGTGCCGTGGTGGAAGAGGACGGTGCCGTGGGGTAGCGGGGACGTAGTTGGTTTCGATGGCGTCGCACTATCCGGCCATCCAGGCTGACGTCGAACAGTTGGCGACCCGGGGGCCGCTGGATGACCCCCGGAAGCCAACCGGCCCGGGAGCCAAACCCGCGGGCCCAGACTAGGGAGCCCGGGGTGAAACGGAATGGGCCCGAAGGTACCTGTACTTTGGGCGGGGGTAAGAGGAGATGGAGGAGAGTGCGAGGTTGGCGGCCATGTAGCAATTCCGCCGGGCTTTTGGCCCCCACTGGAGTGGTTCGATAGGAACTGAGGAAGAGTGTCAATGCCTCTTCGAGTTTGTGACTTGTGGTGTATTTGGTCATTTGGGTTTTGAATGTTCTGACTAGCCGTTCCGCCTCCCCGTTAGATTGGGGGTGGAAGGGCGGGGTGAGGAGGTGTTGGATATTGTTGGCGGTACAGAAGGATAGGAATTCCCGACTTCGAAATTGCGGTCCGTTATCTGTGACGATAGCGTATGGTAATCCTTCGATGGAAAAGATCTTTGTGAGGGCTGAAATGGTGACCTCTGTGGTGATTGTGGAGCAACGGACGACATATGGGAAGTGGGAAAAGGCATCCGTCACTAGGAGCCACTGGTGGCCTAGGAATGGGCCAGCGAAGTCGAGGTGAATGCGTTCCCAGGGACCGGACGGTGCCGGCCAGGAAAGGAACTTTTGAGGGGGGCGGGGCAGTTGTTGGGCACAGATGGTACAGCGCCGCACCATCTTCGGTGACATCCATGGTAAGGCCGATCCAGAATACATGGCGTCTGGCAAGGGATTTGGTGCGGGCAATTCCCCAGTGTCCTTGGTGGAGAGTTTGGAGGATTGTCGGTTGTAGGGATCTCGGAACGACGACCCTCGGGGTGGAATTTGGTTCT
>JARYHS010013630.1:15565251-15588485 GCA_031002005.1 Vandiemenella viatica
TTCGAACTGTGGAAGCACCGGCCGGACAAATATATTAGTTGTAATGGAAAGTATTTTTAAGAGGATGAGGTTCTTTTGTAAAAAAATTCAAAATATATAGCTATTAAAAAATAATTCCTTTTTTTTTTGGGTAGCCCATCGTATATTGTATTATATATTAGAGCTAACAGTAAAACGGAATCGTATTGCCCTTCTTTACTATTTCCACTATAGGAATTAACAAGACGAAGCTAAAGTAGACATTCTGCGAGAAAAACAAGGGAGAAAAGTTACAGATATTAATCGCTATAGTAGGTCCTTGCTGGATTGTAGCAGATCATAATGGTTTCTGCGTACTGTCAGCGCGTGCGGAGTGCTGACGTGTTATATTTTTGTTTCCAGTTTGCTCGCCAGGGGGCAGAGTAATCCCGCCTGTTCGCTCACACAGCCCCGTCGAGAATAGCGGACTTGATGCGAGGGAGTCAGCCATCCAGCAAATAAAACACTGCCATCTCATTTCACAGGTTATTTCTAAGGTACTTAACAAGTATTGATTACTAGCTCGTACCCACGACATCGTATGCGTGGATTAAATTTTGTTTGACAGATTTAAATATAGAAAGTGTTTGGTAACGAAGGATTGGTCCCAAACAATATCGAGTCGGAATAATATGACAGGAAAGCTATCACTATATAATTGTACCGTTGAACCTGTCTCTTGAAGAGAATCAATTTCCCATATATTTCTGTCACCATTCGATAAGGTCTCAAAATTTCGTGACTACAACTGTTAATCATATTGGAAAAAATATCCTGTGCCCTTCATACAGATTTCCTTATAAAATTCCATCACAACGATATAGCCATTTAGTCGTCAAAACGTATCAAAAAGACGGAGACTTACTTCCGTATTTAAAATAATATTACTGTGGTTCACACTCACACACTGACTGCGAACAACACCTGAGGGATCATTATAACGTAAAAAAGTGTACACCTACATCATTGCAAGACTACCTACGATTTTCCTCGCATTGCACCCAAAACTTTCTAATCTCTACAGTTTAACATTCAATCCGAATAACTTACGGCCCAGGCCTGACTCTTACGATGAAAACCAATTTTTAAAAATCTCAGCCTCCACGGAGATTTGAACCGGAGACCACAACGTTCAGAAGCAAGCGCTTTAACCACTGAGCTGCCAGTCCACTACACGGAAACACGGTACGGAGACGACCATATCCAACGTGTCTGTCTATCGCCGTATTTCGAAGTTATGAAACAACATGTGTTATTTATACAGATAATTTTTAAGCCAAATGTAGACAGTATTTTCCTCCCTGTTTCAAAGGATAAGTGTTCAAAGTTTCATCGAGATCGGATGAAAACTGTGTATTTGTATGAAGAACAAACAAACAAACATACATCATCTCTATAAATAAAGAAGAAGATAGAACTCATAGAACAAGCACAAAAAAATCTATTTATTTCTATTTCAATGTTTACTGTGTTAAAATATATGTAAATGTGCCAAGTGTTTCTTATTCCTAGCGATTACTCGATTATTCCGTTTCAACGTATTATTTTCCATAGATAAGCTCACTCAGATGCACTGACAACTTATAAAATTTAATTTGATTTAATTGCGATGGAGCGTACTCTCCGGTGGCAATTTCCCAACACGTCGACTTTTACCTATTTCTGTACCCACGTACTTTAGCTTCTACAAATTTTAGCTTTAAATTCTTTTAACATTATTGATAAACTATTTAACAATTTTGTTGGTAACTTATTTCAATCCACGACCCACTTACCTAGTAAAAAGAATTTCATCCTTGTGCCTGAAATCGAGTGCCAGCTTGTGGTCATGGTCATCTGTCCCTTCCATGTATTACTTTTAATTCTTACACCAATATCTTTCCACGCCTCATCACCAGTATACGACTTGTATACTCCCATGATTCTCTTCACTCTCTTCCTGTCTTCCATTGAATCCCATTCGAGCTCTTTAACCATATTAGCTACCTATTGTGTTCTGCGGTAATTTCCAGAAACAAGTAGAGCAGCCCTTCTTTGCGCCCCAGGGTCCCATACCGCCATATTTCTACAGGCAGTAATTTGTCAATTATTCACTCTAAAATATTTTTAGTGAACACAAATATTGGTTGTTACGGTGTATGGCCGTTTTGAAAATCTAATTGATTTAGTTATTTTATATTTAAGGTGCTAGTAAACTGAGTTGTACATTTCTTTTTTCAAATATTTCTGAGGATTTAGTAACGAAATAGTATGGAGATTAAATGCAACTTAATTCCTCTCTTTTTATAGGGAGGTTCAACAATAACATACTTAGAAGATTACTTGAATTAGAGACACATTAAAAAAATTTCTTAGTCCTTTTTTTTTTTTGCTGTCATCATTCTTTCGACTTGTTTCATGCAATCCTTCATCCCTTCCTATCTTGTTCTAACCTCTTCATTTCTACATACCCCTTACAGCCCACGTCCTCAATTATCTGCTTCATATATTCTAATCTCTGTCTTCTTCTACAGTTCTTACCTTCGACTCTACCCTCCACCAGCAAATTAACCAATCCAGCATGTCTCAAAATATGACCTACCAGCCTGTCTCTTCTTTCTGTAGTCTTCTTCCACAAACTTCATTCCTCGCCCATCATTTCCAACACTCGTTTACTTGTTACTTTGTCAGTCCAATTAATTTCCAGACAGAGCATGGTGGTGTAACGGTTAGCGTTCTGGCCTCGCATTCGGGAGGAATCCACGTCCGGGCATCCAGATTTGGGTTTTATATGGTTTCCGAAATCACTCCAGGCAAATGCCGGGATGCTTCCTTCAAAAGGCCATGGCTGAATTCCTTCCCATTGCTTGCCCCCCATCCTTTCCCGTCTCTAAATGCCTCGCTGTTCAGAGACGTAAAGCAGTTTAAAAAAATCATTAATTTTCAGCATTCTACTGTAGCACCAATTTTAGCTTCAATTTTATTTCTTCCCGGTATTCATAAAGTCCATGTTTCACTACCATAAAGTACGGTGCTCCACACATAGAGTTTTAAAAAGCTGTTTCTAATTCCTAGATCAAAATTTGAAACTATAAGGTTTCTCTTTTTCAGGAAGAGACAATAGACACGATAACTTTTCTTATTTTTGTTCTGGAGTAGCTAGGTGTTTGCTGGGACACTGTGTCAATGAAATCCATAACGTATCAATGAGCTATCGGTAGTCAAGTTATAGGCAACGGGTAATAAATATTTCTTAAATGTACCAGCAACTGGAACCATTGACTCTAATGAACTTTGCTTGTTATATAAGTCCTCACTGATTTGATTATTTGATTATTTTGTCTCACTTTGACCCCGACAACCGGGGTTCAATCAAGACATGGATTTTTCCTCGAAGCTGAACGTCCGGAACGGCTCCCCAGGCTCATTCAGCCTGCCATCAAATGAGTACCGTGGGGGAACTCCGCGGGAAGGTAAAGAACAGCCGGAGCATGGCGCAGACCACGTCACATCCACTCTAGTGCCGTAGGTTGTACAGGGAGTGTGGAGCTCTACCTCCGTGATTCCTACGGGGAGCGTCAGGAGCCGTCGGAACCCTATATTTTTTTTATCCGATATTATCTTAATTTTATTTCAATAGTCATGACTTATGTTACAACACTTGTTTACCAACCACATTAAGGCAGAGCCTCGAACGACGGAGGGAGGCTCAAATGTCGCCATCTCTCTGTGAGACTTCTAATCTTTGTGTCTATTCCGATCAGCAGAAAGCAGAAAAATTATTCTCAGTGTATGTTGAGCGAAATAGTCACAATTTAAAAACTAGATGCGTGTTCTACTGTCCCGTTGGATATATTAGCCCTCAGCTAAAATAATAAGTAACTGAATAAAATGGCAACCAGATGCTACGCAACGCTAATTCTACCGCACACGCTGGCGTGCTTCTTCTTACTGCTTCACCCAAGGTCACGTGTGTGTTTACCTGGTACACGCGCTTCCTGTACATTTCATCTACATTTGGTTTCAGTCCGTCTCCAGTTTCGAAGAACTGATTTTGTGGGGTGAAAAAGTATAATAAGTCTCTCATCGGACACACAACTATCAAAAAAAACATCATCCGTATTTAAATTCACATACACTGATCAGTAAAACATTATGACCACCTATTTACTGACATATTCGTGTACATTTCTAACGCAATACAGCGGTGATTCGGCGTAGCATGGATTCTACAATACCTGGGTAGGATTCCAGAGGTGTCTGACACCAACTTTCTACGCACAGATCACGAAATTTCCTTAAATTACGGGCCAGTCGTTTGTGGGCGCGGCACCTGAGAACGAGCATCGCGCAAATGTAGAGGCTGATTGGCTGTTCGCGTGCTGCTGTAGTGAGCATCTAAGGAAAGTGCTTTGAGGACTGTGAAAGCATGCGTAGGAGACAATGTGTTGGACACCCACGCCACATCACATAACGAGGAGGTCGGAGGCTTGCCCGCTCTGAAAAGCAGGATATGGGGTGATATGTGGCAGGTCTGACGAAAGAGTAAAATTATGGTGCTTCTAGAAGTGTTTCAGAGCGCAACAACTGCAATTCTGCCTCAGATCACCCCCTATCCTGCGTTACAGAGCGGGCTAGCCTCCGACCTCCACGTTCTGTGATGTGGCGTCGGTGTCCAACACATTGTCGCTTACTCGTCGTGATTTCACCGTCCTTCAAACACTTTTCATAGATGCTCACTACAGCAGCACGCGAACAGCCGACCAGCGTCTCCGTTTCCGAGATGCTCGTTCCCAGCCGTCGCGCGAACAAGCCGCTGGCCCGTAATTTAAGGGAATTTCGTGACCTGTGGGTAGAAATCTGATGTCAGATACCTCTGAAACCCTACCAAGGACTTGTATAATCCGAATCGCTCCTGTATCCGTTCTAAAGGTGGACCAATAGGCTAGTTAGTAGGTGGTCATTATGTTTTGGCTGATCAGTGTATATTCAAGGTGTATATCTTACATCACTTTTACACTGTTCATACAGCCACCTTTTTTTCACTAATGTCTCATCCATTTCTCTCAATGTCGTTTTTAATTCACTTTACAAATTGTACTGTCCTCTATAACCCTGGCGTGGCAACCAAAACATGCCTCCGCCGGCCATAATCTCTCTTCGCGAACTAGCTTTCCAAAGATACTCTCACCCATAGTTTACTGATGCCGGGATGCTTCCTTCAAAAGGGCCATGGCCAAATTCCTTCCGGTTCCTTGTCCCCAGTCCCATCCCGAATCTGATAACATCGAAGGCGACGAGGCGTAAAGCCATAAGTAAAAAAAAAAGATTGTTTACTGTTCAAAGAAACTCCAATACACACACTGTCTTCGATATACTCGATACAACAATTTACAATACTTCTCACCCAAAATTATTTAAGCAACAAATTGTTAAACATAAAATACACACAAAAAACGAAAAAAATACTAACTACAAACAAGGAAATATTAAGAACTGAAGAACGATGAAAGGTAAATAACCTCAAAAGAATAAAAACGATAAATAAAGATTTATACAAAAGCAAAAAAAAAATTAAAAACATTATAAGAAAAAGAAGGCTATAATTTTGTGGACAGTTATACAGAATGGATTGCTGTAGGTTAACAAATAAAATATTCGGTTTAATTTCTAGTAACAAAAAAAGTGAAGCAGGATTGGTTAAGCCATCGGCAGAGGGAAGAGTTGAAGGACAAAAACTAGAGTCACCGCCGCCGCTAGCGAGGAGGAGATGCAGGGGCCGCCAGTTCGAATCCTGCACAGGGCACGCGTGGTTTTAGTTAAGTGCTCTGTCCTTCATGCGTTGTCCTTTCATTTGTGGTTATCGGTAACAAAGTCTGAAAGAAAGGAGGAAAATAAAGAGAAACGCAACTGTTCGCTGAATGCGATTGGTAGGAACAAGAGCCATCCTTAGCATAATTCTAAAATGTGATCAAAGACACCCCTAGGCACGAAGTTTAATATATATATATATATAAATATATACATATATATATATAAAACCTTGATTTCAATTGTTTTTCTTTTGGTAACTATTCATTTTTTAAAAATATTTTTACCTTTTAAATGAACTTTATTCCCTAAAAACAATGCCTGTTCTACGTTATATATCAATGATTTTTTCTGAGCGTATTTTACAACCTTTAAAATTAAATATCCCTCTTTACACAGCTGTGCACGTAATACTGTTACTAGAAAACTAATTTTCGACTCTTTCGACTACAAAGCTACGACTAATCAACAGCAAAAATGCAAATAAAACTTCACCAGGGCACGCGTATCGCTAATTATTATGCAAATGGTGCAATTAGTAAACAAATTGTGTAGGTTGAAATTAGCATATTTAGCCATATCTGTAACGAAATATTTTTATAACATCGTTACCGTAGCAACAAAGTAAAAATGGTAAAAAAGGAGCGATGTATAAATAATATTCCGGTCAGTTAACGTTAAAAAATGGCAAAATAAAATCCCTGTTATAACCTGCCAGCAGAAATTCGTGAGAATTCATTGACAAACTGATTGTGAATGTAGTAAATGTTGGAACTATATCTGCTAGCGGATGAAACACCCTACACAAACGTGAAATCTAATTTTGTTTACTTCCTACTTAAAAATTTCTCACCTGCTTAAATCGCTACTGTAAATAAACTGATCTACACATACATTGCACAGTCATCACGAAGTTCTGTGGAACTGGTATAAAGACCCTATCTGAATGAATTCGCGCGGAAGTATGAATATGGGATTTTTTGAGATCGCTGGATTCAATTTAGCCAGCAAAAGTTAAAAACTATAAAACGGACGTTTGTAAACAGGAAGAGCAACAATATATCTAAAAAATAAAATTTCTAAATGGATAGCAGGAAAATCTCCAAAATCTAGAATTTCAAGTTGAAATCTATGTAGAACGAAAGTAGGCGGGTATAGGAAAGGGAGAAACTGGATGTGCAGAGAAATTGGCACCGGATCTTGCCCACAGTAGCGATTACAATGAGTAAAATTAAACGTCCCACTGCATAGTTCGTGATCGTTAGGAATTTCCTCTCATGGAATCGATAAAAAAAACTGGATTTACTATTTAAATTAAATTACTTGCCTCCATACGATATTAGATGTCATTTTCGGCAACCGATATTAAAATATTGTTCGAACATGCTGCTTCAGAGTTCACTTTAAGTAAGTGTCTGTCAATGAGATTTTTTGTTGTTGTCAGTGCAAAGACACATGTTTTTATTTAGCCAAGTCTCATTGCAATTTTCCCAAACACCTATTTACCCTTTTCTTCTTCTTCTTCTTTTACTATCTTAATTCCTGTGGGTGTGAATTTACCCGCTTTTCCCACCTGGCAAAATGTAAATTCAAATTCAGCGTGTTTGGTAAATTAGTCACCCTCTCAGTCCATTACCCAAAAGAAAATCCCATCCTTTACGTCTGAAATCGAGTGCCCATGTTTATCTTTTCCTTCTATCCACTATTCTTAATTCTTACACCTATACCCTTCCAAGCTCCACCACCAACATTCGCCTTGTACACACCCATGACTCTCTTCACCCTCCTCTTATCTCGCAGTGGCCCCATACCATCTCCTTTGTCATATCTGTGTTCTGCGGTAATATACACAGATAAAATCAAGCAAACTTTCTATGCACCGCTTCCTAGTACTATATTTGATACCCCAATGTAGGTCCCAGACTACATCACAATATTCAAGCAATGATGTGATCAAAATTGTGTAACCAAATTCCCTTACTACTCTTATATTGTAACAGATGTGAGACACATTTGGTGTATCGCGTGAAATATTCAGCAATTAAAAATAAATGAAAGAGGCAGCCGCCAGAAACAGAACAAACAAACAACAGCTCCTAAGTTGCTGCGTTTGGGTCCACTACCGTTAGGGGACCAGGTACGCGGAAACCTTGAAGAGACGGACGGCAACGGTAATGCCCACCCTAGGCCGGCATTACACTGTAAAACATCTTTGATAAAAGATATTTTATAAAATATTTTACAGCGTAATGGGGCATATTTTATAAAATATTTCTTTTATAAAATTTCTTTTATAAAATGTAAGACGTTGGCATTACATTTTATAAAAGATTTCACCACCCTGCAAACGTAAACAAAGAAAATGGCGTATGGGACGTTACCAAAGTCGAATCCACGAAAGTCTTTATTTCTGAGTATGAACAGAAGGAAATGTTGTAAACTCACAAACATATAGACTATAAGATTAGGAATAAAAAGGTGAAAACTTACGAAAAATTAGTTAGTGCTATGATAGAATGCTGTACTGAAGAAGACGTAAAAAGAGAAAATTAATGTGTTAAGTAATTACTATTTGACAGGTTTCTGGAATAATAACAGAAGTAATGCGCCGACCAATGCGTGTGCTATATTGCAGAATGGTGTAGATCCGTCACCATCCATCGAGTACAACCCATGGCACATACACCGTAAAAATAAACACCTAATAGTATATATGGGGAAATAATTCTGATGTAGAAATTTATGAAAATAGTGTGGTAAAAATTTATTGGACGTATACTTCAGCATCAACCATAATTTTTATAATTTGGTATGTCCTCATATTGCAGCTCTTTCACCAAACTTTGATGAACTCCTAACATATCAAGTCTCGTAATCTCACGGTCTAACCTAAATATGTTTACTTCTCTTCTTTATCTTCAATAAAATACATATTGTGACAGTTGCACTAACTGCGTCTGCAAAAGGTTACAAGTTTACTCCATTCATTCCAGAGAACTATGACGAAAAATTTTATGTAGTGTAATGGGACTGAAAAAATATCATAAAATATCTTTGATAAAATGTTTTATAAAAGATCTTGGACAAAGATCTTTTACAGTGTAATGCCGGCCCTAGCTGGGGTGTTGTGCCGACACAATCAGACAGCATCTTTGGTGAAATGTTCGTGTGGTTCCGTACACACTCGTCATGCTCCTAAAATGGTGGGATAAACTGTTGAGTGACTGACCAATGAACACCGAATATCAACATCTGTTACTAACGGAAGGTTCAATGTTGCATGCACCCGAGGGAAAATCCGGCGAGGGCATTGGCGACTGAAAAAAAAAAAAAAAAAAAAAAAAAAACAGGAAGGGTTACTAGAGGAGTGACGCGTTCTGCACCCCAGGAGAGGACATCTTGTGCCTGGGAGCTGCAGAGACAGAGCGACCTGCTATGACTAGTGATTGTGAAGGATTCGTAGCGACGCGCTATGTCTAATGATGAGTTCTATTAATGATTGGGCAGTTTCTGAGTCTAAAATTGGACTCCGGCTATTAGTTGCAGGTAGTAACTATACAGTGCATCGAAACTGGTGATATCCTCAAGACCACGTGGATCGTCTGGTAAGCGCAACAGTTGGTGAATTGCATTCTAGAAGCTTCCAGTTAATTCCGTAGATACCCGTAAAACAACCCGCAAAGTGATTTGCAGAGGTACAGAAACTCATGTGCCAAACATATACTTTTGAGCTAGCAGAAATTTAATTCGGTCGGACCATTTGCTAATTCAGGACATTCCATGTGATTGTTTCTTCTTTGTAAGTTTGCAAGTGCCAGATACGTTCAGTTGTAATTGTCTCTTTTGTTCAAATATAAATTGTAAGATTTGAAGTTGTTAAATTACGCATCTGTTATAGGTCGTTAAAAGGAAAGCTAATCCTGTTCATGCAATCTAAAGATTAAATATAAAAAGCACCCAAAATAATTAACGGTATTGAAATCGGCCCTTGATAACCCAGGTAAGCGAATCTCTATTACAATGCATCCTCTCATCACCCTCTCCGGTAAATGTAGGATTTTGTAAAGTTTTGCTACCACCTGCCCAATGTGCTCTGCCCAGTTGAGTTTATTATCAAACGTTATGCCAAGATATTCACGCCTCACGTCTTCAACAAGCAATCCTTTCCCAATGCTGAATTTAATTTAATTGCAATGGAGCGCACGCTCCGGTGGCAATTTCCCTACACACCCATCATCCCCCTTTCCTGCACCCACCTACATTTGCCCTCTGCAGATATTAACTTTACAATCTTTCAACGTTTTTGGTAAAATATTCATCACTTCTCTTATAACTTATTCCAATCCCTGACATCCTAACCTAAAAAGAGAAACTTCCCACACCTTTGTGCCTGAAATCGAGTGACAGCTTGTGGTCATGGTTATCTTTTCCCTTCCATGAATTACTTTCAATTCTTACACCAATATCTTTCCATACCTCATCACCAATATACGCCTAGTTCACTGCCATGACCCTCCTCATCCTCCTCCTGTCTTGCAATGAATCCCATTTAAGCTGTTCTATCATCATATCTGTCACTGATTGCATTCTTCGATAATTTCCAGAAACAAATCTAGCAGCCCTTTTTTGCACCCTCTCCAACTCCTGTATTTGATACGCAAAATGTGGGTCCCATACAACACTACTATATTCGAGTAATTCTCTGACCAAAGTATTGTAAACCAGTTCCTTTACTTCTCTCGTGCATCCCCTCATCACTCTCTCCAACAAGTGCAGAACTTTGAAACATAAAGTTGCTACTCCCACAAGGACTCTTGTGTGAGTTGCTCCCGGGTGCGCAGAAATTGCTGTGCATTCCTGACACTCGTGAAACCAATTTTGCATTAAATTTTAAACAAACAGTGTGGTTTAAAACAAACTGAGTACGTCACATCAAAAGTCGGTAAAAAATCCTATCCACTCGTACGTTCATACATCGTAGTAGCTTTTAAGTTAGCTTGAAGGAATGTCGACAGCAGAAACGTACATAGGATATGAACATGCACGATACCTGTAACGTCGCCATTGCACGCAGCGGAAAGACCGATATTTACCTACGATATAATCGATCACCATGTGTAAGGTTTTTCAGTTTAGTTATTAAGTTTCTGTGTGGTGTGTGCAAAGCAAGACAAAATTCAGAACTTACGGCTAAGTCGCTGTAACAACATGCACTGCTTCTCTCGCAGGTACTTTCTAAATGATCTGTTATAATTTGTTACTAGGTTCATATCTAATTTAACACCGAGATGGGAGGAGGCCAATATTGGCCTCCTACCTATCATTCGGGAGGACCGGGGTTAAACTCGGTTCGGCCATCCTGTCTGAGGTTTTCCGTGGTTTCCCTCAGACAATTAGGCGAATGCTGGGATGGTTCCCTAGAAGGCCACGGCCGACCTTCCATCCCCCTTCCCTCCCCGTAGTAGTAGATTGGCTGAAAAGAGTCCCCTATGACTCTCCAGCAGCCCGCCTCCCAGCCTTCTGCTGGGAGGAATGAAATGGTAAAAAAAAAAAAAAAAAAAAAAAAAAAAAAAAAAAAAAAAAAAAATATCTAATTTAAAACTTTAATCAATATATCTGGATTCGAATACATGCAGACAATTAACCCTCTACTGCATGGTGTTGTCAGATGGCAACAAACTAAAGATTGATTTATAATTGCAAAAAAATCAGTCATATATGCATGGTGTTGCCATATGGCAATCCAGAGATGATAGCTATCACAGTACCCAACAGTTTAGTTTCGCACTGTTGGTAGAAGTAGTAGAAAATCAGCAGTTTCTAGGTGACATCATTAGGCTTTAGAAGTGCATAAGAGCCTTTTCAAAAATATTTTTTTACAACATATACACAGGAATAATTGGAATTATTTAAATGAGGTAGGTAATCTGATATATTTAACTTGCAGAAAATCATTGTTTTACAATAATGTGGCACTATACGTAATTTTGAATGGATATTTTGTGTGTGTTAACATTTGGCAACAATATGAGCTTAGCTTTGTAATAATCACTGCACCACTGCCTGGTTCCTATACAAAATGGATGCCGCAACTAATGGAATACATTTCAAGAATATACTTCATTTGGCAGATTTCATGAAAGCTATAGCTAGAAGTTTTTATTCCATGGGCAAAATGCTATAAAAAAGAAAGGAAGACCCAAATCTGATTCAATTGAGAGGTCACATATAGCTAAGAAGAAAAGAGGTCCAGCTGCTGCACTGTCTGAAAAAGAAATGCGGTTGGATTTGCCTATTATGGATCAGAAAGGTAGATGCATGATTCCTACATGCAATGGAATAATTAAGAGTTAAATGTGTGAAATGCAATGTGCATCTGTCTCACTACAGCAAAAAACTGCTTTCTAAAATTTCATACAGAACAATAACATAAACATGACTAAAAGTGAAACAACTTCGTAAATGATTAGACTATTACATAATGTGTATTCTTATCTGTAAAACATACTTTTTTTGTTATTTCAATAGATACAAAGTATATTTGTGAGCCTATGTGTCAATACTCTTGAGTATCATATTGTGGAAGTCTGCATTGTAGCTCATGTTGTTGCCATATGGCAACAAACCTAAAATATGAAATAAATATCTAAATAATATATATTCAATAGTTTTTCTTAGTTAATTGTCATTTGAGACCAATATCCCATGATTTGTACATTTTTTCGTTAGAAAAAAAAAATACTAAAAAAACTCATGCAGTAGAGGGTTAAACTACAAAGAAGGACGCAAATTCTGGAACAAATTCAAAACACTGACAGGACAAATACAACCAAGACAAAACACTCTGATAATAGACCACACACCCACGATAGACTGAAGGCCGAGGCCTTCAAACGCACCTTGCAAAATGTTCATGCTTTCCCGGAGGACGAGCTATTTGACGAAGACTTTAGACAGGAGGTGGAAGCTCAACTGCCAATAGCTCTAAACTCCATAACAGTTCCTACTGAAAGCGACATAGACTTAACCAAACCCATTATAGATGAAATAAACATTGTTAAATTTCAAGTTAATAAAGTTTTTGAAGAAAATTTAGTGTTTTTTAATTTATTACGAGATAAATTTCCCGTTTTATACAAGTAGCCCGTATTTGGACCACCTCATGAAAATCAGTCAATTTATAATTTCTTTTGATCCATTGATTTTGGAAATTAGAATTGTTTGTTGAAGTTTTGGACCCTCATATCACCTTCATGATTGTCTATAGACGTAAGTGACATCAAAATTATCCATATTGAGTGGCCAGGTAAATCAGTAGGACCAAAATAAAAGTGGTAGCCAGTATTTGGACCTTCTCCTCTATGTAATACGACCTGGTGCTAGGTATAAAATACTTGGTGTCAGCAAGGGCATGCGGCCGTCAAACCACAGCTCCAGATTTGATTACGCCAACCACGGAAATTTTCGGAAAAGGTGGCGAAAAAGAAGATGCGAATCATATGATACTATCATCCCACATAACCGTCATCTACGCTGCCGCCAGGCTTATCGTCCCCATACGACCGACAGATCACCATCAACACTGTCGTACGACCTCAAAGCATACGCACTGCCGAGTCGATAGGGATTTAAACAAGTACTTTGTTGCGCAGCCTGCTGCTTAACAAGTGTGGAGGGTACCAGATTACTGGCACGTCCAGACATCAAGACAGCCTCTCGTATTTTATGTATCCTTCTCGTTTTTTATTTATACTCAACCCAATTGCTCGCCGGTTCTTGTTATGCTATCATCTCCTTAGCAACCAACTCCTTTTTTTTATATATATATTTTCTCTATGTTATGCCACAACCCTCCCCAAGTTTACCATATCTTTGAAAAAGATATGGTAAACTTTTTGAAAGTTTAAAAATGGACCTTTGTATTCTTCTCTCTGTCATTATTTACAATACGTATACAACATTTTTCAAAATCACAAAAATGAGTAAAGAAAAAGAAAACCAATAAAATTCTTCTTCGTGTCCTATCACGGTCGCCATGTCGTATTTTATTTATATTCAATATCGTATTTTAATATACTTCCTGTAGTTATTTTCATACGCATTCT
Organism: Vandiemenella viatica; assembly: GCA_031002005.1. Taxonomy (NCBI): domain Eukaryota; kingdom Metazoa; phylum Arthropoda; class Insecta; order Orthoptera; family Morabidae; genus Vandiemenella; species Vandiemenella viatica. Next base: position 15,579,165 of record JARYHS010013630.1, read on the forward strand.
TCCAAAGTCTTGACGCGAAACTTCAATGGAAACTTAATCTTTAAACACTTAAATGATTACAATCTTTAATATAATTCATTGATCTTTATTTTCGTTAAAGTTTATTAAGAACAATCCGAAGATTACAAAGGTTCTCGGTATACAGTAACTAGATGTCGTCAGCTCGAAAGTGCTCACACTCAACCCAATTGCTCGCTGGTTCTTGTTATGCTATCGTCTCCCTAGCAACCAACTCCTTTTTTGTATTTTGTCTTTATATTTTCTCTATGTTACGCCACAAGCCGCACTTGAAAAACACAGCTGGATTATTTCGATTGTGGGTCATACCATGTTTTACATCTTACAAACCAAGGAAACAAATATAGAAGACTTCCTAGCGACCTTCAGAATGTAGCTGTGGACATTGGGAAAAAAAAAGCACGACAAAAGGTGTTAAATGTTATGCCAAGATATTTACCTTGCCGGAAAGCAAAACATTCTCCACGATGTATTCATTATCAGTCTTTAGTATTCTGTGTGTGTACCATATAAGTTGAATCTTCTAAATAAACTGTCCAGGTCACCCTCCAGTTGTCCACAGTCTTCTCATGTCTTGATCCGATTATATATTACTAGATGACCCATGCGAAAATTCCGTGAATCCAATAGTAAGGTAATAGTAAGATAGGCTGAAAGAGGAACCGTCTCATATGTATCAATTGCTTATTTGTTTACTGTAATAGGTACGTAGCAAAAGTCGACGCCAGTGAAGCACTTTACTAATAAATCTGTAATATGTGCTACTGCTATCTAGCGGCTTGGCTCCGAACTCATACACGCGAAAATCACAGTCGCCTCATTTATCGATTTAGGTTAGGTGCCACTGGAGATAAATGCCTCATAATAATAATTTAAAAAACACGTCATGGAAATAATTATACTTTTTTTTGCCTTTAAATGGGTCGATTTCGGAAAAAAATCCTTTCTTAAGATATGATATGATCAAATCATAAACTTAATCTTTAATATGATAGTTCATTTATCTCTTTCGGTTATTTATCAAGAGAGATAAATGGTTCATGTTAAAAAATACGTTATGGAAATAATGATACTTGTGCTCTTTGTGGGTCCAATTCCAAAAAAAAATCCTGTCTTAAAATATTATTTGATCAAAGCGGAAACCTTACTCTCTAAAATAATACCTAATTTCTCGATTTCGATAAGATATCAAGAAAATATTACATATTGCTCGTGACAAAAAATATGGAAATGATGATAATTTTGCCCTTTAAGGGTCGAATTCCAAAAAATTCCTGTCTTAAAATCCAATGTGACCACGGTGGAGAGCTTAATCTTTAAAATGATACCTCATTTATCTATATCGGTTAGATATAAAAGGATATAAATGGATCATGACTAGGGTTCGGATCTTTAGGAAAAGTCATATTTTTTTCCTGCCTTCTTTTTGACCTGAAATGCAGAAATAAACACTGATTCAACGTTTTTGATTGTATTTAAATGTATTTTATATTGCCTATAAATGCATATTTGGTCCATTTTCCTAATTCTGGTCATATTTCAGCAATTTTTATGGTCATATGGTCATATTTTGAGAAAAAATCTGGTAATTTTTGATAGAAGTTGTAGATGAAAAGAAATTAAGATAATTATTCAGAGAAATATATTCCTGTTATACATTGGAGAAAGAAATGAAACTAATTGTAACTAAATTGTTCAGAATTCACCAGCCAAGAATTAAAGTTATAAATTATTCTCACTCTCTAAACATTAATGTTCCGCCCGCTTTTTAAATTCTACTATGCAGCAGCAGCATGCCTGTGTCGAGCCGCGTCAATCAATGTCTCACTTCCGATGGTATCGCGGGAATTGAGTCCACTGCAGTGACCCACCGATGAGTTGAGAGGAATCAATTGTCTTCCTATGATTCAGTACGGCGAAACTGCTGCTTAACGGGAGACCCGTCTCTACCTAGGTCAGGTATTCCCCACATACCAGACTACGCGTCGAAACAAGCACAAAGCCTTCAGCCACTCACGCACTGTCACCAATGCTTTTGAAAATAATCCTGAACCAGTGTTAAATCTGCAGTGGATCAGTGAGTACCGCCATGCCGAAAACAAAACTTTCTGAAAGTGTAAAGTTACGGAGTTACGGAAAGGAATTTGGAGAGGAGTATTTTAGCACAGATGAAAGAGTCCTTTTCTGTAAATTATGTGAAACTAAAGTGAATGCAACAAAGCGATTTCATGTGCAGCAGCACTGCAATACATCAAGACACAAGAATAACGTAATACGACATTCAACTCGACAAAGAAAACAGCGACTTTTCTTGGATACATCTACAGCTTCGTCGTCTTCCAAATTATCAATTTTTTCTAAGGAACTCTGTGAAATGATTGTATCAGCCAACATCCCACTTAATAAAGTGAACAATGAGGATTTCAAATCGTTCTTGGAGAAATACACAACACAGACGATTCCAACCGAATCAACATTGAGGAAGAACTATTTACCGTCTTGTTATGAAAATGTATTGCAGGCAATCAGAACTAAGATAGGCACCAATAAGATCTGGGTATAAATGGATGAAAGTACTGATGCTTGTGGGAGAAACGTTGTAAATGTTATAGTTGGAACCCTACTTTCTGACAGACCGGGTGATATATTTTTACTGGACTGTGAAGCTCTTGAATCAGTAAACCATTCAACAATTGCCGTCCGTTTCGACAACGCTATGAAACTGTTATGGAGCGGTGAAGTTAAGCGAGAACATGTCTTACTATTTGTGACCGACGCTGCGCCGTACATGGTAAAGGCTGGGAAATGTCTGAAGATGTATCCTTCGATGGTGCATTTAACCTGTCTCACTCATGGATTACATAGAGTTGCTGAGGAAGTAAGACTAAATTTCCTTGGTTGATAGGTTAATATAAAATGTAAAAAAGATTTTTGTTAAAGCTCCAATGAGAGTGGCAAAATTTAAAGAAGACGCACCTACCATCCCTCTTCTACCACAACCAGTACTTACTCGTTGGGGCACATGGCTCGATGCAGTTAGCTATTACTGTGAATATTATGAAAACATACGGAAAATAGTTTCTAATTTTGATAGCAGTGAAGAATCTTCCATAAAAATTGTCCAAGAACTCTTTTCCAGTAATTTGTTCAGAAATTTGGCGTAAATAAAGTCAAGTTTTTCAGGTATCAGAACTGCGATTTCGCGTCTTGAAAAAATTGGTCTAGAACTGAATGAAAGTTTGGCGGTCGTTAAAAGTGTGGAAACCGAAACAGGCCAAGCAGGGGGCAGTGTGGCTAGTTTGCTGAAAAACAAATTTGATAAAGTGTTGTGTGGGAATAAAGGATATAAAACAATTTGTAAAATTAGTGAAATTTTACATGGTGGCGAATCTGTTTTGACTGAAGACGACCCACAATTAAATTGCAGTGACCTGACTCTGTTTAAGTACGCTCCCGTCACATCTTGCGATGTCGAACGAAGCTTCTCACACTACAAGACAGTTTTAAGTGACAACCAGAGAAAATTCCTCTTCGAGAACTTGAAGATGCATGTGGTGATATACTGCAATGCTGGCATCAAACAAGAATAAAAATGGTATGTACACTAATTCGCAACAAATGTATAGTAAATTTTCATTTTTAAAAGTAAAATTCTAGTAATCCATTCTTTAACAGGAACAAGAAAATAACTTTCAATAAAATTAATTTCCCAATCGTACAGTGAGTGCATAGAAGCAAATTATGCTGTCTACTTGAAAGCGACACAGCTACATAAAATAAATTATGTACATTTGAGCATTTTTAATGAATAAAAAATTTAATGTTTGGTCATATTTTGTCTCTTTTAGGTCATATTTACCTATTTTTAAGATCATATTTGCCTGCATATTTCGCGATTTTTTTGGTCATAAAGATCCGAACGCTAATCATGACACAAAAATGCTTGATAGAAATATCTATACTTCTGCCATTTACGGGTCAAATTCCGAAAAATTTCTTTCTTGAAATATGATTTGACCAAAGCGGAGTCCCTAATCTCTGATATAATACCTCATTTCTCGTATTTTGTTAGATATAAACGGAGATAATCAACCTAACTTCTGACTGCGAAACATCCGATAGTGAACTGAAAAAATGGAGAAAACATGTGATAAAACGTTCTGCACAAACAGCAAATGATATTCTGATGTTCAGTGTAGAGGAAACGTAGTTTTATTCGTCTACACGGATTTACGTTAAACAGAACACTTTGCAATACATCAAAATGCACATCCTCTGGTTTTAGTGTAATCTGATTAAATTACTAATAATTTCTGGTTAGTATTTATACATAATTCGTCTCCATTAAAGGCAATAATTTATTTCCATTCAAACGTCCTCGATAATTCGCGGAGAACGCAGAAACATTCAATCGGATCTGACTAGGAGAGGTTTTCAGTGTGGAAATCGCAGAACCAACTAGTCTGGTAAATAGAACGTCACGTCTGGTTTCTAGCCGTAAAGCACTTCTGCCTGGTGGGGCTCCGTTTAAGAGAAATGGGGGGGGGGGGTTAAAAACTACAAAAATTGTGCGTAAATGATCTTTACCTGCACGGAAGAGACTATGCTTATGGTGTCAGCTTAGTCGTGCTCGTTAAGGCGGTCTATTGCGTTGCGTTGCGCCCCTAGTACGATCCCACACCCGGTGGAAAAAAAAAAATTGTTATTCAGTCTTGTAGTATTAAAAATTTGTTTTGAAACAAATTCTACAAAATTTTTATTTTTATTTGACAAATACGCAAATAGTAGGATGATACTACAGAAATGTACGCATTTATGTCATCAATGTGATGTGTATTTCTATCGTCAGGTAAAAATACTGATAAAAAAGCTTTAAATCGCGCAGGAACTGTTGCAAGATAATCGTGCAATATCTTCTCGCGAAGATGCTGTTAGATAAATTCACTTATTGACAACATTTTGCTAGCGCCCAGTATTTTATAACATGATAAAATATTCCTGGTATGGTTCAAAATTAACGAATGAAAGGCCGGAATTTAAATGTTAACGGAACCTGCTTTCCTAAATCAATAATAAATACTGTATGTGACTGTGGAAAGATATCCTTCATAAAATGTTCCTGGTGTGCACGTAATCTTCATTAGAAATTTTTCAACCCACAGATCTTTGTACGAAGAAAATATTTTAATGTAGGCCTAAATTATTTTACTGTTTGAGACAAATTGTTCTGCACTGCACTCAACAATTTTTGTTTCGTGAACTCCCTTAGGCCTCAAATAGAGCTCTCGTTTTTAATCTTCTAGGTATTTTCTTGTCCACAAACATACTTGATCTAGTATCCGTAGGAATAACATCACGAACATATGGCTCGGACATATATACCATTCTATCAACCCGGTTTCTTTCATACAGTAAGTTCCGTTTTGTACTGTGCGTTTCATGAAAGTAACAGTGGTGTAACAGACATCTTTGAGAAACAAAGAATAACGTTAACAACGCAGACCTTGTGTTAGAGTCTCTTTGGTTTGCAACGCAGCAGCAGTACGAATTTTAATTTAATTAAATAAAACCGTCCTTTCTCACCCTCTCAGCCTTAGATCCTGGACTAATGAAACTACAGAAAGATCAGACTGATATAATATGGAACTGCACAATAATTAAAGAAGTTAGTTGGCTGATATAATGACTAAAACTAAAGTGTTATATGGAGATATGTGTTTTAATTAAATTGCAATGAAGCGCACGGTCCATTGGCAATTTCTCTACACATCCATCTTTTACCTTTCCTGCACCCATCCACATTGGCCCTCTACAAATTTCAACGTTTTTTTAAAAAAATTATTCGTCTTTTCTCTTGGTAACTTATTCCAATCCCTGACACCCTTAAATAAAAAAGAGAGTCTTCCTACACCCTTGTGCCTGAAATCATGAAACAGATTATGGTAATGGTCATCTTTTCCCTTCCTTGCATTACTTGTAATTCTTACACCAATATCTTTACATGCCACATCACCAATATGCGCCATGTACACTCCGATCACTCTTTTCATCCTCCTCCTGTCTTCCAATGAATCCCATTCCAGCTCTTTTATCATATCTGTTACAGATTGTGTTATGAGGTAATTTCCAGAAACTAATCTAGCTGCCCTTTTTTGCACCTTATCCAACCAATGTATTTTATACTCAAAATGTGGGTACCATACTACACTACCATATTCGAGCAATGGTCTAACCAAAGTTTTGTAGCCCAATTCCTTTACTTCTCTCGTTCATCCCCTCTTCACTCTCTCCAACAAGTGCAGAATTTTGAAACTTTTTCCTACTACTTGTCCAATGTGTCCTGCGCATTTAAGCTTGTTATCAAATGTTATGCCAAGATATTTACATTTCAAATCTTCGATAAGCAATTCTTTCCGCTCCTTACAATCATAATCAAACTTTAGTTTTTTTTATCTGTGTATCTGATAATTCGACTCTTCTTTGAATTTATCTTCATCCCATGTTTTCCAACCCAACTAGATATCCTGTCCAGATCGCCCTGCAGCCGATTTGTGGCAGACAGCAGACTGGTTCTTGCACCACGACTATGCACCTGCACACACAAGCTGTCTCTGTTAGGCAATTTTTGGCTAAAAATGGCATGGTGCCACCTTACTAACCTGACCTTACTCCGCGAGACTTTTCCTTATTTCCATTCATGAAAAGGGGCATGTAAGGACACCAATTTGACAACACCGAAGAAGTCAAGAAAAAAACGAGGGAGGAGCTGTCAGCCATTTCTAAAGATGACTACAGAAAATGTTTCGAACTGTGGAAGCACCGGCCGGACAAATATATTAGTTGTAATGGAAAGTATTTTTAAGAGGATGAGGTTCTTTTGTAAAAAAAATTCAAAATATATAGCTATTAAAAAATAATTCCTTTTTTTTTTTGGGTAGCCCATCGTATATTGTATTATATATTAGAGCTAACAGTAAAACGGAATCGTATTGCCCTTCTTTACTATTTCCACTATAGGAATTAACAAGACGAAGCTAAAGTAGACATTCTGCGAGAAAAACAAGGGAGAAAAGTTACAGATATTAATCGCTATAGTAGGTCCTTGCTGGATTGTAGCAGATCATAATGGTTTCTGCGTACTGTCAGCGCGTGCGGAGTGCTGACGTGTTATATTTTTGTTTCCAGTTTGCTCGCCAGGGGGCAGAGTAATCCCGCCTGTTCGCTCACACAGCCCCGTCGAGAATAGCGGACTTGATGCGAGGGAGTCAGCCATCCAGCAAATAAAACACTGCCATCTCATTTCACAGGTTATTTCTAAGGTACTTAACAAGTATTGATTACTAGCTCGTACCCACGACATCGTATGCGTGGATTAAATTTTGTTTGACAGATTTAAATATAGAAAGTGTTTGGTAACGAAGGATTGGTCCCAAACAATATCGAGTCGGAATAATATGACAGGAAAGCTATCACTATATAATTGTACCGTTGAACCTGTCTCTTGAAGAGAATCAATTTCCCATATATTTCTGTCACCATTCGATAAGGTCTCAAAATTTCGTGACTACAACTGTTAATCATATTGGAAAAAATATCCTGTGCCCTTCATACAGATTTCCTTATAAAATTCCATCACAACGATATAGCCATTTAGTCGTCAAAACGTATCAAAAAGACGGAGACTTACTTCCGTATTTAAAATAATATTACTGTGGTTCACACTCACACACTGACTGCGAACAACACCTGAGGGATCATTATAACGTAAAAAAGTGTACACCTACATCATTGCAAGACTACCTACGATTTTCCTCGCATTGCACCCAAAACTTTCTAATCTCTACAGTTTAACATTCAATCCGAATAACTTACGGCCCAGGCCTGACTCTTACGATGAAAACCAATTTTTAAAAATCTCAGCCTCCACGGAGATTTGAACCGGAGACCACAACGTTCAGAAGCAAGCGCTTTAAACCACTGAGCTGCCAGTCCACTACACGGAAACACGGTACGGAGACGACCATATCCAACGTGTCTGTCTATCGCCGTATTTCGAAGTTATGAAACAACATGTGTTATTTATACAGATAATTTTTAAGCCAAATGTAGACAGTATTTTCCTCCCTGTTTCAAAGGATAAGTGTTCAAAGTTTCATCGAGATCGGATGAAAACTGTGTATTTGTATGAAGAACAAACAAACAAACATACATCATCTCTATAAATAAAGAAGAAGATAGAACTCATAGAACAAGCACAAAAAAATCTATTTATTTCTATTTCAATGTTTACTGTGTTAAAATATATGTAAATGTGCCAAGTGTTTCTTATTCCTAGCGATTACTCGATTATTCCGTTTCAACGTATTATTTTCCATAGATAAGCTCACTCAGATGCACTGACAACTTATAAAATTTAATTTGATTTAATTGCGATGGAGCGTACTCTCCGGTGGCAATTTCCCAACACGTCGACTTTTACCTATTTCTGTACCCACGTACTTTAGCTTCTACAAATTTTAGCTTTAAATTCTTTTAACATTATTGATAAACTATTTAACAATTTTGTTGGTAACTTATTTCAATCCACGACCCACTTACCTAGTAAAAAGAATTTCATCCTTGTGCCTGAAATCGAGTGCCAGCTTGTGGTCATGGTCATCTGTCCCTTCCATGTATTACTTTTAATTCTTACACCAATATCTTTCCACGCCTCATCACCAGTATACGACTTGTATACTCCCATGATTCTCTTCACTCTCTTCCTGTCTTCCATTGAATCCCATTCGAGCTCTTTAACCATATTAGCTACCTATTGTGTTCTGCGGTAATTTCCAGAAACAAGTAGAGCAGCCCTTCTTTGCGCCCCAGGGTCCCATACCGCCATATTTCTACAGGCAGTAATTTGTCAATTATTCACTCTAAAATATTTTTAGTGAACACAAATATTGGTTGTTACGGTGTATGGCCGTTTTGAAAATCTAATTGATTTAGTTATTTTATATTTAAGGTGCTAGTAAACCTGAGTTGTACATTTCTTTTTTCAAATATTTCTGAGGATTTAGTAACGAAATAGTATGGAGATTAAATGCAACTTAATTCCTCTCTTTTTATAGGGAGGTTCAACATAACATACTTAGAAGATTACTTGAATTAGAGACACATTAAAAAAAATTCTTAGTCCTTTTTTTTTTTTGCTGTCATCATTCTTTCGACTTGTTTTCATGCAATCCTTCATCCCTTCCTATCTTGTTCTAACCTCTTCATTTCTACATACCCCTTACAGCCCACGTCCTCAATTATCTG
>JARYHS010013630.1:15589485-15610807 GCA_031002005.1 Vandiemenella viatica
TCTCCATTCTAATCTATGAGCATTTCTACACCCTCTCTTCCCTCATTTTCCTTATATACCCATAGAAATTTCTAGATGCATCAGTCAGTGGTCCTCCTGCACTGACAATACTCTTCATAAAAGTGATGATGATGATGATCATAATGATGGGTCACTGCTTTAGTCCAATAATTTATCCAAATAATATTTTGAGACCTTGCTTCCCACGCTAATGCTTTTAAGACGATTCAAACCCCCAAATAGGACTCTAAAATAGGCGCTAGTAATCTAACACGGTGTTATACCAAAGACAGTAGTGCACTGCATCCAGAGCAATGGAACACGGTAGCGAGCAACAGAAACTAACGCGGCAGTCCATCAGGAGTGCTCGCACTGTGGGTGCCGCCTATTGTGTGTTGATGGTCAGGTGGAACATGACTCCTCCTGTATTCAGCGTCTCCCCTCTAGCGGACCAGAACACAGCGTCCGTGTTTAGCCCTCGGTGCGGGCTCTGAACCGCTTGCAATTACTGATCGGCTACACCGCTACTGGATTCAGGCGGTACACAGGGGCCTTACTTAATACGGTTCCGCCTACAGATTAATGGTCTCATGTCTCTGTGATATTTGAAACATATTCCAGTAAAAATGAAATGTGCTATGGGGTCGTCCATTAATTACGTGAGGTGAAATAGGGGGGCGGGGTCCTTCTAAATCTCACCAAATATCACGAAGGGGAAAGGGTGGGGTGAGGGGGTCGATTGACATCTCACGTCAGCTTTTGAAGGACAGTAGTGTAAGAGTCCTGTCTAAGTCACAGCACTGATAGGGCAGCCGAGTGGTTGATTTGTGGACGTCTGATGTGGCGGGAATCTAGAGGACAAATCACTCCAGGCAAATGCCGGGATGCTTCCTTCAAAAGGCCAAGGCCGAATTCCTTCCCATTCCTTGCCCCCCATCCTTACCCGTCTCTAAAGACCTCGCTGTTAAGAGACGTTAAGCAGTTAAAACAAAATCTACAGTAGAGTTTACTAACCTCGTGGCGTTTGTGCAGCTGAAGAAATCTCTTGAATCTTGATACGAAGCTCATCTATCCAGTCTAGTGGGCTACTAAATAAGATATTAAGTCAAGACTGAAACCAGCTGATTAATAAGTTCAGCAACCCAGGATAAGGAAGAATAGCTCGTGTTAAGTGGCTAGTTGAGAATATATCCTGATAAATGATAACAGGCGGCTAACAGTTCACAGAATCCCATTTAATGATCAGTGAAGACTGTAGACAATACAGTTGATAATATGACCTGCAAGGTTCTGTCCGGCTGCGCCTATGAACGATGCATCTGCATCTAATTGAAAACAGACTGAAGAATTAATGGTTGGTTCAATGGACACTGAATGTCTAGATGGAATGCCCGGCCCCATGATGTTACGAAGGCCTACATGGTGTACAGACTGAAGCTTGAGAGAGTTGGCCTAGCTGTTAGTTACCCATAATGACTTGATGAAAGCTACTCCCGGACTGAGGGCAAGAAATATGTCTTTACTTCGGAGGTAGACTCTACTGACGTCATTAGGCAGTTCAAGTCGGTGCTGTTGATTGACTCAGCGCATCAGCAGGTTTTCTGAATAACAGTCCGCGCTGTTGACTATCTCTAACTCCATCGAATATTACTTTTATTAAAATCTATAATTATTATGCAATTAATCCCTGTAGTTCAAATACGACACTGATAGTAGATCTAAAAGAAACATAAATGTCTCAGAAAGCTACGAGGTCGATCAAAAAAAGGGGTGGTCCCAGGTTGTGGGGAAGGTTGTGCGCAGGAGCGCATCTCCTTCCAGTTTACTAGTTTGGTTGACATGATCGGTGTTTCATAATCAGGTTGTTCATACCCGGTGTGTTGTTTGAAAGAAACAGTCAATATCAGCCGATATTGCTTTGATTATATGCAGTTTGCTATTAGCAAACTGCATTCGAGTCCTCGATTTGCTGAATCGTGTTTCCGGCTGTGTTGACCCACTTTATACACTGCGTGCTAGTGTCATGTTCTTTCTCAGCCCTTGCATGCGTTTAATCTCGTGCTATTCCGCCTTCTCTGAACTGATAACCGTGCAAAGCGTGTATCGCTTTACACTCGGCTCTGTAATTCACCAAGCTGTCCTTCCTCACTTCAGAATATCAGTTAAAGCAACAAACGGAGAACATTAGTGCGGGATAAATACACAAATGTCATCAAGGGAATGGTCAATTCAGGGGTTCTTTCAACTGTTCTATCTTATTCAAAACCTTTGATCTTATGCACATCAATGCGAAGCGTCGCGTAACTATGCAGACAGGCACAGATGTTTTCCGGATTTTCTAGAGAAATAGAATTGGCAATTTTTCTGCTTCGATTTGTCGTCATGAATGAAAATTTCACTGTGAATAATGGCACTAGGAAGTGTCCACAAACTACGTGGCTTCGTCTAAGGGAGAAGGGTTTTTTTTATTTTTATTTGCTTAACGTCTCTTAACAGCGAGGTCTTTAGAGACGGGAAGGGATGAGGGGCAAGGAATGGGAAGGAATTCGGCCATGGCCTTTTGAAGGAAGCATCCCGGCATTTGCCTGGAGTGATTTGGGAAACCATGGAAAACCCAAATCAGGATGCCCGGACGGGGATTCGAACCGCCGCCCTCCCGAATGCGAGGCCAGAACGGGGGGGGGGGGAGGTGTTGGCTAGTAAGCTACGTTGGGCTTCGTGAGGGGAAAGTGGTGGGGGGGGGGGAAGGAAGTTCCGCGCCAGGCCACGTAGCTATTTCATTCATATTATTTGTCACAGTTAAAATGAGTTACAGAACACACAACAGCATGTGAATATGTATTTTCGTCAATTAATTATCTCGGTATATAATTTATGATAGTCTGACAAGAGAAAACGGTACAAAATGTCTTCTGGAATCATTAAGGGAAAACGCTAGGTGCTACGCTAGAAGGGGGGGGGGAAGGGGGTTACAGATAAATGCCACGTCGGGCCTATGTGCGGGGTTGGGGGGGGGGGGCACGGAGCCCAAATTGGAGCTACGTGGTTTATGGACGCTCCCTAGCTAGGGATACCAGCTGTGAAAGTCAACCTCTGCTAGGACTCTTCTCACCTTTCTCAGTTTATATTAACTTGGTATATATCTCACATAAATTACTACTCCAAATCGTCTCTCGTTACAAATATAGAAATATACTTTATCACTTATCAATCTCTCTGGATACTCCCAGCACAGAGAGAATATTATACGTCTTTTCTTATGCATTAGGTGGCGACTAATGTGGGCTCTGCCGTCATATTTTAAGCCAATTCATTTTACTTGAAAGGGAAAATAAAGCTGCCCATTTCTTTCTCTAGTCTGGGTAAAAAGGTTCATGAACTTTTTGACCAGTCTCACATACTTTATACTGCTCTCAACTTTTGTTTTTATACAACTGAATCTCTCGTTTTGGACGCAGCCATAAACAATATTTATATAATTCATATTTCTGGCAACTTTAAGTCTAATTGTTCAACATAAAAACATTTGCAGTTCATCTCTTCCCACTTCCATTATATATCTCTCTCGTTCATTTCGTCTGTTGTTAAATAAAACTTAACTTTGTCATCGGGTCTCCGCTTCATTCCTACGGTCAACGACGTTTCATAACAGTGCTATTGTTATTGGTATTTACGCCGATTAGTCACAACATTATGGACCACCTACCTAATAGCCTGCATTTCTGTCCTTTGGTACGAATAACAGCGGCGACGCGTCTTGGCATGGAAGCAATGAGGCCTTTGGTAGGTCGCTGGAGGGAGTTGGCACCACATCTGCGCACACAAGTCACCTAATTCCGGGGAGGGGAGCGATGAGCTCTGACGCCACACTCAATCACATCTCAGATGTGTTCGATCGGTTTCAGATCTGGTGAGTTGGGGGGCCAGCACATCAACTGCAACTCGCCACTGTGTTCCTCGAACCACTCCATAATATTCCTGACCTTGTGATATTTTCGTATTATCTTGTTGAAAAATACCACTACCGTTGGGAAACATGGTCGTCATGAATGGATGTAGGTGGTATGCAAGCAGTATACGATACTTATTGGCCGTCATGGTGCCTTGCACGAGCTCCACTGGACCCATGGATGACCACGCGAATGTTCTCCAGAGCATGATTGAGTCCGCCGCCAGCTTGTCTCCGTCCTGAAGTAAGGATTTCAAGATGCCGTTCCTATGGAAAACAATAGAATCACATTCTCCCATTCGTTCGCTTGTAGCCTGTTTTAAAGTGAATTACTTCATTCAAAGAGAATCTAATTTTTTCAACAAAATCGACACGGGCGACGTATCATGGTGCTATTGGTACGATACAAAAAAAAAAAAAAAAACAACAATCAAGTCAATGGAAGTCAACTCACCCACCTCGTCCAAAAACAGCTCGTCAAGGGAAATCGAATGTGAAGACGATGTTGATCTGTTAATTTGAAATCAAATGGATCATACACTCAGAATTTGTCCCTAAACATCAGACAGTAAACCATCAGCTCTATTTGAAGGTTATTGTCTTATTCTCTTTGACCATAAAGAGATAGTTAACATTTCAGATCAGAGAACTCAGTCTGCTGATGTCGGCTGCGTAGGGGATCATGCTAGTGACGGGGTCGTCAGTTTGAGTCCAGCCTCGGGCACGGGTCGTTTTAATTTAGTATTGTGTTTGTCTTGTGTCGTATATACTGTGCAGAATCTAATACTCCAACAAATAATTGAAAATTATATAGGGAAGTAGTGCTGTAATGAAGCTTGAGTCTCAGGTATTATCCGATTGTAATATCGTTTCGAGGAGCAACGCAAGGCTTGGCACTGACCTTCCTGGCTCCGTACTGCGTCATCTTCCAGGAGGCGGACAGCGGCTTGGCAGTGATCACCATGTAGCGCTCCACCGCGATCGCCGCCAGAGTCACGATGGACAGCAGCCCGAAGTGGCCCACTGCGCATGCGTACAGCCGGCACCCTGCAACACACCAACACAGGGCTAGTATGCTCAATGACAGAGCTGCTCCACAACAGAGAATTAATCGGTCAGCTGTAAAGCTGGGATCGTGTTAATGGTACGGTCACTTTTTTTTTTTTAACTGCTTAACGTCTCTCAACAGCGAGGTCTTTAGAGACGGGAAAGGATGGGGGGAGGGGGGCAAGGAATGGGAAGGAATTCGACCATGGCCTTTTGAAGTAAGCATCCCGGCATTTGCCTGGAGTGATTTGGGAAACCATAGAAAATCCAGATCTGGATGCCCGGACGGGGATTCGAACCACCGTCCTCCCGAATGCGAGGCCAGAACGCTAACCGTTACACCACCACGCTCGGAGATACGGTTGAAGTGCGGCGAGTGGTTAATTACACGCAATACAATATTCTGTGGATGGTCACGACTTTCACCAGGTCTCGGCGCGAGCTATCTCCCCGTGAAACTACTGGCGAGAAATTAGGTTAACTGATACCTAGTAAGGAGAAACTTAAGCAATACAAGTCATCTCTGAATAGTGTTGTAACAGACGGAATGAACACTAGTTTACTTCAATTTTTTTATATAAAGTTTAATGATACGCCAATGCAATTTAATCAGAATAAAACAAAATTCAATTGCATCGGCGTGTCATTAATCTTTACACAAAAAACTGATTAACTCGCAATTGTCTGTGAACCCCTCCTCCGCCTCACGTAGCCCTACGTGGCTTTTATTCCACAACCCCCCCCCCCCCTCTAATTAGCGTAGCACGTAGCTTTTTTTCCCTTTTGATTCCAGAAGACATTTTGTTCTGTTTTCTCCTGTCAGACTATTATAAATTACATACGGAGATAATTAACTGAGGGAAATAAATATTCACATGCTGTTCTCAGTTATGTACCTCATTTTAACTGTGAAACATGTCATCAAAGGAAAGCTACGTGTCTGGCTCGGAACCCCCCCCCCTCACCCCCACGTAGTCCAGCATAGCCATCCAGCCAACCTCTCCCCTCCTGGTCCGAGCCACGTAGCTTGTACACGGTCCCTTACATAAAATATCATTATCAGGTTGCTCCAAGAAAAAACGTTGTAGCACAAATATTTGCTGTTTATCTATAACACTGGCGAAGGAAATCATACACTTGTAGAAACATATAAAATAAAATATGATATTCGTGAACACACTAAAATGCGAGACTAAAGTAGCATTGATAATACCTAGAAGTTGATTGAGTAATAAACACTTTTAGGATTGAGATTGAATCTGCTGGAAGAATTAGCGACTGATGTGAAACAAATCATAAGATAGCACAATCGCGGAACAATAAATTCGCACACATTGAATAATGTTAAGTTTGCACAACGTGGATTATCTAACAAGCAGCAATTAATCTCAGTGGGAGCAGTTTTTTGAGTCAAAGATGGTGGCCGACTGACTAGCAAGTGTCGTCTTTGGTCGCGCGAGGGCAGTAACTTGGTGCAGGGGAAGGGCTGACGAGTCATTGGCTGGTTATTATCACATTAAAGGTGTGTACACAATGCCAAGGAACGACAGCCAGTGTTCTGGAACTATTATGGTGGCCAATGCATTGGCGTTCGGTCTGTCGACCTTATCACACGAAGGGCTTGGCGCAAAGGGATTGGCGATGTGGAATCGCAGTTGGCTCTGAAAACTCGTCAGTGTTACTAGAGTTTTATATTATAAATTAATAAGTGATATTTAAATTACAGCTTAAACGGCGGATATTATGAGGGGAGAAGAGGATTTGTCAGTGGTCGTATATGCAGCATTTATTTTACTTCATGAATCCGATCAGAAAAATAATAAAAAAAACGACGCTGATGGATAACTTCTCTTTTCATAAGTAGGAAGGAGTGTGGTGGTGAAAATATGTCAAAAGTAATTCCATTTTCTTCTTCACATCTTGCTCATTAACTTCTAAACGCTCACTTATTTCCTTCCGAGCGTCTAATCTCTTCAATTTCTTTTTCACAGTTCGTTGCCTGCCATAAACGTTTCCGCTCAGGATAAAAATCGACCAGCTTCAATGCAGTCTCATTATTCCACTCCATACAACAGCATTTTTCGGCACAAAAATAAGAAATCGATAAACACACAGCAGTTCGACAAGGGAAATAACGAATTAATGAAGCAAGATTGTTTAGGCGTCTTCACCAGGAGAGAGTCCAAAGGCTAGTGGAATTCCAACCCTTTGATGTTACCGCCAGCAGCCCATGGCCAATCTCTCCGTTGTCTCCGATTTGCCTCGCATACACACTACGCGAAACTCAGCTAACGACGTGGTTGGCCGTGATTTGCTTAGTGTGTACGCACCTTAATATGATGAGTTATGATTGGCTACTGACGACGTCTTTGAGATTTTACGGTGTAGCAGTCTGCATGCTGATGAAGATTCTGACGATCATGGATATGGAAGTTAGCTATGTGCGTGTTTCTCCGGCATTGTGGTGAGGTAGCTGCAATTTCACGCGTGGTTTGGCCTCGACAAATAGCGTAGAGCAGTACCGGATTAGACACGTAGCAGTAGGCAGCAGCAGCAGCAGCGTCATCTGGCGTAGATTTCTTTACAGTGGTGTAGCAGTTCCAGGAAGGCTCCTTTTCCTGTTGTCCTGTTGTGGTTTTTTTTGGACTTACTTCTGACTTACTCTTTGATCTTGATAATGTTGTCTGGTTGGGCAAAGTCCGTCTGCCTTTCTATAGCCAGGGTTTGAAAAATATCTAAATCTACTGTTTTTCGGTTTTTTAACTTTTTGTGATTTTTTTGATCTAAGACTAAGGGGGGGGGGGAGATTATATACATTGACAAGGGTTACCTAAATCCATGCATTTAAACCTACCTAAGCTAAGAGAGGGTTTTTGATTTATGGTGGCCTACTTAAAACTATTGGTGGTTATACGATATGTACAGGAACTAACACTTAAGTTGTGGGGCCTACATACAAATAATGGTGGACTTGCGGTTTTGGAGGAATGGTCTAAAAACTTCTGAACTGCCTCGTCAGTGTCAGCCTGGGTCGTTTGACCTGGCGCATTTCCTCTGAGTCGTCGCCTATATCAGAAATTAAAATATATTTAGAAACAGAACATTTCTGGAAGAATAATTCTGATTTGGCCTCTCCAAGGGGTGGAAAACAGAGAGCTCTCCTGATTTCGCCGTTGTTGACGAACAGCAAACGCTACAGGCCTCCCGCCAATTGGGAAGCCCCGCGCCTTCTAGGAGAGGAGGGGGGCCGCCCCTTATATATATATATATATATATTTAGCTCTACTACTACCCCAGACGGCGAAAAACCAAGGGCCACTTCTTCACATTTTGCAGAGCAGTGTTTTTCAACATTTCTGAGTAAGGTACCCCTTAACAAGTAAAATAATGTTTGGTGGCCATCCAGATCCAATAAAACTATGTCAGTGATTTGAAAAAACACCGTACCGTATTTAATTTCTTTTCTATTGAGACTATACCTGCTGATGGAGAAATCAGATGCTGCGCAAGGTAGTCGCAGACACACTGCCGGCAGTGATATATTCTTTGCCGCGGTGGCGGCACGGGAGCCGAGAACATGAGGTCAGCAGACATATAGGAACAGTTTGTTTTAGTTCACTGCAGTCAATTGTCTGAGTACACCAGCGAGCACGGACTAGCTTCGCTGCAGGCGAGGCTAAAATTGAGTCCTCGAAAGGTCTGCGCAGTGGCAATGGCGGAAGCAAACAATAATCACAAAAAATTTGACTTTTTGACAACAAATACCTAAATATGGTAGTGGGGTCACGACCCTGGTGTTCAAAATCACTGGGGATCGTCTCTAAACCATGTAGCTCCATTTTTGCCCCCTATGAATCCTCTCTACTCCTCCTTTTGCCTCGACAGTCCCCTTCCCCCTCTCGCGTGGCACGTAACTTTTTTCCCTATTGATTCCAGAAAATATTTTGCACTGTTTTCTCCTGTCAGACTATTGTAAATTACATACGGGGATAATTAAATGACGGAAATAAATATTCACATGCTGTGTGTGTTCTGTATCTTATTTTAACTGTGACAAATAATATGAATGAAAAGATACATTGCTTGACTGGGAAACCCCTCCCCTTCCGCACTTGCCGCAGCGTAGCTTTCCAGCCAACCCTTCCTCCCCTCCCCCTCCAGCTAGAGCCACGTATTTTATGGATGCTCCATGGCGTAGAGCATTCGATCTCTGGCGTTGCATATTGAGAATCTGCTCTGTTCTGATTTCTCTCCATTGAGTTACCAGCGAAACGAAATAAAGAATTTGGGGTGGGGTATATGTAAGGCTTTGCTGATTTATGCAAATATGTGCGTTAATGTGCAACTATGAACTGACAGCTGCTTACCAACGGGGTTATACTTAACTGGGCGACAAGAAAGCAACAGCGCAACGGGAATCCATTTACCTTAGGGTTATGCAGTCCATTTAATGTGAACAATTCTAGTATACCTAGCGATATAACAAATCGATACCCGCAAACTCAATGGCGGTTTGTTATCCTCATACAAAACGTGAAATTTATAATCTGGTGTCTTCGTGTTTGAAGAAATATTACTGAGAATTCGATTCCATAAAGAGCTTACCAGTTAGCAGTGAGCCGTAATTAGTGAATATACATCACGAGAAAGATCGTGACAAGGCAGAAGTTTTAACGAGCCACGCATTTTGGAGAATTCGAAGGAGAAAATCTTGTTGTAATGACGGATGCTTTGCAGTCTGCTAACACAACTTCAGTGAGACTTAAGATATTGACGAGTTGCCGCACTAATATCATTAATTAGCAAGAAAACGTTCTTAAATTACCGCGCAGTGCAACTACTCTAGAATATTAAGAACGAAGCCAGTAATTTGGAGTTCTTAAAAATCAAGTTAACTTTAAGTGCAATAATTTAAGTAGCATGATGGAAGGAAGTCCCCCTTTTTCCCTGTAAAATAAAAAGATTCAGTCGTTTGTTAGATTGTTAAAAATAAGTACTTGGCGAAGTCTGTACCCAAAACAGCAAAGAGAAGTTATTAATGTGAACGTACTGCATACAACGGTTGACGTAAGAAAGCAATCGTCTTGAATTTCCAAGAGATAGCCCCTGAAGCTGCGCCTGCTGAAGCGACTGTAGTGGCTCAAGCAGACTCTGCGGTGAGGTAAACTCCGTACCGGCCACACCACGACCGACTTTAAACTTAAATATTAAACAGACAACACGCTTTAACGTAAACTCATTCAGCAACACTGTAAGTCGGTACAAGACCTATCGTTCTACGGTTTGTCGACGTCGAGATTATTAAAGGTGAAATAGAACTGGAACCAAAACTAGAAAGAATTGTGCTGTTTCCCCCCCCCCCCTCCCCTAAGGAACCATGTCGATGTGACCGGAAGTCATTTAGTATAACATTATAATATTTAAATCGTGTAAGTTTGTTAAGTTTCATTGCAGCCAGACGTCGAGTTAGCACGTCCTGTTTTTTCGACTTTCTGCCGATCGACAGTTCAGGTTGCAAGTTACACGTGCGGTGCTGAGCAATCAAGCCAATACTTTACCAGCAAGCCAGGGTACATAGAGCACTCTCACTTCTTCACTGTCGGGCAACAAGTTACCAGCTAGGCCTCGTAATAGAGAGTCGCTACACCGACCTAACCATCCTCTGTTAGTTGTATACTGTAGGGCTAAGTCTCATCCCTGTGTTCAGTATCACGGGCTACGGAATCACCTCTCTACCCTGTACAATGCATTTACAGCTGTAGCTTGTTTACGGTTTAGTACGGATTAAATGAGGTTTCCAGAGGAGATTGTTTCATCGAAGTGACTATTAGCTGTCCGCTCCCTCTCCTAGATACAATCTTACCCTCGATGCTCATGTTTACTTAGTAGTACAAGAGAAGAAGCGGATAGGTCCTTAGAACAAGAGCTCAAGACCATAAGATACACGAAGATAGTCGGCGCTAGTCATAGGGCATCGTAGGGAAACTCCGTAGAACCAACGTGTCAGCCATCCACACACACACACACAATCACACAACCCGCAGTCACACCGACATTTACCTGGAGTGATTTTTTGAAACCATTGAAAGCGGAAATCACCAAAAATGATGTATAGGATTACTTCCAATTGAGTTCACTACCTAGAGGATACGCGAGCTCAACTACGTATGATTAATGTTCTTTTTTTATTTTATAATCCTTTGCCGTGTGAGGTTTAATGTTCATCTTCCTACCTAACTAATACCAGCCTCCAGCTCTCCTTATTATTCAGGTATAGTACAGAATTTTATTGGACCATGAATGGTAATAATTTGAATAAAATCGCAGTAGGCAAGATTTTCTCAGATCTGCTAGAATCACAAGGAGATCATCGAATCAAATGATTGTTCCAATTCTGACTACTAGTCTGCTGATGGTTACATCCATCACCCATGGCCCAGGTTCGGAGGGAGTTTCTGCTCTATAAGAGTTTTCTTAGGAAACTTAAAGGGGGTGGTTTCGGGTTTGCTTTCCCTTTTCCATGCTTTCACAAATCACTCCAGGCAAATACCGGGATGCTTCCTTAAAAAAGCCATGGCCGAATTCCTTCCCATTCCTTACCCCCCATCCTTTCCCGTCTCTAAAGACCTCGATGTTGAGAGACCTAAAGCAGTTAAAAAAAATTGCTTTCCCCTTCTATTTTCCACTGATGGAAGTGTTTTAAATCTTACTATTTTGTATGTACGACTGTGATGCGTTCCTAATTAATGAAAATAAAAGAAGAATAAAACAATGTTTTGGTCTAATCGGATCAAGTCTTCAGACAGACACCAAGGGGCACCGAGACTAGACCTCCCCACCCGACGGGCGAATCACTGTCAACAGTGTCGTGTGCCCTCACTCCATACGCACTGCGGAGAGGTCAGGGATTCAACCCACGACAAGGGTTCACAGTTTGGGAATTAGGAATCGCATACCACCGCCTCTCCTACCCTACCGGCCAAACAGTGCTGTCAAATCTAAAAAATATTTTATCACAAATCTACCCTTTGAAAATACCAAAAATATGCTAACGTTTTCGGAAAATGCCAACAAAATCAAAGGACACACTAACATGCCTACCAGAAAAATCTCTACCCAAAATAAACTCTACCATTAACAGGTCTACCATGAATACCACTACCATTCAAAATGAATTCATACTAAAAAATAACTATTCCAATAAACAATTATACCAACTGTTATTTCTATCTAGTCACATCTCTACCATTTACGAAACCTACAGCATGAGGACTCCTCCAGAAACATCTCTACCAAGGGAATCTTTATCAAACGCAATTTCTGCTATAAGAACCGTATGTCTACCAGATCTGACGGAAGAGTACAATTCAGGTACTGCCAGACGTGTTTCAGAGCAC
This sequence comes from Vandiemenella viatica, assembly GCA_031002005.1. Lineage (NCBI taxonomy): Eukaryota > Metazoa > Arthropoda > Insecta > Orthoptera > Morabidae > Vandiemenella > Vandiemenella viatica. Next base: position 15,601,879 of record JARYHS010013630.1, read on the forward strand.
AAGAATCGCGATTCTGCCACAGATCATCCCATATTATGCTCTACAGAACGGGCAAGCCTCCGACCTCCACGTTCTGTGATGTGGCGTGGATGTCCACCACATTGTCGCCTACTCGTGGTTTCACCGTCCTTCAAACACTTTCCGTAGACGCTCACTACAGTAGCACGCGAACAGCCGACCAGCGTCGCCATTTCCAAGATGCTCGTTCCCAGAACCTGCACCCACAAACTATTCGCCGTAATTTAAGGGAATTGCGTGACCTGTTCACAGAAGTCTGGTGTCAGATACCTCTGGAAACCTTCCAAGGACTCGTAGAATCCACGCTACGCCGAATCGCTGCTGTATTGCGTTCGAAAGATGGACCAACATGCTAGTAAGCAGGTGGTCATAATGTTGGGGCTGATCAGTGTTCATATTGCACTATGCAACGTTAAGAACTGTAGAATAAAAATAGAAACGTAAGTTTATTAAACTCGGTTTTTATATTGTATGTAAATCATACAATTGAAACTATTGAAGCAAAGTGTTGAAGAACGTAGAGGTTACAGCTTGTGGAAATAGGTAATGGACAAGTAAGAAGAAATAAGTCAACACGATGCAGCAGAAGGAGTGAGTGGCCTGCTATTGGAATAAGATGGAAACCATCCGCCTCGCGTTAACTGCGGCCATTGTGAAACTTGTAATGAGGGTGGTATGAATTAAAGGCGCCCGAGGCGGCACGCTCAGATCAGGGGAGTGGTCCTGCCTGAATATTCATGAAGCGTCGTCTGCTGCTCCCATTCCAGCGGACTCTGACGGCGGAGTAATCAATTACGAAGACTCTCCCCGCAGTGCCGGAAGTGACGTCACTATCGAGGAGCCCTGTATTCGCTCACCTGCCAGTACAGGTAAAGCCTCGTTTGGTCGTAATCGCCTGGTGACGGGGTTTTACCGGCTGTCCAATCCGGTAACCCAACAATTTAACGTGGAATCCGAACCACGGAAGCGTTATAGCATGCTTCACCTTATACTGAAAACTGTACCAGAAGTGAAGGTCAGGTTAAGGGCCTTTGAAACTCCCAGCCGAGACTGGCATTCGAACTCGATGCGACACTTAACCGACGTGTCCACACGACATCTGTAGGCACCTCACTAGGAAAGAAAAACAGAGACTGATAAATTATCTATAATGGAGTAGGTAGGTACTTGGAATAGTTGTGAGAGATGTGGCTAAGCGGATTTGCTGTAAAATTGGTTGAAAGAATTCATTACGAAATGGATACACTCTTAGGTGACAGGAAATTGTTGCTTAGGTCGGGGATGCACGGGCCATGGGAAAATATGGATCATCCAAAGTGGATCCAAAGTGGAGGGGACAAGTGACTAATTTTCCTTATACTGTGGTAGCTGTGCGCCAAACTTTCACATCGCACACTGCCTTGGTCCCTTTTGTATGGTTTTTTTTTCCCTTATGGCTTTACGTATTGTTGACGTCGAGGTCATTAGAGGCGCGAAAGGATGTCGGTAACGGACAGGAAGGAATTTGGACTTTTTAGAGGAAGCATCCTGACATTCTCCTGGATTGATTTGGAAAACGTTGGAAAACTAAAATCTGGATGCCCGGACGGGGATTCGAACTCGCGACCTCCCGAAAGCGAGACCAGAACGCTAACTGTTCACCCACCAAGCTCAGTACTTTTGCACAATTTAGCTTCTCCGGTTTAGAGGTGGCGAACGGACGTTCGCCATTGGCTGCACCCTCACGCAGCTGTCACACGCATAGTGCGTGAAAGTAGCTTGCTTCCACCCGCAGTGCCAGGTACCCAAGTTCCAGGTACGGGTTTGGCGAACCCGCGGTGCCCGAGCTGGAAACTTGTGAGCGCCGCAAGCTTCCCACACCGTGAACTCCTACTATGCTTCAACGACCATCGTAGGGTGTGACGGTGGAAAGTTGCGTGTCTGGGTGAACGGGAATCTTGGCTTCATCGTGCGGATCGCCCGGATAGCAAGGCCGGTACCAAACTCTAAAAAAAACAAAAAAAACTAAAAACAAAAACAAAAAACAAAAAAATCCTTCAACCTCAAAGTGATTAACGTGCCGAGGAGGTGGATGGGTGGTGAGGCAAATCACCCGCTAGCTTACAACCTCTGGGGAACCTGCCGAACCCCTGTTGCAATAGACTTGGTGGCATGACACGGGGGTGCGCTACCGGTTTCCTCCGGACTCGTGGGACAAAATTATACAAATAAAACAAGAATTCTACTACCTATGGCGCGGGAGGGTCGTAGGGCATCACAAACGCCCAAAGAATTGGTAAGCGGGCGAGAGTCGAGAGCTCTCCACCTGAGAATCCAGAAATAAGTAACAGGAAGAATTATCATGTAGATAATGCCTTCATCGTAATGTCAAAGAAGGAAGGACCTTTGAGAAGATCCCTCCTTTCTATATACAAATAGGGCTAGAGGGTCTTGCAGGGACCCTTAAATCCGTTAAAAATATGAGGAACAGGACATCAACCTATAAGCAGGCTGAGAGGCTCGGGGAGTTCACGGTACAAGGGACATGCAGTTCAGCGTGGAATGCGAACCACGGAAGCGCTCTGGCGTACTTCACATTACACAGCAAGCTGTAATAAAGCTGAAGGTCGGCATTTGAAAATCCCACCCGACATCTGGAATCGAGCCGGGGTCCTTTCACTCTCCAGTCAGACACCTTAACCAGTGAGCTACCAGAATGCTATTAATCAACTGATCTGCTTGTCCTCTTGTTAATTTTTTCTACTGTATTTGAAATGGTTGATTGGGATTCATTAGAATCAGCAATCATTAAAATGAAACCGAAAAAAGTAATGTGAGAATAAAATTTTACATTTATTATTATTATTTTCAAGTAATTCAGATTATAATGATATAGAAGTGATCCTACGAAATGCATAAATGTGTGTTTGATCTGTGGAGGAAATGTTTCTAAAATGTTTTGTAGGTTTCCTGTTAATTTTAAAGTTATTTCATTTATCTATAGTAGATGTAATTTTCATGATCAGTGTATTGATCAATGCTCAGAACGACTAGAAGCCGACAAATAGCGACGTCTCTATAGAACACTGAGTAAAAAATTATCCGACTGGCGTAGTTAAGGTCATCGAAGACAAACCAGCCGGTATGATAAGCGTTCAGAAGAAGGAACCAGTTGCTAATAGCTGAGAAATTCACATCTCATTCCGTAATTAAGAAAGAGAAAGTATTATTTTAGCGATGAGAAACTATTTACGCGCGTAATTAAAAGTGTAGGAGAAGGAAAGGTTGTAAGAATTACGTCGATTTCGTGAGCTGTTAGCCATAAACGATAATAACTGCAGTTTATGAATGAGAAGTGATAGCAAGTGAATATTTCTGCATCTTATCGGGAACGAATACTAACTGTTTTGCTGAAGAAGCGTTAATGAATATATAAGCCACCAACGGCAGAGTAAAGAAATTGTTAATGGGAGTAAAGAATTTATTGTGAAAAAGTTTATTATCTGGATACCATAATTTTAGTAAACGTGACTGAAGAACTGCGGAATATAATTTGGAAAATTCTTACGGCTGCGAGAGAAATTGTACGAGATAAAATTATAGTGCGTCAAGTCACTGTCGTCAGACCAAATATTTGGCGAGTTTACTGGCATTAAATAAAACTCTTAAGGCATTTTTTTGCTCTCAGGGAATTTTCAATCTGAGTAAGTTAACTCTGATATATGATAATAAAGTATTCGGTCACAGTTACGTACAGTAGAAGTAGGGTTGCCAGATGGCCGGAAAATCCGGGAATGTCCAGGAATTTTGTGTGTGGTCCCGTGTCCAGGAATTAAGCGTTACTGTCCCGGAAATCCCGTACACCAGTTTTTTTTTCTCAAACTTAAGATACCACGGTGGCCATGCCACGCTCGCAGCGGGAGGTAGAGGAGCGCTCCACCTTACCGATGATCAGAGACAATATATATAGACTGTTCAACTATGACGTAGTGATCTTCAACCAAAGTTGAATCAAGAATGTTGTGTGTATATATATATATATATATATATATATATATATATATATATATATATATACATATATATATATTTGTGTGTGTGTTTTATGTAGCATAGTTTTTACCTAAAATACTACTTTTTTTAATTAATTTGAATATTTGTTCACTCCTTAAACAAACCACTATAATACCTTTTAAACCCATTAATTATCCTGGAAATTATAATCCTCTAAGAAACCTTTTTAACCCCAGAAATGACCCTGAAATTATAGTCCTGTATCTGGCAACCCTAAGTAGAAGAGATATAATTAAAGTGCTGTGCGTGAACAAGTTATTTATAAAATCTAAAAGTTTTACGTAGTGGCGACCTTAATGCAGGATCTCGTATCATGATATGAGTTTACGCGGACATATAAAGTTTTAAGACAATGTCTAAACTATTCAGCGTCTTATTTATTTCGTCACCGAATAACAGTTATAGGTTCTTTTACAATGCTGATCATGTTTTTCTAGGTTCTGGTACAACGGAATTGAGACACCGAAAAAAGCTAACATTTTAAACGTTATTTGTGCAAAATTAAACAAATTAGCATCAATTTCTGGATTCAATGTTTGTTAATTACCACGATTTTCGCGGAAGACTGGAAATAACTTTCACGCATCCGGTTTTTATTTCACAGAATTTTTCATTTTAACAATACTTTTGCTTATTCATTACACTTTCACTCTCGTCAAATGAAGAGAATTTATATTTAGACACCAGCATTTACCGTTACAATTAGGATTGTAGAAGAATAGCGTCTATATAATCTGGCGTGCGTTTGAAGTACATACAGACAAAATACACAGTGCAGTTCAAACAGCAGAGTTTAATTTACTGCAGTGACATTACCCTGCGAGCGTAGTTACTGAAACAAAAGTGTTTCTCGGTAATATTAGTCTCAGCCAAAGCGACAGTTCACTGTGTTTGCTAAGCGTCGTTTGCTTTGCCTGATGTTTAAATGACACAAAGGTTTGACTCTGCTGCCTCTGCAGGAACGCAGTCGCCAATGTGCAGCTCGACAAAAAAGAAAAAAAAGAAAACAACATCAAAGAGAATCGGATTAACACCATACTGCGTAGTAAATAATACACCACCTCCATACCGCTGGCGTTGAAGCTTTAATTCCAGTCGAAACCAATCTTCGTTCACTTTCCACTGCAAGTTTTAAAAAAGCACTGAAATATTTACAGCTTTAACGAATGATGCTTTTACTCTCTAGGAGTTAAGTATATTATTTTGCAATTAGTTAACTGTTGATAGAGAACGGTAATATGACAGTTCATTATTTATTTATGAACTTCTAAGCCCTTCTAAAATGACAAGCAATTATTTCTTCCAGCTTCGTGTAGAAGCAACGTGTATGGACAAAGACTGTAACGAAAGCATCTAAGCTCATTAGGAATAACGGGTTAAACTCACCGAGAGTGGTGGTGTAACGGTTAACGTTCTGGCCTCGCATGTGGGAGGACGGCGGTTCGAATCCCCGTCCGGGCATCCAGATTTGAGTTTTCCATGGTTCCGCAAATCACTCCAGGCGAATGCTGGGATGATTCCTTCAATAGGCCATGGCCGAATTCCTTCCCGTTTCTTATCCCCAGTCCCATACAGCCTCTAATGACCTCGACATCGACGAGGCGTCTCTTAACTAAACAGAACTGTGAGTTAACAACGCCCTTAAAAGTTATGCAACGTTGTATATATTACTTAGCTTACTATTAAAGAGAAACCCTGATAAGCCAAAACTGACCACCTGCTTATTAGCATGTTGGTCCATCTTTGGAGCGCAATACACAAGCGATTCGGCGTGTCATGAATTCCAAAATCGTTAGGTTTCCGGAGTTGTCTGGCACCAGATGTCTACGCACAGGTCACGCAATTCCCTTAAATAGCGGGCCGGTGGTTTGTAGGCGCGACGGCTGGGAACGAGGATCTCGGAAACGGCGAGGCTGGATGACTGTTGTGCCCGTGCTACTGTAGAGAGCATCTACGCAGGGTGGTTGAAGGACGGTGAAACCAGGACTGAGCTACAAGGTGGTGGACGTCCACGCCTCATCACAGAACATGGATTTTTTTTTAACTGCTTTACGTCTCTCAACAGCGAGGTCTTTAGAGACGGGAAAGGATGGGGGGCAAGGATGAGGGCAAGGAAGGGAAGGAATTCGGCCATGGCCTTTTGAAGGAAGCATCCCGGCATTTGCCTGGAGCGATTTGGGAAACCATGGAAAACCCAAATCTGGATACCCGGACGGGGATTCGAACCGCCGTCCTCCCGAATGCGAGGCGATAACGCTAACCGTTACAGCGCGACGCTTGGTACAGAACGTGGAGGTCAGAGGTTTGTCCGCCCTGTAAAGGCGCGTTTCCACGGCGCGTCCCTCAGCGCGTGGTAGAGGACGCCTTTGATCTTTGCCCCATATGCTAGCAGGTACGGCGCGCCTCGACCCACCGCCAGGCGGTAAAAGATGAAAGGCGCGTACTGCCACACCAAAATTGTTAGGTTTCCGCAGTTGTGTGGCACCAGTTTCTACGCCCTTAAATTATGGCCGGTGATTTGAGGCCGTGGCACCAGGGAACGAGAATCTCGGAAGCGGCGAGTCTGGTCGACTGTAACCTTGCTACTGTAGTGATCATCTATGCAGAGTGGTTGAAGGACGGTGAAACCACGACTGGATGACGAGGTGATGGACGTCCATGCCTTATCACAGAACGTAGAGGTCGGAGGCTTGCCCGCACTGTAAAGCGGGATAGGCGGCGATCTGTTGCAGTTCTGACGGCAGAGTACAATGCTAGTTGAGGTTCAAGTGTTGTGAAGCACACTGTGCTGTCAGATCTAACTTCCTGAGGTATTGCTAATCTTATTCATTTATCATATAAGTTACCGACTACATAACCAACGTGAAAATTTCGCGAATAGTAATTTGTGATAGGATGATATAAGAACCGCCTCATTCTTAGCAATTGGTTATTTGTTTAGTGTAACAGGTATTCAGTGGTGACTGTTAAAGGTGAAAATAATAATGTATATAATAATCCCGTCAAACATGAAGAACTGAACGAAGTACTGTATTTTGCCAGTTAAGTTCTTCGCTGTTGTCTGCCTAAATAAAGTTGTTATTAAAAACGACCACAACCTTTAAAATAATTTAATGTTGTGTATATTTGTTAACTTATTATAGCAGCAAAATCTATGGACAAAGAGTACAAATAAACCATCTACAAATCAAATGATATAAATAAACAAAATCCTGCTAATAATTAGTATGTATATTTAAACAAAATACATAACTTAATGTATGGATGGCTTACAATGTAAAACATACTGAACCATTACAGAAATAGATAAGGTAACATCGTTGCTTGCAATAATCGCAATATCTGTGGACACAAAGTGAAAATTTCTCTGGCGATGACTTGAAGACCTGATTCAATTTTACACGTATAATAAAACTGCGTGGGTTTGAAGACTAGTAAATCCCTTGACACAAACCAAAATAATCTGTTTTATTATTAAAAATAAAGAGATAATTCTGATATACTTCTCCACCTGTGGACGGCTGAGCTCAAAGTTATTTCACGGCGTTTCTCTCGGCGTCTGAAGCGCGCAGAATAGTTGGCCAAGGAAACGGCAGAAGCCGTAACACAAAGCTCGCTTCTTCAAGTTGAGGATTGCGGAATCTCAACTTTACGTTCCACAGATTAAGATGTGAGAAGAAAAGCCAGCGCCGACTGGTGGATTGAAACTCTTTGCGGGATGAAGCGAGCTCGCCGTCTCTTAATGCGAGACGACGCGCGAGATGGAGCTACGCTCAGAAGAGAGGGCGCGAATCTCCACAGCAAATCAAATCAGACTCACCTACAAGCATCCAATAGCGTTGGAGAGCAGCGGTCCCAACTGATTTATTCACTGTGCGAGAAAAGGGAACGTGAAGAACTGAAAGCATTTCGCTTTGTCTAACCAACACGTCGACGGCAGTCTCGTTTTTCTACTATATGGCGAGATCTTCTCTGGCGCTCTTTTAAAGTCCCATCAGAACAAACATAAATTCTTCAAATTTTCCACAGCGGTTGCCCAAGGGTCATATAGAGGGCAGGTCATGCATTAGCAACGTGAAACCATAAAATTCATTTTCTTACCTTTAATGCTCGTTGTATTGCATTCTTGGTTTAATCCTACCCCAAAAGAGCCAAGAATGTCTTTCAATCATGCCATTTTTTTCCCCTTTAAAAGTTTGTTTCCCCTAAAATCTCAGTTCTTGGTATGTGTCAGGCTCTGTATATTGAAATTTCGGTTTAAATAGACCTCTGGATGTTCATCAATAATCAAAATGAAGCGATAAGTCAGATCAAATCACACCGTTATGTCCTCTGATCATAAAAACTCATTTGGATTCTTTGCAATTCATTCTTGGTTTAAACCGCACTTAAGACATTCAAAATGTCACCCAGCCACGCCCTGATGCTAAAAGTTCATTTTTGGTGAAACTCTGTAGAGTGAGTTTTTGTTTTCGTTTAAACCGATCTCAAGTGGTCTAGAATAGACTGAATCAAGAAAACAATCAGATCAGATCTTAACGTTAAGGCCTCTGACTATACAAACCCATTCTTTGTCGCTTTTAAAAACTGTGGAATGCATTATAGGTTTATACCGACCTTGAGAGATGCTACAATGTCACACAGTCGTGAATGAGTTGTGATGTTAAAACACTCTCAGACTCCCAGTGTGGTGTGGTAGTTCAACTGCGCAGAGCATATTGGGCAGGTGGTAGAATAAATCCTACATGGAGCGGGTGATGAGAAGATGTACCAGAGATGTTAGGGAATTGGGTTATAAAACTTTGATCAGACCAGTTTGAATTTGGTGGTGTAGTTCGGGACTAAGATTTTGGGTATT
>JARYHS010013630.1:15611807-15680256 GCA_031002005.1 Vandiemenella viatica
TCGAAACCAATCTTCGTTCACTTTCCACTGCAAGTTTTAAAAAAGCACTGAAATATTTACAGCTTTAACGAATGATGCTTTTACTCTCTAGGAGTTAAGTATATTATTTTGCAATTAATTAACTATTGATAGAGTACGATAATATGACAGTTCATTATTTATTTACTATCTTCTAAGCCCTTCTAAAATGACAAGCAATCATTTCTTCCAGCTTCGTGTAGCAGCAACGCGTATGGATAAAGACTGTAACGAAAACATCTAAGCTGATCAGGAATAACGGGTTAAACTCACCGAGCGTGGTGGGTGAACAGGTTAACGTTCTGGCCTCGCATTGGGGAGGACGCCTGTTCGAATCCCCGTTCGGGCATCCAGATTTGGGTTTTCCATGGTTTCCGCAAATCACTCCAGGCGAATGCCGGGATGCTTCCTTCAAAAGGCCATGGCCGAATTCCTTCCTATTCCTTATCCCCAGTCCCATACAGCCTCTAATGACCTCGACGTCGAAGAGGCGTCTCTTAACTAAACAGAACTGTGAGTTAACAACGCCCCTAACCTTAAAAGTTATGCAACGTTGTTTATATTAGTTAGCTTACTATTAAAGAGAAACATTGACCACCTGCTTATTAGCGTGTTGGTCCATCTTTGGAGCGCAATACACAAGCGATTCGGCGTGTCATGGATTCCAAAATTGTTAGGTTTGCGGAGTGGTCTGGCACAAAATGTCTATGCACAGGTCAAGCAATTTTCTTAAATAACGGGCCGGTGGTTTGTGGGTGCGGCACCAGGGAACGAGCATTTCGGAAACGGAGAGGCTGGTCGGCTGTACCCTTGCTACTGTAGTGAGCATCTATGCAAAGTGGTTGTAGGACGGTGAACACACGTCTGGGCGACAAGGTGGTGGACGTCCACGCCTCATCACAGAACGTGGAGGTCGGAGCCTTGCCCACTCTGCAAAGCGGGATAGGCGGCGATCTGTGGCAGTTCTGACGGCAAAATACAATGCTGGTGCAGGCACAAGTGTTTCGGAGCATACTATGCTGTCACATCTAGCTTTATAAGGTATTGCTAATCTTATTCATTTATCATATAAGTTGCTGACTACTTAACCCGTGCAAAAATTTCGTGAATACGATGAAAAGTGATTTGTGATATGATGATATAAGAACCGCTTCATTCGTAGCAATTGTAACAAAATACTTGCAACATATTACGAAACAATTAGGAAACTTACATATGACAAACTGTCGCTGACCTTAACGAAATACAACTTACCTAAAAAAAAGAAAATACACAGAAGGCATATCTATATCTCTGTGATATGTGTTGCTGTGATCATAACCCGTGAGAAAATTTCGGTAATGATATATTTACATAGGAATAGTAACACACAAAAAATATGCGAAAACTTATTATTGTACAAAAACAGTTTGTTGATATGTGTATCGTTAACGCGCTCAATCCTGGTCGACGTCAGAGAAGCAGTTTGTTCATATCTCTGTGATATGTGCTGCTGCTATCTAGCGGCTGGGCTCTGAACTGTCTCATACGCGCGACATTCACTATTATTGCTTTTATCCTTCATTGGTCGAATTCCGAAAAATTTCTTTCTTAATTTATAATGCTGCCTAACTACCGACCTTAATCTTTAAAATACTTTGTTAATTTCGCTTAGGTATCAAGGTAGATAAAAGGTTCCTGACAATTAATAAATAAAATACGTTATGGAAATAATAATACTTTTGCCCTTTAATGGGTAAATTCCGAAAAATTTCTCTTGTGGAATGTGATACCACTAAAGCTAAGACCTTAATCATTTATCTACTTCAATTAGGTATCAAGGGAGATAAATGCCCTTAAAAAAAAACACGTTGTAGAAATGTTGATACTTTTACCGTTTATAGGTTAAATTACGAAACATTTCTTTCTTAATTTATAATGGCACATAAGTGTAGACCTTAGTCTTAAAAATGAGACCACATTTGTCAATTTCGGTTAGGTATGAAGGAAGACTCGTGAAAAAAAAAAAAAAGTTATGGCAGTAATGATACTTCTGCCATTTAAGAGTCTCACTCTGAAAAATTACTTTCTTAAAGTATGATGCGACCAACCTTTAAAATGATACCTCATTTATCTATTTCGGTTATACTGTATATCAAGGGGGAGAAATCGATCTCGACATGAAAATGCTTTGAAGAAGTGTCGATACTTTTGCCCTATAAGGGTAGAATACCGAAAAATTCTTTTCTTAATATATGATTTCATCAAAGTGGAGAACTTAATATTTAAAATAATACTTCATTTATCGATTTAGATTAGGTATGGAGAGAGATAATGGCTTGTGACAAAAAAACAAAACGAAAAAAGACAAAAAAACTTTTTAGAAATAATCGTTTGTATGTTCCTCCACTTGCAAACAATTTAGCCGACCTGAAAAATCAAATGTATACTGCCGTTGCACAAATTACGAACGATTTGCCTCAACGAGTGTGGGAAGAAATTAATTACCGGTGGCATGTTTGCCGTATGGCAAATAGTAGTCACATAGAACCAAAATGACACTTGACACTTTTATGCGAAACTTGACGTTGTTTGATACAAAATGACACATCGACCGATTTTGTATATCGTTCCTAAGTTGTAAAGTCCATTTTGACTTGCCCTGTATGTGATTGTACGGGTGGAGACTTTATAGGCGTACTGATGCAGTGTATTCTTCACGGAAGTTAAGCTGGTTGTTGACATACAGCTAACAACACCTGAGCCTTCTGCACCTGATGATGACAGCAGAGCCAGCTGTCGAAACGTTGTGTTTTTATGACGCTATCTGGCTGAACTCATGAGAAGCTTACGTTGAATCAGCACGTAGGGAAAGTCTCTACTCACACATATATCTTTTGTATTTGATTAGCATACTGGGTGGTACAGTCTGTCAGAGAGTACCTTAATACGGTCTCGAAAAATCCAAATGTGCGAGATTTTAACATCTTCACCAAATAAAAAATGTGGAGAGGACGGACAAAAATGTGAGGGCAGTGAAAAGAGCGAAGCGAAAAATAAAAAGGTAACGGTGCTAAGTGATGTTAAATAGAAAAAAAAAATCAAGTAAAATAGACTGAATACATGGTATGTGGTAAAAATTTGATTCAATGCTATGAAACAAAGACAGAACCCTTGAACATTGTATTTATACAGATTCTTCATATATCCATTATTACTGTGATTTTTGTAAGCCAAAAAACGATTAGGCCACAATATTATTACTGTATTCGGGGCTTCCAGACAACTTTTTTGCTACCCCAAAAATTAAGGCGAAAGTTCTTTTAGTTTAATTCGTTGAAAAAATATTATGATTACTAACTTCTAATTAATATGAATGCAGAAGTTACCATTTTAATTTTAAATCTACCAGAACTTCCCCTAATTTCTTATTTCAACGCTACAGGTGCAGTTAGTATTGGGAAATAACGCTGTTTTGCTATAGTAGCTTACCAATGCATAACATTTTGAAACGCGTTTCATTCGCGAATTTCCTTAAATTCTGGTGTGCAATGTAAATGTGAGCAACAGTTAGTGGAAATGGTGCAACTTCTTCAGGTGGTCATGACTGAATCTTAACTTCCATGTTCTGCCTTCTGATTTAAACATGCATCTTTGGATTAATGAAGTCCGAATAGTGACCGTTTTTGTCAGTCCAAGTAAAAGGATTGGTCGATCGCCAGATAATCCACCTTATATTGCCATAAGTATTCTTTTATTTTGAGGAGAAAGAACGTTTCTGAAGAATTTATTCAGTGGTGACTGTTAAAGGTGAAAATAATAATGTATATAATAATCCCGTCAAACATGAAGAACTGAACGAAGTACAGTATTTTCCCAGTTAAGTTCTTCGCTGTTGCCTGCCTAAATAAAGTTGTTATTAAAAACGACCACAACCTTTAAAATAATTTAATGTTGTGTATATTTGTTAACTTATTATAGCACCAAAATCAATGGACAAAGAGTATAAATGAATCATCTACAAATCAAATGATATAAATAAACAAAATCCTGCTAATAATTATTATGTATATTTAAACAAAATACATAACTTTATGTATGGATAGTTTACAATGTAAAACATACTGAAACATTACAGAGTCATAAATAGATAAGGTACATCGTTGCTTGAAATAATCGCAATATCTGTGGACACAAAGTGAAAATATCTCTGGCGATGACATGAAGACCGGATTCAGTTTTACACGTATAATAAAACTGCGTGGGTTTGAAGACTAGTAAATCCCTTGCCACAAACCAAAATAATCTTTTTTTATTATTAAAAATAAAGAGATAATTCTGATCTACTTCTCCGTCTGCAGTTTCGCCGGTGGACGGCTGAGCTCAAAGTTATTTCACGGCGTTTCTCTCGGCGCCTGAAGCGCGCAGAATAGTTGGCCAGGAAAACGGCAGAAGCCGTAACACAACACAAGTTGAGGATTGCGGAATCTCAGCTCTACGTTCCACAGATTAAGATGTGAGAAGAAAAGCCGGCGCCGACGGGTGGATTGAAACTCTTTGCGGGATGAAGCGAGCTCGCCGTTCTCTTAATGTGAGACGACGCGAGAGATGGAGCTACGCTCAGACGAGAGGACGTACATCTCCACAGCAAATCAAATCAGACTCACCTACAAGCATCCAATAGGGCACGAGAGTGGCGGTCCCAACTTATTTATACGTTGTGCGAGAAAAGGGAACGTCAATAAATGAAAGCATTTCGCTTTGTCTAACCAACACGTCGACGGCAGTCTCGTTTTTCTACTATATGGCGAGATCTTCTCTGGCGCTCTTTTATAGTCCCATCAGAACAAACATAAATTCTTCGAATTTTCCACAGTGGTTGCCCAAGGGTCATATAGAGGGCAGGTCATGCATTAGCAACGTGAAACCATAAAATTCATTTTCTTAACTTTAATGCTCCTTGCATTGCATTTTTGGTTTAATCCTACCCCAAAAGAGCCAAGAATGTCTTTCAATCACGCCATATTTTTTCCAAAAAATTTTTTTTTTTTTTTGCTCCTAAAATCTCATTTTTTCAAGTGTCAGGCTCCGTATATTGAAATTTTGGTTTAAAGCAATCTCAGGATGTTCATCAATCATCAAACTCAAGCGATAAGTCAGATCAAATCACACCGTTATGTCCTCTGATCCCTAAAAACTCATTTGAATTTTTTGCAATTCATTCTTGGTTTCAACCGCGCTTAAGACATTGAAAATGTCACCCAGCCACGCCCTTGATGCTAAAAGTTTATTTTTGGTGAAACTCTGTAGAGTGAGTTTTTTGTTTAAACCGATCTCAAGTGGTCTAGAATAGACTGAATCAAGAAAACAATCAGATCAAATCTTAACGTAAAGGCCTCTGACTATACAAACTCATCTTTTGTTGCTTTTAAGCCCTGTGGAATGAATTATTGGCTCAGTTCGACCTTAAGAGATGCTACAATGTCACACAGTTGTAAATGAATTGTGACGTTAAAACACTCTCAGACTCCCAGAGTGGGGTGGAAGTTTAACTGCAGAGGCCACATTGCGCAGGTGACAGAATAAGGTTACTAAATCCTACTTGGGGAGGGTGATCAGAGGATTTACCAGAGATGTTAGGGAATTGGGTTATAAAACTTTGATCAGACCAGTTTGAATATGGTGGTGTAGTTTGGGACTCAGATTTTGGGTATTAAACGTAGGAGTTAGAATCGGTGCAAAGAAGAGTAGCAGATTTGCTTGTGCAAATTATCGCAGGACCCAGACAGTAACCGATAAGATAAAGGAGCTGGATTGGGACTCATTGGAGGAAAGGAGGAGGGTGAAGAGAGTGCTGGGAATGTTGATGATGGCGAGGCTTGGGGCGATATTGGTGGAAGAATTATACATGGTGCATGGAATGGGAAAGATGACCGTGACCACAAACTGGCACTCGATTTCATGAATAAGGGAGTGGGAAAATTTTCTTTTGTGGATAAGGATGTCAGGGGTTGGAACAAATTACCAAGTGAAGAATTGAGTAATTTACCAAAAACACTGAAGGAATTTAAAATTTGTGGATCACAAAAGTTGGCGTGGAGGAATTTAACACTCTAATTATGTAAGATAATTAAAAAATAAAATGAAATAGGGGAAACGGGTTGTCAGGGAACTACCACCGGAGTGTGTTCTCCATCGCAATAAAATAAAATTAATAATAATAATAACCTTTACCGGTCTTAAAAATGACCTTCACCTATTACAAAGCTTTGGTGTATTCATATGAAGTTGTAAGGTTCTTTATGTTCTTTTTAGAAATGATATGAAAGATGTACTTCATTTTTGGTTATTCTTTACAATATTACATGCATCTCTTATTATTATTGTTATTATCTTCTTTTTTTTACCTTTGGAAATTTAAGTATACTACTCTTCCTTATGTTTCCAGCGTCAGATTAGTTCAAATAGGTTCTTTGTTTGACCCTTTATGTCCGTCACTGCTTTTCTTTCGATACCACCGCTGTAAATCAAACTACTATTAAAAATCATACCAAATGTACTTTAAGAAACAATCAACTCCACTTTCTTTATCATAA
The DNA here is from genome assembly GCA_031002005.1 of Vandiemenella viatica. Taxonomy (NCBI): domain Eukaryota; kingdom Metazoa; phylum Arthropoda; class Insecta; order Orthoptera; family Morabidae; genus Vandiemenella; species Vandiemenella viatica. The sequence continues at coordinate 15,618,401 of JARYHS010013630.1, forward strand.
TCGCAACATGAAACAAAAGTCTTCCACATATCTTATTATCTTCCATTTCCAATGACAATCAGTTACCTAATACAACTTTCATAATTCACTAATTTTATCACTATACTAATCTTCTGCCCTCAGGCTAATATTTTCCATTACAAATCCCCCCAGGATTTTTACAGCTTCTCCATTAGGATTTTTCATCCCCACGTTCTGTCATTTCATTTTTTCTTCAACTCCTTTTTTTCTTCAACTGTTCTCTTTCACCAAACATCTCGTATAGCTCTCCTGAAATTCTGTGATCTTATAAACTCAATGTTAATATTTACAATCATAGCTAATAAATAAAAAAAAACAATTTTTTTAACATTAAAAATCAGAAATGGTGAGGTTGTGTACCTCAAAAAGTTCACTAGGTGGCCTCGTGGTTACTATTCCTCTTAAAACTGTAGCTTTCCCATACCCGGTAGGATTACCGGGATATGTTATATGTTAGTGTAGCCACTACAGAGACGCATTCAGGTCATATGACTGTTAAATTTCCTGGGCACATATATATACATACTAGCCTGTGCCAACGACTCCTTCGGTGTTTGTAAAGAACGTTTATTGATAGCTACCGACATGCAACCACCATAGTGCACGATGGGAGACTCGAGGTTAATACCATACACAATCACCAGTGGACTGCGCAGGGTATTTATTGCCTCAAATGTCTTTGGTCGAAATATAAAAGTGCCCTCGGTCAACTACTTTCAACATTGATGTACAACCACCATAATACACGATGGGAGATTCACAGACACAAACACCAGTGACCTGTGCTAAGTAGTTGTGTTTGCAAATTGAAATATAAGGATACATGCTCATTTAGTCGAAATTACAATATACCCTCCGTCGTCCACTATGAACCACCATATCTCCCACACCACGATAGCTACCGACATGCAACAACCATGGTACACGTTGGGATACTCGCGGCCATTACCGCACAGAAACACAAGTGGTCTGCGCTAGGTAGTTTTAGCTGCAAACTGAAATATATGGACACACATATCTTTGTTAGAAATGGGAAAATGCGCTAAGACCACTTCCAACCACCATATCTCCCGCACCGCCATAGTTACTGACATGTAACCACCATAGTGCGCGTTGGGAGAGTCCTGGCCAAAACCACACAAAAATGCGTGTGGTCTGCGCTATGTAGTCATGGCAGCAAAGTGAAATATACGGACAGACATATCTTTTGTCGAAATATGAGAATGTTTCAGATCAACCAATTTCAACCACCATATCTCCCACACACCAACAGCTACCGGTATTCGGCCAATCTTGTGCACGATGGGAGATTCCATGCTACTAACACACACAAACACCAGTGATATGCGCTAGGTAGTGGAGGCTGCAGAGTGAAATATAGAGACACACACATCAATTTTTATAAATATAGTATACTAGCCCCAAAGCCCGTCAAAAATGACGGGTTTAACGGGGTCTTATGGTAAATTATTTCTCTCCAGTGGCTTAACTAAATAGAATTGTTATAAAACAAAGCTCATTGCAATTTATCGTCCCTTGTACTGTAACAAAAAGTTTCAGATGTCAGCTTGGTCCAGGTTGCATTTCAGCCTAACCACAATTTCCGGAAATATTGCCGCTGGAAAAGCAATGCTTCAATCACTCGCGAATTAATACATTCCCTGTATCGCATCATGTCAGTGTCACCATGCATCGCAATATAAACTTGATTTCAAATTTTCATAGATTATCACACCTTTCTTTTTTATTACTTGTGATGAAGAACGATATTAACGGTTGAAACAGATTACATCGGCTGAAATAGTGACCCCAGTGAAAACGAAGGATCCTAAAAATAAATCTTAACAACTTACGCTATGCCACGTAATGTTTAATTGTGGTTTAGACCACATATATCACGATCAATTTGGAACTTCTTTCATTCAAACCTTGTAATGATTCCAGTCAAAAAAAAAACCTGATAATTAATATGCCAATTTAAACCAAATACATACTTTTCTTTCAGTTTTCTGACAATTCATGGCATAGCAATTTCTTAATTAAATAGAAATGTTATAAAATAAAATTCAGTGTATTTCGTCGTGCCTTGTGCTGTAGCAAAAGGTTTCCGTTTCCATGCGGGTCCAGGTTGCTTTTCAACCTGACCATATACACGCTAAATTTGCCACCAGAAGAACAATACTTCAATCTCACGCATATTAATACATGTACTGTATCCCATTTTAGTGGAAATAATGCATCGTGATATAAATTTGATCAAAAATCTTCAACGGTTTTTATACCTTCCTTTTTTGTCATCCGTGATTCAGACCGATATTACAATGGTTGAATGGCTGTCAGAGTTAGATGTTGCTTAAATAATAGCCTCAGTAATACAGCTCAGTTAAAACAAAGGAAATTATAATAACTTTATAAACTTACATTATGCCACGTAATATTTGATTTAATTGTAGTGTAGGCTGCACAGATCGCAATAAGTGTGCAACTATTTCTATTCAAACGATTTAATAATTTCAATAATAGGACACATTTTTAATTATTTTGAAATAAAAATAAATAAATTATTCATGCTCCCTGCTGTAACCAGATTTCCGAAAAAGCACCTCACGTAATTAGTGCACGCCTCTTTACAGTTTGTCTTAGTATCTTTCTTATCGAGTGCAGTTAGTTTCATACACAGTCTCTTAAACGTCCTCAATGAAACTGCTGCACAACGCAAAATGAAGAGAATTTTACTGCATCAGGACTGGACACACATTGTGAAGACTGCAGCTTCAGAAATAACTTACCACTTCGAGAAATTGCTGATATACCTGTCTATTAATGCGTTCTCAGATTTTTTATATTATTGTTTCAAGTCTCGTCGACAAGGTTATTAGAGGCAGGAGGGGTTTGGAGAGAAAGAGGAGCGGAAAAGGCCACGGTCATTTTGAAGGAACCGTCCAGGCATTCGTCTGTAGTGATTTCCGGAAACTATGGAAAAACCGAAATCTAGATGGCCGGATGTGGGTTTGAATGACACGCCCGAGCGTTTCCGTTACGTAAACTTTTCTTTAACAGGAAAATAAAAAGTATACGAAGAAAAAGATTTTAAAATTTACGTATTTACTCCATTGAATACACATTGAAACTACAGTGTGAGAATTATGTGTATTTGTGGGTTGGTAGCTGCATGAGGTCGCCGAGATGGTTAAAGAATATCTCTGGAGTTGAGTCGGCAGTCGTGGGCAAGAAAGCGTTCGGAGCGGTTACGCTAAGGTGGTCTCGAGTGTTAAAGCCGGTTTTCCTAGAGACGTGTTATGCTCCATACTGAAGAGGAGTTTTGTGTCTCGCGTTTTGTGCGAAATGTCAAAAAGCACGGCAAAAGTGAGCGAAAAAGCTAGAAGAGTTCTGAAAACACAAGGAGAGTTCTTATTTAAGTTGATTTTATTTAAATTTATTTTTTTAAATAATTTTAGTAAACAATCGATTATATTATTGCTTTAACATTTTTACCTTCTAATTGAAAAACATGTTTCATAATTAATTCACCTGTGAGTCTGCATGATATCAGTGTTTCTTCAATCTGAATCATAACGGTTGGTGGTGAAGTATTAGGTGAATCGACTTCTCACTTGAAATCCTTCAGATTTTGGTAAAACCACCTGTGCCTGCTAGAGTAATCAGGTTTTGGGTTGGAAAATCCTATATGTATTGGGTTATATCTGCTCTGAAGGATTCTTAGATAGATACTAATCCCCTAGCAGATTTGTTAAGCAACAGCACACAGTAAGGAGCAAGTTAATAGTTTCGGGTTTGAATTTAATAGGAAGCAGATGCACCATACATTCTCTTTTAGGAGTAAGAGCTGTCATAATATCAATACTTTGGTTAGACCCTCCAGGACTTGTTCCTGAATTACCAGATGGTACGCTAGTGGCTTCAACAACCTCGCTGAAGTAGGTCAATTTCCATATCTGGAACTGTAAAATCTACATCTACAGACTGGCTGCCTCTACTCTCTAACATCGCCCCACCAAGTCACGGAAGACAAGTGGCTTAAAAAAAGGAATGGCAGAAATGATTAAGATATCCACACCTTCCAATTCATCAGGACTACACACATAAAACTCCAAATAGACAAAAATACAGGTATTCAAGGTGGAAGTTTGATCAAGTGCTGGTCCAAAATTACTTCAACATATGCGAATCACGGTGCGCTGAGTGGAAGAATTCCAACCCTGAAAAAAATGCGCTAATCCAAGAACCAACATGACATCCTCTTGGATTCAACCTTCCTAGAAAAACCTGGACGACACTGAACCGAGTGAGAACAGGCCACGGTAGATGCAACTACTGGATGTACAAGTGGGGAATGACAGAGAACCCTTCTTGTGACTGCCGTAACTACGAGCAAACCATTCACCATATCGCCATGGAATGTCCGCTTAGGAGATTCAGTGGTACAATGCATCTATTCACGAAGCAATCACAGAGGCAATTGAATGGCTGCAACCGTTGGAAATCAGTCTGTAGTGTTTAGTTCAATTAATTGTAGTAAGTGTTTTTGTATTTCTTCTGCCATACGAAATAAATAGGAGTGAAAAATATTCCGAAAATCGTGCACATGATCGTCCATCATGGAACATCCATAAACTACGAGGCTTGGTGTAGGGAGGGGCGGAGGGGTAGGCTACGAAGCTACGCTGGGCTACGGGGAGGGGGGGGGGAGGGAAGGAGTTTCCGAACCAAGCCATGTAGCTTTTTATTCATTTTATTTGCCAGTCAAAATAAGGTACAGAACACACAACAGCACGTAAATATTTATTTCCATGATTTAATTATCTCCGTAAATAATTTACGGTATTCTGATATGAGGAAACTGTAAAATATATCGTCTGGAATCAAAAAGGAAAATATCCGCGTGCCACGCGGGGAGGGAGAGGGGGGGGGGGGTAGAGGGAAAAGCCACGTCGGGCTACAAGTACAAGGGGGTTTCACAGGTGCCCAAAATGGAGCTAAGTAGTTTGCGGACGCTGCCTAATATGCTTAAAAACAAGCATTGCGATGATTTTACTTCTTCCTCCAACCATTTTAACACACTGAGACACTGTATATACGTCAACCGAATAGATCAACACGTTTCACGAGGAAAACGCTTTTACGCCGTGCAGTAGGTATATTTTGCACTCCTGCCAACGTGATTGGGGAAAAACCGGTTCTTGCTGCGCAAAATTCGAGTTTTTTTTTGTGGTTTTATACCTCGTCGACAGCAAGGTCATTAGAGGCGAGCTGGAACGGGGGACAAGAAACTGGAAGGAATTCGGCCATGGCCTTTTGAAGGAAGCATCCTGGCATTCGCCTAAAGCGATGTGGGGAAACCGCGTGAAAACCCATATCTGGATGCCCTGACGGGGATTCGAACCCGCGTCCTACCGAATGTGAGCACAGAGCGTTAAATAATACTCGTCGCTAGAGCTTGAAGATGTATACCGTAATCGGTTAACATCGAGATATCACCGTCGGGACGATGAGAGAAGAAGTGTGTGTAGAATGAACTTGCCTTGTGTGGGAGAGCGGACACACTTTCGGTGCTATTGCGAGAGAATGACTTGCCGTCGATGAATCTTTTGAAATGCGGGTAAGAACTGCACAGCTTCAACTATCTTAATGAACTTTAGCGGGGCCACTACTCACATAATTTCGCCTTGTATACACGAAACCTTCTTTGTTCCGTGATGAAACTATAATGTCTATAATTTCTTTTAGATAAGGTACGAGTAGTTGAATAAAACCTTTCCTGAACTGCGGACTGCGACAAGGGTGTACTTCTATCTACTTCACGTCTTTGTCTTTGATTGATTTCGTAATTCATTCAGCGTAGCTAACCCCATTGCCGACATGGAGACACTAGAATCCTTTACGGTGAACAGGAATTAAGGAAGCTGTAGGTGCAAGAACAAAAATTCGTGGTATATACATAGCCTGACTTCATGACTGTGAAAAATCATATTCATTAAGCCTCAAAAAGCGAACTACTGCCTTACATCATCATTCTATGCTAATCCTTTTGTTTCCCTTCGAAGAGTGTTTATTGGCGCAACAGTCTAAATACATTTTTCTAAATAAATAAACAACTCATTCTATGAATTGCATGTTTTACTCGAAATAAAGTATTTCCCCGCACTTTATGGTTAGGCTAAAATACTGTGCCCAAAAATAAGATATGACACTTTACCGTTATGGAACTGAAACCTATAAACGTAGATTTTTTTCCAGAAGCTAAAATGCTTCTTAATAACATGGTTGGTAGTGATTTTCCACAGTTTATTGATAAACATTTTTTAATTAAACACCGCCTGCTGACAATTGTTTTAAGAACCACGGTCGTTTCAGTATTGTTATATTCTGCTATTGTTTCAGTGTCCCTTTATATGTTTATTCACGCTTTATTGTGAACAGCGCCATGTAAAATTTGCAACACTGAAACCGGATCGGAAAATATAGCTCTGCATAAATGAACGGGGTCCTAATTTCGGGAACCAAATATTGATTCGTTCATGAATGTGGCAAATCATACAAATAAAACAGTAATAAATAGTTAATGTTATCAAATTGGTTTAAAGTATTTTAACTCCAGAACTACATTGCTTTTCATTGGGAAAGTAGTCTACGAATTTTATAAATTCCTATATATGTTTGAGAGACCTGTATACACGTTTATTTACTTACCGAAGTTCCACCACAGATAACGTAAAAACTTGGAGTATCATAGCATGGTTTGTCAGGATATTGTATAAAATTATTTGGATAGAATATTGTGATAGGCAACAGTACTATAGATGAAGCAATGCTGAAATTTTATAATCACATATTTATTTAGTGTGACTAATGACGCCTCGAAGCAATCTGGAGTTCTATTTCTAAGTGAAAAGAACACGGTCGCCTCAGTCTTGTGGTTAAAGAACAGTTTTATTCACACTTGTTAATAACTCAACTCAAAAGTAGTTCAACTACCGACTGATAGTTATAGGAAATTTTGGTACACTACAAATACTGTAAAATTTCTGAAGACTGCATATTCTTTAACCAAGTGAACGCACGAATTAACCACCCTTTTTTTTTTTTTTTTTTTTTATTTTTTTAATGGCATTTGGCAACGGAGGCCATACAGCCAGCTCAAGGTGATTTAATTGCTTTCAGTGTATAGACGCCACAGGACGGACAGGACATTCACACAGACACAACACTTAACATCCATGCCCGCGGCCGGATTCGAACCGGCGGCCTTCGGCACGCGGAGCTAGCACTCTAGCCCCTACGCTACCGAGGCCGGCTTAACCACACTTATATTAGTCAGTTCGTAACAACTCGTAACAGTCACAGAAATACAGTTCCTCTTCGCATTACTCACGGTCGCTGTTTCCTCGACACGTGAACGATGTCCGTCATTCAATTACAGTTGAAGGGCCACGGGGCCGGCCTCGGTAGCGTAGGGGCTAGAGTGCTAGCTCCGCGTGCCGAAGGCCGCCGGTTCGAATCCGGCCGCGGGCATGGATGTTAAGTGTTGTGTGATTGTCCTGTCTGTCCTGTGGCGTCCGTACACTGAAAGCAATTATAATTACCTTGAGCTGGCTGTATGGCCTCCGTCGCCAAATGCCATTAAAAAAAAAAAAAAAAAAAAAAAGGCCACGGGGAAGAACGATCATAATCCATTTTTCCGCAAAGTTGAGATTACATTTGGAGTTGGTAGCTTATACCAGGCAGTTTGTAACTGTGATACCATTCAGGCAAGAAAGAGCATAGGTCATGAGTTATAACAGCGAAAAGATTGGAGCTGACGGGTAATAACGATCAGTCTCCATGCACCATCTGTCGAGAATGATGAAGGTCACGTGGTCAATGACGTAGTTTTTCCAATAACAGGTCACTCCTTTATGGAGGGTGACAAGGATATGAGTCTTCTCAATGATAAATCTTACACCGAGACACCCAATGACTGGATGGACGTCATCAGAAATAGCAGAGTCAAACCAAAACCTTTCACGGTCATCAATTGTCAAATCTGAAACTTGGACAGACTAATTATATTGGATTTATGTTAAAAAGTGCCATATTTCTACATGATCAAAAAGAATTTTAAAGGTTGACGAAACGGGGACTAGATTCGTTATCCACACGCAAAATATTTTGGAAGCTACTTAAAGACTCTTTTTGTAGGGGAAAAAGGCATAGGAAGCAAGAAACCAACAAAATCGTCGAAACTAAGCTTATAATAAGGCTAGCCTTTTAGGTGCAAAGTAGTAACATATGCTGATTGTCTATACTACACCAACAAACATTTGAGAACGATATCATTCTATTGAGAGCAATGAATAAATTTATAGCGATAGGCTCTAATCTTGCAGTTATCTATCATTAACATTGCAAGAACAATAATATCAATGTGATTTAGCTACGAAACGTTATTCCAGGTTGTTTCCTATTTTGTCTGTATGTGCAACCGTATGCACAACTTGGTATTATAAAAAACTTTGAAATATTAGAAAATCAAATGTTCACAGCAGCATACACAGTGCAAACAGTCCAATGTTTTGGGGTTTCTATGGCCGCCAGTGGCCACCGCGCATGCGCAGTAGGAGACGAGTCTTTTTTTTATGACGTTACACAGATTTGGCGTTATTTCGTCTCCATATATTCCTTCCTCCATGGTTGAGACAGAGGGGGGGGGGGGGGAAAGAAAAGACGGACGGCGGATGCAGCTAGTAACAATTTAAAACGCAAAGTGCGTACGGCAAGTTGTCTGTAAATATATATATATATACTGCCACGGACTCTTTTGTAGATCTTGTTGAGCTTTTTATTTCTTTGATAGATGGCATTGTTATACACTTATTGAATTCAGCAGAAAGCGCAATCATACGCAAAGTTTCTCCGACTTGATTCACAGAATTCGATACCATTATACTCCCGTAGTAACAGGTCGATGTGTGATATACGTAAGCCTTGCAAGAGAACGATGCTACACAACAGTTTAAACCGTATTAAATTCCGTCCAGTGGATTTTTTTTTTTTTTTTTTTTTTTTTTTTTTTTTTTTTTTTTTTTAATTGCTTTCGGCATCTGTTGTATCTTCTAAGTATGGACCTACAGGACATTTACACAGACACACAACACTTAAACACCCATGCCCCTGGCCGGATTCAAACCGGCGTCCTTCGGCACGCAGAGTTAGCACTCTAGCCCCTACGCTACCGAGGTTACGAGCTGTCCATTTTTTTTAAAAAAAATAAAAGAAGGTATTTGGCTACAAGGCAACAGAGTCAGCACTATGTAATTATGTATTTCACAACTATTTACGGGTCCTCTCTGTATATAACACACATGGTAGAGCCGACACAAAACAAACACAACACGTAATTAAAACCTCCTACACCCGAGGTGGAACTCGAACCGGCGACTCCTGGGACGTGAGCCCACCACGCTGAGCTGGCACTTCAGCGGGAGGATAAGACTCTCTGATTTCTGGCATCCATACAGCGTCACTACTTCCGAACGCGGTGAATGACCCCGACTCCAAGGAGTGTCTTTCCATTAAATCCGCCCGCTGTTTGCACGGGCGATATTACAAAAGTTTCCTCGTGGCGGAACTTATTGGTATTCATGCGATATTGGGAGGCGGGTGAGCGATGTGGCAGATGGATTAGGACGCCGAACACGTACTACACACGTGGAGTAGGCTAGATCCCACCTGCTCGAACGGAAGATGCTAAAGCTGTTAAACTACGATCTAAATTTTCCAACCATACTTTACAGTAAAGAATCATACTTAACTTTCGGTTAGTGTACTTTAATTTTAATCGTAAATTATGCTAAAACACTTTATTTCACATAAAAAAAACAACGGTTGCTATAGAACTCTCTTCTAAGTAATTGAATCGTTTATTTCAGAAACCAGTCAAGCACCAAGTTTGTCGATTTTTGGAAAAAAACACAAAAAACTGTCTACCGTCAGACTACATGTTTTGGTGGTGACTTTGGTACTTTTTGCTGAAAGTAGTACATTTTACAAACTATTTTATAACAGAAATAAAATTTAGGGTGTTTTAATATTGTTGTAAATGGACCGAGGAAAAAAAATTTCTCTTTACTGGTTTCTGCAGTAAATCAGTGTCGCAAACATAGTTTTATACTATATTAATGCTCCATCCTGTTACGATTTACAAATAAATCCCCTATTTTTGTAAAAAAGAGATAAAAAAAATCTGAATTTTTAAAGAGATTGAGACTGCATTACTAATACAAGGGAATTACACAGAAGAAATAATCAGCTGCTCTAATCATCATGGTAGGAGTCACTCAATCCTCATAATCAAATTCCACAGCACATTCTGCCTCTGTAGAAGGCCATTGTAAAATGCTGTCATAAAAGGTTTCATATCCCACCACGTAAGATCTTAGTGCATTTATGTCTCGCAGCTTCTTGATATTGATGAGAACCTAAAGCAATAACGAAGGAATTAGGGCTCATATCCTAAACATGAATGGAGAATGGCCAAAACATATTATTTCAGATTGCACTACAATATTTTAGGTAAACCTTTGAATGAAAGAATATAATTACATCTAATACTAATATTTGTGCAAGCATCGATATTACGTACTCCAATTTGTGTATTGAAATCGATAGTGGGATTTTCGAACATTTAATTGAAACTTTTGTAAAATAAGCTTGTTTCTGCATGAATACAGTACTTCAATAAGTTATTTGTGTGCTTTGTTTAAAATCATTTTCCAAGGTTTATTTTGTGGATAACATCCCGGCGGAAATTGAAGATATTTTTATATTAACTTTTTAACTCAATATTGTTCAAACTACCACCTCCTCCAATATTTACCATTCCTTCTGGGTAATTCTGCATTTTTGAACTGGGAACCCAGCTGGCGTTTGAGTCTGTATCGCTAATCAGATACCAAGTATTTCTGTTCAACTGTGGTGTTGTGCTCCCATCAACGTAAAGTACATTCTTAACTATTTTTTGCGATTTTGATAAATAAAACACGGAAATCTGATAGAACGCCGAACGGTGGGGAAGCTAAAGAGGTAGTCACGTGACGAGTGGTTTCATGTATTTTTGTCTCCTCTTGGTGCAGAGGTTTTGTTTGTGGGTATAATACTGTAACGACAGAACGGTGTTTGCGAATGATTCAGTGAACTGTACCATTATTGTTTTGTTTTGACAAGTGTAACTAACGAATTATAAACTGTGACAACTGAATCGGAACGCGCTGCTGTGTGTGAACCGCGTCGCAGTTATACGGATGTTGTGGAGTGAGACTTTGCAGGTAAAACAATGCAACAATCAGAAGCGCGGGTGTTCACATTAAAATTTTTAATCTGGAAAAATGATAAAACTAAGGCATGACAGCGAATCTTTTTGCAATTATTTAAGCTGGGGAACACTATTCCTTAGTCACAGAAGGTAGTATTTCATATATAAATCTGCAAGAAGCCTGTGTGTCTGTTTGTTACTGCGGAAGAAATCTGAAAGCTTATAATGTAAGTTAAAACCTAAGGTATTTCTTATCTCTCTACCTCTCAGAAGTACTTCACAAGAAATGATCTTAGCCAAAGAAAAAAAATAGGCGTCACAGATGACACTGCATCTAAGCTAAACAAAAGATACCCACCAAAGATCATACTGCATCACACATAAACACTTCACTCTTTGAATTCTCTTAATATCGCTTTTAACTACGTAATTTTGGTTATTTATTTCTTCAGTTTTCTGAAATACAAAAAGTTAGAACACACAGAAACCTAAATCGAACAACTGCATCAAACATTAATAGTCAAATAGATTTTGATATTTCTTTACGTCAAAGGTTATAACATGGATGAATTCCTAACAGAATTTTCAGCTTATGTCGACACAAAAACTTTACGTTGACTTTTTCCTCTTCGTATTTGTTTTGTGAACAGTTAATAAGTTAACTTATTAATTTGTTTATGTTACATTACGTAAATGCATTCAAAAACAAAAAACTCAATAATAACTGAAGGAACATCGGAAATAAGGAAGAACCCAAAAGAATCGAAACTTAGGTTTTTTCCCTTTCTTCAGGCTAAATTAACATGAATATAAAAAAAAAAAGTAAAAAAAGAAGATTCCTTTCTCCTCACATCTCAGTCCTTTATTTCCTAAAAACAAAACATTGCTTTTTCGCTTCACGCGAAGAACACCATTCGCACGTTGGGACATCACTCTTAGTGAGTAACTGCGCATTTTATGGCTAAACTGGCCGACTAGCCGCCATTACCCGGCCTCGTTGGTGTTCATTCACTGCTGCAGTATTTTCAGACGCCCTGTGAGAAATATGTGTACGAAAATTCGTAACATCCACAACAGACGTTTCTGGAACACAGAAAAATATATAAAGTTTGTTAAACATCCCTTCTCGCCTCGACGGCAGGCATTATCTTGATGTGTTGGTAGGAGGAGATTTTACCTCACCATAGTTTTGACAGTATCAAACGCATGAATCACGTTTTGTTTCAGTCGGTGACTTATTTCTTCTTCAAATTCCATAGACTTTATTCGTTCGGCCTTGGATCACACTTTCAAACACTCGTGAGTTTCGTCATAGAATTGTGTGTGTGTGTTTTTTTATATTTTTAAACCAGCCCTCTTCAATCATTATCTAGAGAGTTTTGGTGGCTCAGTGGTTAAGGCGTCTGACTGGAGATCGAAAGGTTCTGGGTCAGATCCGTGTCTCAGCGGTGGTTTTGAAAGGTCTTTAACTCGAACTTCACCACTGGGACAGATTTCTGTGCAATGTAAAGTTGATAGAATGCTTTCGTGGTTCGGATTACATTTTAAACTGTATATCCCCTACAACCGGTACGATTACCGGGTTAGGCTACAAAGACACGAGAGAGGCACATTGGCGAACTAAGTACTCTCCGGGGTATTCATGACAATAATTCCATTTTCATTATTATCTATCTATATTAAACGATAATCTTGGTCACGAAGAGGACTCGAAGAATTAAATCGCTGTCACTGAGGGGAAACTGAGGACGCAGTGCATATAATAAAGGAGTGTCCCAGATATACAGAAGCCAGGCAACAGCTTCAGGACACAATTGACGTCAAGACGGACAACTGGAGAGAGAGGCTACTCCAGGATTAGAAGACATTCCAAGCCTTCTCGGAGTTCGCCAGGACTGCATTCACAATCGGAGACATCGAGAGAGGAAGAGCCGCGATGTTGCAGTAAAGAAACAAGAGAAGAATGGCGGACCACATCTAATCTCAAGAACAGAATCCTAAGCAAGACCAGAAGACAGTCGTGGGCAGATAGGAGCGAAGACAGGTCCGAGGCCACACCACTGATGAAAGAAGAGGGCAAGACAAGAAAAGTAGATCACCAGAACCCTGTGAAAGCAGGGCTCAGTAGCGCACGGCCATCCCACCTCGCCCAGGGAGTTATAAACTACCTGTGACGTGCATTGCGCTATAACGGACGTCCGATTGACTGGGGAGAGTCTTCGACCCCGTGTCACGGCAGCATCGCCGCCACGAGGTTCTCCGTGGGCACCCGCAAGGGTGGCTAAAGACGCTTCTCTTTGAGAGTCCGTACCTTCCCTCCAACGAATATGGCGGAGGGGAGGTGATTCTTCTAAGTTCCAATCCCAAGGCGGGGGTGGCTGCTCAGGTAGACAGATAGTCCGGTAGCAATTGGTGAGGGCAGCATGAGCTCCGCTTGCGTATGCCCGATGGCCCAATTTCGAGCCTGATAAAAGCGCCGCTTGGCTCACTCAGGGCTGCGAACACACTCATTGTACCGATGTCTTTCCCCAAGAATCTGGGCTTCCGTTTGGGGAGGCCTGGATGATGGGTCTGGCGCACCCGGGGGTCCCGAGCCCTCCCGATGCTTTTCTTGTATCAGTATAGGTGCAAGTTAAGGCGTTGGGGGAAATTTTTCTCGCTCTGGAGGGATGTGGTAGGTGGATTGAGCTGGAGGTGTTTGTTATAATGCCCCTTCTGATATGTGATGATAGGCAAATTTTGAAACCTGCTGGTGTCGGTATTGTAGTTATAGCAAGAGAGGGGATATTGCTGGGCATCGGAATTGGGTCCCTGTAGGGGGCGGTTGTAGGAGGCGTGCTGTTGCCGCCTCTGCCGTCCCCGAGACTCATGCACGGCGTCCACAGTCCATTCACTCTCGGTATTCGGGCTGGGATTCAGTGGAGGTTGCGTACCTGCTGGACGGAAGGCTATTGGGTAGTCAAGCTGCATCGTGGCGCACTACGGTGTTGGCCGCAGCTCAAGTCGATGAGAAAGCTTGCCCCGACTGCTCCAGTGTTGGGGGTGTCCTGGTGAACGAAGACCGAGCACCCCAGAGGTTTAGTGCACCTCTGCTGCCAGCGCAGCATAATCCTCGGAGGTGAATAAAGGGGTCAGTACCAAAGAACTCGGTGCCGCGTGGGGGTGGTTCGCCGCTCTGGGCTCAGGGGTGGCATCCCCTTTGGTGGGAGTTAGTCTCTTTGTTTCCATAGTAGGTCCTCTATATAAGTGGGAACTGGTAGCGCATGGGTTCACCCACTCACACACTAGACTCGTTCCTCACCCAGGTCAACACAGACGGAGACGCCCAGGATGACGGACGACACAGCGGGTGATACGGACTTCTCTGGAGTAGACGATGCTGTTTCCGAGAATGAAGCCATTTACCTGGAGGGTCGTCGAGAGAGCGATGATTTTGTGTACATTTTTTACTTCAAGCAGTCAAAATACACAGTCAGTCAGCTCAGACTGGCGACGCGAAAGCACAATTTCTCGTCTGTGGCACTGTGGGTCATCCATGCTGGCCTTAGGTACTGCTGGTTGGTACCAACAGACTATGAAGACTGCTTCACGACGCTGAGGTTCGAAGATTTTCAACACAATGCTCAGCTGATCCAAGATGACGCTGCATCGAGGGGACTCACGCGCCCTGATGCCCTTGCGACTGTTCCACTGGTCTTCAGCGAGGACTTCTGCGGGAAGAGACTTTTTCGCAGGCTAAATGGACGGCGCAAGAGACGTCGCAGGAAGCAACAATCTGCAGCAACTGATGGCTGGCAAGTCGCTGGTACCACGGACTCCACCATGCCTGAGGTGGAACATAGAAACGCCAAATCCGCCTGAGGATCCGGAGTCAGTTGCTGCAACCAAGGAGACGCCCGACGACCAAGCAGAGCTACAGCCGGAGGTGACCTCGCCCTCTAGCCCAGCTCAGGAGGAGGAGGAACCTGTCCCAAGCATTGAGATGGGACCGGTACTGCCGATAACAGTTCCGTTCTCAGGCAACTGGGCGGGCCTGTACGTGAAGCTGCTGTTAGCAACTGAGCTTCCCGTATTCTGCTGGCCAACGGCCGGGGGACTCAGGATCCTCGCATCATGCCCGCCGGACCTGGAGAGCGCCTGCAACACGCTGCGGGACATGGAGCTCTACACCAGCCCGCCGACACAACCACTCTCTGCGCCTGCAAAATGCTGAGGCACAGCCGAGGGTGAGGGGTAAGAGGGTTACCAAGAAGAAACCCTCTCCCCCCGAGCTTCGGCAATGCTTCAACTGCCAGCTCCATGGGCACGAGGCGAGGGAGTGCAAAAACCGGCGCAGATGCACCAGATGTGGGGCTGACCATCGTGCTGCCGAATGTACCATAGCCAGGGAAGAGGCTGTCTGCTGCAACTGCGGACTTAATCACGCAGCCTGCTTCTCTGGCTGTGAAAAGAAGAAGCAGCTCAGGGTGAAGCATCGCTCAAAAGCTGCCACGGCGCCCAGGAGTGCCCAGAAGGAGACACGCTCCAGCAAGCCACCTCACACTGCCAGACCGGCGACTACGCGCGGGCTCCATACGCGGGCCGCACCGCGTCTCCAAAACCAACCCACGACGGCAGGTCATCAAGAAGTATGGTACGGAAGCAACGTCCTGTAACGCAGCAGACCGGCCCTTCGTGCCGAGCTGAATCGATATCATTTCAAGAGGTTGCATCACCGAAGCAACCCTCGCCTCCGGATACAAGTACGCCACGACATTCGGAAGAAGTCAACACCGCTGAGAGTCCCGCCCAGTATGACACCCCTGCTTCGAATCGCCAAGAGGATTCCTGTTCGGAGGTGTCTGGAACGGACGACTCTTCGTGGATATCATGGTCGTCACCAAAAGCCGCTCTTGTCGACCACGATGTTTTCAAGAAAGAGGAGAACGTCATTTACTTCTACTGTGAGAGCGCAGGCAACAAGTACAAGTTCAAGCCTTTCACACCGAGGAAGTTTGAGAAATTCTATTACGCCGACGAGTCTCCCCTCCAAGTGCAGCTCCGAGTCAAAGCTGGGGAAATGCTGTTTGCGTGGGATATCCCTAGCACGAGCTTCAAGAAACTCAAGCAAACTCTCTCGGATCCGGCACAAGCACTTAATGCCAAGCCCATCATCTCAGAGAAGAAAGACTGGTCTCGCCATGTTGAACTACCACTCGTCCTTTCCAAGTACTTCAAGGAGGAGGAGTACTTCGCAGACCTCCTTCGAACGCTCCACAGCCCCCGGAGCCCAAGCAACAATGAAGAGGAAGCTTTGGAGCAAGAGGTCTCGCTAACGCCAAACCGCGGGGACTTCGTGCATCAGGAAAACATCATACATCACCAAGATCGTCCTCCGTCAAGAGAAGCCCAGCAGAATGAGTCCTCACTGGCGCATACATGCTCATGGCCAACCCAGCTGCTGGTCACCTGTATGAGCAATGACGACCTCCAAGAAATCAAGCAATTCCTAGAAACTAGGAACATAAGATACAGCATGGATCTCCAAGGAAGCACTCGGAACTCAATAACTGGTGCTCATCAAAAAGAAGCAGCTCCAAGAGTCACCTGCAACATGGATGAGGGAACACCCCAAGATGACAATTCCGACTCACTACCAGCACCAGACAGGAGAGAGCCTGAGGCAACCAAGTCCTTCGCCCTGGCCAGCAGCCAAATCATGGAAAGGAGAATACTGAACTCCAACAAGAAGCCACAGAAGCGGAGACCGATTGCAACGTTACAGCAATGCTTTCGCTGCCAAGGCTTCGGGCATCAAGCTTCTGACTGTCTCAAGCAAGTGCGCTGCGTTTCGCTGCGGAGGGAGTCATAACATCCTGGTTTGCACACGTCCACGTGATGCAACGCCGACGTGTGCAAACTGTGGCTCTGACCACGCCGCCAGCTATAAGAAGAAAGCTTCAAGCAGCCATCAGAAGCCGTCAACGCCAGCGCCAACCAAGTCACTCCCAACAAATTGGCAGACCGGAGGGACCTCAGAGATGGTTATCAAGCCACGTCAATATACATCCGTCGACCAACTCAAATGACCATCACGGGCACCAATGCTGTAATCAAGAGCCAAGACGAGCAAATCAACTGGGAAAAATTGTCGAGTTGTTAACACAACTGATTGCGGCAATGATCCCGAAGTGACCACTTGAAACCAGTCAACTATAAACAATAAGAAATATCAAAGGGTTTCCACACAGGCCGTAATCACTACGGTCAAAGCCGGTTTTCCCTCAAAGCGCACAATTAGCGAAAACAAAATCCACCACCATCAGTGAATCCACAGATAAAGCTACAAATCGTAGCGGGGCTGTAAAATGCCGTTGAGGCAGTGATTTAAAAAAAAAGGAGTTTTCTGAAGGGCCAGTGCAACACGCCTTGACTAGAAATACAGGATAGAAATAGGATAGTATTACCATCAACTCCAGAACTTCAATTACCCAGTCCGTCACGGAGCCCGAAAGGGCTACCGCGACTATGTCCGCCCACCCAACAGCCCCCAGCCCCTAAGCGCCAGCGCTCTGAAGAGGTGGGCGTGCTCGACATGGAGGCCGAAGAGGTGGCCTCTGTGCCGAACATTCCCATGGAGAATCGATTCGATGCTCTACAGAACCTTGACACTGCTGCACCAGATACCGAAACTGACAGTCAAAGGCCCCAACAACCTCGCGAGCCGAAGGTTCCCCCGATAATTGTTTACCACACGGCAGGGTACTTACAGACCGTGGCTGAGCTAAAGAAACAGCTCACTGGTAACTTGAATATTGCATACAAAGCCTCAAGCATTAAATACCAAGTATATAACCAAGTAGACTTCGCAGCCCTGAAAGCACACTTTAGGAAAAACAATATGCAATATCATACCTATGAGTTCGATAGCCGAAAGAAACCACTTAAAGTGGTGCTGAGACAACTCCCAATTGATATGGATGTAACTGAGATGAGGGACGAACTAGTTAGGCTGAGATACCCAGCTATAAGCGGCTCACAATTGACTAAATTTGATAAAGAAGCAAACGAGAGGGTTCCCATGCCCCTATATATGGTCACTCTAGATAACACAGAAGAGGGGAAAAAGATATATGACTTGCAGTTATTCCTGTACCTGAAAGTCAAGGTCGAAATATATAAAACTCCTGAAGGTCCCTCTCAATGTCACCGTTGCCAGAAATTCGGGCACGGTCAGACTAACTGCAGAATAAATCCTTGATGTGTAAAGTGCTCTGGGGAACACCTTACTAGTACATGTACAAAAACAAAAGATGAACCACCTAAGTGTTCAAATTGTCAGGGGCAGCATTCAGCGAGCTATCGCGGATGCCCTCTGTACAATAAAATTGTGCAAGCCCGAAATGCCAGACTCCAAAGTCAGAAAAGGAGAAGGAAAAGGAGAAAGCTGACTCCGGCGGGGCACCAAATGTCTCTGACGGGCAGCAGTTTCCCTCCCTACCACCTAGGGAAAACGCATGGGGTAAAAAGACAGACGAAAATAAGACTGAACAGACCGACAAACAGGACAAAACAGACCAAAGTAAAGACAAAAATAAGACTGAAAACCAAACCAAAACTGGGGGATTTGCTTCCGACTTTGCGGAGTTGGTAACTTTTCTGAAGGAATTCGATCTACGTAAGATGTTAAACACAGTGAAAACTGTGGTTACCAAATTACGAAATGCCGAAGGTATGTTAGAAAAGGGACTTATCCTCGCACAAGCCGCCAGTGAATTCTTCAGCGATGACGAGACAAAATAAGACAACACTAAATATATTAGCTTGGAATGCCAACGGTATTTCCAACAAAAGACTCGAGCTACTAAACTACCTTGAACAAAACGACATTGACATTGCACTCATCGGGGAAACGCATCTTAACCCGGGAAATGACTTTAGATTAAGAAACTACATCGTGACACGCACTGACAGACCGACGCAGGGAGGGGGCACCGCTGTCCTGGTCAAAAACAGGCTGGTCCACAGAGACCTTCCTGACGCACAAACTGGTGACCTAGAGCACACGGCTGTCGAACTCGTAGTAAATGGGGAACCTTTGCATCTAGTCGCAGTCTACAATCCGCCAAGGAAGGACCTCAAGCAAGAAAACGTGCAGGCACTTTTAGATAGGAATGAAACAGTAATACTAGGTGGTGACTTGAATGCCAAGAGCCAGATCTGGCATAGTAGACTTACCAATCGGAATGGAAGGGGTCTGCTTAGGGTGCTGCACGCCAACAGAAATGTTGAAGTGCTAGTGCTCGACGCACCGACTTACTTCCCGACTACGGCAAGATATCAACCGGATGTCTTGGACGTATTCGTTGTGAAAGGACTAGGCTGGCGGCGGGAAATATCAACCCAATGCGAACTTAGCTCCGATCACAATCCGATTCTTCTGTCAGTCAAGCTGCAAGAACATCAACAGCAAAAGACGTACAACAGCTTCCAAACTAATTGGGACTACTACAAGAAGACGTCTCGTTGCACCTCAAAGATCCACCCGCTCTAGACTCAACACAAAAAATTGACGAAGCTGTAACCAAATTCAATCTGGTTGTACATGAATGTACAAAGCAATCAACAATCAAAATTGCAATCACATACGAAAAGTCAAATCTACCAGACCATATCAGAACCTAATCACACTAAAAAACAGGATCAGGAAGAGATGGCAACTCTGGCGCGACCCGACTGACAGAGGGATGGTCAACCACCTAGTAGATGAAATCAGAGAGAATGTGAAAGAATATAGACATCAAGAATGGCAAAGAAAACTCGCAGCAGTACAAAACGACAACAAAAAGACATGGGCACTTGCGAAGTCAGTCAGCAAAACAACTCAACCGATTCGGCCTCTACGTGGACCGCAAGGGCTTGTGTACGACCCTGTTGGGAAGGCTCAGCTCCTTGCGGACACGCTAGAACCCCATTTCAGACCGAACGAAACAGCTGACGATGTAAGCGAATCTCACAAAGAACATGTTCTGAGTGTAGTAAACCGCTTGATCCACATCGGACCGCAGAATTATGTGCAAAAAACAAATGACGAGGAGGTGGAGTCTATCGTACGCAGTCTAAAAACCAAGAAGGCTGCTGGGTACGACAAGATTTCCGCCCTCCAAGTCAAAAATCTGCCTCCACAAGCCATCAGATTTCTAACTATGATCTATAATGCATGTCTGACTCTTAGTTACTACCCGAAAGCTTGGAAAATAGCCAAAGTTGTGGCTATCCCCAAAGCTGGAAAGAGCAGACTAAAACCGGAAAACTATAGGCCAATCACATTACTTCCAATAATTGGAAAAATCTTTGAGAGAGTCATACAAACTCGCCTCAACAGATTCCTAGAAACAAACAATATAATCATAGCGCAACAGTTTGGATTTAGAAAAGATCATAGTACAGTACAACAAGCTGCAAGGCTTGTGGAGCATATCTGCAAAGAAAAGCAGGCAGGAAGTGGTACTGCTGCGATATTCATCGACATTGAAAAAGCTTTTGATAGAGTTTGGCACGAAGACCTGCTCTACAAAATGCAAGAATACAATATGCCAGACAACTTAATACATCTACTGCATTCCTATCTAGTTATGACAAGGGAAACAGCACCTACAAGGACATTAAGGCTGGAGTTCCTCAGGGAAGTGTCCTTGGGCCTATTTTGTTCAACATATACGTCAACAAAATCCCGCAAACAACTGAGAGTTATCTGTCATTATATGCAGATGATACTACAATATATGCCAGTAACAGAAATTTAAGATACGCCATAAAGAAGGTCCAGAGACACCTAGAGAAACTGACACAGTGGTGTAATCTGTGGCGAATTAAGATAAATGAATCAAAATGCCAACCCATAATTTTCTCAAACCGCATTAAAATACCAGATATAAAACTGCACTTTAATGATCTGGAATTAAACTGGGTGGACCAGGTCAAGTACTTGGGACTGCGGCTAGACAAAAGGCTCACGTGGAGTAAACATATGGACGACGCGAGAAATAAATCCAGAGCAAAGCTAGCCGGCCTCTACCCCCTGCTGAGAGGCGACGGCCTATCCACGGCGACAAAAATCCTCCTTTACCGAGCGATTATCCAACCCACCTTCCTCTATGGGTCGGAAATATGGAGCATGGCGGCCGACCGTTATGTTAAAAGAATGCAAGCACTGGAGAACAGAGCGCTGCGCATCATACTGGACGCGTCCAGGTATTTGGACAATTGGGAAGTCAGAAGGGCGCTCTGCTTCCCAACTCTAACTGAAACAATCAAGAAAAAATCAGAAATCTTCTTCCAAAAATGTTCAATCTCCAAGCATACTCTAATTGCTGCAATAGGTGATGAAACAGAGGACATGCGAGACGTAAAACGCCCAAAACTAACGCTGACGCGGCACTTCAACATCTATCCCCCTCACCTCCAAATCCCCAAGACCACCAATAGTTTTAATTAGGCCCCTCAACTTTATGTGTAGGCCCCAAGATTTACATATTAATAAACAAAGTCTCCTCCCTTAGATGTAAATTAGGCCATTGTAATTTTCACAACATAAATAAAAGTAGAAAACTAACAAAAACAAATTTAAAAATAAAAATATTTTAAAAAAAACCCTCCACTTAGGATAAGTAAAATTTATAAATTGTAAATTCCCGTGTAAATACGCAGATGTATATAAACCCCTCCACTTGATCACTAAGTTCCCTTGTAAATATGCTCATTCCTCCATTAGTTAGTAGTCAAATCAACCAGATCAATTAATGTTAGGTTCCTGGCTATGAAAGGCTGATGGGTTTTGCCCAACCAGATTGACCAACCCGCAAGATAGGACATAACAAGAAACCAATTCAAAAGAAGACCACCGACACCAGTAGTAGGACAACTCCTGTAACTGGCAACAATCAACATAGCTATGCTATGACCGATGACGCTGTGCTGTGCTGTGCTGTGGAGGGTTCTGTCGGCAGCCAGCCGGCCAACATGAAGGTCGGCCACGCATGCCGCACCGGACCCGATGATCAACTGACGGCGGTGGGGACGCTGCTCATGCAGCTCATCACCGTCCTCATACCAAGAACGCCTACTAACTAGACTTCACTACAACTTCATGACTTATCACAAAAGCCAAGTTCAAAAAACCAGACTCAGATAGCAGTAGAAGGGTTCGTCCCTGGCGCTGCCAAAATTACAGTAGCCATGCTACAACAGATGACACTGACGATGGGTTCACCCGGTAAGGGGCAGCATCATCCTGTGAGCGCTGTGGGGACCTTCGGGCCTCTGCAGCGGGATCGTGCGTTACGACGGTGCTCTGTGGAGCTTGGACGAGCGTGTGTGAACTGTAAGAGTCCTGTCTATGTGACAGCACTGAAAGGGCAGCCGAGTGGTTGATTTGTGGACGTCTGATGTGGTGGGAATCTAGAGGAGATTTTACTAACCTCGTGGCGTTTGTGTAGCTGAAGAAATCTCCTGTATGTTGATACGAAGCTGTTCTGTCCAGTCTAGTGGGCTACTAAAGATGATGTTGAGTCAGTATTAATTTGACACCAGGTGATTAATAGGTTCGGCATACCAGGATAAGGAAGACTAGCTCGTGTTAAGTGGCTAGTTGGAAATCTATCGTGATAAATGATAACAGGCGGTTAACAGTTCACAGAATTCCATTTAATGATCAGTGAAGACTGTAGACAATACAGTTGATAATATGACCTACAAGAATCTGTCCGGGTACGCCTGCGAACGATGCTTCTGCATCTAATTGAAGATAGACTGAAGAAATAATGATTGGTTGAATCGACACTGAATGGCTAGACGGAATGTCTGGCCCCATGATGCTACGAAGGCCTACATGGTGTACAGACTGAAGCATAAGAGAGTTGGCTTAGCTGTTAGTTACCCATAATGATTCGATGAAAGCTACTCGCGGACTGAGAACAAGAAATATATCTTTACTTCGGAGGTAGATCTATTGACGTCATTAGGCAGTTCAAGTCGTTGCTGATGATTGAATCAACGCATCAGCAGGTTTTGTGAATAACAAGTCCACCCTGAGGTAGCGCTTACAACCTGGCTTGGCTGCCTCTAACTGCACCGAATATGACTTTTATTAAAATCTATGTTTATTATAAAATAAATCCTCATGGTTCATATACGACACTGAAAGAACCCGTGCTCACACGGGACACGAGTGTAATGTTGGGTGATTCGGAAGGGACCAATCCCGCGACCAGGGCGTAGTAAAGTAGTCAGAGATTTGAGGTATGATTCTTGAGGGAGGGGTGAATCGCTAGATATCCCCCATGACGGATTCCAGAGCCTATAAAGCGGCTGCTGGTGAGGTCTAGTGCTGATCAGAGATTGCAGCGATGTCTGTCACACTATGACGTCACGCTTCCCGCCTCCGCTGCACAACCAACAGTGACCGGAGACATTCGAGGTTATATATTTTTTTTTTTAAATTATGGTTTTACGCCTCATTGATGTCGAGGTCATTAGAGGCGGGAAAGGACTGGGGACAAGTAACTGGAAGGAATTTGGTCATGGCCTTTTTAAAGGAAGCACCCAGGCATTCGCCTGGAGTGATTTGAGGAAAGCCAAGGAAAACCCAAATCTAGATGCCCGGACGGGGATTCGAACAGCCTTCCTCCTGAATGCGACGCGAGAGCGTTAAAGACTTATCCACCACGCTCGGTTGCGAGGTTAATCGCGTTATTTACTAACAATTCTATTTTTGCTGAGCATCCACCAGTAAATCTAAAAGTCGTAAAAATCGACATATTAATTGTTGGTTGCTTTTTCTTTATTAAAATTCGTTCAATGTAGATTTTTGTTATACTCTCTGTACAGCGATCCCGCTGCTAAATAAGCTAGGAAAGATTGTGAGCGTTATTTGATTAACCCTCTACTGCATGAGTTTTTTTAGTAATTTTTTTTCTAACGAAAAAATGTACAAATCATGGGATATTGGTCTCAAATGACAATTAACTAAGAAAAACTATTGAATATGTATTATTTAGATATTTATTTCATATTTTAGGTTTGTTGCCATATGGCAACAACATGAGCTACAATGCAGACTTCCACAATATGATACTCAAGAGTATTGACACATAGGCTCACAAATATACTTTGTATCTATTGAAATAACAAAAAAAAGTAGGTTTTACAAATAAGAATACACATTATGTAATAGTCTAATCATTTACGAAGTTGTTTCACTTTTAGAACATCAAACCTTGCTTTATGTTATTGTTCTGTATGAAATTTTAGAAAGCAGTTTTTTGCTGTAGTGAGACAGATGCACATTGCGTTTCACGCATTTAACTCTAATTATTCCATTGCATGTAGGAATCTTGCATCTACCTTTCTGATCCATAATACGCAAATGTCCAACCCCATTTCTTTTTCAGGCAGTGCAGCGGCTGGACCTCTTTTCTTCTTAGCTATATGTGACCTCTCAATTGAATCAGATTTGGGTCTTCCTTTCTTTTTTATAGCATTTTTCCCATGGAATAAAAAGTTCTAGCTATAGCTTTCTTGAAATCTGCAAAATGAAGTATATTCTTGAAATGTCTTCCATTAGTTGCGGCATCCATTTTGTATAGGTACCAGGCAGTGGTGCAGTGATTATTACAAAGCTACGCTCATATTGTTGCCAAATGTTAACACACATAAAACATCCTTTCAAGATTATGTATAATGCCACATTATTCTAAAACAATGATTTTCTGCAAGTTAAAGATATCAGATTACCTACCTTATTTAAATAATTCCAATTATTCCTGTGTATATATTGTAAAAAAATATTTTGGAAAAGGCTCTTATGCACTTCTAAAGCCTTATGATCTCACCTAATACTTCTACCAACAGTGCGAAACTAAACTGTTGGGTACTGTGATGGCTATCATCTCTGGATTGCCATATGGCAACACCATGCATATATGACTGATTTTTTTGCAATTATAAATCAATCTTTAGTTTGTTGCCATCTGACAACACCATGCAGTAGAGGGTTAAATTTATACTTAGTTAGAGACAAAACGAGTTACCAAAATACTGCGTTCAACACGTAATTTTTGACGAGCTTTTAAGATATTTATATTTTATGTTGACATTTTAAGTCACTGTTATAATATACTCGTTCAAATGATTTGCTGAAATACTGATATAGACGTATCTACTGCGTTTAAATTTTTATATTAAATATTAGTTGCTTTTATTACTTATGTCACTATATCAGACACATGCAGATACTTCCAGTCGGTTAAATTTAGATCGAAATACAAATTATACATTTGACGTCTTCACCCTGCCCCCCCCCCCCTCCCTCTTGTCACATGATGTCAAATATTGGCGAAAGGTGAAGATGAAGGAGATTATCTGATTAAGTCATGTTCGGAACCTACCGAAGCTATAGCATAAGGTTTTGGGACCCCTAATTTATTTTTAATTTTATTGGTTCCACTGTTATGACATTACTATTTCAGTAGAAAATCCATCTGTACGCTGTGCAAACTACAACCGGAACATATACTAATTACAGTACGTGGAGTGGGAGCTCATATCTTCCTTTCCCTGAATTTACGGGAATTAGGTGACTTGTGTGTGCAGACGTGGTGCCAACTCCCTCCAGCGACCTACCAAGGTCCTTATTGCTTCCATTCCAAGAGGCGTCGCCGCTGTTATCCTTGCGAAAGGCGGACATGCCGGCTATTAGGTAGGTGGTCATAATATTCTAGCTGATCAGTGTAAAATGCTTGCCGTCAGCAAGGGCATGCAGCTTAAGTGTATATTTGTTCCTGAAATGTGTAGTCCATAAGACTGGAATCGGGGACTTCCCCATAATTCGCGTATACGGCTGCGGAAAACCGTGTAGAAACCACAGTCAGCACTATCGGTACGAGGGGTACGAGGTTCGAACCCTGGCCCGTTCTAACTCCACGGTCACAGTGATGGCTTGACTTGCGACTTATCATACTCAACTCACGCAAATTCCTCGAGTCATTAACAATCGATTCGGCCACGTATGGGGTGAAAACACTGGTTTCACGGTATTAGTGGAAACAACCAACAGACGGTTTTAAGATGGTGCATTCCGTTGCGAACGCACCGCGAAAATATAAATCTCATATTAATCTGGTAATAGACCATAATTCCCCAGTTGTTGAACAATAATTTTATAAATAACTCCGTCTACAAACAACTGTTTCGGTGAATTTTATTTTGTTTCACACACGCATTTCGCCCTTGTGGTGTAGAGCATCATCAGTGGCTGTAAATGTGTTTTTTTTATGTGTGTTGTTACAATTTCTATCTACAGTACATATCTTCATACATATACACAAGTATACACGCAATGTACTCACAGAGAAAGCGGTAATCGTCACATGGCGGTCTTGAACAGCACTTCATTCACTTTTCCACCAGTGTTCATTGAAGTTCCAGTTGAAAATTATTTCACGCCGCACTTGTTGACATAGTAAACATATTTCTGCTGATTTACACACGTGTTTCACACGGCTTGTTTTGTTTACCTAGTTCTTGTGTGTGCACTTACAGTAGTACTAACTTAGTTTTTGGTGCTATTGTATCTGCAGAAAAATGTTCACTACGGCAACAAGTGCGGCATGCAAACAAGTAGCGAAAGAATGTTCAACCGGAACTTCAATGAACAGTGGTGGGAAAGTGTATGAGGTCCTGTTCCAGACTAGCATGTCAGGATTACCTCTATATGTGTGAGTACCGTGTTTGCATATTTGTGTATATATCTATAAATATTTGTACTGCAGACAGTAATTGTAATAACACACATGTAAAACACATTAGCAGCCACTGACGATGCCCTACACCACAAGGGTGATACGCTTCTGGGGAATAAAATAAAATTCACCAAAACAGTTGTTTATTGGTGGAGTCATTTACTTAAAAAACCTCACGTTCTAAGCCCAACCCTACGAATCTAAGTGTAAAAACTCCTTCAAAATCTACTAAGTAGTTTTCATATTATGACAGATTGTAGGTAAAAAGGTTCAATGCGTGGAATAGGCTCTAGGTTTGAGCTCGAGTGACTCATCGTAGTGGATTCTACCTTGGATTCGAAGGCTTTCAAACCACAAGCAGCTCTGTTAAGAAATGTGTGCGTGATGCCCGGACAAACAGCCACAGTCCAGTTACGGAACTATAAATGTGGCTTGTATGAATACATATACGGCAGTTGACGTGTTTGGATTTTCTATCTCGATCTGTAAGGTCGGGACTAAAACTATAGGTATCTCTACTCAGTTTTCAATATACTATATATATATATATATACTTGACATAGGGCATAGGCTTATTACAGTGTTTACATTTGACGGAGTATTCATTCTTCAGTTGTGATTTCACGAATATCTCTGACGTGTATCATTTAGGCGAAAAGAAGATTTAATCTTTGGTTTTCCGTTGCCTTTCCCAGAGTAAAAGGGTTACTAACTGAGAGAATAAGTGATAATGAAACATTTCCCATGAATATAAGGCAATTCAGCAAACAAAATTGAAGGTAGTAATATGTTCAGTTATAAAAAAAAGCATTAATTTCAGAAATGAGATATTTCAGGGTGAGGTTCAGCAAGTGGAAGGATGGCATAAGTACTGTTGAGGTGAGATAATAAAAATGGAGAGGAAATATTTACTTCGAAACAGAAAATAAAGAAAAGTACAGAACCCAAATAACTATAATTGGGAGGTTAAACGATAAAAGAGGTTAGTAAGAAGAGAACTTAAAACACAACTGACGTAAGAGACAGCAATGCATGTCGGGATACTTGATACCAGTAAACAAGGAATTGGTAGCAGCAAAGGGCAAAGTTAATGACGATTTTATTAGGAACGTTATTGGTGTAGAATAGGGTTTCTCAAACTCATAGCTCCATGAACTCCTATAAAATTTCTCAGACACTGGCAATCTCCTTAACAAACTGGCCTTAAAATAAGTAAGTAAAAAAAAAAAAAAAAAACTAATACACTCAGAAGGAGCAATATGTTATTAATTAATTTGATGGATGATCTTCTTCCTTGTCGCAAGTTGAGTTGATTGTAGGAGCAATTTTGCTCGTTTTCAATCTCAACTCACCATGTTGCGTGTTGTAGTCTCGAGCTACCCAGTCAGTCGCCATAACGTAAATGTTATCGCTAACCTCCTACGTTCAACAGGTGAACCCCTAGCGGTTCGCGTGCCTCACCTTTAGGAGTAGAGGGATCACTGAATGATTCATCTACGAATATTTATGGCCGTGATAGAAAACTAAGGGCAAGGAAGGCTTTCAGACAATTATGGATATGACTGGATAAGATGGTGATTTCGACACGGCATAGACATTAAGTAACTGGTTCGATGAGACCATTAAGGAATATAGTTCATGAATCAGAGAAGGGGTGTCCGCATACAGGTAGAAATCTGCAGACTAAAAACACTACAGGAATTTAAATTAGTCCCAAAAATATTTTGAAGGAACTAAGAAAAATTAAAAATGGACTGATGTAGACAAATACAGGGCTAGTCAAAATGATTGCAGTGATTTCAGAAAATTACTACAGATTTATTGTTTGACATATACTTACAAGATTACACAGATATATAAACAAACTGTGGAAGTTTTTTTGAGTGTCTACAAATGCTCAATATGTGCACCTTTAGTTACTCTGCACACATCAATTCTATAATGGATTGGTCGTGCTGGAGATGCAGATCGTCAACTGATGTCATGGCCTCCTCGTTTCCCTGACCTAACCCCCCGCGACTTCTTTGTTTGGGGTTTCGTAAAAGACGCAATGTTCGTGCCACCAGTGCCAGTTGATCTGCCAGACCTGCGGGTTCGCATCACCAATGCATTTGCTCTCATCGACAGAATCATGCTGCATCGGCTGTGGGAAGAACTCGATTATAGGCTTGATGTTTGCAGAGTTACTAAAGGTGCACATATTGAGCATCTATAGATACTAAAAAAAACTTTCACAGTTTGTTTATATAGCTGTGTAATCTTGTAAGTATATGTTAAAAAATAAATCTGAAATCACTGCAATCATTTTGACTAGACCTGTAATATGATTAAGGAAATTTTAAAGATGGTGGATACGGCGTTGCACCTTATACTGAAATGATATTTCCATTGAGTCTTGATGCTTGCCGTTTTTTTTTTTTTTTTTGCTTTACCACTCGTCGACGTCGAAGGTCAAGGATCCATCCGAGAAAGATCAGGAGTCGAGAGGGTTGAATGGAGTTCCCGGTACAAGGTAGATGGCTCACTAGCGAAGGTAGGGTGTGGATATCCCTCGGAGAGTGGAGAGTAACTATGAGAACACAGCTGATACAATTATCCGGTTTACTGGACTCAGTCTCACAATACACAATGGCAGATAGCGGAGTGATGTTGCCACGATGGTCAGGCATGAAGAGAGTTCCGTGTGCGGTGCGCTGCTGTTAAGTAGACCCCTCTTAGGTCACTCTGCAGTCACTGTGGCGCTGGCATCCTGCTCGCTGCGTATGTGGCGCCATCTAGTAGCATAGGCCCGTACTCCAGATCCGACATATATATGCACATGTCGTGGAGCTCGGAACATAAAATTCATGATTTCTCATTAAGGAAGCCTTAGTCACGTATTTTATGTCTTAGGTAGATAGTGAAATGTATCACTTCATTTTTACTTCAAGAAAGTTATCAGATAATGGAAAAAGATATTGTTACTCTGTCTGACGCGCATATATATATGAAGCGACTTAGTTTCCTATAGACCCCCACGGCCAATTCTGTAGCTTTTCTGACCTTGATGACATTTCAGGGTCGTGGAAATGGTGTTCACTGCAGATACAGAGTATGTGAACTTCACGGGTCAGTCTAGTTCAGATTTTTACCTCCTGGAACAAATACAGAGATCAAATTTTGTGTTAATTATACATATTTGCACTTGAAACTAGTGCTATACAAGATGAAATATGAAGATTCACGAGGCAGAATAAGACACTAGAATGCACGGTTATTCAATAGTGAGGTCAAAAACTTCGAAAATGGAAAAAATTGATCCTTGACGTTTCGACAGTTGTTGCGCTTACGTCCTCATTGCGGCTTTCTCTGGCTAGAAATCCTTCGCTGTTTGATCGCAGTTCTCTCCCTTCGGCCGCTTAACCCACTAGTCCTTTCACAATAATACGACGTTTATTCCGTTCTCAGATACTTGTTTCAGTAACGTATTGCTAATAATTGCAATAAAAGTATCATAGTTGTTACCAGATTTTAACACAAGTCTAATCTCGACCTCTCCTGATACTAAAACGCTGAGAATCTATGAGTTTTAATAAGGTGCAGAGCTCATTCCTGACATCGCTAAGGTGGTTAAAGGTTAAGTACTAAACAGTAGATTAATTTACCATTTCTAAACGGTATACGTTATCTTATTACACATAATTCTAAATTGAAGATTAAGTACTGAATCTGGGAACTTCATTTTTTTTTCGTTCAAAGGAAATCTCTTTCCAAAGGTTCAGCTCTTAATTGAACCTTAGTTATTTAAACCAGGAAACATTTTCATTCTATTACATATTTTGATGGTTTACTAGCTAACTAGTTATTTTATTCAAGCCTATTTCCGCTGCTTATTAACATAGTAGTGACTCATCAAATATTTTTTTTTTCTCAAGGCCAATTCTGCGTTACGTTCCTGGTCTCTAATGAAAACAGGGATTAGAAATTTAAACTTTTGATTGAAAATGTTTAGAAAGTAGATGTGATGGTTTTGAGAAATCATAGCGATAAATTTCATCTCCCGCTTACCGCGAAAGGTGAACATTTCTCCGGCATTATCCACTAACGACAGTTTGTATAGTTGTTGGTTGAAGATAATGTCGACCGAAGATTTGATACGAGTCGATAAGATGTCCTCAATTTCCAATTCACGTAGTGGTCATATGATTATACTCACCATCATCCAACTCGTCACTTGAACACTGGCATTAGTTAAGCTACTTCTCACAGGCGAAAGATAAACGTAATAGGATATGAAAAGGGAGTAATGATAGAAACTTTCAGTGTTGCCAACCGTAGCGGAATTCCGCTACGCGTAGCGGAATTTTATCCCTCGGGAGACAGAGCGGCGAAATGGGCAAATTATCGAAAACGTAGCGACATTTTGCTATGTTCATTGCTATAACTTTTGAACATGAATTTATTAAGGATAAACATTCATTTTGTTAATAATGTCTTCTCTGTAATCTAAGGCAACCAAAATAAATCATTACCCACCCTTACGGAAACTAATAACCAATAATAACAAGACAGATTGGTTGTTAATCCCCGTAAGTGTATTTCCCCTCTCTTCACGTAGCGCCTATATGCTTGCTCCTCGATTGGTCTAAATACAAGTTTGCCTCAGCCCTCAGCAAAGTTGTTTTGGGTGCGAAAAGAAGTGATCTGGTAAAGCATAGTGAAAGTCAAAGACACTTGAAGAACGTGAAAGCCATTGACAACACAAAGCAGATTTCTCAGGTAGTTAAACTAGATTTTTTATTTGTACCACGTGTGAGTAAATAATCGTGGAGCTTAGCGATTAACGACTTAGCCAGGGGCCTCTCATTCTGACGGCCACGGTTTGAATACCGGTGTCTGTTGATGTATAATTTACAAAAAATAATGTGATATCAGAAGGGTGATTCGATCTGATATACCAGAACTTCTCATAAATTGCTGATATTATAGTTTGATATTACTTCAATTATTTGAATTACATATACAAACATAGTGCTTTTCTTTCCTTTTTTCTTTCAGATTTTCAAACCAAAGACAGAAGAAACTGAAGCTGATATAAGATTTAATTTATTAGTTGCGGCTGGTAATCTTGGTTTCAGTGTGGTCAGTCATAATGTTGAAGTTACAAAATAAATTTTAAGGATTCAGCCATTGCGAATAATGTTCAACAAAGTCGTACAAAGTGTAGAGCTATTAAATAACTGTGAACGTTTTCGCGGCGGCAGCACTGTAGAAAACACTCTCGGGACGCGGCTAGAATCCCGAGAGTGTTTTCTACTGTAGAGCTATTATTCGAAATGTTCCATCATCAAAAATCGAGGATGATGTAACTAAAGAACTTAAATACAATGCTTTTTCGGTCCTAATAGATGAGAGTACTGATATCAGTAATAATAGGTTATTGTGCATTTTAGCAAGATACATAAATATACCATGACGAAGCTAAGACCCAACTTCTTGACTTAATCCCCACTTGCAGTGGTGATGTTAATGCTAAAGAGCTTTACAGACTTTTCAGCAGTTTCCTGTCTAATTTTGAATTAAATGTTCACAATTTGATAGGATTTTGCTCTGATAACGCCAGTGTTATGCTTGGTAAAAATTAATCGTTGAAGATCCACATTGTAAATGACAATCCAGAAGTTCTTGTATATGCCGCTCAGCACATCTTGTTGCCGTAGCAGCATCAAATGAAATTCCTACTTATGTTGAAGCCTCGTTGCACAATATTTATAACTATTTTTCCCGTTCTCCAAAACGACGATGCATTTTGGTGGAATTTCAAACATTTATGCATCCTTCTGAATTAAATATCTTAAGTCCAAATAAGACTGTCGAACTGTGTTGGTCGTATTCTATAACAATGGAATGTACTCGTTGAATTGTTCAGAGATGCAGCATTTTAGGACAAAAATCCAGTGGGCAACATGATTTTTTCAGGTCTTCAAAATCCTTATATCAAAGCGTACCTTCACTTTTTGAGTGATATCGTACCTACCTACAATCAGTTCAATGCCATTTTTCAGTCACGGAAGTTATCCATCCAAGATCTCTATTCTGAAAGAAGAAGATTTGTCAGAATTTTTTCTACGAACTTTGTGAAACCACTTCACTTTAGTAGTGAGAACAACTTAGATAAATTGAACGTGTTTGATCCTCACGTGTTACTCCCTGTAGAACAAGTAAATGTCGGGGAACATACTATGAAAGTGTTATCAGAGTGTAGTGAAAGGGACAAGGAGCAATTCAGACTAGCCTGTGTCAAGTTTTATCAAAAATGTGTCGGCGAATCTTTCAAAAGATTACCGGTGAAAGACAACCTCTTTAAGAATATGTCATTTCCTGTTCCAAGTAATGCACTGAGCCAAAATGTTGAGAAAAAGTGGGACATTTGGAAATTGCGACGAGATTTGAATCTAAAATAAACAAACAGGAAGAGCTCGGCAAGCTTCCATACTATTTTTCAGAAGAAGAAAAGAAGAGTTGTTAAAGTTAAACGGTGTTGTTAGTTTTTGGTGTGCGTTAAGTAAAAACATAACTTTTAAAGGAGAGTATGTTTTTTCAAACATTTGCAAGTTAGCAAAATTGCTGTTAGTGTTACCGCATGAAAATGCACAAGTAGAAAGAGTTTTCTCTATGATGGATGATATAAAGACCAAAAAAGGAAACTCCTGAAACCTCAAACACTCAGTGATCTGCTAAGAGTGAATTTAGATTTACAAAATAAATACAGTTGTTTGACCTATCTAATTACCAATGATCATCTTAAGCAATTTGGCAAAGTTATGTATCAGTTTAAAGAAAGTGAAACTGAAAACTTTGCCTCGTTTGATGAAGACGGATTGTAGTTAAACTGTTATTATAGTTTTGCCTGAAATGATTAGTAAGCAATGTGGGTATAATGTCAAATAAGTTAAATAATTTATTCCTTCAATATCGTCTTTCTTCTGCACTTATGTAATTTAACTAATTAACGAATTCTGTCTTATTTTGTGAAATATTCATTGGTATGATAAAAATATCGCCGTAAGCAATAACAACTGGTGCTCACATGTTTATTCAGAATTCATGTCTAATGTTTAACAATAGATTTCATCATGACAGGTAGGTTTTATTGATGTTCTTTGCAATAATGATTTACTTGTAGCGGAATTTCGATAGCCGTAGCGGCATGTAGCGGAATGTAGCGGAATTCTGTCTTGCCCGTAGCGACTTTCCGTCTTTCCGAGTTGGCAACACTGGAAACTTTAATGTTTAAGAAAATTTTATGGTTCTGGATGGGATCATTTTCAATGGAAGAAAAATTAAGAGTGAGCCAGAGAATTAAAGAGTAATGGCGACGGGAGCAAGGAAACTCAGAAGAGGAAATGAAGTTTCGTAGTCGTAGTCCATGGATGGCTGAAACGAAAAGCAAAAATAATAAAAAATATTAAATTACTACTGCCCTTATGATGGTAGATGTTGAGGAATGTTGATTCCTTAGTTTCTTGGCGTAATATTCATTACAATGCAATTAAAATTTAATCGCTCGTGTAAGAAACATGGTTACAGGAACGGCAGCGATCTCGAAGGCCACGAGTTCGAATCCCCGTACAGTCATACAGACATCGGTTATTAATTGTTTCCTGAAATAGCTCCAAGCGAATGCCCGGATGGTTTCTTTAAAAGGTCATAACCGAACTCCCCCGCTTTCCTTGCACGTAGTCCTTTCCATCATTTAAGTTCCTCGACGTCGACCACGCATATAGTTTTTCTTTTTTCATTCCATTCGAGTTGGGAGTCTAAACACATTCGTGTTAACAGTCCAGAAGCTGCAATCACTGCAAAGTAATAAGAGGCTCTCGTAAGGTTATGCCGTCACTCAGTGAGGAAAATGGGTAATTATCAGAAACTAGCGTAGAGAAAGCAGAAATTTTGAATAATGTATTTTAAAAAGCTTCGACGGACAGAAAACTCAGAGGAGATTCCGATGTTTAACAATCGTACCTACAAAATTATGAGTGATCACGTTCTAGATGTCGAGGGAATAACTAAACTATTTACGAATGTAAAATCCAATAAGGCTCCCGGACCAGACTGGTATTCCTACAAGATTCTACTCGAGGTACGCAAAGGAAATTCCACTGTATTTGATGAAATTATATACCGCCTCCTTGGATCAAGGAAAAATACCAGCCTAATGGAAAACCTGCCATCGTAAGTCCAGTGTTTAAAAATAGAAATGTTAATAATCCTCAAAATTATAGGCTGATCTCGTTAACATCAATAATTTATAGGATTTTAGAACACTTCATCTATTCAAATGTCATGTGGTTTTTGGATTAAGGTGAGCTTTTAAATCCAAGTCAACATGGATTCAGAAGAGGCCGATGCTGCGAAACACAACTTGCATCTTTAATTCACGACTTGTGCCTTATTACAGATCGGTAATCCCAGGTTGATTTAGTTCTATTAGATTTTAAAAAAGGTTTAGACACTGTGCCTCACACTATGTTACTTAGGAAACTTCGTGGTTACGACATATCTAGTCAAATATGCGACTGGGCTGCAGACTTTCTGAAGGGCAGAACACAGTGTGCAGCAGCAGCACACGAAATTACTGTCAACTCCACTGGAGTTGACGGGACTAGAGTAGGGGTGCCTGTCATTCTGTTGATGACATCTTCCCCTGCTTTTACAAATTGGTTATAATTATCATTACATTTTTAGGCATTGGCTTTGCTTTCGTGCAATTGATTAACACATTGTCAGAGTTATATGTTTGCAAAATTATCTTATGGTTATTAGTACTTTAAAATTCTTATATACTAGGTCCACAGTTGTGGAACAGATTGTAGTCAAGGATCATGCGTTTCCACTCTTTGACACACTGCACTAGATAGTTCACACGGATTTCTGCGACAGGCGGGAGGGAGGGGCGGGTGTACTTCTTTTCTTTGACTCACTGCACTAGATAGTTTCACACGGATTTCTACCACTGGGGGGGGGGGGGTGCACTTCTTCGTCGCTGTGTTGAGCACTAACCTGGATCGAAGATCGATTTTGGTCTCTTGTGCCTCAGCCCCTCGGTGTCGTACTGGCCCAACTCGTTGATCAGGTGGTTCCTGCATGACGCTGCTTTGGTGAAGAATTTCTCCGCCGTGGCTGCCATCCTCGCAGGGAGTGTAGGTACCTGCGCCAGCTGGTGCAGGTCCGCCGTTGGAAATCTTAGTGGGAGATGCAGTGCTCTCTTCAGAGCTCTATTTTGGAGCACCTGCAGCTTCCGCATGTGGGTCTTGGCGGCGTAGGCCCACACTGGGCTGGCGTACTCGATTACTGGGCGAACGAGAGCCTGGTAGACTCGGACACCGCAGCGTGGAGGCAATGATGAATTGTGGTTGAGAATTGGGTACAGAACCCCCAACCTTTGGTTGACCCTGCTCCTGACGTCCTCGATGTGGTGCCGCCACGTCAGTCGCTGGTCCAGGGTAACGCCGAGGTAGCGTACGGCATTCTTTTGGGGGATCTGCTCCCCAAACAGTTGTAGGCCCAGCCGTGGTGGTAAGCCTCTTCTGCAGAAGACCACCGCTTGGGATTTGGTGGTGTTAATCTTCACCCGCCACAGGGTCGCCCACTCCTCTAGCTCGTCCAGCGCTGCCTGTAGGCGTTGCCAGATGACCTGTATGCTCCATGATGATGTGAAGTATGCAGTATCATCCGCGTAGAAGGCTGACATAATGTATATCGGTCTGGGGATATCCGATGTGAAAATGATAAATAGCACCGGCCCCAGTACCGATCCCTGTGGCACCCCTGCTCGGATTTTCCTCAACGTGGACAAATAGCGTTCGACCTTGACCCTAAATTTCCTGTTAGACAGGTAACTTCTTATGAGCAGCACGAAGGGTTTTGGTATGCCGGCTGTTTTCAGTTTGTGTAGCAAACCTACATGCCACACGGTATCAAAGGCTTTAGCCACGTCAAGTAGTACCAAGCCGCAGTACCGGCGTCTGTTAAAGGCGTCGGTCGCTTCTTCCACCACTCGCATCAGCTGGTGCGTTGTTGAGTGTTCTGGGCGGAAGCCGAACTGCTCTGCGGGGATTAGTTGCAGCCTATCTACATGGACCATCAGTCGCCTCAGGAGTAGCCGCTCGAATACCTTGGAGACAGCTGGCAGCAGCGACACGGGCCTGTAGTGTTGTGGGAAGGTGTGGTCCTTCCCAGCCTTGGGTATCGCCACAACTTCTGCCTCCTTCCAGCCGTCTGGGTACTTCTTCCGCCGGAGAATTTTGTTGAAGAGGTGTGCTAGGC
Organism: Vandiemenella viatica; assembly: GCA_031002005.1. Taxonomy (NCBI): domain Eukaryota; kingdom Metazoa; phylum Arthropoda; class Insecta; order Orthoptera; family Morabidae; genus Vandiemenella; species Vandiemenella viatica. Next base: position 15,655,820 of record JARYHS010013630.1, read on the forward strand.
TCTGGACTGCAGCTGGAGGCAGGTGCTGCAGAATGAGGTTGCTGATTTCGTCATTTCCCGGAGCTTTGTTGGGCTGCGACCTCCTCACCACCTCTATTATCTCCCTGGCGTCAACCTCGCCTATCTGCTCGTCGTCCTCTTCGTCGCTGGCCAGATATTGGCGCAGTTCGCGGTCGACTCTCCTGATGTGTTCGTCGTCATATGGCTCGGCCACAGGACGGAAGTTTTCCTCGAAAACGTCAGCAAGGACATTTGCTTTCTCCTCAGAGGTGTAGACCAATCCTTGCGGTCCGTGGAGAACAGTAGTACGCCTTCTCGCCCTTATAAATCTCCTCGTCTGCTGCCACGCGGTACCGTCCTCCGTCCGAAGCTGAGCCACCCGGCTGTCCCACTGGTCGTTCCTGTACCTTTCCAGTTGGGCCTTGACCTCGCGTTGCAAGCGATTTAGCAGCCCCTTGTACACTCGGTCCCGCGTCTGCTGCCAGCTCTTCCTTGCCCTATTTTTGTCCCTGATGAGGTCGAGTAGCTCTTGGGGAAGCTGGTTTCCCGGTTTTCTCTTCCTCATTGGGGCTGATTTCTCTGCTGCCCTCAGGGTGGCTTCCGTCCAGCTTTGCAAATGTTGGTCGATGTTTCCATTTTCGTTACCGCGCTGCAGCTGTTGCTCCATCACCGGTTGGAGTTCCTCCTGGAATTGGGTCCAGTTTGTTCTCCAGTAGTTCCGGCCGCTCGTCTCTTCGCTTTCCTGTCCCATATCCCAGTCCGCTAACACCGGGTTGTGGTCTGAGGATAGCTGCGGGACTGACAGCAGCAGTGGCCTTGCGGGTATGCCGCGCGTGATGTACACGTCTAGAACGTCGGCACTGTATCGTTCTTGCGTGGGGAAGTACGTAGGCTTCTCCGGCGCCCAGACCGCCACCCCTCTCCTCTGTGCCTCCCTCTGCAGCACATTGCCACTTGCGTTGGTCACCCGGCTATACCATTCGCGGTTCTTCGCATTTAGATCACCTCCAATGATGAAGTTCCCGGGTATGTTGCTAAGGGCGGCCAAGTCGGCGGTGGAGATCGTTGCCCCCGGCGGGTGATAGGCCGCAATCATGGTGATTGGGCCCGTCGTTGTGTAGATCACCACCGCTGCGGCTTCGATCGTAGTCATGATGGGAAGCGAGGTAGCATGGTGTTTCAGCGACCTCTTCACATACACGGCAACTCCGCCTCCTGCGGTTGGTCTATCTCTGCGGTACGATAAAAAGTTGGGAACCGTGACGCGTACTCCTGGCTTAAGGTGCGTTTCACAGACCAGGCAGACGTCCACCCTTTCATCCCGCATAAAGTTCTGGAATTCGTTGTCTTGCTTCTTTAGTCCATTAGCATTCCAAGCGCAGGTTCTGACTCCTTCCAGTGGTCTAATGGCCATCTTCGGACTGTTGACCTGCGGTGGATTGAGTAGCACTGTTCTGTCTCGCTGTCGTGTTGTTCTGTATCGCTGCCATGACGACTGTCTGCAAGGTGTTTGCAATGTCGCTCAACCCCTGCACAGCTTCAGTCAGCTGTTTCATGACTGCCCTTAGTTCTGTGCCAGGTGCAGCTGCTGGGTCCGTTGCTGGCTTCTTGTGGTTCTGCTTTGCTGTTCCTTCATCGGTGGCCACAGTCGTGATTCCTACTGGTTGGCTGCTCGTCATTGCTAGAGGCCGTTGGTCGGAGAGTTGTATAGGTGCTTCCCGCCTATTTTTGTTGTCACCAGGCTTCCTAGATGCTCGCCGCTTTGCATCCTGATACCCGGGGCAGCCTCTGTAGGAGGCTACGTGTGGGCCTTGACAGTTCGCGCAGGTTGGCTGCCCTTCTCCTTTCTTGAGTGCGCAGTCCTTGGCGGTATGGCTGCCACCGCACCTGACACACGCCACTGGCAGTCGACAATGTCGGCTAACATGGCCGTACTTCTGACAGCGGTAGCACTGTAGAGGACCTCTGTCTGTCCTCTTCTTTTCGAGGCTTACAGGTATTTTTAATAGGCTATCCAGCTCCATTATTGGCCTATTTTCCAGTGTGTCCTTCAGGGTGACCATGAACAGAGGCATCGGTCGCTCCTGTAGATTTCTGGCTGGGTTGGCTGGGACTCTCAATTGCTCTACAGATTCAATTTTAAATCCGGCATTTGTGAGCCCTGCCTGGACTTCTTCAGTCGGCAGCCACAGTGGGAGTCCTCGAATGACTAGCTTGGTTGTCTTGTCTGTGGCCAGTGGGAAGGAGTAGAATGGAATATTCTCCTCCTGCAGATATGCTGTAGCACAATTGTAGTCGTCGACGGTTCTTAGTCGGATCTGCAGCCCGTCCGCCGAGGGCTTGAAGTCGAACGCTTGCTGGCAGTGGGCCTCGAGCTCTTGCCCAAAGAACGCAATGTTCCCTTTTACTTGCGCGATGATGGGCGGGATGCGTCGACTGTATCCCTTTGGAGCTTCCAGAGGTGTTGGTTCTTGTTGGCTCTCGTGCTGCCCAGCGTCCAGTACTTCAAAAGAGTTGGCTGTATCCGGGCCTGTCGATCGGATCAGTTGCTTAGGACGAGAGGTCTTCCGTGGTATCCGCCAGCCTTCCTCCGCACCGCCTTCTAGAGTGTTGTCTTTAGGAGCGGCTTTGGTCTTTCTTGAGGTGGAGGCTGTTGGCTCGCATTTGCTACTGCATGGCTCTTTAGCTCGTATGGCTGTCTGTTGAGGACTTGAGCAATTGGCTAGTGGGCGGGGAACTACTGTCCTACCGACAGCCCGTTGCTGACCGCTCTGGTCTGCGACCGGCGGTCGACTGCGCGCTTGGGGCCGCTAGCAGGGCGAGGTGTCCTTCCAGCGCCTCGCGCCGTCTTTCCTGTGCCCCTTCGCCTGGTGCTGGTTGGGAGCCGGGAGACAGCTCCCGTTGCTTGCTGTCCGCCCTGCGGGCGAGCAGCGACTGACAGCTCACTGGCGGGTGCAGCCACTGCGTGGCCTCCCCCTCCGCTCCCCACCTCACCCCCACTCCGGGCTGGGAGCTGAAAGTCACGCTCGGGTGCGACCGTCCCGGCCTGCTGCCGGGACTCTTCTGACTGCTCCTTCCGTGGGTCAGCCGCCATGTCGCCCTCCCCTCCACCGAACTGTGCTACCTCCCCGCCGCCGGACTGGTTGGGCGCTGGTTCTCCTCCTACGGGCTCCACGTGCTTCGCTGCACGGGGTAGAGTGGCCTCCCCTTCTGCAGGAACATGGACTGGTCCTCGGAATGTGGTGCCCACCCTGGTCCCCGCTGTTGGTGAGGATGCAGGTGCATTTACGCGCGGCGCGGCCGGTGTAGTTTTCACTTTATCGCGCGACGCGGATGAATATTCGGCGATACTCTTGCTTTTCTTCAGCTCCTGCTTTTGGACAGGTGGGCTAATCGCCGAATCCGCTGCGCGTTTCGCGGTTTTAGTGTGCAGTTCTCGATGGCGAGCGTTCATCACTTACTGAGGTGGGGTCTGGGGTTCCCCAAGAAAGCGTGATAGGGCGTCTGTTGTTTCTCATATACATTAATGATTTGATGCGAATTAATAAGGGGGATGAAAGGATTATTTGCCGATGATGCTATTATTTATCGTGAAATCAAAACCCAGGAAGACTGCGCTTTGTCACAGGATGATATTATGAAAATAATTGCGTGATGTAAAGACTGGCAGTTGGAGTTAAACGCTAAAAAGTGCCAAGTCATGCGTGTAAGTACAAAGGTGACACCATTCAACTCTGAATATACAATTAATGGTACTGTCATTAAAACGGTAGATTCCGCTAAATACCTAGGGTAACAATTCGTAATAATTTGTCGTGGAATGAACATATCGAGATTGTAATTGGGAAAGCAAATCGTATGCTCTGATTTCTAGGTCGTAATTTAAATCAAGGCACTCCGGAGGTTAAATGATTGCATACAAGTCACTAGTGCGTCCTCACTTAGAATATTGTTGTTCTGTATGTGGTTAATGGATGCATTAGAGAAGGTCCAGTAAAAGAGCCGCCCGATTCGTGACAGGTATATATTGTTGAAGGAGTTAGGTTCGGAAGACCTGAAATACCGAAGGCGTTGCTCTCGACAGAAGCTAATTAAAAAATTCATGACTGAGGAATTTCGAAATGACAGCAAACAAATATTGCTACTAGCAACATTCAGTATCTCGGAATGACCGCAAAAATAAGATAAGAGAAATCAGGGCCAGGACCGATTCATTTCTGTACTCATTTTGTCCACGAGCGATTAGAGAATGGTTTAGAAAGGATTTACCGGGTGATTAAGCATAAAATCCGCCAGGAGTATCTTTCGATAAAGCACTCCGGTGATCCTGATCTGGGTTTTCCACTGATTTCCCGGATCACTCCAGGTTTGGTTCCTCACAATAGCCCACGGGCGCCTCCTGCCATGTCCGGTATATCTCTTCCAAACTATTAGCCTTTCGGATAATTGCAATGCACCCTCCGCCACACACTTTTAGTGAATCGCGGAGTAGTAATAATAATATTAGACACTGCTTACAAGGTTATCTGTGAAAACATTTTGGTGGTTGTAATTTTATAATTTCTACATCCAACGCCAAAAATGTAAAGTGCGTTGAACTTACAGTTTAATCTACTAATTTAATAAATAAAATGACGCCAATGCAACTGTATTATGTGGGTCTATTGCCGTACGCGTTTCGCCTCTCCTCGAGGCATCATCAGCGACGAATCTATTTCAAAATTTACATTAAGTTTACAAACTTATTTGACATTAACGCTAAATTGATACATTTTCTTATTATTTACACTTACTATTTACATTAGTGGATTTCAGGATAGTAATCACGCATAATGCAAATACTCACAATCAACAATTACAGACACAATACCCTCAGTCTACAAGAAAACTACAACATACAAAAAGCAATAAAAAATGGCAAGCAGGTACTGAATGACCACATAAACTTAACAAACCAAACACTGCTCAAACTGGTGAACATACAATAACCCTACAGTAAAACCTAACAAATACATGCACTCACACACTTCCATAAAATTAGAAATAAAATCTCCCAACGCAATTTCAAATCCGGCGCCGTCTGTGCATCACCACCTTTGACAGTAAGAAAATAAGATGGCCACCGAAAACAAGCGAATTGTAGATGACGTAATGTTTATATCCTGTACACAACAGCAAAGACAAATGGCTGTAATGGAAACATGCTTTGGAGAGAAAGCAAAGATGCTTGATTACTATCCTGAAATCCACTAATGTAAATAGTAAGTGTAAATAATAAGAAAATGTATCAATTTAGCGTTATGTCAAATAAGTTTGTAAACTTAATGTAAATTTTAAAATAGATTCGTCGCTGATGATGCCTCGAGGAGAGGCGAAACGCGTACGGCAATAAACCTACATAATACAGTTGCATTGGCGTCATTTTATTAATTAATTTACTGAGCAACTGCGGAAAAAATGGCCTACAACAACATTGCATTTAATCTACTAATGTTTCTGAGGCGAGGCAAAAGAGAGGCAACAGAAAGAAGTCAGGCGTCACAGCTGGTTAGTAACAAGAACATCAGACTGGATTTCAGAGGTGACGAGTTTACATTGTACAGACATAGTAACCACTCAGACAACGATACAAAAACCTTTTTCTCTCTCGCAGGCAAAATGTAATTCTGCTGTTATAAATAAAAATTCGTATTATTCTGTGATTAATATATCCTGCGACATGGACATCTAAAACATTTGCGCATCGTTGTTGATATTGTTGTGAGAATTTATTGTTTATTCGCTATTGTTGTGACACATTCGTAGTTGTCAGACTGTTATCTAGAACAATTAGTGAATTACGTATTGTGAGACGTCGCGGAAAAAGACTAGGTTTTCCGTAGTGTGTTTTACACATCTGAGGCAAAAGTTGCCTTCTGCCGGCCAACGGATTTCGCCTACTGGCGGACACCCCCTGCCCACGGACTCTGCCTGACCTCGGACTTCGCCTGACATCGGACTTCACCTGCCCTCGGGCTTTACGTGCCCTCGGGCTTCGCCTGCCCACTGACTTCGTGTGCCCACGGACTTCGCGTGCCCACGGACTTCGCCTGCTCACCGACTTCGCGTGCTCACCGACTTCACCTGCTCACCGACTTCGCCTGCTCAGGGGCTTCGCCTGCTCACGGACTTCGCCTGCCAACTGGTAACGCCTGCTCCCCAACTGCTGCACATCCACCGGACACACCAATGTACGGTAACGCTATGGACCTTTCAGACACCAACCCTACCATCCTTCTACCCACTGTCACTACTAGCCCCCACTTCTACACCATGGCTACATCTTCAGTTATTACTACAACCACCATCAGCACCACCACCACCACCTCCTCATCAATCATCTGCCCCGCTGCATCTGAAGGCATTCATCAAAATCTTCCACAGATAGTTCAGAAACCACCACGTGGCACCAGCTATCTTCAAACTGCCAGAAATAATGCAAAACCCTACGAACAGATCAAAAGTGGCTCATTACCATCGCCACAAACCTCATTATCCAATAGTGCAACAACCGCATACGAAGTTATGGACACTTCATCATCACCTCCATCCAGCGTCACAGACTATTCATACATACCTACTAAAAGGGACCTTCCCTGAATATATGAACAGTAAAACCCTAAGCAAATTCATCAAACGACATATACCAAACATTTCTATCCATCAACTTATCCCCACTAAAAACGGTATGATCATCAAGAGTAATGAACCAGACTTCCCTAAATTACTTAAAAACAAAATTGGACTACCTTCATTTGGCGACAACGCCAACTTAACAACTGTCACCTCATCCCCACCAAAACAACCAACCCCACCTAGAAGACCTCCTACACTCACAGCAGTCATCCGAGGAGTCGACCCAACAATAACTGAAGAAGAGGTAGTCGCCGAACTCAACTCGAACGACGAATTACATGTTCGAAAAGCCCTCCGAATCAAGAACAGCTTAGGACCCACTTACATGATCAGAGTACTAACTGAAGACGCATCAACAATTGATCAACTGCTTAGAAATGGAGCCATAATCTACCATCAAAAACATAGAGTGGAACCATCAAAAACCCCTTCCCCCCAACCCACACTGTGTGCACGTTGTCTACAATACAATGACCACCTAACGGCAAACTGCAAGAACACCCCTATCTGTCCACACTGCAAGGAGAACCACTTCTTAAAAGCTTGCCCAAACCTTCAGAAAACTCCCACCTGCAATACTTGTGACCAAAACCATCCTACCTATTCCATTAAATGCAAATCAAAGCCAGCGCCTACCAAAGCAGAACTCACAGTACCCCTCCGACCCATTGATCCTCCCACACCACCCACCAACTCCATCCGTCCTCCACCGACCATAGAAGATATCCTAAGATTCATGACAATCACATTACAAAACCTAAATCCCTTCTCCCGTGAACACACCCTGGCGCAAATTTCAATTGCAGCAAAAGCAGTATTTGGAATACAAATAAACGCCACCTACTCTCACAATAACGCCCACTTCCAATTTCTGCCCCTAGAAACCCTTGTCTAAACCCACCAACTCCACAACTAGAACTATTCCTAATATGCCACTTTCCCACAATATACTTTTCAATAATATCCGATCACTCCCAACGAACAAAAACCTCCTCCTGCATACCCTCGCTACACACGACATCCATTGCTTTATGCTAAATGAAACCTTCCTCCAACCCCACCATCACATCCGTATGTCACCCTACCAGCTCACCCGAACCGACAACCCAGCGCCTATAGCACGCGGGGGAGTGGCAATTGGCTATAAGCATCATATCCCCATCAAAATACACCCACCACTCAACCATCCATCTGAACATATCATTGCCACAGTCTTTCTCAAATCCCTCACAGTCACCCTTGTCACCATATACATTCGACCCGGTGTTCCCCTCCCTTTAAATTTTATATCATATATAGATAAACATTACAGCTCATACATCATCATGGCAGATATCAATATCCATAGCCGCACCCAGCAAGAACTTCATCAATTTCATAACATCCTAACCGCCATGAGAGGTGACATCATTAACATCCCATTACCCACACGTCCCGAATCAAACACAACCCCTGACGTAGTTATAGCTTCTCCCAATATACTAACCCGCTCCACCCTTCATGTCCTCGATCCAATCGGTAGTGATCACCTCCCCATTATGCTTTCCATCCAGTACAATGCCCCCCACACCCCGCACCCACCCAACCCCACACCCCATAAATATATTCAAAACTACAATAAAACCAATTGGAAAGACTACAGGAAATACATAGACGACCAGATAGCGACAGACAACCCAAATATCATAGACGCAGACAGCCTACTTAGAACCGCCGAATACCTCCAACGTACAATCACAGACGCTACTGCCGCTCATATCCCCTTGACTCCTATCACCCCTCACAAACCATCACTATCCAGACGAGCCCTTCAACTTCTTCATATCTCACGTCGCCTCTTCCGCACCTACCTAAGAACCCATGACCGTCAGCTACTCACCTCTCCACCGACAACTCCAGCGAACAGTCCGCAACTGTATCGCCGCTCAGAAAAGACGCACATGGAGGGACACCTGCAACCAACTAAGCCAAAAATATTCGCAAAACTCCTCCCAATACTGGTCCACCTTCCGCCGCTTAACTGGTCTCTAAACCCGCCCCCAACTACCCCCTCCTCCACAACAACCTTCCTGTCCCCGACAACACTCAAAAAGCCAACCTCTTCGCCAACCTACTTGAAACCATCCACACTGTCCCAAACTGACCCCAAATTCGACTACACAGACTCCCATATCATCGAACAGCGTGCCAACCCTACATCACCTCCCCTCCTACCCGACTTCAACTACATTCAAACCGTCAGCCGTACTGGACTTAACACTCCTATCACAGCTAATGACATCCTATCCGTCCTCAGCACGAAGAAAAATACTGCCCCGGGCCCAGATTCAATCACTTATCGCCACATTAAAGAAGCACCCCGCTCTTTCCATCAACTTCTAGCTCATCTATATACAAACGTACTATACTCTGGCATCTATCCCCCAAAATGGAAATCTTCAAAAATCCTTATGTTCCCCAAACCTAACAAACCCACATCAGATCCGAACTCATACCGCCCCATCAGCCTCACCTCCGTCTTCAGCAAAACATTTGAAACCATACTATCACGACGTATCCACAAACATCTATCACAACACTCTCTCCTATCCCCCGCCCAGTGTGGCTTCCGTCCAAACCTATCGACCCAAGATCAACTCCTCAGACTTATGCACCTTCTGACCACCCGCATCAACACCCACAGATCAGCAATACTTATACTATTAGATATTGAAAAGGCTTTTGATCGAGTATGGCACGCTGGCCTCATTTTCAAATTGCAAACCTTCGCCCTTCCTATCACCTACATTCGCACAATAGCTTCCTTCCTCACCAACCGTACCTCTTTCGTTTCCATAAACAACATTCTCTCCCGCATCTTCACCATGACCGCAGGTGTCCCCCAAGGGTCTGTCCTGTCGCCCCTCTTATACATCATGTACATAACTGATATACCCATTCCCGCACCACCTACATATATCCTTAAGTACGCCGATGACACCGCCTACCTCGCCGTTCATAAAACCCTTCAACAGTCGGAGAAAGCCCTACAGATCATACTAGACAACTTCATCAAATGGTGCAACCGCTGGCGACTAATAATTAATCCCAATAAAACACAAGCCATTATTTTTGGAAAAACTAGTAAAAGATACAGGCTCGCTGATTTTAACATAACCATATACAATCATCCCATCCAGCTACAACCCACAGTTACATACCTAGGAATCACCCTCGACCGACATCTTACATGGACACCTCATCTTAGAACCATCAACTCCAAAGCCCAAACCCGCCTAAACCTTTTAAAATTACTTACTGGAACATCCTGGGGACTACATAGCCAGGTCATCATAAATACATACAAAGCATTTCTTCGCCCCATCTTAACTTATGGTCACCTCTCATGGCTCTCCGCCCCTGATCACTTCTACAATAGACTCCAAATAATAGAACGCCACGCCCTCCGAATCGCCTACCGAATAAGACTACCTTCTCCTACCCAACAGCTTTATACCAGAATGCGTTTTCCTCACATACTGATCCACATAGAATCCCTCCGGCTAAAATATGCTATCAATAGCCTTCTAAACAAAAATCCTATAACTCACCGCCTACTTAAAGAACCACTTCATCTCCCCTCCTGTTACAAACAGATCCCACCAACACTGCACCTCCAAAATATCCTTTACATAACCCAGCACAGAGACCGACCACCTACAATACCTCAACAAGAGAAGAGAACAAAAATTTACCCCACTCTGTGAATGACATCAAAATCGCCTACTACTAGCCACAAATCTGCAAGATAAGCAAACAAAATATTGTACAAAACTACAACTTTGATCATGTAACAACTTAATGCAAATCAACTGTATAATTTTTGTAAAAGTGTAAACATTCCTTTACGAAAATCTATTGTAAATTGTATTATCATTTGGCTGAAGAGCACGACATGTGTGCTGCCAGCCCGCTTCCCCCATTAAGGGGGATGAATGAAATGACAATAAATATATATATATATAATATATCCTGCTTTACTGATTAAAACGGTTTCCATCAAAGTTTATTACTGTGTGAATTTAATAGCTTTCTTCTGTTCCACAGATAAGAGCACAGAACTTCATGGTAACGATGCATGGAATACCAGAAAGAAAGGAAGAATTTGAACGTGGTGCAACAGAAGAATGCTGAAAATCAAGTGGACAGACAAAGTACGAAATGAACGAGTTTTGGAAATAATGGGTGTTGAAAGAAGTTCGTGGAAGAAGCTTACAGAAAGGAGAGACAGTCTGGTAGGTCACATTTTTAGACATGGTGGATTGGTTAATTTTATTAGCGGAAGGACCAGTCGAAGGTAAGGACTGCAGAGATCAGAATATATGAAGCAGATAATTGAGAACGTGGGTTGTAAGGTGTATGCATAAGTGAAGAGGGTAGCACAAGGGATGGAAGATTGCATCAAACCAATCGAAAGACTGATGACAACAAAATAAAAAAAAAATAAAGAAATAGTTAACTTATCGAAGAAACATATGAGTTATTTTCTGTATAAAACTGTAAAAATTAGTCACGACAGAAACAAAAACCTACTGCATATTACAATGGGAATTCTACCTACATCTCGCAACCCCTCTGGTCTAAGCAGAGCCGACAGGGGAGAGTGAATCCTAACCCCAGTTCCACACTCTCCGGCAAGGCATTCGGGCTTGTTCCCAAATTCTCGTTGTAAAATACACTTCGAAAATGGAGGTTAGCTTAATCTGAAAAATTATCGTACATTCTGGCTTACAATAAGTTGGTGTTCATTAATTACGTGAGGTGAAATAGGGGGGTGGGGGGGGGTGGGGGGGTCCGGAATTTCGGAAAAAACGCCTCACGTAATTAATAGACGTCCCCTTACTTGCGCACATATTTTATTACAAAATAAACCATGAGCTCTACATTTAAAGTCATTATTGCTTCCTTTAGTCCAGGGATGACGAACCTGTATTGATCTACGTGCCATTTTTTCCAAAGAAATGTTGAAAAAGCCTTGACGTGCCATCAGACATTCATAACTTAGTGATTAATGAGAAAATAAATAAAACTAAATACTATCATATTAAAAATTTATATTTGAAACAAAAAATATATATATTTTATACCAACCAATAATATCAACAGTTTTGTGCTTATTTAAGTAGAATAAAGTAGTGCGACTTCTTTTGTTGCAAATTAGACGCCAAATAACTTATATCAGGTTCATAGTTTGTTACTTTTAGCAGAATGTAAGCCGAAGTGGAGTCGTCAGACAAACGGTTTCGACGAATCTTCAATGTTATTCATTTCTGAAAATAATGACTCACAGGCATAGGTAGACGAAAATATTGTTATGATAGCAAAAGCCGGCTTCTTAAGACAGCTAAATAGGTCTTGAATTGAATGTCAGGTTTCCATAATGATCAAATCGGCATTTTTACTCATAGTCTTGCTAATAATCTTGTTAATTTAATTAATCCCAACTATTTCCTCATTTCGATGAATTTTTGAGTCCATATTGAACTACAATGGAACTCAATCAGATGCATTTCCATTTCTTCAATTTCCAACCAAAAAAAATTAGGTACGTTCAGTTTATCAGGTGAAGGTCCAAGAGGATTTATAATAATATAAACTTGAGTGTTTCCGATTCTTTGAACTGAGAAAATCTCGATGAAAATTCTTACATTGAAGAATTAATTTCTGAAGATTACTCTTCAGTGAGATTTAATTGGTCTGACTTTCCGTATACATCCAAATCTCTGGTGATTTATTTCAAGTTTGAAAAATACATATAATTACTGGAAATAATTTCGTTACTGAATACTTGTAATTTAACCTCAAAAGCACGAATGAGATCTATCACTTTGTTACTATGATCATTAATCATGAAGACGAAAACATAAATTAGTTATATCGATTAGGTACCTACTTAATTAATATCGTGCCCAAATTATTTGGTCGCGTGCCATCATCGGCACGCGTGCCAGTGGTTCGCCATCCCTGCTTTAGTCTAATGTTTTTCTTGTTGTAAATATAAATAAAATTCCCAGTACCGAATTTCATTATATAGCCAATATTGGGTAACTGTTTACGATAATCTTTGAAATTTTAAATATGTTCAGAATATACTATTGAATGAGACGACCTGATTAAAATTACTTGGAGTTTCTTGCTGGACATTCCCTGGCATCATCGATGGCGGATTTAAGAGTACACAGGACGGTCTGAAGTTGTACCATTATGTTATAAATACATCGCGAACTTGATGTTAGTTAGCAGTCGCAACCACTATACCAAGTGCTAACGTGAGTCCCGGTATGTCGTTATTGGGCCTAGTCATCGCTGTGGCCATTCTTTCTCCTGGAGTGATTTGGGAAAACCATGGAAAACCAAAATCTGGATGCCCGGACGGGGATACGAACCGGCGTCCTGCAGAATACGAGGCCAGAGCGGTAACCACTCACCCACCACGCTCGATCTACACACGAGACAAATTACTTCTAGGTTCATTGCTCGAATATGGTTGTGTAGTTTTGGACCTTCACTTTGGGTAGCAAATTCAAGATTTTGATGGTGTGCAAAGAAGAACAGTTAAGATTTGCGTCTGGAAGTTACCACAGAATACAATCAACAACAGATATTATGAAGGAGCCCGAATGGGAATTACTAGAATAGAGGAGGAGCGTGAAGATAGTCATGGGGGCTTATAAGGGGTATGCTGGTGGTTCCTGTGGAAAGATTATTGGTGGTAGAATTAATAGAAATGCTTGGATGGTAAAGGATGATCATGCCCACAATTTGGCAATTTCAAGCATAAAAGAGTGGAAAAAATGTTAAGAGAGACATTAATTTGAATAAATTTCCATGGAAAGTGATGAAAATGTACGAAGTTACTTATCGTCTTAGTTATGGATTAAGTTATCCAGTTTCGTTGTAATAAGTGAATTACATATAAATAACAGACCTTTATTAGGTGTCTCGGGGTTAATTATTATAAAATAATTAGTCCACGATCCAGATTAAAATTTTAACTGTTTTTTATTTCTCTAAGACATCACAACTTCAAAGATACTGGTCAATGTATACAAAAACTCCAACGATTACATTCGACACTTCTGCCAAAGACAATATTGCCATACTCTCTCACCGTATACGAAACTCTGTCCATAAACTGTGTAGAAAATGTCTCTGAGTCTCTGCCGCTCTCTTTATTTAGGTTTCATGGGATATTCTTGAACATTACAAAGGCTTCCGACAGATATTTCTCGTACTTTAACAATACTTTAACAGTTAAAACAATCAGAATTAATTCATAATCGTATTCAATCATTACGAAATGGTCAAAAATGAAAATTAAAGATATTTAAACACAAAATTAGCCAAGTAAATCGTTTTATACTGTAGTAAATTGTCCTTTAAAGATCAAATCTCACCTTAATACTTACAATTACAAACATTTAAGCAATTCTCTTGCAAAGTTCTGTCCTTAACAATATTAAACGGTATTTACATAATTTCATTTTATAAAACCAAGTCCATTTACACTGTTTTACACTAAAATTCAAAAGAAATATACAAAACCATTTTCAATCACACTCTAGCTAGCTACAAATGCTTCATAAAATACAATTCCTTTTTAAGTCTAGGTTTGAGGGCTGTTACACCTTCTCGAATTAATTAATTAATCCTACGCACTGCAACACTAGAAGTATCTGGAAATTGCGCACATGTGTCGTAACTAAAATCTGGATGGCCGAACGAGGATTTGAACATGCGTCCTCCAGAATGCAAGACCAAATGTTACCGCTCGCCCACCACGCGCGGTGCCCTATATTGATTATACTTGGGGAATGTCATGTACCTAGCCAACTTGTACTCAGTAGTTGGTAATATTGCCACATTATGGCGCACCAGGCTGATTACAAATGGGGTCAAAGTAAATGTATCTAATAGCTTACGATCGTGCTTTGAAAATACAACTGATTTGGTATATTTCATACCAATCATTTGACAAGAGCCTATACGATTGGCGCAAACCATATGTAACTCACTAGACGAATCATCATTTTGAACAGATGGTAAATAAACTAGCTTAGTCCACAAGCCAAAGGTTGGTTGGATCCACCCGAAGGAGGCATACTAAGCCATTGTGTCAGAGGTAGGACGGCCAGTTCCCTTCCTCTGGGAACTACAGTTTTAACGTGGAAATCCGAACCACGGAGCGGCCTGGCGTGGCTCATACGATCAAACCCTCAAAAATTTCTGCGCCTGCCTGGATTCAAACTCGGGCCCTGAGCAGCGAACTTATTGAAACCAAGCGCCTTAACCACTGAGCCACCAGATCGGTCTGATGGAATATACCAACATGAATTAAAGGAAACCCATGTCCAAGGTTGCAATAAGAAATCCAATCAAATTAAAAATTTCTGCGTCACTGTAGAAGAGGTGAAACAGCCTGAAGTAGTAGAATGCAAAACTTCATTACTTGATTCTGAATTGCAATAGTTCATTGACACCGCAACTATGAGTTGCCAGCTACTGCACTCCAATAAGGCCGCTAGCAGGCAGGGTGCGCTTGCTCCGTTTGGTAGTAGACAGCCCGTTGGAACCTGAGAAGGCTGCACATGTTGCACAACAGAGGACTGAAATCTAGCACCTATTTATAACGGCCTTCACACCCAGAGCTTCAATGATGTTAAGAATTATGTACAGCAAGCTGGGAGTTCATTAACTAGCGATTTGTGTATATTTTGAGTGGTTGGTTGTGAATTTGTGTAGACAGGGTGTTACAAAAAAGGTACGGCCAAACTTTCAGGAAACATTCCTCACACACAAACAAAGAAAATATATTATGTGGACATGTGTCCGGAAACGCTAACTTTCTATCTTAGAGCTCATATTGTGGACGGCTGTGATACAATACGCCATTCTCCAGGGCTGCATCAGCGCATCAGGGATTCCATGCGACGGAGGGTGGATGCAACGGAGGACATTTTGAACATTTCCTGTAACAAAGTGTTTGAAGTCACGCTGGTACGTTCTGTTGCTGTGTGTTTCCATTCCATGTTTAATGTGATTTGAAGAGAAGTAATAAAATTAGCTCTAACATGGAAAGTAAGCGTTTCCGGACACATGTCCACATAACATATTTTCTTTGTTTGTGTGTGAGGAATGTTTCCTGAAAGTTTGGCCGTACCTTTTTGTAACACCCTGCATGCGCTTCGGACGTTAAATCGATTGCATACAAGTCACTAGTGCGGCCTCACTTAGAATATTGTTGCTCTGTATGGGGTCCCCATCAAAATGGATTAATGGAGGCATTAGAGAAGGTCCAAAGAAGAGCCGCCCGATTCGTGACAGGTATATATAGTTGGAGGGAAAGCGTAAGTGCGATGTTGAAGGAGTTAGGTTGGGAAGACCTGGAGCACTGAAGGCGTTGCTCTCGACAGAAGCTAATTAAAAATTAATGACTGAGGAATTTCGAAATGACAGCAAACAAATATTGCTACCAGCAACATTCATTTCCCAGAATGACCGCGAAAATAAGATCAGAGAAATTAGGGCCAGAACCTGATTCATTTCTGTACTCATTTTTTCCACGAGCGATTAGGGAGAGGAATAGAAAGGATTTACCGGGCGACTAAACATAAAATCCGACAGGAGTAGCTTTCGATATAGTACTCCGGCCATCCTGATCTGGGTTTTCCATGGTTTCCCCAGATCGCTCCATGCGAATGATAGGATAGTTCCTCACAATAGCCAATGGGCGCCTCCTGCCATATCCCGTATATCCCTTCCAAACCATTACCTTCCCGGATAGGTGCAATGCACCCTCCGCCACACACTTTTAGTGAATCGCGGAGTAATAGTAATAGTAATAGTATGCGCGTCATGCAAATGAACATTGTTTTATGAACAAAAACTGTGTAAGGACAAAATTATGTATGAAGCATTGATTAAAAGTTTGTAATTGTTTGCGTGAGTTACGATGTTTGAAGGATGATTTGCGACGGTATCGACTGATTTAAGTAGATAATTTTGTGTGCAAATACTTGCAGATATCTTTAAGTTTCATTTCAAGGTATTTTAGAATTACTGTGAATGATTTTGTATTGATTCTGATTGTTTTAATGTGGTTATGACTGTTAGCTGCATTGTCGCCGTTCGAGAAAAATCGGGCGGCTTTCTCTGTGTTAGTTGAAAGTTGAGTTGCCAGTCAGTAGTATTAGGGCCTTATTACACTATACCTTGTTCACTCTCAAGTGGCGCGCCAAGGACATATTCCCCTCGCCCCGCGCCTCACCTCACCACCCGTTCCCGTTGCCTGCCCCTCTGAGCAGACCGCTGCCTACAGGCAGGCAGGAGGCAATGTCTTATGACATGACATGACATGACACCAAATTGCTGGGGAAGACATAGGTCCCCAGAGTGCGGGGAAGTTTTTTGCGTGATAACGCATCACCTTCCATTTTAATTTTGGTTGGCCTTACTTATTTGACATTTTTGGAATTGTCGGTTCCGATAATTTCTATTACTGGTGATCAAGGAGTTTTCCTTGGCCACCTTAATCTTTGATCATAGATGGGCCCAGCTCCCAATGAGTTAATCAGGGGGTTGGCCGTGTGCTGGCTCTTCTCATAGAACTGCGCTGCCAGCTTTTGAAAGCGGGTTCTGAGTTTGGAAAGTCCGCTTATTCGGTGTAGATCTTCTGTATGCGTCTCCCTGGGTAGGTGGTACGCGAATCTGATAGCCTTATTCTGAATGGTCTGGAGTCGCTGGAGGTGGCATTCCGCAGTGTTGCCCCAAACTGCGGAGGCATACTCCATAACGGGTCTGATGATGGCAGTGTACAGCTGTATGCCTACATCAGGTCTCAGATTGCTTTTCGGATTTAGAACAGGGGAGAGGGTAGTTAGTCTACCTGTTGCCTTGCTGCGAACGTTGGCCACGTGGTGTTTCCATGTCAGCCGCCTGTCAAGTTTTACGCCAAGATATGTGCCGTGTCTGTCCAAACGATGTTTTCACCGAAGAGGGTTAGAGGTTGGAGCTGTCGTGGGACCTTCCTTCTGGAAATAATGATAGCTTGGCTCTTGGGGGCGTTGAAGCCAAGGAGCCATTTGGTAGCCCATTCTTGTATATTATTGCAGGCCTGCTGCAGTCGAGATCGTAAAATTTCAATGTTTAGACTATTGGCGAAGTGTACGGTATCATCTGCATAGAGAGCCTTTTGTACTCTTGCAGTTGATGGTGAGTCTGCCGTGTACAGGTTACATAGGACTGGGCCTATCACTGAACCCTGCGGGACACCAGCGCAGATGTTTTTAACCGCCGAGTGGCTACCCTCCGTCACTACTCGAAAAGTTCGCTCCTCTAGGCAACTCCTTAGTAGTTTTACATGTGAAAGAGGGATTCCTTGCACCAACAACTTGTATAAGAGTCCTTATGCCAGACCGAGTCGAAGGGCGCGGCTGACATCAAGGAAGACGGCGCCGAAGTACTCGCGCCGTTCAAAAGCCGAGAAGGCATCTTCTGCTAGGCGGAGCAGTTTGATGCGGGGTGGAGTGGTATCTCCTGAAGCCAAATTGCTCATCTGGAGTAAGTCCGTCTCTATCAATAATTGTACGAAGCCTTTTCAGATAACTCGGTTCAAACACCTTGGATAGGGTTGGTAGCAAACTAATAGGTCGGTAGGATTTTGGCGACCTCTTGTCCTTTCCCGACTTTGGAATTGGTATGATTTCAGCATGTTTCCATGTCTTCGGAAATTCACCGAGCGTAATATTCGTTAAACATGTCTGTGATGTATTGGACTGCCAGGGGAGGCAATTGGCGTAAGATTCCTCCTCCAATGCCGTCATGGCCTGCAGCTTTTTTAGTGTTAAGGTTTTGATAGAGTGGTGGCGACCTCTTCAGTGGTGGTTTCAGGAATGCGGTCATCCTCTGGGGGAGCCGCTTCTAGGAAAAGCCGAAGGCGATCTTCTACCACTTGAATGTGTTGTGCATCCCTCGGGATGTCAACAGGCTGAAAGTTTCCTCTGAAGGCTTCTGCTAAGGCTTCCGCCTTTTCTTCTGGATCGCAGACGTAGTCGTTTCCGACACCAGTGGCGGAATCTTATGTCGTCTCCGGAGAAGGGCTTTTGTGGTACGCCACGCCGACCCATCTTGCGTATCCATGGGTGGAGACAAAATTGTTCCAATCGGTGTTTCGGTGTTTTTCCACCTCCGCCTTTATCTCCCTTTGCATACGGTTAATCACCCGTTTCACTACCGCGTCTCTCGTGACGTGCCACACTCTGGTGAGCTGGTTCTTCACAGTGATGCTTCTTTTATGTGAGGAGGCAGTCACTTTGATTGTGATGGGAGAGTGCGGCGCGGTCTAGTGGCCACATCCACTGCATTGTTTATCAAGTCGGCCAGGCTGACAGCGGCCGCAGAGGGGCCGACAGCTGAGGGTGGTGCTGCAGTCTCTAGACTTCGAGTGAGGATCTATTTGAAGATGTCCCAGTTGACATCACGAAGGTTCCTGTAGTTCCTGTCTTTACGCGATGATACGTCCGCAGCCATGTAGAAGAGGACAGGAACGTGATCGGAAGACAGCGCTGTTTTGGTAGTGACAGCTATATTGTGGCGAAGACCTTTGGTTATGGCCACATCCAATACATCCGGTTGCCCCCCTTCCATAGATGGTGGGTTCTGTTGGCCCCCAGATGACAGCATCATGGTTCCCTACCACACGCAGGAGTCTTCGGCCATTCGGATTTGTCAGTCGCGAATTCCATGCCACATTTTTTGCGTTTAGATCTCCGGCAATGAAGAGGTTGCCCTGCATGCTGAGGAGTGCAGCGAAGTCTCTTTCTTGCAGGATGCCACCGGGTGGTCTATATGCGGAGATCAGTACAATTTTGCCATGGGTGGTTTCGATGGCAACCCCTGTTGCTTCAATGGAGTCCGTGGTCGGTAGTTTTACTGGATAGTGCCTGATGGTGTTTCTGACATAGACAGCAGTACCTCCTCCTGCAGTTTGTCGGTCGGTACGGTAGCAAGAGTAGTTGGGGGCGGCGGCCTTGATCCCCGGCTTAAGGTGAGTTTCTGTGACGAGGCATACGTCAATTCCTTCGTCACTGAGAAATTCCCTGATTCTCCCAATTGGCGCCACAGGCCATTGGAATTCCAAGTGCAGATTGTGAGGTCCTCAATTCTTGCCATGGCGTGGTTTGGTCGGACCTTGCTGTACTGCCTCGAGGGCTAGCTGTACTGCAGCAGTTATCTGCCGCGGGATATCCTGCATCATGGTAATGACCGCCTGCAGCAGGGACATTACCATGGCATTACTGTCTGGCTGGTTACTCGTGTCCGGTGGGTGGTTTCCAGATTTATTCCTCATATCTGTGTTGTTTTGCTGCTTCCTTCGTGTGTTCAATTGCTTGTTTACAGGAAGCTCAGGTGGTTGGTTTTGTCTGTTATTGATGGTATCAGTCCTAGTCCGGGTGTCTTCAGCTGAGATGTTGGAGGTCTTCTCGGCATATGTGGCGTTGGTTGTAGACTCACTAATCGGATGACTTGCATTTTGAGTCTTTTCTTGCTGTTTCTTCTTCTGCTGCTGTTGTTTTTTGATGGCAGCAAGGTATGTGCTGTTGTTGGCCTTCTGCCGTTCATCAAATCTGGAGAAGGCTACACACTTTCTGTAGCTAGCCACATGTTCTCCACCGCAGTTGACACACTTTGGTGGGACATCACCCTTCCTAATGGCACATTCCTTGGAGGAGTGTTCGCCTGCACATTTGACACATTTGGCTGGCATTGAGCAGTGCCGAGCCACGTGGCCTACACCTTGGCAGTTGAAGCATTGAGGTGGTCCCCGTTTGCTTCTAAGTTTCTCGGTTGTTACCCTGAGCGCACACAGTGTCGTCATCTTGAAAATACCCCTATTTTCTATTGAATCAGGGAGTACAACAAGGAAGAGTGGAACTTCTTGATTGGTCTTCGGAGAGCGAAGGCGTGCTACTGTTCTTGCTGGAAAACCTCGCTCTGCCAATTCCGTCTTTACCTCTTCTGGCTCGATACTGAAGGGCATTCCCCTGATGACCACTTTCAGGAATTTTTCGTCTGGCGACGGGAAGGTGTAGTACGCTATCTGGTTCAAGGCAGCGAACCGAGCGACAGCGTTGTACTCATCAGGGGACTTAGGGTGGACCTTGTAGAGATCCCTACCTGCTGTCTTGATGGTGAATCTATCTCCACATAGATTCTTTAGCTGAAGGTACAGCTTCATGTAGTTATCCTTGAAATTGAGCATCAGTGGAGCAGGTTTGGGTACTTTGCTACCACTGATTTGAGGTTCTTCATCCGCCTGTAGGGGGTGCGAACTGGTTGGTAGTGGTAGGAGCAGGAGCCGCTGTTGTGATGAGGGTCGCTGCAGGTGCAGTACGTCGAGGCTTGGCAAACCCATCCTTATCTGACGAGCGGCCTTCAGGTAGGCGCTCTTAGTGGTCCTAAGAGAAGGAAATGCAACGCGTTTCTTCGACTGCTCTTCGTTGGAACTAGTAGTTGCAGTCCTCTTCCTCGAAACAGCAGTTTGGTCCTGGTCCATAACCAAATCAGCTTCCTCGTCCGAGCTGGAGTCACTAATATTATCCATGTTAAGATTATGGATTGAATCCTTATCTTGATTCTCGCCGGCAGCGCTGTGCCCTAATGCGGAGGCCATAGTGCCGGGAGTGTTGTGCTGGCACCGTGTTAACACCGCAGGGTTCCAAGTGTCAGACACAACCCTAACGCTCACGCCAGGGGGTCCCACTCCACCTGGGAGTGGGCCGTGTGGCGGTAAATCCCTAGCACTCGGAGGGCAGGGAGGAAAGGCAATCCCCAAAGAAGAAGAAGCAAGCGATCCACTATCTCCTTCACTTACTGATCGAAACAGAACGCGCATATACTAGTGTGCCCCGAGAAGCACACAGGCAGATGCGAATACTGGCGAGCAGTGTAGTAGTGAATGTCTTATGGCGCAGTATTGTCATATTTATACCACCAGTAAATCGTTAAAAAACGCTGTACGTGAAATGGCGTCAGGTAGTTATATTAGACGTCAATCAAAAACAAAAATTTCGGATGTGTATAATTTTTTCATGACGCTAAAAACCTCAGAAAAGAAAGTTAATATACTGTTTCGGGAACCGCAAAAAATTACAGAAGAGGCGTGTGGCGTATTTTTACGAAACGTGCAGCGTTTATGTAGCTAAGCCAAGTTGAATGTTCCAGGTGATCCTTTTCTTCTCCAAAGAAAAACATTCACCGAGAAAAACCGGTCATGGAGATGGATGACATCCGGAAATATATCATTCGACGTTCTGTAATAGAATTTTATGATCGAGGCGAATATCCTACCATAAGGAAACAGACGATCAGCAAATCATGGATTCGTTGAAGGGGCTGGTTTAGTGTTTCAATATAAATTTCCTGGCGGCCATCACCAAGAAATCTATAATGAAGTGTTCAGAGAATGGTTTTCTAACTTGCTTAAGAGTCTGCAAGAAGGGTGTGTCCTCGTAATGAATAATGCAAGTTATCACTCAAAACTCAGAAAAAATCCAGTTACTACCACTTTCATTTCAAAATTTATACGACGTGACTAGAGAATTAACTTCAACTGGGAAACACATCTAAAACATTGATTTAATTCTCGAAATATCTTGCACAACTTTTAAAACTAAAAATAATGACTAGAAACAGTAAATTATATTCATTGATGTCATGTAAATAATTTTTATCTTTATTAACATATGAAATTGAAGTTGGTAAACACGCAATTTCTACGACACATGACTCACTAATTTCGCTCATGATAAATAATTAAAATGCTCGATTTTACTAAAGAAAACATCACATGAAATGTAATATATTGTTCCACATACGTTGTGAGGATGATTGCGCATGCGCGGCAGCTGTTTCCCCTTCGCCTGTAGGGGTTGGGGCAGCGGAGTGGGGATAGAGCAGAGTGGTCGTGCCCACCTTTCCCAAATGAAAACAGTATAGGCGACTTGGCGGCGCAACCAGCCGGGCCACTGGTGGCTCTGCTCGTCGCTGGGCACTGAGTGTTATGGAGCTTATTACACTAGGGCAGCCAGTGGGCCGCCAGAAACTGGCGGCCGGCTGGCTGCCCTGCCCGGCGACCAGGCCGGCAACCACTGGTGGCCGAGAGTCGTGGCGGGGCCGTGGAGCCAACTTTCTTCTACAGCCCTTGAGCTGCAGAATTCTTTATTGAAGGTTTTGCCTGTTTGGCATTTCCTTCATTTTCTCGTAGGGTGTTTTGATTAAGGAGTTTCTCTCTATTTATTTGTCATTTGCTGTGAGCTCATTTAAATTTGTCCATAGGATTGATATTATATTTTGGATTTTTCATTTGTTGGTCTCTATTGAAGTATGTAAAGCGGTCTTTTGTGCGGTCCTAGATTCACGTCATATTGGGCGAGTATATTTATTGTCGGATTTGTATTTGTTTCTGCATTATTGTAGAAAGCGGTTGCCAACTTCCGGTATCTATCTTTGAGTATTTCAATTTCAGCTACCTGGTGTAGTTGATTAGTCGGAAACATTACTGGAAGGTGAAGAGCTCTTTTCAGCGCTTGAAGAGTGTCCAAATGTGTTGCAGCCGCGTATGCCCAAACTGGGGAAGCGTATTCCATCAGTGGTCTCACAAGCGACTTATATAATTGGATTCCAGTTCCACTGCCGAGGGTGCTGGTGTGGTTGAGGACTGGATATAATTCTCCCAATCGGCGCTGTACCCTTTGTAGAACCTCTTCAACGTGAGCCTTCCATGTCAGCTTGGTATCTAGAGTGACGCCTAGATACCTGGCTATATTCACCCAAGGGATTCTTTCATCAAAAAGTTCCAGTCTGGGTCGAAGTGGCATTCTTTTTTTTGTTAACCAGATGGCCAGGCTTTTAGACGCATTTATGCGTATTCTCCATTTTGTCACCCAGTCTTCAATCTCATCCAGTGCGGTCTGAAGTCTCCGTCCAATCAACTCTGGGCTACGTGAAGTTGCAAAGACTGCTGTATCGTCAGCATAAAGTGCAGTTTCAGTTCCTTGTTGCATGGGTAGATCAGCGGTATAGAGAGTATATAGTACTGGGCCCAGTACCTGCCCTGTGGGACCCCAGCACGTATTGTTCTTCTTGTGGACGTGATGTTTTCAACCTTTACTACAAAGTTCTTTGCTGTAGGTAACTGCTAATGATCTCCAGGAATCTGCCAGGCACGCCAAGGGTTGCCATTTTGTAGAGCAATCCCTCGTGCCAGACCGAATCAAAGGCTTTGGCCACATCTAGGAGTACCACCCCACAGTGATCCCGATGGTTAAATGCACCAGTTGCCGTTTCCACTAGTCGCATTAGTTGATGAACAGTTGAATGGTTAGTTCTAAAGCCATGTTGCACATCAGGTATCATGTTGCCCTCATCAATGTGGGCTTGTAGCCGTTTGAGAAGGAGGCGTTCGAAAATTTTGTTGACTGCTGTCAGTAGACTAATGGGTCTGTAATTTTGCGGAGACTTTGGGTCTTTCCCTGGCTTAGGAACTGGAATGATTATTGCGTCCTTCCATGCAGTTGGGTAGATGCCACTTTCAATTATTCTGTTAAACTTACTAACTAATTTATCTACGACAGCATGTGGTAGATTTTTAAGAATTCTGTTGGTAATGCCATCCCCCCCGGCGTTTTGTCCGGAGGTAAATTGGACACTACTTCCAGAAACTC
>JARYHS010013630.1:15681256-15798120 GCA_031002005.1 Vandiemenella viatica
ATGAGTTAAGATTCATTTTGTTGTTTGTCTCATTGAAAAATATATTCGGCCCGGTTAGGTGCGCAAACTATATTTATTACGAAATTAGAGGGGAATTTACGACAGTCGTGGCTTCCACATTTCATGTGTTGTGTGGTCTGTTTGTAATGGATTAAACAGACTAAATAGAGTGCATGGGAATTGTTCATGAAGCCATTGTTAACATTGTAGCAACCTCGAGTTTGTAGCGATCAGTTCTTAAGATTACTATGTGTCAATCCGAGTAGAAGAAGAAAATATTACTTCCTCACATACTTGATCTCGTAACTACCGTTTTGAGGGCATAGCAAGAATTATTAATTTTATTGTAAAAGTGGTAAATTTAATTATATTTAAGAGCAATTAAGCACACGCTCCATTGGTAGTTTGGCTTCAATCCTTATTAACAATATCACTTTTCGTTTATAAATTTCTTTGGCTGCATTATCACCAACTACTTTTTCCATACAGATTTTAAACTCTCTCAGCTCTTCTACTGGTAATTTGTTGCAGTCTTTGATTTCCTTATATACAACAGACAGCTTCCCCTAGAGGCGGCAGCCGTCCTCTGTTACAGAACACGCTAACTTGCGTGCCCTGAGTGATGTATGAACGGCGGACGTAGTAGCGCACAATAGGAACTCCAATAGCCACAGCTCAACACACGCAGAGTACTGCCGGCTGCCCCCTATAGCTAGAGGGAGGGTATTTGCTGCAAGAAGAACGATTCGTGGCGCCAGTTTCAAAGAATGTTTTCCATTTGTACAATAGCTTGGCGTTAATGAACCGAAACACAAGATCAAAGTACGAGCAGATTTTCAGGAAACTGTGCTGGTTAATTAAAGACAGGCTGAGTAAACAACAGACAACCTGACCGTGAACAGTAGCTACGAGCCAATATGTTACGAGCGAACGGTGGAAAGTGTGACAGCTCTATAGCTTGATAGAGTGTATTTTAGGAGATAATTATGAGTTTTATCGTCACATTTATGAATTGCGAGCGTAGTGCAATATAAAGATTCACCTGTAGGGCATAAAGCTTGCAAGACGATCCTCCGCGGGAAGAAAGAACGCCGTGGGATTAGATCAGAAAAAGAGTCCGTTTGGTGAATGTATAAACAGTAGTGCAGCCACCAAGCCAGACTTCATCACCAGTTGTCAAGGGCTATGTTTATATAAATGAGAAGCAAGGAAGTAATAAAATACTAACGAAATTAATTATCAGTCGACACCAGCGGTTGCGCAACTGTTAGAAAATCGCCACGTCTATCCTGCCGTTTAATATTCATAAAGGACTTTGCTCCAGTTTAGAAGTTTTGAAACAGCTATCAAGTATATATATATATATTTTTTTTTTTTTTTTTTTTTTTTTTTTTTTTTTTTTTTTTTTTTAAATAAAGTGTTACATTTTATAATTGTATAAGTATGCAGATAACCGATAGGAACTTTTGGTATTGCAAATAGCAAACTCACAATATTGCGCAAGTTTTGTGTTGCTGAAAGAAGTGGTTAGGAATTCTTAGCGAAAAGTAATAAGATGCTTTAAGGTATTATTAATAGTAGCAAAAATGCAGATTTATTATTATTATTTTTTTAGGCAGAAATTATTACTTGGCGAAATAATCTGTTGCGTAAGGAATCTTCTGATAGTAATTCAAGTGATATATTGGTCGGTGAGCCTAAGAATTGTAAAACAAAGTTTTATATTAAATACTTAATAGGATATTATTTAATCTCTATTTGTTTTCTAACCTTTTTTGAATTTTACAGGAAACGTTGAAGGGAAAGTCCCTTATATTTCGTAAATTACTTGATGATGTTGCAGGTAAGGAGCAAGTAAGCTCACGTAATGAAGACTCAAAGTGAGACGCTAGTTTTTGATAGATGCACAAGTCAGAAGCATCGTAAGGTTCCAGCGCGCAATTGACTGTTACAGTCAGTCATGGCACCGTTACTGACTTTTCTTTAGCAGATAGGCGAGTTGGTGGAGTATTTGTCCGTGGTCATTGCCTCCAGAAATATTTGGGTAATGCAAGGCTTCTCTGTTGGTATGGCTTCGCGGTGGTATATGATAAGTGAGTAGGCTTAATGGTCACTTATGACGGTCAATGGTGATATCATAACGACCGATACAGGGAACTTCTGGTTTACTGCTTCGGTTTGAATTTATGCAAAATACGTCTACCAGTTGTCGGAATCTTTCATGAAGATATGGAACTCCTGTAGCTTCATGGAATGCGCAGGTGGGAAACCTGGCTGGAAGGTGCAGGGCTCTTTTCAGTGCCCTGTTTTGTATTGTTTGTAGCCTGAGTATGTAGCTGTCAGCAGCGTATGCCCACACTGGACAGACATACTCAATAATAGGTCTTACTAGGGTCGTGTAGATCTTAACGCCAGAGTTTGGGGCTAAGTTGTTGTGTCTGTTGAGTAACGACGCCATTAATATGAGCTTTCCTGGTTAGTCTCCTGTCTAGCAGCACTCCCAGGTAACGGGCGGTAGCTGACCAGGGTATATCTTTACCGTGAAGGTGAAGAGCGGGGTCCGGTTGACGTGAACGACGGGCCCAAGAGTTTGGTGATCATTATAGCGTGAGTCTTGGTAGGGTTAATATCAATCCTCCAACTCCTAGGCCAGGACTCCGTTACTGGAAAACTTCCTGGAGATTGCTAGTGGCTAAACTTCTGCTGTATATCGTCAGCATATGTTGCGACAAAAACTCCATTGGTAGTAGGGACATTGGCAGTTTATAATGAATATAAAGGAGGCCCCAGTTTTGAGCCTTGTGGAACTCCTGCTTTCACGTTCCTGACACTAAAGAAATCTCTGTTGACTCTAACACTGAGAGTACGGCTGATCAGGTATGATTTTTTTATCTTCCCAGGATACCCTGCTCATAGAGCTTATGTAGGAGGCCCGAGTGCCATCCGGAATCAATTGCTCGGGAGATGTCATGCGTCACGGTGGCACAGAATTGTTTATGGTTGAAGGCTTCTGTTACCGTCGTCAGCTGCTGTGTAGTTGAGTGGCCGCGACGAAATCCCAGCTGGTGATTAGGTAATGCATTTGTGTCCTCAATATGGGTGGACAGTCGTTTTAGCACTAACCTTTCCAATACTTTGCAGATGGCTGGTAGAAGGCTTAATGGCCTGTAGTTTTCAGGTTGGTGCGGGTCCTTCCCAATCTTGTGGATTTCCACCACCACTGCATGTTTCCATCGGCTAGGGAACTGTTGTCGGCGCAGGATGTTGTTGAAGATTTCTGCGAGATGGGCTGAGGCCTCCGGTGGCAGGTGCCTTAGAGAACTGTTACAAATGTTTTCACGGCCAGAAGCTTTGCGAGGGTGGAGATTTGCAGGCTGCTTGTAACCTCTTCAGGAGTGATATCGTCGATTTGATATTCAACTTTTGCGTCCAGATAAACCCTCAACGAACGGTTGATTCGACGAGATGTATGGGGCCTGCGTTGGCTTGCGACGGTTGGAAGTTCATTTCGAAGACGTTGGTGAGGTCATTCGCCTTATCTTCAGGAGTGACTGCCGTGAAAAGGAGGAAGGCGCTGTCTTCGTCTGGTGAGCCTTCTCGTTTGAAGCCGGAGCAACCCGTCCTTTGGGCGAAGCAACGAAACTTTTGCCTCTCCTTTTTTATTTCGGTGCTGTACTGGGAAAGCTTTTATTTCCTTGGCTGAGCAGCCTTCTTGTTGCCTGGTTTCTCGTCAGCTTCCATTCCTTTGCAACCCTGTTTTTGTGTCGAATTTCAGCCATCAGTTGACTAAATGTTGATTACGATTAAAATGTGGGGAAAGAATTGCTTGTTGAAGACTTGAAATGTAAATATCATGGCATTACATTTGATAACAAGCTTAACTGCTCAGGACACATTGATCAGGTTGTAGGTAAAGGTTTCAAACTTATGCATTTGTTGGAGGGAGTGATGAGGGGATGTACAAGGGAAGTAAAGGAATTGGGTTACAAATCTTTTACCAAACCATTTCTCGAATATGGTAGTGTCGTATCGGATCCACATTTTCAGTATCAAATACAGGAGTTGGAGAAGGTACAAAGAAGGGCTGCTAGTTTGTTTCTGGAAATAATCGTAGAATGCAATCAGTGACAGGTATGATAAAGGAGCTGGAATGGGATTCATTGCAAGACAGGAGGAGGATGAGGTGGGTCATGGGAGTGTACAGGGCGTATACTGGCGATAAGGCATGGAGAGATATTAGTGTAAGAATTGAAAGTAATACATGGAAGGGAAAATATGACCATGATCACAAGCTGCATTCGATTTCAGACACAAGGTTGTATGAAGATTCTCTTTTTTTAGGTAAGGGTGTCAGGGATTGGAATAAGTTACCTAGAGAAATTATAAATAATTTGCCAAAAACCTTGAAAGAATTTAAAGTTAAAATTTGTTGAGGAAAATGTAGGTGGGTGCTGGAAAGGGGGAAGAAGGGCGTGTAGAGAAATTTCCACCGGAGCGCGCACTCCATTGCAATAAGCTGCAGAGTAGGGGCTGACGGAGTTAACCTGACGGGTGTTGAAGTAGTAGTAACCTTATTGACTTCAATCTCAAAGATTTCGAGGGAATTATCGATGCTCGTAATTTCCGGCGAGTTGACAGGTTTGTCATAAAAGAGCCCTTGAAAACGCCTCCAGTTGGTATTTTTGCAATCCAGGGTAGAGTTCTTCAGATTCTGCCATGATCGGATCTTCATCTCTGCTAGTACCGGGCAGTGATCAGAGGAGAGCCGGTGTTATATTGCTTGAAACATGAGAGGCTCTTTCAGAAAAGTTGTCGTCCTGGCAGTGAAACGGAGTTAATTTTGCGGCCTGCTGGTATGGCTGGTTAAGGTGCACAACTGGGGTCCATTAAGTCCCCGCTTCGAAACCCGGTCTCCGCTGGAATTTTTACGGAATTTAAACTTCCAGCTTTGCTTCGTTCATGTGAATTTCGCTAGGACGTCCAACGGTTACAATTCCACTTTAAACACTATGTTCCCATTAACTCACATTACCAGGTTAGGTTAGGCGGCTACGATAGAGACTGGAAGTAATTATATACTAGACGACCCGTGCGAAAATTTCGGGAATAAAATGCGACGAATATTGAGGTTGATTTTGATGTCACCAAAGCTGAGTACTCTTCATACTCCTACTTCATTTATCAATTTTGGTTAGAAATCCAGGGGAATAAATGACTGGAAACACAAAAAACATATTTTAGAAATATTGACATTTTTGCCTTTAAGGGTCGAATTACAAAAAAAAAAAAAAAAAATCCTTTCTTAGAATATAAAGTTACCACGGCGGAAACCTTAGACTTTAATATGATATCTCATTTACCTATATCGGTTAGATACCAAGGGAGATAAATAGCTAGTGATACAAAAATGCGTTGTAGAACCATTTATACTTTTTCCCTTTAAGGGTTGAATTCCAAAAACTTCTTTCTTAAAATATGATGTCACGAAAGCTGACACATTATTCCTCTTAATCTTATTTGATTTATCGATTTTGGACAGATATCCAGGGAGATAAGTGGCTCGAGACACAATAAACGCATTTTAGAAAAATTGACATTTTTGCCCTTTAAGGGTTGAATTACGAAAAATTCCTTTCTTAAAATATAATGTTACCACGGCGGAGACATTATTTAATGTGATACCTTATTTATCTATATCGGTTAGATATCAAGGGAGATAAATCGCTCGTGACACAAAAATGCATTATAGAAAAATTTATACTTTTTCCCTTTAAGGGTTGAATTCCAAAAACATTCTTTCTTAAAATATGATGTCACAAAGCTGAGACATTATTCCTAATAATTCAATTTCATTTATCGATTTTGGTTAGATATCCAGGGAGATAAATGGCTCGAGATACAAAAAACGCTTTTTAAAAGAATTAACATTTTTGCCCTTTAAGGGTCGAATTACAAAAACTTCCTTTCTTAAAACATAATATTACCACGGCGTTGACATTGGTCTTTAATATGATACCTCATTTATCTATATCGGTTAGATATTTATGGGGATAAATCACTCGTGACACAAAAACGAATTTAAAAAATGTTGATACTTTTGCCCTTTAAGGGTCGAATTTCGAAACGTTTCTGTCTTGATATATGACGTCACTAAAGCGGATATCTTAATCTTTAAAATGATACGTCATTAAACGATTTCAGATATGTATCCAGGGAGATAAATGACTGGTAACACAGAAAACAGAATTTTAGAAATATTGACATTTTAGCCCTTTAAGGGTGTAATTCCGAAAACCTCATTTCCTAAAATATGATTTTACCAAAGTGAAGACCATAAGCTTTAAAATGACACCTCATTCATTGATATCGGTTAAGTATGAAGGAAGGTACAGGCTTGTGACAAAAAAATACCTTATAGAATTAATATATATGATTAGAACCAAAAAAGGATCGATTAACTCTGTCTAACGACATTACAGTTGATTCCATTTTTCAAGTACGATTGATGATCGTCAAAAGATATCCGTCTTCGGCTGCTATCGCTTCGTACTTGGGTGACCGAGCTTAGCTCGGCATCTTCGATTTCTGTTTAATATGCAAGATTTCGTCAAAACGATTAGAGACATTTGAGGGGAATTAATTTCATATATATACAAGAGCTGTAAATTGTATATTTTGGAGGATGTCACTTATGTTTACTTTTTTAAGAACCATCTCTTTGTGAAATTTGATTGAAGTTAAACGTTTTTCTTAAAGTCTTCCAAGGTATTTTGAAGTGCATAGTTCATTGTTCTAACCAAAGAGAAACTAAAATCAACAGTCATACTGGTACCTGAAACTTCTACGAGAAGATGTTAGAACCGTTTCCGATATATGTAATACAAGAATTTATGTTTTTTTTTTTTTCATCTCATTTTTTAATGAAGACAACTTTAAAAGCGAAAAGTTATCTACTTAAAAATTTTCATCCAAATCGTTAGATTCATTTCTGAGATACCATTTACATATAACACAAGAATTGCTCGTTTAAAGGTATAAGATTCGTTTTACTCCAAATATTTTCCGTCGACACATTTCTACAGCCAAACTAAGGCTGTACTTGGTTTTGAAAGCAATCTCAATCCACTACCGGCTTGCTAGGCCTGCCGTGGCCTGTAATCGTTGTGCGGAAGATACCAGATGACTATAGGAAGGGAGTCATAGTGCCAATTTAGCCTATAAAAAAGGGAGTGAATCATAACGTGTGGACTATGGGGATATCACGTTGCTGAACCACTGCCTCAAAATATATATCAAAACGATATTCAAAGGGTAACCGAACAAAGAATAGAGGACACTTATTTTGTTACTTATGGCTTTACGCCTCGTCGACGTCGAGGTCATGGGAGGCGGGATAGGATTGGGAACAAGGAACGGGAACGAATTCGGCCATGGCCTTTCGAACAAAGCATCCCAGCATTCGCCTGGAGTAATTTGGGGAAACCATGGAAAACCAAAATCTGGATGCCCGGACGGGGATTCGAACAGCCGTCCTCCCGAATGCGATGCCAGAGCGTCAACCGCTCACCCACCACGCTCGGTAAAGAATAGAGGTAACAGCTAGAATAGAACAGTATGGTTTTCAGCAAGCAAGATCAACGGTAGATGTAAGTTTTATATTCAAACAATGCATAGATAAAAGGTAGTAATATGACAAGGACATAATAATATCTTTTGCTGACATAAAACGGCCTGTCATAAAGTACTAACGGAAAACGATGATAAAGCTTAAGAAAAAGAGGAATAGATTAAGAAATCTGGGAACTAATTAGGAACATTTGTGATAAGTAAGAGAATTCCATGCGGATAGATAGCGACACTCTGAATGGTTTCACGCGGAAAGAGGAGTTACAAAAGGAAGTGCATTGCCAGTTATTCTGTTTAATGTGGTTTTAAATGAACTCATAGTAGAAGTCCAGGGATACAGAGCTGTGGAAGAATTAAAGATGACGGTATACGCTGATGAGATAATGATATCGGAGGAGACAAAACAGAATCTGGACTGCAGTGGGGAAATATGGCGTGGATATTAGTGTAGAAACAAGGAAGATAATGAAGATAGCAAGAAACAATGACCGTGCGTTGTGGGTGAACGATTAACGCTCTGGCCTCGCATTCGGGAGGACGTGGGTTCGAATCCCCGTCCTACCTCCAGATTTGGCTTTTTCATGGTTTCCCCAAATTACTCTAGGCGAATGCCGGGATGCTTCCTTCAAGAGGCCTTGGAAGAATTCCTTCCCGTTCATTGTCCCCAGTCTTTTTCTGCCTCCAACGACCTCAAAGTCGACGAGGTGTAAAGCAATAAGTAAAAAAGAAACACTGGCCCATCGAAGAAAATGTTACTGTACGGCAAGAAATTCGAATAGATAGAGTGTTTGTGTATTTGAGAAGCAATATAACTACCAATCGAAAGATAGAAGAAAAAGGAAGAGTGGACAGTTGTATAATGAGATGAAGGATGTATGGTGGAGGTGGAACATAATGAAGGATGCCCAATTCTTGTCCTATGAAGTATATTACCAGTCAATACTGACCTATGGCTCTGAAATCTGGACTTGGCCGATGAGAGACATTATCGGGTTACAGGCAGCAGATAAGTCGTTTCTGAGGGGGACACAGAACGTCACAAAGAAAGATAAAATCAGCAATGAAAACATCAGGGAGAGATTACATGTTGAAGCAGTGGAAGAGATGTTAATAAAGAAGAGACTGCAGCGGCTGAAGCATGTTATGAGGATGGAGAATGGGAGATTGCCGAAGTTAGCGCTCAGGAACACTGGATGGGAAGGAGACGAACTGGAAGACCACGGGCAAGATAGATGGAATAAGTGAAGAAAGACATACAGGGTAAGAGATTTACTCGGAGATAAATGGTGGGGGAAGAGGATGTTCTGGACGACGTGAAAAAGAGGAAACATGTTATATCACACGCCGCAAAATCTGCGCGAACTGGATGAATATATATTTATTTTTTTCCTTTTGGCTTTACGCTTCGCTGACGTCTAGGCAATTACAGGGTGGACAAAATGGGAGGCGTTGAACGTGAAGCAATTCGGCCATAGCTTTTTGAAACTATGGAAAACCGAAATCTGATTGGCCGAACGGTTATTTGAACTCGCGTCCTCCCGAATGAAGGGACACAGAAAATCTCTTAGCCACGGGGCTCGATGTGAATATTGCAACGATTCGTAATTCATAACACTAACATTTCCAGTTGACGAAGGACTGTGTGGGTCCGTGCTTTTTGCTTCTGTATATTACATCTGTTGTTACGATTTTTTTTCCCGTCCACCTGGTCTGGCTGTCCTTACTAGTGTTTGTCAGATATTTTTTTTCCCAAGATAATTAATTAAACGAATTCCTTCTGCCTTCCCTCTGGCCGTATCGTTTCTGGCAAATGAAATATGTTTCCCCTTTTCAGAGCAGACCAACCGGCTTCCACCCATTGCTTTGATTGCTGTTTCGTTTCTGCAGTAGAGTATTGGGGCGACGTCTCATTAACAGCAATAAAGCGACCCACAAAATTGGTAGGAGAGTTTTGAAAATAAGTCAGACATAATTGAGAAATCCGTTTTCGTATTTATTTTCAACTAGTGGAGTTCCCGGCGTTACCCGGTATAGTTGGGGTAGATTTAACCGTACCCTATTTTTATTCCCTCAAAACATTTGTACAAAGTTTTATAAAATAAGCGCAAACTTTTGCGGAATTAAAGCAAACTTACATTCACCCACCCCCTACCAAGAAACTGATGGGCTGAAGTTTATTTGCACGTATACTATTTTCATTCGTCCGAAAAGATTCATGTATATCAAGCTTCGATAATTTGGTTAAGATATTTCATTACTACATTACTGAACAACCCTAGATTATGTTAAAAACTCACGTTTGATTCAATTGCGAAGTGAATAGATATACTTGTGGCTCGAAACACCAGATCCTTTAACTCTGAAGATAAAATATCAAAAGTGAATCCGGAATAATATTATCGTAAACAGAAGACTAATGCTGAAAACCAGAGTTATTTTCCAGAGATCGTGCTTAAAAAAATCTGTGTTGTTTTTACGGCTATCTATCCCGAATTAAAGGAAAGAATACTTCAAGCTATGGCTTTTAAAAATTGAATATATCGAATTAAAAGAAAGAATACTTAAAGTTTTGTTTAGTGTGCAAAATAGTTATTACTATAAGTTATCTTATTGCTTTAATTAAAGGCTATGGTCAGAGGCATTGTGTTGTGTGTTTAGTGCGGAGTATGCGGCATATAGTGATTCCTCCTGTGGAATTTCTCACCATACGTTCAGAATTTCATTTAATGATCCTACATTATTTAACGTTGAAACATAAGACATGCCAGACAAGTGAATTAATATTCTAAGCTTTAAAACGGTGAAAACTCCATCGAAATCTGCCCCGTAGTTTGCGAGTTTTTATACGACCAATATGCCCGGTTTTCGTTTTATAGATATAGATAAAGATTTAACAAATGCGGCACTCACCTTGTAAAAGCTTCCACATATTTCATTCCTGATCTTAGGTGTATCATACCCTTTCTTGTTAGGGGGTGTAGCATAATTAAAACAGGCATTTTTCCAGAAATATTGTTTTTATCTCTCCAGTATTTAAGGGTGGGTTTTATCTCTGCTGTCCTTCAAGGAATTAAGGAATTAAAAAGATGACGTAATTTAATGTAAGCCCCCTCATATACTCACAGGTTCAACTAAGTCGTATACCTTTAATCAGAGATCGGCAAATAGCATACAATGAAGTTACAGTCAGTAATATCTGACCGAAGGTCATTTTTTGGCCGAAGCCGAATGTTTGGCTCTTGGGATAACTTTCCGCTGTAGCCGAAGCCGGAGGTTCAAGAATAATTATACATCTTAGAATACTGACACGAAGTATATGTGACATGCAAATACGGAACTGTTATTTTGTTTTATATGTAGTATTTTTGATATAAATTGCACCTTTACAATAATTACTAACACAGTTTTTAATATTTATTTATTAGAATAAAATAAAACAGTAAAATAGAACCAAACCAGTTTTTGAGCAACGGAATTTAGCAAAATTAAATGCAGTTAGTTTAATTTAGCAATAATAAAAACAAATGATAAAATTTAACAGTAACAGCCAGAACTAAATTAGAATAACTTGTCTCGTGGATTAAATTAATATTTAATTATTTGGAGCTTTAGCTTTGGTAAATCAAATACATGTTCGCATAAATATAGTAATACTGTCGTTTTTTAACAACAATAAAAACAGGTTTTAATCTTCTTACCTAACATAAATTATTCTAGTTTTGAAAATACGATATCCTGCTGTCTAAATTACTATCACGCATTAAATTTTAAATTAAAACGTAATCAATACCAATATTTTTTAAGTAGCTTCACGTATACAGATTAATTAAAAATATAATCAAAACAAAAAGGCAATAATATAATAAGATTTAATAATCAAAGCCAAACAGCCTGATGTTATAAGCTAAAACTAATAGTTTTTCAACATTTTCGCCACTTAAATTAGCTCTTCTGACGTCATATAATTGACCGGCAGCACTGAACAAATTGTTCGGTAGGAAAACTAGTCGGAAGAGCTGATAAATATTTGGTTGCTATCGGTCGTAAATAAATATACGTAATGGAAGACCAATATTGAAAAATATTAGCGGTACTCAATAATAAAGGTTCTTTTAAATAACAAATCAAATGTTCTTCAAACGGCAGGTGACAGTTGTCCAAATATTCCAATTCAGTCTGTCAAATTCATTTTGTCAAAGGTATCCCATAAATCACCTGCTGGGAATTTATTTCCAGGAGTAGAATTTGGTGTTGAACAGGAGGGTCCAGGTTCACCAACATCCAGATCCTAATGATCCGTTTTATTTGTTATTGTCAGTGCACAGTTTTGACGTAGAAATGCCAAAACTTCAGGCTTCGTGTTTACAATTTCGGTGCTAGTCAAATATTTAGTTTTTAACCGTGGATCGAATAGAGCGGGTATTGATAACTTTAAGGTTTTTCTTGCGAAAGCAAATCTCCTCTTAACAGATCAACACAAGTGGTTTTTGAGCAGTACTATATGATCAGTCTTCATCCTTTGAATATAAGATGGCAATAAATGATATAATTAAAGATACTGATGATGAATCACTAGAAATATAAGTTGTTGTTTGATAAAAAACATTTCAGCACGGTTATCCATTCTTCTGCAGTTGGAATTTCTATTCCCCCACGTACTGACATTTACAGATTTACCGCATTTTTATGTCCTGTGTATTAAGATATCGAGTGGCTTGTTCACTCATCTTACATTATTCGACACTTTTTCACTATTGCCATTATAGAAATATCTTTAAAAATTACGTTGTGAATCATGAGCTGTAGAGTGTGAGCAACACAACAAATAAAAACGTAGTTTCCACAGCGCATGGTTGCATTCATATTTGAAGGATTATTACGAATACCACCATTTTCTTTTGTATTGTTTTTGGTAATAGTTTCGGTGATTTTAGTGCAATAGATTACCCTGTATGATCTTCCAGCACACTATCTGCCAGTTGAATTTTTTTCCTTTTTGGAACTATTGGAAATGCAGTGTGCCACGTCACTCAAAAACTTGATATGTTCGTGGTAAAACTGATCCTTTCAGCCTTTTCCTAAAAGCAATGTAACTTAAATGTCTACTCTTTCGTACGTAGCTGGCATTAAGGACTTTCTAAAAAAATTCTCTAGCTTTTGTCCGTGTATGGTCGAGTTTGAGGTCAGTAAAATTAATTCTGGAAGTGTTTCTCGTCCAACGAGGTTGTACGGATGCATGTTTACGATGATGAGGTCCATTTGTAATACATTAATCCGCAAAGAAATCGGTTGATTATCGGGCCATGGTGGCGCTACTTTTTTTACTACGATTTCGCATAAAGTAAATTGTTGAACTTCCTTTTTAAAATCTTGGAGTGCATATAAGATCTCTGAATTAAAAAAAAAAATTTAATCAAGGTTTTGGTATTTAACCTGGCTTCACAATAGACTACCCACTCATTTTTATGATTTTTTTCCAAATAATTCTTTATCGTTGCTTTCGTCTGTTGGCGGGATACGTTGACGGTATTCCTAAAAGTTGTTTCATTTTCGGCGGCTGGATGTAAAACTTCGGCTTCGGCCAAACATTCAGCTGATTTTGGCCGAAGCCGAATGTTCGGCCGAAGGTGTTTTTTGTGGCCGAAGGTGACCGTAGCCGAAACCGAACCTTCGGTCGGACTCTAACAGTTAGTTCTTTTTATTTTATTTACGAAGAGTGTTTGGTCTTTTTTTTAAAAAACACAAATACAATGAGCAAGAATAAAAATATATTATAGGCTAAAAGGTTTAATTTTCAGATGACATTTTAATTTTCAGATGACATTTTAATTTTCAGATGACATTTTAATTTTCAGATGACATTTTAATTTTCTGCTTTGGGACTAGGTGGCGCAGCGTGAAGAAACATAGATCAGACGTTAATTCAGAATCTAAACTCCATGAAAATCAATTAAGTAGCTTTCATGTTATGCGGAACTTATAAGTAATGAAGTTCAAAATTTAAAACAGATCTGGAGTCTCCGGCACAGGTAGACTGGAATCATAAGACATTTTAAGTCAGACACACATTTCAAACTGTGAAACCCCATGAATACACCTTGAATAGTTTTTTAGTGATACCGGCCTCGATTCAGGTTTATAATACAAGCAGCTGTTACCCGCGACTTCATGCGAATGGAAAGTTATTGCTAGAACTCGATACAGAAAGATGTATATTAACTAAACGGTGTTCCAAAACGCATGGAGTCGGGATGATAAGACAGAGAAGTTATCCACCTGTCTCATGAAGAGAACCAATTTGCAACATCTTTAAAAATAGCAATAAACTAAGGGCGGGAGGGGGGGGATAGATAGCCGTGGAAGACTACCTACCTCAGTTGATCCAACAGTTTTTTGTTTGTTGTTTAAAATTATGTCACTTTCTGTGGCCATCTTATGTCAATACCGTTTTGTACACAACATTTTTGGTTTTGCTTTCCTTTGGTCAGATATACATACAGCCTTTGCGGATTGGAAACCGCTGAGCTAGCTTCATTTAAACACAAAATAATTGTGTGGTGCATTGCAAATTCGCACCCAGTCCTTATATTAAGATGTGCTTGTACACGAACAGCTCTCATACAAACTGACTGCGAGAGAATAAAGTCTGAGCCACCAATATAACATTACAGAGACATACTCACGCTATCCGTCTGTCTATCACCGTTCCGTTAATTTTAAAAGATTTAGAATTAAATTTATAATTTATCCCGAAAAAATTATGCTATGTCCTTCCTTATGATGCATAGTTCTTCCTTGTCAAATATCATCCAGATCGGTTTAGCCGTTTGGTTGTGAAACTGTAACAGAGAGAGAGAGAGAGTTAGTATCGCATTTATATTATTAGTGTAGACGGACTTGGCTTGGTTACACGTTGTAATGAAACACAGTGTATAATTATGAGCTCTGTAGTACGGAGTCGAGGCGAGGAGAGGCTAGTGAAGCCGTTGCCGTACGGAGTGGGACCACGCTTTATGGCGGCATCCCGACAAGTGCCCGTTACGTTTAGAGGCGGCCGCTGCAATAACACTCTCGCTCCTCCTATCCAGTGACCTGTGTGCGGTCCGCAATCCAGAGGTTATTTGGGTCCTCCCGAGGGTTGTTGCGCTACGACTGGTTAGAACAGTAGGAGGACCACCTCCTTTCTTCCTTTAGTATCCGACGTTTCTCTTTAGAGTGCTCAAACAATGTTTGAAGTGAAAACTTGTGTAGGCGAGTTAGGCGATGTTCGGACGGAGGTGAACTGTGAATTCGCGACATCCCGTCACCGACATGCTGTGACGTGTTGCGCGTGTGATATCCGTGGTGGACGCTTTATGGATGGGTAAAATCTTATGAGTTCGCATCGCCAACATGTTAATGTTAACAGTATATCTGTAGCTATAAGTATTACTTGTTGCGTTTGGACAGCCATGAAAGTGTAGTTTATACTCGCATCTAATATATAAAAATGAAATTTCCTTAATATTTTTTTACATTGTTCTACATATAAACACACAGTTTTTATCCGATTTTGATAGAAATTTGCATACGTACAGTTGAAAACAACTAGAAAAATACTGTTATTGTTGAATTAAAAAATCTAAGCCCCTCTCACTTAATTATTCCTAACGTTGTCCTTACCCACAGTGTTCATCCGATTTTGATAGTACTTACGCGTATACTTCAGAACAAGGCGGTCTGGTAGCTCAGCGGTTAAGGCGCATACTTCTCTCCAGTCATGGGTTCAAATCCCGTGGTGAGCAGGAGGTTTTGGGAGTTGTATTTGATCATGTGAGCTACGCCGCGCCGGGACGATCCGTGGTTCTGATTCCACGTTAAGCTGTAGACTCCTGAGAAAAGGAACTGCCCGTCCTGCCTCTGAGACATCTCCTTCGGTAACATTCGACCAACGTTTCTGAGTTAGATTTTTAATTTTTGAAGTGAAAACTTCTTTAGGCGAGTTGGACGATTTTGGGATGGGTAAACTCTTATGAGTTCGCGTCATCGACGTGCTAATGTTAACAGTATATCTGCTACGGTCTGGTGGCTCAGTGGTTAGGGTGTCTATCTCGGTGGGGATTTTCATAGACCCTTCACCCGACCTTCACCTCTGGCACAGCTTGTTGTGTAATGTGAAGTACGCCAGAACGCTTCCGTGGTTCGGATTACACGTTAAGCTGTAGGTACACTGTACCTAGTAGCACTATCTGGTTAGGTTAAGGCGGTTACGACAGGGGCGGAATGCGCAGCCAATAGAAACTCTGTTACGACCACACGGAATTACTATTATTTAGTATATCTGTAGCTATTAGTATGGCGTGTTGCGCGTATGATTTTCATAGTTCTAAGTTTCCACTCTGTAGGCAGTCCCCAATCACTGCCATTTGATATCTTTTTTTATTCCTCCCCCCCCTCCCCAGATTGGTCACATGCCCAGGCGACAATTTACCTACACTGGATAGAAGTTTGGGATTTAACCAAAGACTTCGGCACACAATCTGGTGATCAGGAATTGTGCCTCTCCACCTCTGCTACCCTGCCGGCCAAGTACTCATGCAGAAGAAAGTTTATTCCAGTACCAGGACTCAAACCAAATAACCCTGTGTCAGCCGGCGGACACCATTTGAGCCAAAGAGACTGGCTTTTGAACTTTAAAAAATATAATTTTAAACTCTTTCAGTTTTTTTTTCTTTTTTTGTTGTAAATTTGTCATCATTTCGTTTCTTAATTTCTTCCACTCCTGATTCCTTTACCTGTAGAAGAAATTCACCAATTAGAGTTGTTCTGTATAGGAATTGTCCTATATCAGAGTTGGAATTTACAAGATTTTAGAC
Source organism: Vandiemenella viatica (assembly GCA_031002005.1). Lineage (NCBI taxonomy): Eukaryota > Metazoa > Arthropoda > Insecta > Orthoptera > Morabidae > Vandiemenella > Vandiemenella viatica. The sequence goes on from JARYHS010013630.1 coordinate 15,697,738, forward strand.
ACATGTGAAAATTATAAGCTGTGCTGTCGCCTAGTGCATAAACTCTGAGCAGCGGACAGGTAATTATTGCAACCAACTAAGAATTAGTGCATACAGTCAAAGTAAATAAAAAATGAGAACTCTCGTAGAGGTGTTAAGAGTAGCTGATTGATGACTATCTGGTGTCATCATACCATCATTTCTTTCTAATCGTTACTTTAAAATCGTGCCAAGTGTCGGCAAATAAAGAATGCGGGTGCTGTTTTGTCGCATTTGGTGATAACTGAAATAATGGACCAACTTGCAACTGTGCATTCGTCTAAGAGGTGACTCAACCCTGCCTGCACTGCTTGTATTCGTTCAAGACTACTCGACTTCTTGAAATCTTGACCTCATTTACCCGTCACCACTGTTTGAGAGCTCTCGCGTTCAGCCCTTCGAGAACACTTGTGTTTCCCCTTAACAAATTTCCCCTCCTCCAGGTGTCCGGAAGAACATTATTGCAGTCTCTCATAGAACACCTGCAGACCATCACAGAGTATTGTTAGCCAACCATCTCACTCGGAAAGGTAAATTAAACCCTTCTCAATGTCTCAATGTAGTTTGGGAAAAAACAACTTGAATTCCTAAAAAAAAAATTGAACTTGCAACATTCTCGCATATGTCCTTCTCCAAGGACCGACAGATGAGTGCAAGGAACACAAGTCCTTCATTTCTAGGTTCGTACAGGATTCAACGGCAATGCCGACTGGTCTCTGTCGGCCCTGTCAATTAAAGCTGCAGGTCCTTGCATTCAATATTTCTTTTGGTCAGAATTCATAGGTGAACAAAGGCAAGAAAATAACAGTTTTGCACATGAGGAGTTATTGTATTTTGTGATTAACGGAATACACGGTTCAAATAACTGAGAACATTAGTTCTCATTAGAAGCGCTCCGTAGCGTGTTTTCGATACAGCAGACTGTTCACTTCACCACACTGGCATCTGTGAGACGCAATAGCCCTCCGTCCATCTTCTGTCGCTGCTTCCAAGAGAGACGACCCCTCTCTCCCAACAACAAGTAACTTTTTTCTTATTGACTTACTCATTCAAAAAGCTTACTGTTTGTATATAGGGAGCCAATGCTCATGTTGCAAGATCCACAGCCTCAGCTTTTTGATACTCTGTTGCTGAATACTGCTGCCTGACATGGATCAATAGTGCCCACGCGAAGAAGGTAGACGTTCAGCTCAATCAGGCAATGCGTGTAATTACGTGATGGATTCTGAGCACGAACTCTCTATACCTTCCATTCCGCTGTAACATTTCATCTCCAGCACTAACAAGACCAGAAGCTCTCCAAAAAGGTCTGGAAAAACAATAATTTTATAAATCACTCCGTGCACAAATAATTCTTTTGGTGAATTTTATTTTATTCCACAAACGCGTTTCGCCCTTCGGGCGTTGGGCAACATCAGTGACTGTAAATGTGTTTTTCACATGTGTGTTATTACAATTACCATCTACAGAACAAATCTTCATTTATATATATATATACTCACAGAAATAGTAATAACCCTCAAATTTCATTGATGATGCTCTACACCACAAGGGTGAAACGCGTGTGGGGATTAAAATAAAATAAAATTCACATGAACAGTTGTTTGTAGACGGAATTATGTATAAAATTATTGCTCAACAAATGCGGAATTATGGCCTATTACCAGATTAATATTGTCTGGAAAAATATGCAGAAGAACCTTCAAAAGAACCTTCAGCTGCCTATACATCAAGACACTACTCAAGCATAACACTAACGCTTGAAATCGAGGAAACCGCTGTGGCGTACAGCAATCAGCCTAGCCGAGTCCTCTGCCAACCACAGCAAGTTAAGGATAACTCTGTGGGAGTAGTCATCGGTAGCCTATAAACATCTAGTTGAGGACCCTTCAGTATAGTTACAAGGATACGATCTCCACAGAGGGCAATAGAGATCCTTCGATCAGATTCGAACAGGACATGGCAGATGCTGCTACTTGTTACACAAATGGGGTTGGGTAGATTCCGCAAATTGTGACTGTGGAGCCACCTTACAGACAATCCACCACACCCTTTCTGACCGTCCTCTTCCAGACTACAATAGCAGACATACACGATGCGTCGATCAGTGCATTAGATCAAAACATTAGATCCAGAGATATGGTATGGTACAAGCTTGTTTTGTGCATATTTGCCTATACCTCATGTGTATCTTGATTATAATCACACGATAAATAAATAAATAGGTTAAAATTAGGTCACCAAACCCAACTCTTCGACCACTGACCCAGCCACCATCAAGGTAACCTTCCACGCCTTAGAACTGCAGAAAAGTACAGTATAGCAGCCTGCAAACTCACTTTATTGGCTTTAGTGGGGGCGTTAATAACCCAGACGTTGAGACGCACTAAAGCAACAACATCACCTTATTGGCTCAGAACGTCGCACCAGAACTTACTCAATCACGAAGGTCACTTCCCGACAATGGTCCGGACAGGTCTTCGGCACAAAGCACATGAAACCCATTGCGGTTATCTCTAAAGGAAGGGAAGCTTCACACCTGCCTGCGACCTCCGAAAACGAATTGGCAGGAATTTTTCTTTAGAAACTATATTAACAATTTAATGACAAAAGTAAGCAGTTTTTTAGTGAGCAGACTACGTTAATTTACGCGTGCGTAGTAGAAGTGTTATACAGGCAGTTGGCCAGATGCAAATACATTTATCTAACGCAGTCCCTATGAGGGGAGTAGTAAGTGGTGTGGTTTGTCTGCTGACCTGCAACGCCGAAGACCCAGCGGCCGCTGAAGGAGGAGGCGGCGGCCATGGCGTGCAGCAGCGACGTGCAGAGGTCGGCCACCGCCAGGTTCACGATGAACGCGCTGAAAGGACCGCGCAGGCGCCGGAACCTGTAACACCCGCAGTCGCTGCCGTAACTCACGGACTCGTCCAAACATACTAAAGCACAAATACACAAATATCACAGCGGCTTCCGTAACTCACGGACTCGTCCAAAGATACTAAAGCACACATACACAAATATTCCAGCGGCTGCCGTAACTAACGGACTCGTCCAAAGATACTAAAGCACAAATACACAAATATCACAGCGGCTACCGTAACTCACGGACTCGTCTAAAGATACTAAAGCACAAATACACAAATATTCCAGCGGCTACCGTAACTCACGGACTTGTCCAAAGATACTAAAGCACAAATACACAAATATCACAGCGGCTGCCGTAACTCACGGACTTGTCCAAAGATACTAAAGCACAAATACACAAATATCACAGCGGCTGCCGTAGCTCACATTCCAGCGGCTGCCGTAACTCACAGACTCGTCCAAAGATACTAAAGCACAAATACACAAATATCACAGCGGCTGCCGTAACTCACGGACTCGTCCAAAGATACTAAAGCACAAATACACAAATATCACAGCGGCTGCCGTAACTCACGGACTCGTCCAAAGATACTAAAGCACAAATACACAAATATCACAGCGGCTGCCGTAACTCACGGACTCGTCCAAAGATACTAAAGCACAAATACACAAATATTCCAGCGGCTGCCGTAACTCACAGCTCCATACTAACATTACACGTGGACTCGTCCAAAGATACTAAAGCACAAATACACAAATATTCCAGCGGCTGCCGTAACTCACAGCTCCATACTAACATTACACGTGGACTCATCCAAAGATACTAAAGCACAAGTACACAAATATTCCAGCGGCTGCCGTAACTCACAGCTTCATACTAACATTACACGTGGACTCATCCAAAGATACTAAAGCACAAGTACACAAATATTCCAGCGGCTGCCGTAACTCACAGCTCCATACTAACATTACACGTGGACTCATCCAAAGATACTAAAGCACAAATACACAAATATTCCAGCGGCTGCCGTAACTCACAGCTCCATACTAACATTACACGTGGACTCATCCAAAGATACTAAAGCACAAGTACACAAATATTCCAGCGGCTGCCGTAACTCACAGCTTCATACTAACATTACACGTGGACTTATCCAAAGATACTAAAGCACAAGTACACAAATATTCCAGCGGCTGCCGTAACTCACAGCTCCATACTAACATTACACGTGGACTCATCCAAAGATACTAAAGCACAAGTACACAAATATTCCAGCGGCTGCCGTAACTCACAGCTCCATACTAACATTACACGTGGACTTATCCAAAGATACTAAAGCACAAGTACACAAATATTCCAGCGGCTGCCGTAACTCACAGCTCCATACTAACATTACACGTGGACTTATCCAAAGATACTAAAGCACAAGTACACAAATATTCCAGCGGCTGCCGTAACTCACAGCTCCATACTAACATTACACGTGGACTCATCCAAAGATACTAAAGCACAAATACACAAATATTCCAGCGGCTGCCGTAACTCACAGCTCCATACTAACATTACACGTGGACTCGTCCAAAGATACTAAAGCACAAATACACAAATATTCCAGCGGCTGCCGTAACTCACGGACTCGTCCAAAGATACTAAAGCACAAATACACAAATATTCCAGCGGCTGCCGTAACTCACAGCTCCATACTAACATTACACGTGGACTCATCCAAAGATACTAAAGCACAAGTACACAAATATTCCAGAGGCTGCCGTAACTCACGGACTCGTCCAAAGATACTAAAGCACAAATACACAAATATTGCACCCATTAAACTCACAATCGAATGTAAAACTGCTTCACGACTCAACTACGCGAGATTTAATAAGCGCCATAGAAACATCAAAAACACCCCAAATAGTGCCGACAAATGTTTCTAGAGCGTCTACAATCCAACTGACAATCAAAATCGTACTAAAACAATTATAGCTTGTACCAAATCACCCACAATCATTAGAAAACACCTCAGGAAATTGAAACTGCTTACATGCATCTAAACATAAAAATGAAAAATTGTTATTAAACCACAGTGGCTTAAATCAACATTCATAATTATAAGCTTCCTCTTAATACTTCACACTTACTATTGTTTTTTTTATCACATTACACATCTCCATAAAACAATGTTCATTCACATGACAATAATACAAAATACTCACAATTAATCACACGAAAAATATACGAATACACAATTAATCAAATTTCCATCTTGCTACGCATAATTCTTAAAATAAAATTTTCATAAAATTGCTGTATCTGAAGGCTGTTACACGTGGACCTACTTTTAATATACATTTTAAACAAATAGTGCGTTCAAAGTGAAATGAGTGTTTTATGTTAGCAGTGCGTAAAAAAAAAAAAAAAAAAATCCACTGATATCTTATTCATCGCTATTCATTTTGTATTATTTGAGAAAAAGGGATATTGAAAACAGAAGTAGTACACATGGTTATTAAGAATTTATGTAATATTCAGTGTTACTTCAGTGGTTTTTGGTACGATTTACAAATTATGTAATTTAAAGCAACTGACGCATAAAGAATCTATTGCCTATGTTTAGAAGCATCAACGCGGACCGAAGGATTACTAGAACACTGCGATTATGGGGAATGGCGTACCATAATTGACAGAGAAAACACAGATAGTGAAGACTGGAGCGGTTCCTCAATTTCAACCACTCGGATTCTAAGTTTTCTCTATCGATAGATCCTTCCTATTCGTTTATCTTGTGGCTCATGTGAAGAATAGTAAATAAAAGATTCCGTTCTCTTTTGATTTATTTTATTTCCTCCGTCATTTCTGGTTATAAATGTTGGTGGGAATGAAAAGTTTGCTATCAATCTCGCATAAATCTGTCTTGAACTTTCGAATCAGATTATCACGAGAGCAACGCCTACGATGTTCCAGATCTTCCCAACCCAACTCTTTCAATGCTTAGACTTTCTCTCCAGCTACATACACCTGTCACTAATCAGGCCACTCTTCTGGGAGACTTCTCCACTGGCTCTATTAACCGTTTATGATAGGAGTCCCGCACAGAAGAACAATACTCCAAGTGAGGTCGCACTACTACTTTGTTCCCAGCCGATATAACTCCAATTGGAAATGAAAACATCGTCTATTAGCAACGGATATTTAATTCATTTAGACTCACACGCGTTTCGCCCTTATGGAACGGGGCATCGTCAATTACTGTACATATATGGCGATGTTAAGAAAATTCCAGCGTTAATATACATAACTAACTAATAACAAAATACACTGCATATAGAGTTGCTCCCGACCAGCATCTAACTGTCTTAACCATAATTCGTAAGTAGAGTGTATTTTGTTATTAGTTAGGTATGTATATTAATACTGCAATTTTCTTAACACCACCATGTACGTACATTCACAGTCACTGACGATGCCCAGTTCCATAAGGGCGAAACGCGTCTGAGTCTATATTAAATAAAAACTAGTTGCTAATAGACGGTTTCTTCATTTACAATTGTTTAACATGCAGTTGCGGAAGGAAGGTCAATTTACCAGATATAACTCCAAACTTACACTTATGGTTTGACTTCCCTCATCAGACCAATAATCGAATATGCCAACCCAGTGTGGGCCTACGCAGCTGACTATCATATACAAAGGCTCCAAGTCATTCAGAACAGAGCATTAAAAAGAGCTCTGCACCTTCCGAGCAGGTTTCCAACCGACCCTCTACATGAGGCGACATTACTACCTAAACTTAAAGAGAGATTTCGACAAATCGCAAGAAATTTCTATAAAAACTCCATAAGGACAAACAACCCAGTGGTACGTAACATCGGACAATATGACCCTACTATTGGCCGACACAAACGACCTCTAAACTTACTCTACTAAACTCACCATCATGAAGAATCACCATACGTGAAGCGAAAGAAAAATCTTTGTTAATAGGAGAAAATGTCCCAGCACAAAACTCCACTAAACACTGCCAACAATGGACAGGCAGAGACTGGTGACATGGCAATGGTTTGACTTCCCAATTATCTTTTCTACCTTTTCGATTTACGACTACTGTTTTGAATTATTACATCTGCTTATTTAACGGGATATGCCGTACCAAGAACGGTGACATTAATTCTATACTCAGAGCTGAATGGTGTCAGATATTTACTTGTACACCTTATTTGGAACTTTTTAGCGGCTTGCCCCAACTGTCTGTCCCCGTAACACGGTGTTAGAAGTATAGTGCTTGAAATATAAATAAAGGTTTGCAGTTCTCCGTTTAACATATCAAACAACATATTGGCCAAAGATTAAAATTTCAGAATACTCGTAAATATTAACTATCTGTTTCAACAACTATAAGCGGTTACTTTTAGTCACACTATTCCGAAACATTATGCATTATTTTTGAACTGCGACTGCAGTGTAAAAACTTAAGAATGTCTTGCTATTATATGAATGACGCTACCGGGTTATACTCAGGAACGGAATGTATCGAATAAATACAAGCATCGACTATTTTACCATTGGTGGAACGGGAATATCAAGAAATCGCACACATTTAGTTTTGCTTTGGGCTTTACTGCTCTTCTACGTCTGCGTCATTAGAGTCGAGAGAAGAGGAAAGGGAGGGCATGGAACGGATAGGAATTCGCTTTATGTAAAAGTGTTTTGAGTGTTTTATAAATGTTAATGTGTGCATTTTTATTTTAAACTAACTTTTGCATGCTGCTTTACCAGTTTGGAGCTAGGGGTTAGTTAAAGTGTGTCTGCTTTGGTTCGAAATCAGTGAAGGAAAAATCGGAATTTTGAAATATGATTTCATCTAATGAAATATGCTAATGTTTCTGGTCTGAAAAATTAATTAGTATGTAGGTGAATTTTAAAACAAAAAATAAATTTAGGATGCGAACAACAGTGAATACTAGGAGGAAATAACATGCGTAGAAAAAGTGTAGAGAATCGAACACATGACCTTCAATGTCTTTATGCGCGGATCTATTCAGACGAAGTGTGTAAATGGCTTTTTTGCTAGTACATACATACTCATAAGTTTTAAATTCTCAGTTTTTTTTTAACTCCCGGTATGTTATATACGAAGAAAAACCCAAACTAAGGACATTAGCGTGGGACACAAAGATTATCATGTTTACAGGGCTTTATTTAAAGGGAATTATGACATTTTTAGGGCATGATTATAGTGTTCTTACGTATTAGTCAATTGGTACAACACAAGAGTTTAGAAGATGAAGCAAGTGCTGACGATACGTTTTTTTGTTGTTTGGGCTTTACGCCTCGTCGACAGCGAGGTCATTAGAGGCGGGATAGGACTGGGGCAAGGAACGGGAAGGAATTCGGCAATGGCCTGTTTGAAAGAAGCATCCCGGCATTCGCCTGGAGTGATTTGGGGAAACCATGGAACATCAATTCGGTCATTCGGCCACTTAATACTTTCGGAGGAATGTGGATCGCTGGAAGTTATCGTCATGGGAAGGGTCAAGTGTTTGATCACTTGTCCCATTTTTGTTATGTCGTGACAATATAGTGATTCATGTTTTCGATGCCAAAGTGTCGAAGTTATTCGTCCGCATACTTCGCCATATTTTGTGCCGAGTTTCTCGATTTCAAGCATCGGGACTCGAAGTTGTTTTTTTTTTTTTTTTTTTTTTTTTTTTTTTCAACACTGCTGAAAGTAAGGTAAATCATCAAAGTAGATTCAGTTTCCCAATGACCCTACACTCGATAATATTTCGAGGTTGATCCAGTGTTTTGTTTGTAGCGTCAGCTGCAAAGGAGTAACATTACGCAACTTAATGAAGGATGTGGAAAAGTAAATAAGAACATATGGCAAGGTTTACGTAACATTTACTTAAAAGTTTAACAAGGACAGGGACTATTTAAGGTAGCAATTAGAAACTTTTTATGTGCTCTTAACTCCCGAGCGTTGGAAATAGTTCGGACAGAAAGTTTATGTATGCCTACGGCCAGTGAGCCCAATGAAAGAAACATATTGATAGTTATCTAGATTATTACTCTTTCTTGCTGTTCAGTCTTGTCGCGTTGACCATGGTAGTTATATCGTTTTATAAACAAAATAACGAGTCGAAGATGACTCACTTTCAACTTTGGTTTTTTACTTTTAAGACTCCTAAGATGCTAAGTACAAATGTTCCAGCGATTATATATTTCAATAACAAAACTCAACCAACTTTCAAACAAACTAAAACTCGTCTCTCATATAGGTTTCAAAGAAAATCCAGAATATTTCAACGACTTCCGACCAATGTTTCTGGAATTCTGTCAACACTTAAACAATTAAAATCACATTAAAACAATCAGAATTAGTACAACATCATTCACAATCATTATGAAATGCATAGAAATGAAAGTTAAAGATATTTACACACAAAATTATCCACATAAATCACTCCAAACTGAAACAAATTGTCCTCTAAACATCGCAGCTCACATCAATACTTAGAATTACAAACTTTTAGTTAATGTTTCATGCGTGGTACTGTCATTGAACATATTAAATACCGTTTACATATTTTCCTTCCATGAAACAAAGTCCATTTACACAAATTCACTATTAGTTGCAAGAAAAATATACAAAACTATGTTTACTCAACTCACACGATGCTACAAATACTTCTTAAAACACAATATCATTAAAGATCTGGGTCAGAAGGCCATTATAATGTGTTTAATATAAGTGCTATTATCTCTGATTAATCTGCTTATCTGAAGTATTTCAAGAACCTGTTGAGTCCTGTTTCGAGTTTAAGAAAGTCAAGTTAGGACCTGCAGGAAGGCTAAAACAACAGCCATCAACTGCGGAGCAGAATAATAGTATTCTATGAAACACCGCACAGCCACAACACCTGTAGTTTATTTAAGCACTATTCGCTCACAAAGGAATGAAGAATAGGAATCAGCTCTCCTCCTTATGCCTGTGGTCTTTCCTGAATAAGCCGAAGACTCAGTTAGGCAACACATCCAACAAGCGTTGGCGGCGGCCAAAATTATGCACTGAGTGTACTTATTCACTTTCTTCTTCTTCTCTTCGATATCGGTCATCTAAGGACCACGAAAAGAAATCCCATGCATTCATTTCAATCCTTCTTTCTTGGCTTCCAATAGTTCTTCATCCTTTCACTTTGCTGTTTCCTTCTTCCTTCCGTCCATATGTTGCTACATTTCCTCTCTCCTTCTCCTGGTAAGCCCTTGAAATTTTGGATCAGTCTCCTAAAAGTTACTCTATCTTGTATTAAATCTTCTGTTATTCCGATCTCAATCATATCTTTCTTTACTTCTTGGATCCACTAGTTGCCCTTCTTACTCTTGTAAATATGGTTTAAAATTCTTTTTTTTTTTTTGTCTGTTGTTATCCATTCTCATGATTTGACCAAGAAAAAAACTGATTCTCCTCTTTCTGATCATGACTGTCATCCTTTCAATTTCTTCTTCTTTGTATAGATCTTTATTCCTTCCTTCCTAACTCACCATTTTCAATTTTTAATGGTCTCCAAATTTTTTTCTAGATTTTCCTTTCCCTTTTCTCTATTTCTCCAGTTTTCATAGAGAACAAACATTCTGAGGCGTACAGACCTTCTGGTTTTATTACTGTGTTGTAGTGTATGATTTTAGTTTACCTTGCAAGACTCTTCTTATTGTATGTTCTTATTTATTATTTTACTTATTACTTTACTCCTCGTCGACGGCTAAGGTCATTAGAGGCGGGATGGGACTGCGGACAAGGAACGGTAAGGAATTCGGCTATGGCCTTTTGAAGGAAGCATTCCGGCATTCGCCTGGCGTGATTTGGGGAAACCACGGAAACGCAAATCTGGATGCCCGGATGGGGATTCGAACCCGCCTCCTCCAGAATGCGAGGCCAGAACGTTAACCGTTCACCCACCACGATCGCTATGTGTCTTTAGTCAGTTGGTATGCTAGATCTAGTTTATTCACTTTACCTACAATAATTTCCAATTTTTAAAAAAAATAGATACTCTGTGAACCGAACCGACGCATTATTAGTGTTTCTGATTCAACAGTATGTTAGAATTTGACTGGAATGATATGACTGATCGTTAATACAATCCTCTACACGTATGTATTAAATATAGAGGATTGTTCCGTGTACCACCAAATCGAAAATTTGCTTCCGTCACACCAACACACAGTACGTGAACATACGCTTGCCACAGACTAAAAATAAATTGAAATTAATACCGAATAAATGATGAAAAAGCATTTCTGTCCCTAAATGACCTAATGACAAATCGGTATTTAAAATTCCAAATAATTATCCGAAATATAATTATGCTAATTTATACAGGTCACGGTGTATTATTTTGATTGCCTTTTTATTACCTTTAGTAGAATAACTGCATACTGTACCTATAATACAGCTGTGCTTAATCTGAAAACTAGCCAGACATTGACTTTTTGTTCCTAGTGCACTTAGTCAGCTAGAATACTGATCTTTAATTGCATAAGGCTTCTCCCCCTATATTTGATTTATGACTTATTTAATCAACATAGACACGATACACAATTTTTTTAATAGAATATTATAGCTTCCAAGCAAATAAAAAACGAAGGATTCGAACTCAGTATTTTGGAAAGTCTTTTCCGTTCAGTTGCTTAAATGAACAGTATCGTTGCTGACTAATGTTCATAGCCCTAATTTTGTTACACTAGACGTATTTGTTAGCTTGCCATAACAGCGATATGTATGGATACAGGGTAAAGAGAAAACATCTAATTCAAACGAATTTAATTAAAAAACTAATAATTAATATGTGGATTTAAAATAAATACATACTTCAGTTTATGGTTGGTGTTCAACTTAAAACAAATTAGATCATTGCATAAAAGTAAACAGGAATCCTAAATCATTAGTATGTTATTATAGCGACATCTGTCGATAGACAGTAGAAACTTCTCTGGCTGTTGCTAGCCCGCCACCGAATGCGGGCTTGTGACGTCATAGCGTTACAGACATCATGGCACCATGCACAAACACGCCTTCTATTAGTAATGATTGTGTTCATGAAACCTTTTTCACATAGCAGTATCCTTTCCAAATTTTAAACAAATTTGGGTTAGTTTTTTGTCAGTATTACGCACTGCCAGCGTAACTTTCAAAACAATTTTACGTTCCTGAAACTAAATATTTTTCAAACAGTTTACTGTAATGTCGTATTGATTTAGTCTTGTAACAGATTCTTTCATTTATTTGATATTTTCTTGATGTGAGGACGCGAGTTCGAATCCCCATCCAGCTATCCAGATTTGTGAATTCCATGGCCAAATTCCATCTTCGTTCCTTGCCCCTAGTCCTTTCCCGCCTATAATGACCTGGAAGTCCTACGAGGCTGGAAAGCTTGAAGCAAATAAATAAATAAATAAAAATAGAAAGGAAAATTAGTCTGTACTGAGAACGGACTGGTATCACAGATCACACTTAATCACAGATGAACACTCCTTTACGAGCCCGCCTCTAATGATCTAGACATCGACGAGGCGTAAAGATACAAGTAAACAAAAAAAATATTACGAGGTGCTCACCAAGTATTATGCTACAACACAGATAAACACAACACCAGTCGGGTTCCCTTAATATAATTTTTTGACAACTTTACTTTCGTTAGTTATTTCTTCAGCTTTCTGAAATATACTTCGTCATAATACACGGTAAACGTTAATGAAGCCACTGCATCAAAGATTAACACTCCAATAAACGAAACCGAAATTTTGGAATCTAAATTACGGTAAACATTACAAAGCAACTACTCTACAAAAAATTAGTGCTTTTCTCCTAGAAGAAAAACGAAAGGCAAACGCATTACTACGCTCATCAAAATCTGCGCTTGTGAAGCAGCCGGAAAATGTTAGTATGAAAGAAACACCTGAAAATATTCCTTGAGTCCGATCCGATCTAATGCAGTGTGTTGTTATGGATCGTATAAACAATAAACAAAGATGAGCTCGTTCAAGCGGTGTTATATGTTTTGCCGGACTGAATTACTGTTTTCCATCAGAGAATTCGCGTCAGGCAGAAAGTCGGAGCGGATTTCTAGTAATATTACGACTCGAAACCAGCGCCGCCTCGCACTCTGGTGGTATTAATCCGCACCACAGTTTGAGAGACGCGCCAGGAGAGAGATTAAATGAGTACAGGTGCAGACAGAGGCAGAGATAACCATCATCGCGGAGTTAAACAATTCCGGGAAGCCAAACGGAATTCAGAAAGCTTTCAGCGCTAATGTCTCTGGCGGGCTGCGGTGAATGAGGTCGTTAAACCAGCGCTGGCTGACTCTAATAAATTGAGGCGTGGACGCCGAATTCGCGGCCTCAATACTCCGAAAGCCCTGTGTTCGGCGTAGACTTGGGAAAAATATATCGACGTAACTAAATTTTCTGGTGGGAGAAAAAAATCGGTATGCTACGATAAGCTGATGACATTGTCTTGTTAACAGAACAGGCTGAGGATACTGAGAAATTACTGAATGGCATGAACACAATTCTGAAGGAAGATTTTGGACTGAATATAAATCAAAGCATGACAAAAGTAATGAAATGTAGCAGGAAGGATCCTCGTAGATTAAATACAAAAATGAGATCGGATGCAATAGGGGAAAGTAAGTGAATTTCTGTTACTGGGGAAGCAAAATTACAACTGATGGCCAAAGCAGAAATGATGTTAAAAGCAGTATAGCACTAGCAAAAAGAGCCTTCATGAAAAGGGGAAATCTTTTACTTTCAAACATTGATCTACGAATTAGATAGAAATTTTTAAAACTCTATGTGAGTAGCACAGCACTTTAAGGTAGCGAAACATTGAGCTTAGTAATACCAGAAAGAAAGAATATTGAAGCATTTGAAATGTTGTGCTACAGAAGAATCCTAAACATTAAGTGGACAGACAAAGAACGAAATGAATGAGTTTTGGAAATGATGGGTGAGGAAAGAAGTTTGTGTAAGAAGCTTACAGAAAGAAGAGACAGGCTGTAGGTAATATTTTGAGACATGCTGGATTGGTTAAATTGCTGGTGGAGGGAACAGTCGAAGGTAAGAACTGCAAGGAAGACAGAGATTAGAATATATGAAGCAGATATTTGAGGACGTGGGTTGTTAATGGTATGTAGAGATGAAGAGGAATAATGATATTTTTTCATGAAATAATCGAAATTTATCGTTTATATTTTTACTCTAGATATATCAAAAATCGATAATTTGAAAAAAATTCTTCATGGAAGTTCTGCCGAATAAGAATTTTTAGCAGCAGTAAGCCAGGAAAGAATCAATTCACACAAAGCGATATTTTATTTGGAGTATCAGTTTTAAGCACAAACTCGATATTTTTTGCACGAACGCAATTCAGTATCCAATTTTTACGTTACAGATACATAGGTTAAATATACGTAGATATTCGATCTTCTGAAAGAGCACTAAAAAAAAGTGAATTTGTCGTAATTTAACTGATTTTCATTAACGGTTAAGAGATTAAAAAAAAGCTGCTAAATTTTAACCGATTTACGCTAACGTCTTTTTTTGTCAACATATTTGAATGTTAGATTATTTCTCTAGTTGAAGTATATTGATTAAGCAGCCATGTTGGGATGTTGAGGGTTGACGTTAGTTAACAGCTTATGTTTCAAACTGTTTTTTTTTTTCATTGATGGGTAACAGTTAATGCCTTGACAAAATAACTGATTTACCAAGCCTCCTCTTTGTCCTCCGAAAGAGTGGATTCTGCAATTAACTTGGGGGTACTGCGCAACAGGAGTAGATTGAAGGGGGAACATAATAAAACGGAGAATTCTATTGAAGTAAGCATAAGATGAATACTGGTTTGATACATTTTAATAATAGATAAATTTATAAAACCATAATTTCTGCATATGTCTTTAATTTTCCATTTTTTCTTAAATATTTTGAAAAGTTTTGGGAATATTTTCAGACAATTATCGGTTTTAGGTAAAAATATCGATTTATTGACATATCGATGTTTTTCTCTTGATACATATCGATACCGTTTTTAAATATCGATACGATATTTATCGGTATATTTTTTCATTAGTCCATCTCTAATACGGGGAACAGACCTCTGCCAGCTCAAACAGCCCACAGTCTTCAAATGAGTTGATGAAGGAGCAAAAGAATTAGCATCCTTAATTGGGCCACACTAATAGCCAATACATACTTCGTAGTTATTGCGTTAAATGCCTCATAGTATTAACAACCGCCAGCAGGAAAGATCTGAAAAAAAAATAGTTTCAGCAGCTAAATCCGATGTCTTCAACAGGTGAAGAAGTATTTTCTACATCTACAGCTGTTCTCTGCATTTCACAAAATTATGGGCGGCAGAGAGTATTTGTACCAAAACAAAAGTTCTACTCCGTTAATTTTACTCCCGAATGCCACAGGAGAAGAAATAATCCATAAAAGCATTTTTAAGCATATTTAATTTGATTTATGTGCAATGGAGCGCACGCTCCGGTGTAAATTTCCCTACATACCCATTTTCCACTTTCTTGTAACCACCTACTTTTTCCCTCTACAAATTTCAACATTAAGTTGTTTCAACCTTTTTTGTAAATTTTTCATGAATTCTCTTGGAAACTTATTTCAGTCCCTGACACCCTTACCTACGAAAGAAAATCTCCCCACACTCTTGTGCTTCAAATCGAGTGCCAGGTTGTTGTCACGTTCATCTCTTACTTTCCATGCATTATTTTTAATTCTTACACCAATATCTTTCGACACCTCATCACCAATATACACCTTGTCCACACCCATGACTCTCTTAAGCCAACTCCTGTCTTCAAATGAATCCCATTCCAACTCTTTTATCATATCAGTTACTGATTGTGTTCTGCGGTAATTTTCAAAGACAAATCTATTATTCCTTCTTTGCACTCTCTGGAACTCCTGTATTTGATATCCAAAATGTGAGTCACGCCATCATACTCAAGCATTGGTCTGACCAAAGTTTTGTAAACCAATTCCTTTATTTCTGTCGTACGTCCCCTCATCACTCTCTCCAACAAGTGAAGGATTTTGAAACCTGTTCCCACTGCCTCTCCAATTTGTCCTCCCCAGTTAAGCTTGTAATGAAATGTAATGCCAAGATATTTACATTTCAAGTCTTCAACAAGTAATATCTTCGTAACTTGATAATCATAATCAACTTTTAGTTTTGTATCTGTATACGTAGAAAGAGGACTCTTCTTTGCATTTATCTTCCTCCCATGATTAACCAACCCAGCTACATACCCTGTCCAGATCGCCCTGCAACTGTTCTCAGTCCTCTAAAGTTTTGATCCTTTTACTCGTATATAGAATTATGTTATCTGCAAACAACTTCTGATAGTAAACCATCAATACAATCATTCATTAGAATAACAAATAGCAATGGTCTCAATACGCTACCCTGTGGCACCCCATTTTTACTTCCACTTTTGATTTTTCTTTGTACCTTTTAAAAAATATCTATCCAGGAAATCATTTTTTCATCCTCTCCCATAGTTTTTAACTTATTTTTTTATCTTTCATTACATTGCAACCAAAATATGTTGGTGGCCGAAGTATTTCACCGCACTCGCAAATGAAAGTGGGTGTTCACATGCCTCAATAAGTTCAAACGAATTTTGTGTCGTCTATCTGCCAGAGACTCCCAGCCTAGTCTACTAATCAGTTCTGTGACGCTATCATAAGGACTATAGCAAGCGG
Source organism: Vandiemenella viatica (assembly GCA_031002005.1). Classification (NCBI taxonomy): domain Eukaryota; kingdom Metazoa; phylum Arthropoda; class Insecta; order Orthoptera; family Morabidae; genus Vandiemenella; species Vandiemenella viatica. The sequence continues at coordinate 15,714,404 of JARYHS010013630.1, forward strand.
TCATGAATCGAGCAGCTCTTCTCTGTACTTTCTCTATATTGTCAATCAACCCTTTACAAAACGGATCGCAAATGGCACAACAGAAGTCGAAATGTGGACGCACAAGAGATTTGTACGCTATCTCCTTCGTTTGTTCATTAGAATTTTTCAAAATTCTATCTATGAATCGCAGCCTAGAATTAGCTCTACCTACGACCGAATTAATGCGTAGGTCCCATTTATGTTGTTTTGTACTGCTACGCCCAAACACATCAGGAAATTGATCTTGTCAAAAGCTGAACTTTCTCGTGATAAGTTCGATGGTAGCTGCACAGTTAAACGCGTAAACATTCCGTCTTATCGAGGTAATCAGATCGAGCACCTGTAAAGACTATCAGAACGCTATCGAGCGTAGCAGATAGGCTGCAACACTCTGGCCTCGCATTCAGGAGGACGCAGGGTTGACTCCCGATCAGGCGATCCAGATGTCGGTTTTCCATTGTATTTCGAAATCACTCCCAGGAGTTCAAGGCCAAATTTCTTCCCGTTCCTTGCCTCTAGTCCTTTTATCCTCTAATGACCTTGACGAGATGTGAAGCCGTAAGAAAAAAAGTCGGAAGTGGATATATTTATAAAAAATTATTGATTATTCCAGATTCTGCATCACAGTTGGTATTTTTACTGAAGAAATACAGTGGTCTGGGGTTCAGTGGTCAAGGCGTCTCACTGGAGACCTAAATGTCTCCGGTTCAAATTACTGTCTCGGCGGGGATTTACATAGAAGTGAAAATGCTATTAGGCAATGAAAATTAGCAAGGGTAGAGGAGGTAAAGCCATCAACGTGCTGAATGATTAGATTACTTTCCCTATTCGTCCTTACCTACAGACATAAATGTGTAAGAAATGCTTGCTTGGTGACGTAATGTTTGTCATCCATGCAAGTACTCTTTAGCTAGGCATACACACACACATTTGTGCCCCAGCAATTCCTTGGCGATCCATATAGACGATAAAATGTGTGTATTAATTGTCTAACGACGAGTCGCATCACAAGCCAATAACAATCGTTACATATTTGAACGTGGCGAGCATGCGCGACGGAAACAACACACACGGATATCTATCTTAACAATTTACTCACAGCGGATAAGACTTGCTGAATGTCTAGAAAGTAAGATGAGCAGAGAATTCGTAGCTGATTTCATTGCAACAAAGCAGCAACATACTGCATTGTGCAAGGTGAAACTAAAGGAGAAATTAAAAAAAAAAAAAAATAGGATATAGCGCATTAATAGAGGTTTGTGGGAAATATAACACAAAAGTTCATAGTGCATTGATAAAAAAAACTCCACCCTTTGGGGAGGGCTTTTTGCAATATATATATATATATATAAATAATAATGAAAACTCAACAAGAAGTGGAATAGACGAAATCTACAAAACTAATTTACTGTTTACGAGAGATCAACACGAACCGATGGACAGTATCAGCAAAATAGGAAGCCAAAATTATGAAGGAGAAGCTGAAGGATATTGAGAAAATGCATAGGAAGATGTATCTGTGCATTTACGTAATACTGAAAAATAGAAGAAAATTCTTTTCAATCAGTACAAGTAGCAGTATATGATCGTGTTTACAATCCTCCTTGAAACCACTTTTTAATACTGTCCGTTTCTTTTTCTTTTTTTCAGCACTAGTATAAAGCTGCTGCACAAATAAATACTTTTTTTTGTAGGACTTAAAAAGCTGTTTCAGTTCAATATTTATCGTATGATTATTTAACAAGTTACACAATAGGAAATGATCTAATGTTTTAATCCAGTCAACTGCACTGATCGATGCATTATGTATTTTCGCTATTGTTCCCTTGTAGGCCCGAAGAGGACAGTCAGACATGATGTGATTGATTGTTTGTAAGGTGGCTCCACAGTCACAATTTGCCGTATCTACCCAGCCCCATTTGTATAATAAGTAGGCGCATCTGCCTTGTCCTGTTCGAATCCGATTGATGATTCTCCACTGCCACCTGGGAGATCTAAACCTTGTAACCTTACTGAGTGGTCCTCAACTAGATGTTTATTGGCTACTGATGACTGCTCCCATTGAGATATCCACAGCTTGTTGATGTTGAAAGAGGACTCTGTAAGGTTGATTGCTGTGCGCCATGGTGGTTTCCTCGATTTCAAGCGTTGGTGTTTCGCTTGAATAATTTCTTGATGTATAGGCAGCTGAGGGTTCTTCAGGATCTTTTTCCAGATTTTTAAGAGAGCTCCTTATCTTCTTAGTGCTGGGGGTGAGATGTTGCATAGCACTGGAAGCCATATGGTGTTCGTACTATGAGTACATCCCGAAATTATCCTCACTGCCTGATTCAGTTGCACATCAATCTTCTTTATGTGGGCACTATTGATCCAGGAGGGGCAGCAGTATTCTGCAACAGATTATGACAGAGATGAAGCTGTGGATCTGTGAACGTGAGCACTGGCTCCCCATGAAGTACCTGCAAGCTTCTGGAGAATAATATTTCTCGTTTTGATTTTGGCTGCCACGTTTGAGAGATGCTGTTTGAAAGTTAGAGTTCTGTCCAGTGTTATACCCAGATATTTTTGTGTGCCGCAATAATAAAAGAGTTGGCCTCTGAATTTAACTTCTGGTTTGTAGTGCGATTTTCTGTTGCGTAAATGAAATGTTGAAATAACTTTTTTTAAGGATTTAGACGGAGGCACCATTTATTGAAGTATTCATCTAACTTTTACAGATCAGCTGATAAAGTTGTTTCTGCATCAGAATAGTTGGGTTTCTGGTTTACCAAACAAATGTCATCAGCGGAAGTAAATTTTCTTCAAGATGTTTCCGGTAAATCGTGAGAATACAAATTGAAAATAAGGGGTACTAAAACGGATCCTTGGGGTAACTCATCATTTAGTATAAATATTCTGCTTCTGTCATTATTAGAGTATATCTGAAACTATCTATTGCTCAACATGTTATTAAGTAGTTCCGTAAATTTCGAAATGCGACAATACTCACAAATTTCAGAAGAAGTCCTTCTTGCCAAACAGTGTCATAGGCAGCTGACAGATCCAGAAAGGCAGCCACACTTACTGATTTCTTCTGAAACCCATTTTCAATATGAGAGGTGAGAGGGAAAACCTGGTCATTACAACTTGTCCCTGGCCTAATTCTTGCTTGTTCAATGGGAATGTGCTTATTGATCAGTTCAGAAATTCTATTGTAGATCAGGCGCTCAAGGAGTTTGTATGTGACTCTTAGAAGTGCTATTGGTCGATAGTTTACCACTTTTGTAGGGTCCTTATTTGGTTTCAATATGGTTAATATTTTTGTTTTCTTCATTAACGGTGGGAGTTTTCCAGTTTGTAGGATATTGTTCAATATTGTTACATCGCTTGTAACATAACACCCGTCGTTGAAGGAGAAAGTTCTAATGTAGATGTTACATAGGGTGTACCTCAAGGAAGTGTAATAGGACCACTCATTTTCTTAATTTTTATAAACGATCTCGGAGACAAAATGAAATGTCTTTTTAGATTGTTTGCTGATGATGCGGTTATTTATAGGGAAGTAAGGAATTTGACCGATTGCTTAGAAATTCAGCGTGATCAGGATATTATTTTGGCTTGGTGCGCTGAGTGGCAACTTACGCTAAATTGTAAAAAGTGCAAGACAATGAGCATAACTAACAAAAAGAACCCAATTGTTCAGAAATACGAGCTAAACGATTCAGTTATTGATATGGTTGATTCTATGAAATATTTGGGAGTAATAGAACAAAGGAACATGAAATGGGACTAACACATTAATTCGTTAGTAGATAGAGCTAATTCTAGGCTGCGATTCATAGGTCGAATCTTGAAAAATTGTAATGAACAAACAAAGGAGATAGCGTACAGATCTCTTGTGTGTGCACATTTGGACTATTGTTGTGCCATTTGGGATCGGTTTCGTAAGGGGTTGATCGAAAGTATAGAGAAAGTACAGAGAAGAGCCGCTCGATTCGTGACCGCTTGCTACAGTCCTTATGATAGCGTCACAGAACTGATTAGTAGACTAGGCTGGGAGTCTCTGGTAGATAGACGACGCACGTTTCGTTTAAAGTTATTGGTAAACATGTGTACTCCCACTTTCGCTTACGAGTGTAGTGAAATACTTCGTCCACCAACCTGTTTGAGCCGGAATGACAGGAAAGATAAGATTAGGGAGATAAGGTGCCGCCCTGATTCTTATATGAATTCTTTTTTCCCTCGTACCATTAGGGATTGAAATGCACAACAAAGAGATTAGCTTTGGTGCTGAGCACCCTATGCCACCCACAATTTTGTGAATTGCAGAGTATATATGTAGATGTAGATAACCTCACTACACTTGGCTCCCGACGTTTTGGAATTCCCTGTGAGCCGCGAGTGGGGAAATCATGACGGATAAATCCATAGACCATATAACAGAAGCTATATTTTCATATTTAACCTTACCAGTCAAGCCAGGTTAAAAACTACCGATGATTCCTTTTATTTGATTCGGCAGTTGTTGCATATTAATGTAATGCATTTACGTTAACATAATATTTGCTAAACCAAGAAAAATCACACATATATGGAACACCAATAACATGAGACGTTTATTCAAAATCATATATCCAAAATAACAAAACCGCTCGCAAGCTTAAACACAATCCGTGCTCTCTTTTGTCTCACAGCGATTACATACATCTCTCATACTAGTTATATTATTCTTTGGCAGCGCCTGCTGACCAAAGATAATTGTCACTTACAGCCAACACTTAGAAGCTAGTCTTAGCGTATATGCTACACCTGCCCCCACTTCGAGGCAGATTAATTAATTTAGCACAATTTTTAATTTGCCGAGAAGTTACTGAAATACATAATGAATTTTTTTAATTTAATTTAATTTAATTGCAATGGAGCACAGGCTCCGTTGACAATTTCCCTACACAGCTATCTTCCCCCTATCCTGCACCCACCTACATTTGACCTCTACAAATTTTATCTTTAAATTCCTTCAAAGTTTTCGGTAAATTATTCATCGTTTCTCTTGGTAACTCATTCCAATCCCTGACACCCTTACCTAAAAAAGAGAATCTTCCCACACCCTTGTGCCTGAAATCGAGTGCCAGCTTGTGGTCATGGTCATCTTTTCCCTTCCATGCACTACTTTTCATACCTATTGCAATATCTTTCCATGCCTCATCACCAGTATATGCCCTGTACACTCCCATGACCCTCCTCATCCTCCTCCTGTCTTGCAATGAATCCCATTTCAGCTCCTTTATCATATCCGTCACTTTCTCCTTGAATACAATGTCAAACAGTTCTTCTCAAATTTACTTTGCAATGTCCTTCCTTTTTCCACATAATGCTAATAATTTTGACTAAAAATCCAGAGTATTTTCACAGTTTATATCAGTTCACTAGTTAAAATTTTGCTTGTCACTAAATCTGGCATCATATGCACTATATAGCGTCCAATTCTATTATTGATCGTTCTGACACGTACACTCAGTTCAGATTAAACATGCTCAAATTTCAATCTTAACCATTACATTTTTCATGCTACTTTTTTCATCACAACAAGGCGTTAACAATAACATTACATATTACTATGAACCATTGGATTTCTTTTATGATACTATTCTGTTTTAAGATTGATATTACTTTGTCAATTACTTAACATTTTATCTTTTTAGTCCTTTGTTCTATACAATTTTCGATCAACCACATTTCTTAATCCTAGTATTTTATTAGATTTGGGATAAGCAAGCAAATAGGCGCTCGCGTTTGGCTTATCAACAACCTTAAAAGTTCCATGATAGACTTTGAAGAATTTTTTAATCTTTGAATTTATTTCGCAAGACTTTTGTCTAGTTTTTACCAAAAACAAATCTCCGAAAACGACTCGATAATGGAAATACTTGCCCCCGATAAGCTTCTTGCATACATGTAGTTCTACCGTAGCTTTTTCTTCCGCCTCTTCCAATTCCTTTCTGCCATTTTTATATATTCTTCCAGTCCTTCATGTAATTTCTTTCTTGTTTTCCTTTTCATGAGACCATTCAACTACTTCTCTTGTACTTATATCAGGTGGGTACTCTTTTCTCAAATAATTTGAAGTAATTCGGTGTCGGCCGTCATCGATTGTGTCCTGCAACAATACTTCCATCGATCCCTTCTCATCTTTCCTGTCAAAAGAAACATATGTAGCGGCTTCTGTATTACCGTGCCGGAAAAATACATTCGTTCTTTTATTGCTACCTGGACCTGGTACAATATTCTTTTCTTCGGTTCCCATCTGCAATACATTTTCATCTTCTTCTTCGTCATAACTCCTTATAAAAAACATTCTTATTCCACTTTCATCATTTTCTTCATATTCATTCTCACTACTTCTGCATTCGTACTCTTCTCCATAGCTGCTAGGAACATTTTCAATTTCTTCACTATCGTTAATACGTAACGGTAGCTCGCTATCATTATCTGCTAATTCTTCTTCCTCGAATGTATCTTTTAACGACTCTTTTCGTGCTTCTGCTATACTCATTTTTTCTTCAACAGCTTCTACATAACTTCGTACTTGGCCTTCCAAAATTTTTTCCATTTTATTTTCCATATTTTTCGGACTTTCTTCTATTTTTTTATTTAATGACATTTCTACAGTTTCAACAATAGTTTTCTCCTTTTCTTCCATATAGTGATCCATTAAAACAACGACATCTTGCTCCATAACTTTCTTGATTTCAATGGTATCTTCCCCCATTATTTTCAGTTCTTTTTCTGTTTCCTTCTCCACCTTCAAAATTCTTCCAGGCACACTTACTATCAATTCTTCTGTCCTTTTAATATTCTGATTAATACTATCCGTAATCCTTTTCTCAGATTCTTGACTACTTTGTATAACTTGCGTTTTTCATTAATTATTCCGATGTCTTGTCTGGTTTTTTCTAGGCTCTGTTCAAATACTTGTCTGGTTTTTTCTTGGCTCTCTTCAAATCTTCGGATGTCTTGTCTGGTTTTTTCTTGGCTCTGTTCAAATCCTCGGATGGCATTTAATATCAATTCAAGATCCGTACTCATTTCTCAAATATCGTTCGGTCGATCTGGCTTTGGTGAAACTGCACTCTCTATCAAATTTTGACCCCCATTAACATTATTCTCTTAATTAATTCATTCATTATTTTCAGTATTATTATGAAGTTTACTATTTGCAACATAACCGGAAGGCTTAACTTTACTACCGTTAATAATACTACTATCAAAGGATTCGTTTTGAAGAAGATTGTTGTCGCCAAAGACTTCCATTAAATTTACATAGCTGTCATCAAAACATACTATTTCTGAACTTTTCAAATCTATTTCGGAAACACTACCTTCAAATTCTCCCAAATCACCTTCAGCACTCATTCTAGATAGTGTCATACAATTATTATATATAATACATATATTACAAGCAAAACAAAAGTATTACTACTCAAGAGAGCCAATCCCCACAGCAAAAATCACTGTTTCATACTTAACTTCTTTACTATACACTACTCACTACTTTTCAAAAACTAACTAATTTAATACCGAAGAAAGACAGTCTCAATAACAATCACTGCTTCAGTTTAAATTTCTTTACTGTACGCCATTCACTCAGTGTTCAAATTTTAATTACTTTTCTTTTCTTTTTTCTTTATATGACTGATGATTACTGCCACCTCAGAACTTATAAATGGAATGTTCTCTACTTGCCGCGCTGCGTAGAATGAAAATCTGGAACTCGCCGCTGCCACTGCGTCATCAGAAAATTCCAGTCGTTTAGGGTGCTATGCTCATTAGTAGTAATTAACACCCGTAAATCCTGGCAGGGTCACCAAATATAACTGGGCTATATTTTCTATTCCCAACCTTACCAGTCAAGCCAGGTTAAAAACTACCGATGATTCCTTTTATTTGATTCGGCAGTTGTTGCATATTAATGTAATGCATTTACGTTAACATAATATTTGCTAAACCAAGAAAAATCACACATATATGGAACACCAATAACATGAGACGTTTATTCAAAATCATATATCCAAAATAACAAAACCGCTCACAAGCTTAAACACAATCCGTGCTCTCTTTTGTCTCACAGCGATTACATACATCTCTCATACCAGTTATATTATTCTTTGGCAGCGCCCGCTGACCAAAGATAATTGTCACTTACAGCCAACACTTAGAAGCTAGTCTTAGCGTATATGCTACACCACTACCATAAACACAACAACTTGAGCGCGGCGAGCCAGCTGAACGACAAATGTGTGACACTGATGCTCCTGTGGATGGGCTCCCACAAGTACAGGCTTGCCGCTATAATATCCGCACGCAAATCTTCAGCGAGGTTACTCGCACACAAATGTGTGTGTGAATGGGCGGCTATTATCTAAAGTGATGCGCCTGTAGCTGCCAGCTGGGCCCACAGCTACCGTGGACCTCCGCGCGACAAAAGCGAGCGAGATGGCTGTCCACCACAGCCAACACCGACTGCAGTTGGCCGGCTTATTGTTCCGCACGAAGACGTGCCAGCGATTGTAGTCTGGACTGACATCACTTATCTTCTTGTAACCTACGCCTTACAACGCCGAGGCCGTGCAACAAAAGAGTTTCGCCTACACTAGAGCGTTCCTTCCAGTTTCCAAAGTCTCCGGTTGGGGAGCGTGCACAAACTACGTGGCTCGGTGCAAGGGGGGGGGGGAAGGGGTTCGCTGGACTACGTGGAGGGGGGGTGGAGGGGGGTTCAGAGCCAGACCACGTAGATTTCCTTTCATAACATTTTTCACAGTTAAAATGAGGAACTGAACTCTCAACAGCATGTGAATATTTATTTCCCTCATTTAATTATCTCAGTATGTAGTTTGCAATAGTCTGACAAGAGAAAACAGTGCAATATGTCTTCTGGAATTAAAAGGGGAAAAAGCTACGTGGGGGGGGGGTAGATTCAAAAGCCTCGTAGGGCTACGTGGGGGGGAGGGGGGGATTTTCACAGGAGGCCAAAATGGAGCTACGTGGTTTATGCACGCTCCCTTGGCCGCCGTGAAATATTAAACACACAGTTCGCCAAGTTGGAAGTTCCCCACTGAAAAGTCTAAACCTTAAATCTGAATGGAGCTAACTCTTAATCCGTTTGGGAAAACATTTCAAATATATTTTTATTCAAAATATCTCCGACTGAAAACTCGTTTAAGCCAAAAATTTGGCAACATGCCCGATTTTCATTCCGACCTGGTCATACCTCACTATTATTTTTTTGAATACAAGAATACTCCAATTATTGTAATGTGCCAACTTGCTGTTGGATAGTTAATTGAAGGTTTCCACCATGTTAGTAATAATTTGTCCTTTCTTATATTGGGCGGCCGTTATTAGCAAATTAACAAGATCACTATTAATCATTTACATAATATGTACATCAAAACAATTAACAGAAGGATCGGGCCGATGTAGCAATAATATTGCAAAGAATTGCACCCCAATGAATTCTCAAACAATTGTCAAATTAGTTTAGCAAAACTAAAGACAAAATGCAAAGGAATATTTATTGACTGCATGATTGAAATTGTGAAATCCTTAGTACTCCCCGAATATATCAAAATATTCGTTGAATTATAGGAGTGTTTCTGAAACATATTGCTCCACTTTTTTTTTTTTGCCTTCGTCACTCTTTCTACTGGTTTGATGCAATCCTCCCTCCCTTGATATCCTGTGCTAACCTCTTCATTTCTACATACCCCTTACAACCCACGTCCCCAATTATCTGCTTCATATATTCTACTCTCTGTCTTCCTCTACAGTTCTTACCTTCGACTGTTCCCTCCACTAACAACTTAACCAATCCAGTATGTCTCAAAATTTGACCTACCAGCCTGTCTCTTCTTTCTGTAAGCTTCTTCCATAAACTTCTTTTCTCACCCATCATTTCCAAAACTCATTCATTTCTTACTTTGTCTGTCCACCTAATTTTTAGCATTCTTCTGTAGCACAACATTTCAAATGCTGTTTTCGGGAAGCTTGTTCCTTAAAGCCTAATGTTTCTTTATCAGCTTTCATTATTTCGATCTTTAATGCATTCCATTCGTCTTCGGTTGAGCTACTTTCAGAGTTACTTCTGCAAATTGTCCTCTCATGCTAGAATTTTTCTGTTTATTCACTTCGAGTGTGTTCTGCTTTTATTGCTTCCTAATTCGCTTGAATTTCAGCCTGCACTTCGTTACTATCAAATTAAGGTCAGAGTCTATGTCAGCTCCTGGGTACACTCTGCAGTCTAGAACCTGATTCCTTAATCTTTGTTTCACCATGATATAATCTAAATGATATCTGCCTGTATCCCCAGGACGTTTCCAGGTGTATATCCGTCTTGCACGGCTCTTAAACAGTGTGTTTTCCACAACTAGCTTAAATCTTTCACAAAACTCTAATAACCTCCTTCCTCGCTCATTTCTTTCTGCTAGACCAAAACTTCATACACTATTCCCCTCTTTCCGTTCTCCCACTATCGGATTCCAATCACCCATGATTATTAGATTACCCTCCCCCTTCACATATTGTATTAGTTCTTAAATTTCGGTGTATATTTTATCTATTCCTTCATCATTTTCCAGTGACGTTGGCATATACACTTGTACTAACGTGGTTGGGGCGGGCTTAGTTTCTAACCTCATCAAAATACCTGTCACTAAACGGTTCATAATAACTCACCAGTTTCCCTACTCTCCGATTCATTACAAATCATACATCAATGACAGCTTGTGTGCTAATTTTCCTGTGTTCCTCAGACCAGAAATCCTGTGCATCCTTCCATTTAAACTCGCAAATCAGAACAACATCTAACTTAAGGTGTTTGCATCTACCTTTTTAGATTTTCTAACCTACCTGCCCTATTCAGATTTCTATCATTCCATTCTCCGACTAGTAGAATGTTTCTATCTATTCTGATGACTCCTCCCTGAGCAGTCCCCACCCGGAGATCCGATTGGGGGAATATTTTACCTCCGGAATATTTTACCCCCGAAATATTTTACCCAGGAAGAAGCCATCATGCTACATGTAATTTGAGAGGATTACATGTCCTCGGGATACCGTTTGGGTCTTTAATGCAGTGGTTTCCCGTTGCCTTCTGCATCCTCATGCCGTTGATCATTTATAATTCTTCCGTCTTTAGGAGCCGTTTCCATCCCCAAAGGCAAGAGGGTTCCCTGGACTCTCCTTTCGGAGGCTGTTGGCAAGCAGTGGGTGACTCCTTATACCGGGAATCTATCAGTCGCCAGAGTCTCGTCCGTGAACCACGTTAAGCAGAGGTTTACATTTGGTTGGAAAAGACTAGTATAGTCTCTCACACCCCGCTTACCGATTAGCTGAAACAAAATGTCCTCGTTGAACGCAGCTGCCTACTCAGTTTTGGCGCTCTCTGGGATCATCTTGCCTGAGTTTACCCGATGTATTATTCATGAACTAGAAAGGCGCAGCTTCCTGACCCGTGTTAGTTACTCGGACAATTTAACGTTGGTTGTATTCACAACAAACACAACGCCCAGAAGGAAAAAGGGGGGGGGGGTGAAACCTGTAGCGCCGTCAGTAATAGTCAATTCAATGTTGGGTTAAATTAACGTTTTATTTAAAACCAGAATATGCTCAACAAAACTAATTAAAAAAAGTTGCTATTTGGATTGCGATGTTTACATGGAGACATAAACACTAATTGTTAGGTTTTTTTTTTTTTTTTTTTTTTACTGTTTTATTCCTCCCAGTTGAAGGCTGGGAGGCGGGCTGCTGGAGGTTCGCGGAGGTCCTTTTCAGCCTACTACACTACGGGGAGGGAAGGGGGATGGAAGGTCGGCCGTGGCCTTGTAAGGAACCATCCCAGCATTCGTTTAGAGTGACTGAGGAAAACCACGGAAAGCCTCAGACAGGATGGGAGGGAAGGGGGATGGAACGTCGGCCGTGGCCTTGTAAGGAACCATCCCAGCATTCGTTTAGAGTGACTGCGGAAAACCACGGAAAGCCTCAGACAGGATGGGAGGGAAGGGGGATGGAACGTCGGCCGTGGCCTTGTAAGGAACCATCCCAGCATTCGTTTAGAGTGACTGCGGAAAATCACGGAAACCTCAGACAGGATGGCCGAACCAGGTTTGACCCCGGTACTCCCGAATGACCAGCAACAGTGCGAAATCGCACTGCCCAAGTCTATATGACCAATTATTAGAAGTTTTCTTTGTTTATATGACTTTACGTTAACATTTTGACTGCGAGAAGTAACTTAATGTTCAAGAAGACAAATGATATCTGGTTTCACAAGACTCCATCAATTCTTCCTAAGGCTTTTTGCCTAACCAATCACATGTGGAAGTACTTGCGAATTTGACATTGCCGTCCACTTTTCTTTACTTGTTTGTTTTTCCTTTCTTTTTTATGTCATTCCCTTTTTTTTTTTTTGTCGCTGTTAGCTGGGAAGAAATAGGCTACAGGCTAGCGTGCAGTCATCAGATTTCCCAGTAGGACAGCGCTTAAACGTGATGCGACGTTTCTGAGCAGCGCTCCGTCTCCATCTTCTGACGAAGTGTAGTGGTCGGAGGCCATATCTGCCCCTGCGTTTGACGATTGATGGTATTTTATCGTTGCCGGTGGGTAATGTCATTTCTTCATACTCCATAAATGTAAATATCACATATCAAAGTGACATTGTTTCCGGGTTAAAATAACCTTGCTGTAAAAAAAAGGACCACTTGAAAATTGAAGCTCTTAACAGGAGAACCATGTCGAACGGAAAACGGAAGTATTGATTTCCATATTTATTATTTACTCTTCACTATAAAGCTATGTGTGATAAAGTAACTTACATAAATGGTAAATGAATGCACTGTCTTAGACCTCAATCTTTTTATCGGCATCAGAAGAGGGATCCGAATATTACTGGAAATCATAAACTGGTAATGTGTTAGAGGTGGATAAGCTGCTAAAATTTAGCAGAGATCTCAAAATGGTATTCGTCAATTTTAGAATGGACGAATGTTTTATCTGTATTACGAATCGTTTTATTGGTACCTGAGCAGTGTTATAAATTTCTATACATGATCTTTCTATTATAATTATTAGCAATATGTTATTAAAATAACTAAACGAGAATATTCTATAGGGGCTTTAGGCGATATTACGGCGGGGTAAATCTGTGAGTTCGCGACGTCGCCGACGCGTATGATATGAGCGTTGGAAGCCTTTCGGAGTAACAAAATCCTATGAGGTCGCGTCACCAACACGGTGTAACTGCAGTATATCTGTAACTATAAATATGACATATTGCGTTTGGACAGCCGTAAAAGTATAGAATTTACTTGTATCTTCTAATATCAAAATAAATGATTCTTTGTTTTTTGCCAATGTTCTGTATATAAACACACAGATTTTATCTGATTTTGATGTAACAATGCATTCATATACTTTAAAACAAATAGATTTACGTTTGATTTAAATAAATCTAAACCCTCTCCTCTTTTCCCCCTTTAATTTCTGTCACTATTCTTGATACAAAATCATAGTTTTTATCCAATTTTTTTTTTTTTTTTTTTTTTTCCACACTGTCTAAACGGCGTTATACAGCCCCGCTACGATTTGTAGCTTTATCTGTGGTTTCACTGATGGTGATAGATTTTATTTTCTCGAACTGTACACTTTGGGGGAAAACCGGCTTTGACCGTAGTGATTGCGGCCTGTGTGGAAATCCTTTTGGTATTCTTATTCGTTAGATAGCTAACTGTTTTCATGTGGTCTGTTGGGGATCATTGCCGCAATCAGTTGTGTTAACAACTCGACCGTTTTCCCCAGCTGATTTGGTCGTCTTGGCTCTTGATTACAACATTGGTGAACGTGTTGGTCATTTGAGTTGTTCAGCGGGTGATTATTGAAGTGGCTTGATAACCATCTATGAGGTCCTTCCGGTCTTCACATTCATAGGGAGTGACTGGGTTGGCGCTGGCGTTGACGGCTTCTGATGGCTGTTTGAAGTTTTCTTCTTATGGGGCATCCCCCATAACTAGCGGCGTGGTCAGAACCACAGTTTGCACACGTCGGCGTTGCGTCACGCGGACGTGTGCAACATGAAAACCAGGCGGTCTGGTAGTACAGCCGTTAAGGCGATTACTTCCGAAAGTTTCTCTCTCCGGTTGCGGGTTCAAATCCCGTAGTGAACCGAAATTTTTAGAAGGTGTATTTGATTACATGAGCTACGCCGGGACGTTCCGTGATTCTCGTTCCGCGTTACACTGTAAGCCTCTGAAGAAAGGAATTACCCTTCCTGCCTCTGACACAACAGCTTGGTACATCTCATTCGGGAAGATACAACCAACCTTGGGTTGTGGACACAGTTATATTTTTAATTTTTGAAGTGAAAACTTCTTTAGGTGCACTGGAGGAATTTTGGATATGTAAAATATTATGATTCCGAGTCACCGACATGCCAATTTTGACAGCATAACTGTTACTGCCTGGTAGCTCAGTGGATAAAGAGACTCACTGGGAAACGTAAGGTCTACAGTTCGAATCTCTTTCTCGTAGGAGATTTTCATTGGACTACCAGGTTAGGTTAAGGCGGCTATGATAGGGGCAGAATGCGCAGCCGATAGAAGTTCTGTTACTAGGTAATTACGACCACATGGAATTATTATTATTTATTATAAATGTTGCTGTAAGTATGACGTGTTGCGTGTATGATATTTTTAAGTTTTCACTTCTGTCAGCAGTCCCCAATGACTGCCAATTGTTTCCATTCTTCCGCTTATGCCTTTGTGACCAGACGACGTCGAGGTCATTAGAGACGGGAAAGGACGAAAAGAAAATCGACATTTTGAAGGAAGCATTCCAGCATTCGCTTGGATTGATTTGTGGAAACCATGGAGAACGCAAATCTGGATGCTCGGACGGGGATTCGAACACTCGTCCACCCGAATGCGAGGCCAGATCGTTACCGATCACCCACCACGCTTGTTACCTGATAGTAGATTCAGTGTTGTTGTGAAAGTGAAATGGGATTATTATGAATGGAAAAATAATCAATAATAGCAGGTGCGCAGGTGACAACGTTGTCATAGGTAGTGATCTACACGCACTCCAAGGCATGATGGACAATTTAGTCCTGCACAGTGAAGTGGTCAAGACTTGAAAGACTAAAGTTGTTGTCGGTTCTAAGAGAAAAATCCCGATAACTTTATCCATAAAAGGCAATAAGACCAAGCAAGCATCTTCCTTCAGATACTTGAGAACTGTGATGAATGAGCAGTGTTATTGCAAGAAACAGATCAAATATAGAATAGTTGTTCAAGACTTAAAATGTTAATATCTTGGCATAACATTTGATAACATGCTCAACTGGGCAGCACACATTGGACATAAAATAGGAAAAGTTTTCAAAATCCTTCACTTCTTGGAGAGAGTGATGAGGGGATGTAGGCTACAAGAGAAGTAAAGAAATTGAGTTACAAAATTTTGGTCAGACATTGCAGGAATGTGGTGGAGTAGTATTGGACCCACATTTTGGGTATCAAATACAGGAGTTGGAAGGGGTGGAAATAAGGGCTGCTAGATTTGTCTCTGCAAATTACCGTACAACATGATCAGTAACCGATATGATAAAAGAGCTCCAATGGGATTCATTGGAAGACAGGAGGAGGGTGAAGAGGGTCGTGGGAGTGTACAAGGCGTATATTGGTGATGAGGCGTGGAAAGATATTGGTGTAAGAAACAAAATTAATGCATGGAAGCGAAAAAATTACCATGACTACAAGCTGTCACTCGATTTCAGGCACAAGGGTGTGGGAAGATTTCTTTCGTAGGTATGGGGGTCAGGGATTGGAATAAGTTACCAAGAGAATTGATGAAAATTTTAAAAAAAATGGAAACAATTTAAAGTTGAAATTAATAGAGGGCAAAAGTAGGTGGGTACATGAAAGGGGGAACACGGGTGAGTAAGGAAAGTGCCACTGGAGAGTGCGCTGCATCGCAATTAAATTAAATTAAAAAATGCTCATGAATTTAGGAATCCATATCTGTCACATATAAAAGCACGTAGTACAAATATTCTTCTCGTTAAAATTATGAAACTACACAGCAATTTGATTCACAGCAATTATATTATCACATTCGCTTTCATTAATGAGCATTAGTTATACTAACTTAAAGTACATCTCGATGTTATGGTTTCGCTAGCAAGATAGGCGATTCCGAATGAGTTACGCTCTACAACTGATCAAGATAATTAAGAAATAAAATAAAAAAGGATAATTAAATGACTAATGGAAATGCCACCGAAGCGTGTGCTCCATCGGAATTAAACTAATAATAATAATAAAGACCAGACGGTACCATCACCGAGCACGCGACTCGATCGGATTGACGTGTAAAGTTGACAATGTAGATGATTTACCGCGCTGTTTTCCGGCTGATTGTACTGATATAATTTCATGCCGACTATAGGTGCACTGTCGGCGATAGATACTCACATCGTTGGCGCACGAGGCTTTTCTGGTTGGACAGTTTAATCCAAATTGTTCGCGCTCTATCGAGCGTGGTGGGTAAGCGGCAACGCTCTGGCCTCACATTCAGGACGGCATGGGACATCAGATTTGGGTTTTCCATGGTTTCCCAAAATAATTCCAGACGAATGCTCGAATGCTTCCTTGAAAAGGACATAGCCGAATTTCTTCCCGTGCCTTGTCCCCAGTCTTGTCCCGGTCTACAGTATTCAATTAACCGATGTATACCTCTTGGAAATGTATCGCTAGTAATATTTCCGATGTACTGATCGTAATTAATATTTGTTGTGTACACAGGAGGCGGGTGACAATAATTTTAGTTTGAACCTTGGTTCAGGGGCAATTGATCCAGCCAATGGATAAAACTGTTTACAGGTGCATTAAGAGAGTATTTCAGCCACCAATATTGGTCAGTTTGGTTGAAGTTAAGTGCAGGTTGCGTAATCGAAAAAAATCTAATTCCGAGTAGTGATCAGAGATATTAAGTGACTGTTTTGATTTATTTATTTATCTGATGACCGTAGCACATAATCAATAATACAATTATATACAATTGTTTCATACTAATAAAATGTAACATTAAATTGTAGTTAAAATTCAAAATCGACGTAGTGCAGCCAATGTAAAGCTTCATTTGAAATATCCATGAAGTCTTTCGGTGATCCGCTGAAAGCTCGAAACAGACAATCAAAGATCACGTGATGGTTGGTTTGTTCTTCATCACCATAGTCACAATTCGGTGAATCTCTCATTTCCTATGTGTTAAGAGATAAAGCAGATCTGCCACGGCCAGAACCGACTCTGTTGAGAGCTGCCAAGGTCTTGCGGGGAAGGTCGAGTCCCTTTAGTGCCTGTTGATTGGGAGTGCCATTCTGGTGGGGCTGAGGGAATCTACTACAATCTCCACGCTTGCCGACCCCGGCAGCGTAGGGGATAGCGTGCGAGCCTCGCGTTGCAGGGGTCGCCGGTTCAAGTCCAGCCTCGGGCATGGGCGGTTTTATTTAAGTGTTGTGTTTGTCTTGTGTCGTCTATACCAGGTAGAATATATAATACACTGAACGATACAATACATAGTTGCAAACCACAAAAATAACATAGTGCTGGCTGTATGGCCGCGTAGCAAAATGCCATTAAAAAAAAAAAAAAAATCTCCACGCTTCTCTTCCGTTAAAAATGTTGGTATAATCTGTTTTGCAGTTTTTATGCGTGGACTTCTTGATTTAAGTTCTTTGAAATTGGATTTCCATGTCATTGTGGATGGGGAGAGCCAAGTTATGACAGATCTTATTATATTGGGCAATTAGGCGTTTGCGTCGTCTTATCGTAGGCGGTTCCATTTTAGTCAAAAAGGGGAGGCAGTACAGTGGAGTGGACTTGATACATACACTAAGTATCCGCATTGTCTGATTCAAACCTTATTTCTATCTTTTTGAAGTGGTTGCTATTCATCCAGACAGATGAGCAGTCCTCAGCTGCAGAATACACAAGACTCAGTGCTGATATGCGAAGTGTGGAAGCGGATGCTCCCCAGGAAGTGCCAGTTAACCTCTGCAGAATATTATTTCTAGTTCTTAGTTTTGTTGCAAGGTTGGTTAGATGTTTATTGTAAGACAAGGTGCGATCCATTACGACTTCCAAACACTTGAGGAAGGGGTTGCGACGGAGGGGAGTGCCATTTAGAAGCACGTAAACGAGAGATTCGCCTCCCGACTGCTAAGATGGAAGTGAATCTCTCACTCGGCGTTCTTCCTGATGGAAATCCCCTTCGCCACAACCCCTTTCCGGAGTGTTTGGGATTTGTAATGGATAGCACCTTGTCACACAATAAACATCTAAACAACTTTGCAGCAAAATTAAGAACTAGAAATTATATTCTGCAGAGGTTAACTGTTTTTATGACACTCCAGGGACGGGAGGGTGTCAAACAGGGGTGGTGCTCGCCGACTCAAGTAGAAGTAAGAAAAAGCCAAATTTCTCCAGATCGCATTGTGAGGGAACTAAGCTAAAATAGCGTAAAGGGGCCTGGGTAGATAATACTACTTCAACTTCTTAAGGTGTCTTCTCCTATCGGATGCTGGCGGTCCACATAGCTAGCTCGGCATCCGACATTGTAGCATGGGAAGACTCTTCAGACGTGCAGTTGTACCATCTTGGAATGTCCATCAGGCACGAATTCCTTCTCCTTCCAGCAGATCTTTTCCCCTGTATCTTTCCTCCAATGATGAGTTGCAATAGCTCGTTCCTCTTACCTATCATAATGTCTCCAAGGTAATGAGTATTCCTTTGCTTTATAATGAGCAGCAGTTCTTTTCGTTTCTCCATCATATGAAGTACTTCTTCGTTTGAGATTTTACTGCAGATTAGTATATTACTACAGATGAATAAAAAATGTTAGATTTACACTTTAATCGAAACAATTTTTGTGCATTTTTTGTCACTGCTATGGTGAAATCTGGTGGGGGATCCCCTCCTCCAACTTTCTTCCTTTTTTAGCTTTACTGTTCTTTGAAGGCCGACAATCTGAAATAACAAATCAGCGAGAGAGTTCCGTCGACCCCCCCTCCCAGCCCCCATTTTGGATATTTCACTTGCTCCCCCCCCCCCTCCTATTTGAGTCCACGTCATTAATGGACACTCCCTTTCTATCATTACATTTTACGAAATTATTAATTTGTTTTTCTTCAGAGGATATACTAATTATTGAATATGTGAATTATACAGACATTACACAGTTTGGGAACCTCTAAAATATGCCGTTATATATCCTCCAACAGAATTTCCGGAAGGCATATGTATTTAAATCTTTAAATTCCAGATTCTCCTCTATGAATTTCGAACGATTCCAGATAAACTTTTTCAAGAGAGAAAATACAGGAAAACATAGTGAGTAAGGACTGTATTTTATCTACAGCTTCATGTTTAGAAATTATACCGTTGAGTTTCAGCAATTAGGGGATTCCTTAAGAACCTTTAATGGGATTTTTACTAGCCTATAACATTTCACTTTAAATTTGTGAAAAGAAATCACAGATATGTTTTTACATATTTACTGTAGTTTTCTTTCGACTAGTAAAAGATTGATGTGTTGGTTCTGTCGCCATGATGTTCTCCACGTATTCCTGTGTTTATTATTACTCCTTAGGTCATAATTTTTGGTTAAGTTCCCAACGAACATCTAAACAGAATTTAAGAAGTCGTTAAGGAATAGGTGGGACGGATGAGAGAGTGGAAGAACAGGGTCTAACGTATCATCCAGTTGCAGTGTAAACTTACTAGTTACAAGGCGCCAAAATCAACAGGTGGGTAGAGAGTTAAACACGTAGGAAAGAGCTTTTTCTAGTAGAAAAGAACGTTGGATTAAACTGAACACAGAAATATCATTTACTACAGACCATTTAAATGTAAGAATAGTAATATTAATAACAATCGGTTTTTTTTTTTTTTTTTTTTTTTTTTTTTTTTTTTTTTTTTTTTTTTTTTTTTTTTTTTTTTTTACAATTTCATTCCTCCCAGCTGAAGGCTGGGAGGCGGGCTGCTGGAGGATCACGAAGATCCTTTCCAGCCAATCTATTCTACGGGGAGGGAAGGGGAATGGAAGGTCGGCCGTGGCCTTGTAGGGAACCATCCCAGCATTCGCCTAGAATGTCTGAGGGAAACCACGGAAAACCTCAGACAGGATGGCCGAACCGAGTTTAACCCCGGTCCTCCCGAATGGCAAGTGGCAGTGCGAAATTGCACTGCCCAAGCCTCGGTGGTCTATAACAATATATATATATATATATTTATTGTCATTTCATTCAACCCCCTTAATGGGGGAAGCGGGCTGGCAGCACACATGTCGTGCTCTTCAGCCAAATGATAATATGGTTTACAATAGATTTTCGTAAAGGAATGTTTACACTTTTACAAAAATAATACAGTAGATTTGAATTTAGATGTTACATGATCAGAGTTGTAGTTTTGTACAAAATTTTGTTTGCTTTTCTTGCAGATTTGTGGCTAGTAGTAGGCGATTTTGATGTCATTCACAGAGTGGGGTAAATTTTTGTTCTCTTCTCTTGTTGAGGTATGGTAGGCGGTCGGTCTCTGTGCTGGGTTATAAAAGGATATTTTGGAGGTGCAGTGTTGGTGGGATCTGTTTGTAACAGGAGGGGAGATGAAGTGGTTCTTTAAGTAGGCGGTGAGTTATTGGATTTTTGTTTAGAAGGCTATTGATAGCATATTTTAGCCGGAGGGATTCTATGTGGATCAGTATGTGAGGAAAACGCATTCTGGTATAAAGCTGTTGGGTAGGAGAAGGTAGTCTTATTCGGTAGGCGATTCGGAGGGCGTGGCGTTCTATTATTTGGAGTCTATTGTAGAAGTGATCAGGGGCGGAGAGCCATGAGAGGTGACCATAAGTTAGGATGGGGCGAAGAAATGCTTTGTATGTATTTATGATGACCTGGCTATGTAGTCCCCAGGATGTTCCAGTAAGTAATTTTAAAAGGTTTAGGCGGGTTTGGGCTTTGGAGTTGATGGTTCTAAGATGAGGTGTCCATGTAAGATGTCGGTCGAGGGTGATTCCTAGGTATGTAACTGTGGGTTGTAGCTGGATGGGATGATTGTATATGGTTATGTTAAAATCAGCGAGCCTGTATCTTTTACTAGTTTTTCCAAAAATAATGGCTTGTGTTTTATTGGGATTAATTATTAGTCGCCAGCGGTTGCACCATTTAACAAAGCAGTCTAGTATGATCTGTAGGGCTTTCTCCGACTGTTGAAGGGTTTTATGAACGGCGAGGTAGGCGGTGTCATCGGCGTACTTAAGGATATATGTAGGTGGTGCGGGAATGGGTATATCGGTTATGTACATGATGTATAAGAGGGGCGACAGGACAGACCCTTGGGGGACACCTGCGGTCATGGTGAAGATGCGGGAGAGAATGTTGTTTATGGAAACGAAAGAGGTACGGTTGGTGAGGAAGGAAGCTATTGTGCGAATGTAGGTGATAGGAAGGGCGAAGGTTTGCAATTTGAAAATGAGGCCAGCGTGCCATACTCGATCAAAAGCCTTTTCAATATCTAATAGTATAAGTATTGCTGATCTGTGGGTGTTGATGTGGGTGGTCAGAAGGTGCATAAGTCTGAGGAGTTGATCTTGGGTCGATAGGTTTGGACGGAAGCCACACTGGGCGGGGGATAGGAGAGAGTGTTGTGATAGATGTTTGTGGATACGTCGTGATAGTATGGTTTCAAATGTTTTGCTGAAGACGGAGGTGAGGCTGATGGGGCGGTATGAGTTCGGATCTGATGTGGGTTTGTTAGGTTTGGGGAATATAAGGATTTTTGAAGATTTCCATTTTGGGGGATAGATGCCAGAGTATAGTACGTTTGTATATAGATGAGCTAGAAGTTGATGGAAAGAGCGGGGTGCTTCTTTAATGTGGCGATAAGTGATTGAATCTGGGCCCGGGGCAGTATTTTTCTTCGTGCTGAGGACGGATAGGATGTCATTAGCTGTGATAGGCGTGTTAAGTCCAGTACAGCTGACGGTTTGAATGTAGTTGAAGTCGGGTAGGAGGGGAGGTGATGTAGGTTTGGCACGCTGTTCGATGATATGGGAGTCTGAGTAGTCGAATTTGGGGTCGTTTGGGACAGTGTGGATGGTTTCAAGTAGGTTGGCGAAGAGGTTGGCTTTTTGAGTGTTGTCGGGGACAGGAAGGTTGTTGTGGAGGAGGGGGTAGTTGGGGGCGGGTTTGAGACCAGTTAAGCGGCGGAAGGTGGACCAGTATTGGGAGGAGTTTTGCGAATATTTTTGGCTTAGTTGGTTGCAGGTGTCCCTCCATGTGCGTCTTTTCTGAGCGGCGATACAGTTGCGGACTGTTCGCTGGAGTTGTCGGTGGAGGGTGAGTAGCTGACGGTCATGGGTTCTTAGGTAGGTGCGGAAGAGGCGACGTGAGATATGAAGAAGTTGAAGGGCTCGTCTGGATAGTGATGGTTTGTGAGGGGTGATAGGAGTCAAGGGGATATGAGCGGCAGTAGCGTCTGTGATTGTACGTTGGAGGTATTCGGCGGTTGTAAGTAGGCTGTCTGCGTCTATGATATTTGGGTTATCTGTCGCTATCTGGTCGTCTATGTATTTCCTGTAGTCTTTCCAGTTGGTTTTATTGTAGTTTTGAATATATTTATGGGGTGTGGGGTTGGGTGGGTGTGGGGTGTGGGGGGCATTGTACTGGATGGAAAGCATAATGGGGAGGTGATCACTGCCGATTGGATCGAGGACATGAAGGGTGGAGCGGGTTAGTATATTGGGAGAAGCTATAACTACGTCAGGGGTTGTGTTTGATTCGGGACGTGTGGGTAATGGGATTTTAATGATGTCACCTCTCATGGCGGTTAGGATGTTATGAAATTGATGAAGTTCTTGCTGGGTGCGGCTATGGATATTGATATCTGCCATGATGATGTATGAGCTGTAATGTTTATCTGTATATGATATAAAATTTAAAGGGAGGGGAACACCGGGTCGAATGTATATGGTGACAAGGGTGACTGTGAGGGATTTGAGAAAGACTGTGGCAATGATATGTTCAGATGGATGGTTGAGTGGTGGGTGTATTTTGATGGGGATATGATGCTTATAGCCAATGGCCACTCCTCCGCGTGCTACAGGCGCTGGGTTGTCGGTTCGGGTGAGCTGGTAGGGTGACATACGGATGTGATGGTGGGGTTGGAGGAAGGTTTCATTGAGCATAAAGCAATGGATGTCGTGTGTAGCGAGGGTATGCAGGAGGAGGTTTTTGTTCGTTGGGAGTGATCGGATATTATTGAAAAGTATATTGTGGGAAAGTGGCATATTAGGAATAGTTCTAGTTGTGGAGTTGGTGGGTTTAGACGAGGGATCTAGGGGCAGAAACTGGAAGTGGGCGTTATTGTGAGAGTAGGTGGCGTTTATTTGTATTCCAAATACTGCTTTTGCTGCAATTGAAATTTGCGCCAGGGTGTGTTCACGGGAGAAGGGATTTAGGTTTTGTAATGTGATTGTCATGAATCTTAGGATATCTTCTATGGTCGGTGGAGGACGGATGGAGTTGGTGGGTGGTGTGGGAGGATCAATGGGTCGGAGGGGTACTGTGAGTTCTGCTTTGGTAGGCGCTGGCTTTGATTTGCATTTAATGGAATAGGTAGGATGGTTTTGGTCACAAGTATTGCAGGTGGGAGTTTTCTGAAGGTTTGGGCAAGCTTTTAAAAAGTGATTCTCTTTGCAGTGTGGACAGATAGGGGTGTTTCTTGCAGTTTGCCGTTAGGTGGTCATTGTATTGTAGACAACGTGCACACAGTGTGGGTTGGGGGGAAGGGGTTTTTGATGGTTCCACTCTATGTTTTTGATGGTAGATTATGGCTCCATTTCTAAGCAGTTGATCAATTGTTGATGCGTCTTCAGTTAGTACTCTGATCATGTAAGTGGGTCCTAAGCTGTTCTTGATTCGGAGAGCTTTTCGAACATGTAATTCGTCGTTCGAGTTGAGTTCGGCGAAATTAATATTCAATCACTCTTACCTTTCGACTGCGAGAAATAACATACCGTGAACTAATATGAAAGTTCCAGTAAAAACAAGTTCTAACTGGGTGCAAGGAGTATGCAGTGAGGTCTGCCTCGTGATTTAGAGGTTAGAGACTTTCTCATTCGCATTAAACCGTTGGTCGATATTGTCTTCAACGAGCTTATATAAAAAATAGTGGTTAGGGCCCAGTGTGGAAGAGATGTTCGGCTTCTGTTGATACTTGGATGCCGAAAATCATCACTCCGATGTTTCAGCAACTGATTTCCAAGCTTCCATTAAGGGAAAGTGGGTTCTCCGTACTGAACAGTGTATTAGTTTCTATCTGACCCAGTGACTGCTGCTTAACGGCTCAGCGAGTTAAGAAGAAATGTAATTATGTTATGATTGAAACTGATAGATTTGTTCCCAGCTGCGATATTTAATTTTTCACTATACAGCTATGTGCTGTCAGAAACGGACATCGTTTGCAAATGGTCAACCAATACTCCGTTTAGTAATTTAATTCTTTCTGGTCGTCAGACATAACGTTTGTGCAATAATATGAATAATAAGTTCCCAATTTGGCAGCTTGATCTTTGGTGAGTAAGACACTGTACAGCATATTATTATTTTTTTTTATAAATTTGATTCGTCAGTACCAGATGACAGGTACTATTTATAGCTGCTGGTAAAATTAAACTCCTTCAAGATTTACTTTGTGATAAGGGCTAAGACTACTAGTTCTATGAGAGTGGAATTAAGAAACAAAAATTTTATTTCTGACGCCATAAAGTCTTTCGTTTTTTTTCCTCATAAATGACCAGCTAACTAGGAATGATGCTTGCTCAGACGATATCATTACCAACATACATAAAAGTAATTTAACATACTGGGTTCTGGATCTTTTACTTTCTGATCACTCTACTCTGAGGATTAAACCCCGAGTTGGCGGTCATGTATGAGGTAACGCCAAACACGTTATTGTTTTTTAGGACAACTGGAGATGGAATTGTTACAAAGCTAAGAATGCCACTGAAGCTTTTAAAGGATTTATGATTGTATTTTGAATAAATTACGCCAAAACGATGTAAGATAATACATAACGAATATAAAAGCGAGCGTGGACAGTGAGCGGTGAAGTTCTGGTCTCGCATTCGAGAGAACGCTTGTTCGAATTCCGTCCGACTCCAGAATTTTTTCCCCTATGATTTTAGGGTAATACCGAGATGGTTCCTTCAAAAGGCCATGACGAAATGTTTTTCCACACCTTAACTTCAGTCCTTTAATGTTTCTAATGTCCTCGACGTCGACAAAAGAAACAGGAAATATTTTTATTTTTAACTGCTTTACGTCTCTTAACAGCGAGATATTTAGAGACGGGAAAGTATGGGTGCAAGGAATGGGAAGGAATTCGGCCATGGCCTTTTTAAGGAAGCATATCGGAATTTGCCTGAAGTGATTTGGGAAACCATGGAAAACCCAAATCTGGATGCCCGGACGGGGATTCGAACCGCCGTCCTCCCGAATGCGAGGCCAGAACGCTATCTGTTACACCACCACGCTCGGTAACAGGAAATAAACTATACCTAAAATGATATATATACCTGTCAGGTTGAATACATAAGGAATCTAATGGCACTCCCCAATAAGACAGCAACGCTGGAGAAAGAGAGAGATATCACCATCATCATCATCATCATTGTCAGACGTTTCCGCCTTTGCAGGTCACAACCTCTCCAAATCTGATGGTCATTCTAAGATTTTTCCTCCAGAAATTGTCTCCAGACAACTCCGTTAGCCTCTGCGTCTTTCTTCACTTGGTTCATTCATCTTTCCCGTGGTCTTCCAATTAGCATCCTTCCATTTCCGCTATTCAGCAGTGCTAACTTTGGCATCCTCCATCCTCATAAAACGACCCGGCCAGGGCAGTCTCTTTCTTAGTAACATCTCTTCTTAAGCTTCAAGCACACGTGGTTGCCATCTTAAAACCGGGAAAGGAACCAACTGATGCCCAAAAACTTTCAGCCAACTCGCTCCTCCGCCACTTGTACAAGGCCTTCGAGTGAATCATTCTAGAGGGGATAGGAGCTACTGTTGATGCAAAACTTATCCCGGAGCAAGTAGGATTTAGAGCTGGAAAAGCGTGCAGTAATCAAGTCTTGGATTTAACCCAACACACAGAAAATGACTACAAAAGAAAACTCATCACACGAGAAGTCTTCATAGATCTTACAGCTGCATTTGACACTGTAAACCACCAGAAACTAATCTCTAAAATATAAGCATTAACAAAAGATTATCTACTTACACGAACCATTAAAACAATGCTTCACAATAGAAGGTTCTACGTGGACTCTACAGGGTAAGAAAGGCAGATGGAGAGACCAGCAAAATGGACTACCTCAAGGGAGCGTGCTGTCCCCAATACTCTTTAACATCTATACAAATGACCAAAGAGATACAACGGCATAAGAAGCGTCATTTATGCAGATGACAAAGCTAACACTGCCCAAGGTAAAACTTTCGAAGAGGTAGAAAGGAAGCTTACCGAAGCCCTTGAGGCTTTATCAGTTTGCTATGATGACAACCTGCTAAGACAAAACTCAGGTCTGTGCCTTCCACCTAAGAAGCAAGGAAGCCGCTAAAGATAGTATGAAAAGGGACATGTTTGGAACTCACTAGCCATCCAAGGTACCTGGGAGTTAAACTCGATAGGTCTCTCACGTATAAAAATCACTGCAAAGAGCTGAAAGGCAAAATAAGTGCCAGAAATAATATACTACGCAAACTTACTGGCTCCACAGCTATGGCTCTCTGCATTTCGGCAGCAGAATATTGCGCACCGGTATGGGAAGCCTCGACTCATTCTAAAGAAGGAGACGTGGCGCTCAGTGAGATTGTCAGGCTGGTAACTGGGTGCATGACACCAACTCCAACACAAAAAATATATGCATTGGCAGGCATAGCACCACCGGATATAAGACGGAGGGTGGCCAAAGAGAAGGAGAAGCTCAAACAAGAGACTGACCCAGAGCACCCAACGTACAATCAAATCATGGCTCCACCAGGCCTCCGCTCACGGAGAGAAGTTTCTTAAAAAGAGATAGGACACTTTTTTTTATTTACCCTTCATTTATACAGCCTAATATCTTAGTGACTAAAGTAGGCCCTACATATTAATTTTTACATTGTTGATTACATAGTGTTTTGAGATTTGTACAAAATATTTGCATGCAAGGAAATTTGGCATACAGTTCCATTACACTTTGGCTTACTGTCTAATTAATTCTATAATATTACATTTGGTCTTGCTTACTGTTATAACAGTTACAGCTGCTATTGCAACCTGTAATATTATTTTGAATCACAAATATCGTTCATTGTTGTTATAATGCTAGTGGTTTTTATTGATATATTCCAGTTATTCTTAGAGTATCCCATTATTCAGTTAGTTGCAGTTAAACCAGTTTGTACATATCTTTCTGTAATCTGTCATGTAGTTATACCGGATTACTGGGTAATAAAAATTGCTTACAAGTAACATTCACTTAATTTTATGTTCTCAGCCACTACAGTCCTGATCCAGTTCGCATTTGCAGCATCCCGGCTCACCATCAATATGAAAATTAACTCCCAAATATTGTTATGATTCATCGTGTATTTGTGCAAAAGTCAATGATACATTCGCTCTACATTACAAAGAAGATTGTTTTGGCCGTGGAAGAAGCGCTTTGTTTGCTGTATTGGTATGCTGACGTTTGTTCATTATGAGACGCCATCGTTCTGACTCACGCCTGTAGTAGGCTCAGTTCCGTTTTAACAATGGTAGTATTACTTAATTTAATAGTTATGCATTTGAATTGTTTTTGCAATAATCACCTTTGGTATTATAATCTACTTTTCCCCTATAAGGTGTTATCCATTTTTATGTTACAAAAATTTATCTACAACGTCTAGGACACTAGACGGAACTCCAGAAGAAAGAAAAATATCCTTATGGGAGGAGGTTTTCCCAAACCTTCAAACTTTACGGCCCAAGATGAACTGGCCCCCGGGGGGAACCTGCCGTACGAGAAATGGAAGAGTTTGAACAGACTCAGAACAGGAGTTTCAAGGTGCAGGAGCAACATGAAAAAGTGGGGATACACGGACGACGACAAGAGTGACTGCGGCTACATTCAGACACCAGGACATCACCTCGAGTGCAGAGACATGGGCTTCACGTGCCAAGGTGAAGACTTGTTTTTAACCAACGATAAAGCGATTCAAGCAGTTAGCTCCTGGGAAAACACAATCTGAAACAGTCCGGACATGGAAAGTAAAGTAAGTAAGTAGCTTCAACTTCTAGTCTCTCGCTGATGTTTTCATTTC
This sequence comes from Vandiemenella viatica, assembly GCA_031002005.1. Classification (NCBI taxonomy): domain Eukaryota; kingdom Metazoa; phylum Arthropoda; class Insecta; order Orthoptera; family Morabidae; genus Vandiemenella; species Vandiemenella viatica. The sequence goes on from JARYHS010013630.1 coordinate 15,742,854, forward strand.
TGATTTTATCATTCCTAGAGTCTTTCTCTATCCCTCTCAGAAACCTCATCCCTGCTGCCTGAAATCTGCTAATCTCACTTTGGCCAAGTCGAGGTTTCGAAGCGACAGGTCATTATGGGCTGGTAATACACTTTATAGAGAAAAATTTTGGTTTCCTTCCCTATGTTCCACCTCCAGAATACATCCTTTGTCGGATGGTATAAATATCCACTCTTCCTTATTCTCTGTCCTATTTCTTCCTACATCTTTCCGTAGAAGGTTTCCCTGCGTTCCACATACACAAGCTGTTCTACCCATGCCAATTTATTGATGGGTGAGTGTTTCTCGCTATATTCATTACCTCTGTCGCCTCCCATATGATTATTTCATCAGCACATGCTGCCACCTTTAGCTTTGCTTAATCTCTGGGCTTCTGTCATGATTACATCTAATACCACATTAGTCAGGACAGATGACAATACTCTCCTTTGTCTTACTTCTATTTCCGTGTAAACCCATTGTGAATGTCTACTATCTATGAGCACGCAACTCTCAAACTTCTCATAAATGTTTCTTACTAGTTCTACGATTCCATCATATATTTCTCTCTCTTTTTTTTAAACTTAACTGTATGCTTTCACTTAGTGATTTATCACAGACCTCTTTTTTTTTTTTTTTTTTTTCGCTGCCTCAACGGCTTTATGTAGCCCCGCTACTGTCTGTAGCTTTATCTACTGTAACATATGGTTGGTTTTGGGAAACATGATATACACTTTAGGGAAAAACCCGGCTTTGGCCATTATATAATGACCCTAGAGGGAAAACCTTGCTTGTTCTTATCGCCTGGTGGGGATGAGCGTAGTTAACAACTGCGTGAGCAGTTGTACGACCATCCCTAGTTGATTTTCTTGTTGCTGGCATTGACAACGGTTGTTGTGTAGATGCTCATCGTGTCTGGTTAGGTGGTTATGCTTGTCACATGGCCGTGGGTGGTCTTATCCTTCTGCGATCTGGGTGGCGTCGTGATCTTCTCTGTGCTGGTTTGGGGGCGGCTCCTGTTGATAGCCGCTTGCAGCTTCCTCCTCAGTGGGCAGCCCCCGTAGCTAGCCGCGTGGTCCATGGCGCAGTTGGCGCAAGTTGGTGTCGCTTCGCGTGGTCTGGTGCACACCAACACGCTGTGATTTTCCCCGCAGCGAACGCACCGAACTTGGTTCCGGCAATCCTTCGATCGATGCCAGAATCCCTGGCACCTGAAGCATTGGTCAACAGTTGACAATGATGATTTCTTCCTGCGGGGATTCTTCTTGGTGCTCCGGCCGTTTTGCTTCTTGACTTGGATATTGGCTGCCTCAACATCATTGATTTCCGATGGCGTTGACTGCTTGGGTTCTGTGGTGGTGGGAGGTTTTCATCTGGGGTGACCTCCGTTCCTCGGTTGGTTGCTTCCTCTGGCGAAGCAGTGTTTGGGATGCTATCACTTTTCGGAAGCCCTGCGCCTCCATACTGGACGAGCTGGAATTGAATGCTGTGGCTCTCGAGAAAATCCTTAACCGCCGCTAACTCTGATGGGCTCGCACATGTTACGAGCAGGTTGTCCGGTGTCAACCCTGTCGGCGCTTGCGATGCCACTACTTGGTGGTCTGCACTAGGCGTGGCGTCGAGGTGCATGGGCAAGGACGGTGTTCTTGGAGATTCCGGTCCTTTAAGGCCGGCGGTAGTTCCGTCTTTTCTTGAGGTTTGCGACTCATCTTCCTGGCTAGACGAAGATGATAGTTGGTGTGGTTTGCAATATAGCACCCGATGTAGGTCTTCAAAATAGTCATCCTCTCTGAAATCCTTGCTGAGGATGACAGGAAGGCTGACAAACCGTGACCAGTCATTCTTCTTGTCAGTGATGGGCGTGGCGAAGTGACCGAACTTCTCGTCGCTGAGGATGCACAGGAACATGTTACTTGGTATTTCCCATGCATACTCTTTACTCCCGGACTTGACTCGGAGTTGGATTATGCATGGTTGAACCTGGGCGTCTAGGTATTTCTTCCACCAGCTTCGGGATGTGTACTGTCCTTTTGCCATGAAGATTTCGCTATACTTGCCAGATGTACAAAGGATATAGATCAGGGTCTCCGCCTCCTCGAAGTCGGGGTCGTCAAATCCATCTTCAATTCTTGGTGACGACCATGTTGTCCAGGATGAATTTGCGGTGTCTGACCCCTGGGATCGACGTGAGCAGGTTCCAACATAGCTGCCCGCGTTAGATGTCGTAGGAGTGACGCACTTGGGAGACCGCACGTCGGCAGTGGCTGCGCAGGGAGTAGACTGAGCCTCCCTGTGCTCATGTGCTGTGGTCCCATGTTGCGCCGTAGCAACTTCGCCTGATGTCGACTCAGCTTGGCGTGACGGTGTCTGCTGCGGTGAGACAGGGCGCCGCTTCTTCACCATACTGCACGTTGTCTATATACGGCACGAACACGACGTAACACCTGCGAGAGAATAGCCGCCTCGGTTAATGTCAATAAAAGTTATTATTGGGCAGTGCTGCCAGCCTCTTGGCTTTGAATATCCCTACATGGCCGCTAAAATTTCCGTAGATTGGGTACAAAAACGAAATCCGGAGACTCGCTAACTATAGGATTAAAACAATAATTATTGAAGAGAGAGTCAAAATTAAGAATACTTTTTATTTCCAGGTCTTTAAAATTCGAAATACAAAATAGTATTCTACACTGAAAGTAAGAAATATCTCTGAACATGTTTTATACATCGTCACTTTCATCGCTGCTGCTGCTGTGCCTACTTTTTTTTTTTTTTTTTTTTTGGGGGGAGTGGGGGTGGGGGGACTATATGTTATCTATTTTTTTTTTGTTGACATTAAATTTATCATATCTTCGGTAACAGGAAATGTCAAATACTGCGAACACTTTGATTCTAGGATATTGGTTAATCCTTCACAGAAGGCACTGCTTTGTAATCCGTGCTAACGAGCTTGTCACCATACATAAAGAGTGCGCCGACAGTTCTGTATTACGGTCTTTTAAGATCTATAAAATCTATAATCAAACAAAATGTGAGCTATATTTCAATCGTTGGTTCACGCGAGCAGTTGCAAGGAAACCGTTCACAATTATTGACAATTCTGTAATGCACTAACACTATACGCTCAAAGTTTAACAAAACTTCAGTATAAGGAAAAAATCAACAAATAGTAAAAATTAGCAAAAATCCGTAGATATTTTAACAAAATCCGAAAATCCTAACTTTCCGTAGATTTACGGATAAATCCGTAGAAATGGCAGCACTGTTATTGTGTCTTTGCCATATTCTCACCTTTTCTCTGAGAACTGTCTGAATATAAATGTTGCATATGCCGTTGACCTTCCTCCCCTGAAACTAAACTGCTCCTCTCTAGCTGTTTCCTCTATTCTTTGCTTGATTTTATTTAGAATAATTGTTTCATATATTTTCAGACTTGTGACTCAGCAATGTAGTACCCCTTCAGTTCTTGCATTTTGATTTAATCTCTTTTTTACGAATAGGCAGTTTGACTCCCTTGTCAAGTCCTCTGGAATTTTCCTTTCTTTCCAGACTCTCCGTATAACTCTATACAACCATGGTATTTCCATTACTCCTGCTTCTTTTACCATTTCTGTTGTCAGTTCAGCCATTCCCGGCGATTTCCAATTTGGTATTTCTTTCACTGCTGAGTCTAGCTCCAGCTCTGTTTCCCTGTCTAACACTCTAGTTTTACTCCACTTTACTTTGATACTTTCCACTGTACCACTGCTCAAAGGAGCAGTGAATAGGCTATACGGACAATTTCATTCCTAATATTCAATTAATAATTTTTTTTTTATTTTTTTTTATTTTTTTTTGTAAATGATATAGCTTTAGGGTTAAAGTGCAATTCAGCGAAATTTGCTGTTAGTTTGTAATGCTAAGTCGGTTGCTCAAGCTGTGCTTCTAGCGCATTATGTTAGTGTACAATTTGTTAGTAAATTTCGTTTAGACAAAAAACGTATTATTCAGTATAGTTGTCGATTTTCTTTGTCCTATTACTTTGTGTCTGCTTAAATGTTTCTGGCGCCAGTTTATTTTGCCTTCTGTTTTGACATGCCTTGCGGGCGTAAAGTGACCTAAGTTGTAGCTCTAGCAGAACACGAGCAGCTAAAGTTATTAGAACCCCAGGAATCTGATGCTCATGCTGAAGAAAGAAGAAAATATCAAGCTGAAATAAAGCTTCTCTTAGTTAACCCTCCCCAACCCCCCCCCCCCATACACACACATCCCCACTCCTCCCCCCCCCCACACACCTCCCCGCTCCTTCGTTTGTTTTTAAATATGTTGAAAATTGATTTTCTTCAAGAGACAGGTTCGGCGGTAGAATGGTATAGTGATGGCTTTCCTGTCATATTATGCCGACTCGGTGTTGTTTGGGACTAATCCTTCGTTACCAACAACTTTCGATATTAAATTCTGGCAAAGAAATTCTTAATCAACGCATACGAAGTCGCGAGTATCAGCTAGTAGCGAATAAAGCTACGTGACATACACGGGAGGGGGGGGGGGAGGGGGGGAGAGGACGAATCGGTCAAAAGCCACATCAGGTAACGTGGTGTTGGCGAGGGGTCCAAAAGAGGCCGAATGGGAGCCACGTAGTTTACGGACGCTCCCTAATAAGACAGGACAAATTTATTTCAGTCTAAATAATGTAGCATTAGGGATAAAGTGCAAATCAGCGAATTTTTTGTGAATTTATTTAGACTCAAAAACAATATTGTTTGGTCATACACAAAATCTGTGTAAGAAACTATTCCGAGTTACGAAGAACACCTCGCTTTTTCGTCTCCGGAACTAGAATTTTTCAGCCCATTATTGGGCTATGTCAAATATTTCTATCTTGATAGTCCATACATAGTTCTTCGGGATGCAGAGGGCGGGACAATTTGGGCAGACTAGAGTAGTTGTTCCGTAGTCTGCGCCGTTCCACAGCCGCAGTCTACATCGCCTTCATTTACCTTCACCCTGACAGGTTCGTTTCTACTGGAGTCACACCTGACCCAATCCTAGTGATGAACCACTGTGCGGCTCACCTGTAGCTGGGTGGTCGGGTGGTGGGTAGTTCATCCAGCGAGGAGTTCACTCAACTTCTCAGCCCACCGCCATCATTTCCCATTCTGCGAAGACGGCCTTCTTCGAACGTTTGATCACTCCGTATATTTGATTGGCTTTCTACGGGAGGCAGAACTTGTGAAATTAGCTGCTTTATCTATACAGCGGAGTACATTTAATACATACAGCCACTCACAGCCATGGCAGACACTGCTGCATAGACTGTTGCTGCCAAGAAGCCCGCCCAGTTGGATGCGGTCAAGAAAGACAAGACGAAGGAGAAGAGGAATAACAAGTCACTCGCGTTTCCAAAAGAAATCTGCTTCTATGTAAAGAAGTCTGCTTCTATGATGAAGCCTCCTTCCTACCACCTAGAGCCACTGAACGCGTAGTGGAAAGCGTCAGACCTGAGGAGTGGTCAATGAAATTGTGGAGATGCCGCCTCGACCGTGGCAAACCAAAGAAATGGAAATTCCTCACCACTATTCTGCTGGACGACCTGCAGTTCAGCTTGGAGATTCCAACCAGTGATGCCGCCATCTTTGAGGTGGTTCTCTCACGTCTCGAGCACAGCCACCATGCTGAGAAGATTCTCCCAGCGGGAGTCGCCGAGTGGCCGGAGGCACTTGTGTTTCCGACTCCTCTACCTAGCGACATTGACTGGGAGAAATACGCCGATATCATAAACAGAAGATTAAAAATCTTCTGTTTTGATTCGGTGGTCGGTAGTAACTTCCTTACCACACCGATCAGTCTTTGCACGCTACCCCAGGAAAGGCTCCAGCGAAGAAATCAACAATTGAGCCAACAAAAAAGAACAACCAGCAGCTAAGATCTGAACTGTCCAAGTAATTAGGAGGAACTGTCATCGGACAACAAACTCCATCGTACATCTGCTGAAGGGAGCGGTTACTGGCTATGGTGTGTAACAGTTGGAATTGATGATTTCCTGTAGAACTTCTGAAATCCCTAGGAGAAGAAGGAATGCAAAAGTTATTTAAACTAAAAGGTTGTGAAAAAGGAGAGATTCAGCTCCAATTTTAATAAAACTATCATCTTCACACTTCCGAAGAAAACACAAGCTGACACATTTGAAAATTGTCGCACTGTAACTCAAGCATCACATGCTTCAAAATTACTGACCAGAATACCATACAGTAGGGTAGTAGAAGAGATACTAAGAGAAGGTCAATTTGGGTTCAGGTTAAAACACGGTATAAGAGAAGCAATTCTGGGCTTAAGAGTAATATTTGAATGGCGGATCAAGGAAAACTGAGATACATTTAAAGGTTTTGTAGTGTTAGGTGGGACAATATGTTCAAAATTCTAAATAAGTCCGGACTAGATTGCCGGAATAGAAAAATACTTTAAGAATCATGTGGCTAAACAAAAAAAGTAAGGAACCATGAGAGACATGCATCTATTTGAAGGGTATGAGACAAGTCTGCAGTCTAACTACAGACAGCCACGGCAATTGACTGCCTATTAGTATACGGCAGAGGGTTTTGGAGGATTTTTCGTTACACATTTCTTCCAAGTTTGTTAGATGAGTCACTTCTTAGCTGTAGGTGTGTCATCAGGTTTGGCCTTCTTTCTTGTCTATCCTAGTTTCTTCATATCTTTTAGTGCATTATGAGAGCCAGATATCCGACGTAGGGTCCCAGCCAGTTGGATAATTCCCCAGCTCTTCGATCAAAGGGTTTGGTGAGTTCTTCGCTAGTTTGTGAAATTTAACAGTTAATTTTCTGAATCTTCTTCTTAGCGTTTGGAATCCTGTAGCTTCGTGTAAAGCATTAGTGGGGAATCTGCTACCTACATGCAGGGCTCTCTTTAGGTCTTTAGGGTCCTATTTTGCACTGTCTGTAGTCGATGCAAGTGTCTGTTGGCAGCGTACCCCCATACAGGGCAGGCGTATTCGAGCATTGGCCTGATCAGGGAGCAGTAGATCCGCACGCCCGTGGCTTGCTGTCCTTATTGATAAGCGGCTGGGGTGCCTGCAGCCTGGCGCTGGCGCGTTTACGCAGGTCTTCTGTATGGACCCTCCACGTTATCCTTGAGTCCAGCGTAACTCCCAGGTTTCGTGCCTTTTTAGACCATGCAATCAGATTGTTGTTTAATTTCAGCTGAGCGTCCGGCTGCAGACGCAGGCGTGGTCCTCTCCTTCTTGTTAACAGGATGGCCTGAGTTTTGGTGAGGTTGATCTCGATTCTCCAACGCCTCGCCCAGGCCTCGGTTTTCTGTAGCACATTCTGTAGGCGCTGAGTGAAGATGGCATAGCTGCGGCTGCTGGTGAAAAAGGCGGTGTCATCAGCGTAAGTTGCTGTGTTCACAATATCTTGGGTGGGCACGTTGGCTGTATACAGGCAGTACAGCAAGGGGCCGAGGGCCGATCCTCGGGGTACGCCAGCCATTATTCTGCGTCGGGTAGAAGAGACTTTGTCGACTCGTAAGCTGAATGTTCGATCCTCTAGTTATGACTTGATCAACTTGAATATTTTGCTAGGAAAACCCTGCTCATATAGTCTCAGCAGAAGGCCAGCGTGCCAAACCGAGTAGAAGGCTCGGGAAATATCCAGTAGTACCAGTACGCAGTAGTGTTTAAAATTGAACGCTCGTGTGGTAGACTCGACCACCCTCATCAGCTGTTGAGTGGTCGAATGTCCGCGGCGAAACCTTAGCTGGTGGTTGGGTAATATTTCTTGCTTCGCAATGTGGCGATTTAACCGTTTCGGCAGCAAACACTTTACTTACTGAGGGGACCAGGCTGATGCGTCTATAGCTTTGTGCCAGCGATGGATTTTTCCCAACCTTATGGATCGCTACGATTTCTGCGTGCTTCCATCGCGCCGGGTATGTCTACATTTGGATAATGTTGTTGAAGAGGGCAGCGAGGTAGTCCTCAGCTGCCGACGGCAGATTGCGGAAACAGATGTTTTCGATCCTGTCTTCTCCCGGGGTCTTCCTAGGATGGAGGGTGGTCATGCAGCTGTGTATCTCTTTCACGTTCATCATTATCACCGGCTTCTAAGAAGACACTGAGTCGTCTATTGACTGCCTCGAAGCGGTCAGCATCGCCAGGGGCTGGGTGGAAATTCCTTTCAAACACGTCCGCCAAGGCATTGACCTGTCTTCAGGACGATAAAGAAGTCCGCGATCGTCTTGTAGGGGTGGAAGTCTGTAGCGTTTCTTGGTAAGCTTGCGAGTCTGTGTCCATAGCGTGCCATCGTCAGGCCGTAACATGGATAGTCGGTCGTTCCATTCTCGGTTTCGATGATCATTCAGTGAGGCCTTCAGTTCCTTCTGGAGGCGGTTTAAGAGTTTTCAGGTAGCTGGATTCCTAGTAAGCCTCCACTCCTCCACGACTCGGTTAGATCGCTGCTGGCAGGTGAGGAGGAAGCTTTGTCGAGAGCTTAGGGCGAGTCCTTAGTACCGTAGTATTGGTTATGGCATTCATTACTGCACTTTAAAATACTTCGGGGACTGTGTCTGGATTATCATCTGCGGGGGTGTCTTCAAGAGCATCCACTACAACTTCCCGGTATTTTCTCCAGTCTAAAGCTTTGAAGTCAACCCAAACGGAAGATGGCCGCCACGCTTGTCGCTCTGCCGCGTCGCTCCCGCGATTAATACCGTTTTCGTGTGGAATATCAGATCGATACGGATATCCGAAACAACATATCGACTAGTAAAGTACACATAGCAACGCGAGTGCAGTGGTGTGAAGTTCCGTACAAACAGTGAATAAATAGCGCTCGTTTTCGTGGTCACGTAAGCATACGGCTTGTGCTCAGCGAACAGTTGTGGACTCCGCAATACCGCCGCGTCATCGGTTCGCCACCGGGCCGCGTCACGGCGTTCGGTCCGCGTCACCGCGTGCGCGCCGCGTCGCGCTGCGCTGTGGTAAGCAGACCGCCGCGTCGCGCTGCGCTGTGGTAAGCAGACCGCCGCGTCGCGCTGCGCTGTGGTAAGCAGACCGCCGCGTCGCGCTGCGCTGTGGTAAGCAGACCGCCGCGTCGCGCTGAGCTGTGGTAAGCAGACCGCCGCGTCGCGCTGCGCTGTGGTAAGCAGACCGCCGCGTCGCGCTGAGCTGTGGTAAGCAGACCGCCGCGTCGCGCTGCGCTGTGGTAAGCAGACCGCCGCGTCGCGCTGCGCTGTGGTAAGCAGACCGCCGCGTCGCGCTGCGCTGTGGTAAGCAGACCGCCGCGTCGCGCTGCGCTGTGGTAAGCAGACCGCCGCGTCGCGCTGAGCTGTGGTAAGCAGACCGCCGCGTCGCGCTGCGCTGTGGTAAGCAGACCGCCGCGTCGCGCTGCGCTGTGGTAAGCAGACCGCCGCGTCGCGCTGCGCTGTGGTAAGCAGACCGCCGCGTCGCGCTGAGCTGTGGTAAGCAGACCGCCGCGTCGCGCTGAGCTGTGGTAAGCAGACCGCCGCGTCGCGCTGAGCTGTGGTAAGCAGACCGCCGCGTCGCGCTGCGCTGTGGTAAGCAGACCGCCGCGTCGCGCTGCGCTGTGGTAAGCAGACCGCCGCGTCGCGCTGCGCTGTGGTAAGCAGACCGCCGCGTCGCGCTGTGCTGTGGTAAGCAGACCGCCGCGTCGCGCTGCGCTGTGGTAAGCAGACCGCCGCGTCGCGCTGCGCTGTGGTAAGCAGACCGCCGCGTCGCGCTGCGCTGTGGTAAGCAGACCGCCGCGTCGCGCTGAGCTGTGGTAAGCAGACCGCCGCGTCGCGCTGAGCTGTGGTAAGCAGACCGCCGCGTCGCGCTGCGCTGTGGTAAGCAGACCGCCGCGTCGCGCTGCGCTGTGGTAAGCAGACCGCCGCGTCGCGCTGCGCTGTGGTAAGCAGACCGCCGCGTCGCGCTGCGCTGTGGTAAGCAGACCGCCGCGTCGCGCTGTGCTGTGGTAAGCAGACCGCCGCGTCGCGCTGCGCTGTGGTAAGCAGACCGCCGCGTCGCGCTGCGCTGTGGTAAGCAGACCGCCGCGTCGCGCTGCGCTGTGGTAAGCAGACCGCCGCGTCGCGCTGTGCTGTGGTAAGCAGACCGCCGCGTCGCGCTGCGCTGTGGTAAGCAGACCGCCGCGTCGCGCTGCGCTGTGGTAAGCAGACCGCCGCGTCGCGCTGCGCTGTGGTAAGCAGACCGCCGCGTCGCGCTGCGCTGTGGTAAGCAGACCGCCGCGTCGCGCTGCGCTGTGGTAAGCAGACCGCCGCGTCGCGCTGCGCTGTGGTAAGCAGACCGCCGCGTCGCGCTGCGCTGTGGTAAGCAGACCGCCGCGTCGCGCTGAGCTGTGGTAAGCAGACCGCCGCGTCGCGCTGCGCTGTGGTAAGCAGACCGCCGCGTCGCGCTGCGCTGTGGTAAGCAGACCGCCGCGTCGCGCTGCGCTGTGGTAAGCAGACCGCCGCGTCGCGCTGCGCTGTGGTAAGCAGACCGCCGCGTCGCGCTGCGCTGTGGTAAGCAGACCGCCGCGTCGCGCTGCGCTGTGGTAAGCAGATCGCCGCGTCGCGCTGCGCTGTGGTAAGCAGACCGCCGCGTCGCGCTGAGCTGTGGTAAGCAGACCGCCGCGTCGCGCTGCGCTGTGGTAAGCAGACCGCCGCGTCGCGCTGCGCTGTGGTAAGCAGACCGCCGCGTCGCGCTGAGCTGTGGTAAGCAGACCGCCGCGTCGCGCTGAGCTGTGGTAAGCAGACCGCCGCGTCGCGCTGAGCTGTGGTAAGCAGACCGCCGCGTCGCGCTGCGCTGTGGTAAGCCGCCGCCGCGTCGCGCTGCGCTGTGGTAAGCAGACCGCCGCGTCGCGCTGCGCTGTGGTAAGCAGACCGCCGCGTCGCGCTGCGCTGTGGTAAGCAGACCGCCGCGTCGCGCTGCGCTGTGGTAAGCAGACCGCCGCGTCGCGCTGTGCTGTGGTAAGCAGACCGCCGCGTCGCGCTGCGCTGTGGTAAGCAGACCGCCGCGTCGCGCTGCGCTGTGGTAAGCAGACCGCCGCGTCGCGCTGCGCTGTGGTAAGCAGACCGCCGCGTCGCGCTGAGCTGTGGTAAGCAGACCGCCGCGTCGCGCTGAGCTGTGGTAAGCAGACCGCCGCGTCGCGCTGCGCTGTGGTAAGCAGACCGCCGCGTCGCGCTGCGCTGTGGTAAGCAGACCGCCGCGTCGCGCTGCGCTGTGGTAAGCAGACCGCCGCGTCGCGCTGCGCTGTGGTAAGCAGACCGCCGCGTCGCGCTGTGCTGTGGTAAGCAGACCGCCGCGTCGCGCTGCGCTGTGGTAAGCAGACCGCCGCGTCGCGCTGCGCTGTGGTAAGCAGACCGCCGCGTCGCGCTGCGCTGTGGTAAGCAGACCGCCGCGTCGCGCTGTGCTGTGGTAAGCAGACCGCCGCGTCGCGCTGCGCTGTGGTAAGCAGACCGCCGCGTCGCGCTGCGCTGTGGTAAGCAGACCGCCGCGTCGCGCTGCGCTGTGGTAAGCAGACCGCCGCGTCGCGCTGCGCTGTGGTAAGCAGACCGCCGCGTCGCGCTGCGCTGTGGTAAGCAGACCGCCGCGTCGCGCTGCGCTGTGGTAAGCAGACCGCCGCGTCGCGCTGCGCTGTGGTAAGCAGACCGCCGCGTCGCGCTGCGCTGTGGTAAGCAGACCGCCGCGTCGCGCTGCGCTGTGGTAAGCAGACCGCCGCGTCGCGCTGCGCTGTGGTAAGCAGACCGCCGCGTCGCGCTGCGCTGTGGTAAGCAGACCGCCGCGTCGCGCTGCGCTGTGGTAAGCAGACCGCCGCGTCGCGCTGCGCTGTGGTAAGCAGACCGCCGCGTCGCGCTGCGCTGTGGTAAGCAGATCGCCGCGTCGCGCTGCGCTGTGGTAAGCAGACCGCCGCGTCGCGCTGAGCTGTGGTAAGCAGACCGCCGCGTCGCGCTGCGCTGTGGTAAGCAGACCGCCGCGTCGCGCTGCGCTGTGGTAAGCAGACCGCCGCGTCGCGCTGAGCTGTGGTAAGCAGACCGCCGCGTCGCGCTGAGCTGTGGTAAGCAGACCGCCGCGTCGCGCTGAGCTGTGGTAAGCAGACCGCCGCGTCGCGCTGCGCTGTGGTAAGCCGCCGCCGCGTCGCGCTGCGCTGTGGTAAGCAGACCGCCGCGTCGCGCTGCGCTGTGGTAAGCAGACCGCCGCGTCGCGCTGCGCTGTGGTAAGCAGACCGCCGCGTCGCGCTGCGCTGTGGTAAGCAGACCGCCGCGTCGCGCTGAGCTGTGGTAAGCAGACCGCCGCGTCGCGCTGAGCTGTGGTAAGCAGACCGCCGCGTCGCGCTGAGCTGTGGTAAGCAGACCGCCGCGTCGCGCTGCGCTGTGGTAGGCAGACCGCCGCGTCGCGCTGCGCTGTGGTAAGCAGACCGCCGCGTCGCGCTGCGCTGTGGTAAGCAGACCGCCGCGTCGCGCTGAGCTGTTGTAAGCAGACCGCCGCGTCGCGCTGCGCTGTGGTAAGCAGACCGCCGCGTCGCGCTGCGCTGTGGTAAGCAGACCGCCGCGTCGCGCTGCGCTGTGGTAAGCAGACCGCCGCGTCGCGCTGCGCTGTGGTAAGCAGACCGCCGCGTCGCGCTGCGCTGTGGTAAGCAGACCGCCGCGTCGCGCTGCGCTGTGGTAAGCAGACCGCCGCGTCGCGCTGCGCTGTGGTAAGCAGACCGCCGCGTCGCGCTGAGCTGTGGTAAGCAGACCGCCGCGTCGCGCTGCGCTGTGGTAAGCAGACCGCCGCGTCGCGCTGCGCTGTGGTAAGCAGACCGCCGCGTCGCGCTGCGCTGTGGTAAGCAGACCGCCGCGTCGCGCTGAGCTGTGGTAAGCAGACCGCCGCGTCGCGCTGCGCTGTGGTAAGCAGACCGCCGCGTCGCGCTGCGCTGTGGTAAGCAGACCGCCGCGTCGCGCTGCGCTGTGGTAAGCAGACCGCCGCGTCGCGCTGCGCTGTGGTAAGCAGACCGCCGCGTCGCGCTGAGCTGTGGTAAGCAGACCGCCGCGTCGCGCTGCGCTGTGGTAAGCAGACCGCCGCGTCGCGCTGCGCTGTGGTAAGCAGACCGCCGCGTCGCGCTGCGCTGTGGTAAGCAGACCGCCGCGTCGCGCTGAGCTGTGGTAAGCAGACCGCCGCGTCGCGCTGCGCTGTGGTAAGCAGACCGCCGCGTCGCGCTGCGCTGTGGTAAGCAGACCGCCGCGTCGCGCTGAGCTGTGGTAAGCAGACCGCCGCGTCGCGCTGCGCTGTGGTAAGCAGACCGCCGCGTCGCGCTGCGCTGTGGTAAGCAGACCGCCGCGTCACGCTGAGCTGTGGTAAGCAGGCTGCCGCGCCGCACAGCTGACAGCCGTCTGGATGCCGAGCAAGCAGTTCATCGCGTAGTAGACAAGTGAGTATGGCCTCCACAGCGACAGAAAGTACTTCCCAGCGGGAAGCCATCGATATTGCAAAATGGCACGAAGAGATTGTTTCTCTCCTTAACGAGAACATTGGTCTAAAATTAAGTTGGCTACCTTTGCCATATCGGTAGCACGCATTGAAGGTAGAGAAGAGGAACTTCGGAAGGAAAACTCCAGACTAAGGAAAGAAATTGATGAGCTAAGAAAGCAAAAGAACTCGGCCTCCACCCCTACTTATGCGTCAGTGGCACTGAGTCCCTCAACAACAAGTGCAGTATTCGTCTCCTCGAAGGCAGGAGAAAGTCCAAAGTCAGTTGCTGAGAAACTGACTAGAATTGTGAAACCCGCGAAGGAGAAGATTAGAATTCTCAAAATACGGAACACCAAGAATGCAGTGATATTGGAGACGCAATCGCAAGAAGATGTGAAGAAGATAATGAGCAACAAGGAATTGAATGAGGAACTTAAGTGTGAGTTGCCCCGTAAGAGGAGGCCCTTGGTCATCTTGTATGATCTTCCAAAGTCCATAGAATCAGAAGAGATCGCAGGAAGGATCTATGAACAAAACTTTGAAGAAAAAATGGACAGAAAAGAATTCCTGAGTGGATTCACGCCGAAATTTAGGTCTGGCCCGCGAGATAAAGCTTCAGTTCACCAAGTAGTCGAGGTCAGTCCATCGGGGTGGCGACTTCTCGTAGAGCAGCGAAGAGTTTACATTGAGTTTTGTGCAATTTCGGTGCATAAAATGTCAAGATCTAGGCCACCATAGCAAGCATTGTCCAAAAGAAAAAATTACCTGCGCCCATTGCGGCAAAGATGACCATAAAAAAGATCAATGTCCTAATTTGTCGCAAGAGAAGCTGTGCATTCCCTGTCAAAAACGAGGGAAATCTTGCAGAAAGAGAGGAAAAGATTGCCCAACCTACCAATTGCTGCTACAACGGCTCATTATCAAAATCGACTATGGCTTGTAAGCGCCCCCTGATAGAAGTGGAATCAACCTTAGAAGAGCAATTAACTAATATCATCAAGAAGTTAATCGTGGCAACAATTGGTAAGGCATGCATCAGCGTCAAGAAAAAGAAAGGGAATCCACCGTCTAGAAGAAGAAGGAATGCAATACGAGCAGCAAATTACAGAGAGAAACTGCCGCAGAGAGCTAACAAAGTGTTCGTGAACATGGGTACACAGACCGAGGACACAGCTTTGCAAATAAGAGAGGTTTCATCAACTACGACTGAAACTTCACGAAAACCGCGATCGAAACGGTGTGGTATTGGTTATCTCAGGAAGACTGAAGACCCTTATGACTCACAGGCAACACTAAGTACTGGAAGCATTACGCACGAACAAACAGTGAAAACCAGTGAACCCAAGTATGTACCGATACACCTGGACCGAATATACGCGGATTTTGAAAACAACTTGCGACTTACTAAACTTGAGGAAGTTCATACACTGTCACTGGATCTTCGACACTTAACGAGAGGGCTACATCCGGCTGGCAAGCATGTCACCTTCCCTCACCCCGAGGCAGTCGACAGAATTCAACTAAAGGCAAATAACTTGCCAAGAGACTATGCACAGCTTCTCACTTTGGTAAAACAAGTCTTTGAGAGGAGATTTTTTTTTTTTTACTGCTTTACGTCTCTTTTTAACATCGAGGTCTTTAGAGACGGGAAAGGATGGGGGGCAAGGATGGGGACAAGGAATGGGAAGGAATTCGGCCATGGCCTTTTGAAGGAAGCATCCCGGCATTTGCCTGGAGTGATTTGGGGAAACCATGGAAAACCCAAATCTGGATGCCCGGACGGGGATTCGAACCGCCGTCCTCCCGAATGCGAGGCGAGAACGCTAACCGTTACACCGCCCCGCTCGGTTTGAGAGGAGAAGCGAAATCTTCGGTCCCGACATCTGGTACAGGCAGTTTGTACAGACTTATGGCAGGACTGTACTAGACACGAAACTACCTTGGCCCCAATGTAATGTCTACACGAGGCATCCCTGAGTCACTCACGAAGCTAAAGATCGCGCAACTCAATGCCAAGAGAAGTATCACTGTCCTGCATGAAGTAAGGAAACTGGTGGAGGAGTTAAGTTTCGATATTGTCTGCCTTCAGGAACCATACTCACAACAAGGCAAAATACCGTATATGCCGGCAACGTCGCAGATAATCACAACTGGACCGAGACCCCTGTCAGCTATAATAGTGTTCAACAAACACACTGTAGTGACTAAACTAGCGCAATTTTGTGATGAGCACATCACATGTGTAGAGATTAGCACACACAGGGGCAATTTTGTGGTATTAAACATGTACTTTCAACATCGAGATGAAATTGAATCCTATTTGAATAAAATAAGGGAGATACATTTAGCTCTATCTGATCAACCTATACCGAGCGTGGTGGTGTAACGGATAGCGTTCTGGCCTCGCATTCGGGAGGACGGCGGTTCGAATCCCCGTCCGGGCATCCAGATTTGGGTTTTCCATGGTTTCCCCAAATCACTCCAGGTGAATGCCGGGATGCTTCCTTCAAAAGGCCATGGCCGAATTCCTTCCCATTCCTTGTCCCCATCCTTTCCCGTCTCTAAAGACCACGTTGTTAAAAAGGGACGTTAAACTGTTAAAAAAAAAAAAAAAAAAAAAAAAATGATCAACCTATGGTAATAACGGCTAACGTAAACACAAAGTCGGCCCTGTGGATTTCAGTACTGAGCCATCAACAAGTATCAGCGTGCGAACCATTGTACGAAACATCATCGATTTGGGCTTTCTGAGCCGAAGCTCCACTTGTGTAGCGTTTCTGAGTTCACGACACAAAGCTTTAGCCCTCGCCTGGGTCCGTCATCACCGACATTGTACTGTTGATGATTGGAAACATGTTGCCTGGTCTGACGAGTCTCGTTCTCAATTGTATGAGCGGATGGAAGTGTACGGGTATCGAGACAACCTCATTAATTCATGCACCCTATATGTCAGCAGGGGACTGTTTAAGCTGGTGGATGCTCTGTAATGGTGTGGGGCATGTGCAGTTGGAGTGACATGGGACTCCTGATACGTCTAGATACGACTCTGACAGGTGACACGTACGTACACATCCTGGCTGATCACCTGCATCGATACCCCGTCTCTAAAGACCTCGCTGTTAAGAGACGTTAAGCAGTTAAAAAAATCCATTCATGTCCATTAAGGTCCATTAAGTTGAGCAATTCCAGCAGGACAATGCGCGACTCCACATGTCCAGAATTGCTACAGACTGGCTCCAGGAACAATCTTTCTGTGTTTAAACGCCTTCGCTGGCTACCAAACTCCCCAGACATGAACATTATTGAGCATATCTGGGATACCATGCAACGTGACGTTCAGAAGAGATCTCCACCCCCTGGTACTCTTACGGATTTATAGAGAGCCCGGCAAGATGCAAGGTGTCAATTTCCTCCAGCACTACTTCAGACATTAGTCGAGTTCATGCCACGTCGTGTTGCGGCACTTCTGCGTGCTCGCGGGGGCCCTACACGATATTAGGTAGGTGTACCAGTTTCTTTGGCTCTTGAGTGTAAGACGTAAGCACAAAACCAAATCCACTCACACCACAGTGATCGCCGTTTGTATTTTATTAGATGAATTAAAGAGATCGTGACAACTGAAGATATATATGGGGGATATAATTTTCAGACAGTGTCAGTCATTATCTGTTCAGCCTCTTACACTGCTGATCGTCATAAGCTTCTAAGGATGTGCATCGTAGGCGGTAAGCCTGTTTTATAGGGGGGTTATCTACTCTAGTATTGCTATCTGTCTACTAATGTGTCTTCTATATGATATGTATGGTTTCACGTACGACAATTTTTTTAATGGCATTCGGCTACGTAAGGCATACAGGCAGCTCAATGTGATTATAATTACTCCTCCAGTGTATCGGTTATCCCCGTGTATCGTTGCTACTAAGTATGGACACTACAGGACTGACAAGACATTTATACAGACACAACATTTGAACACCCATGACCGCGTCCGGACTCGAACCGGCGACCTCCAGCACGCAGAGCCAGTACTCTAGCTCCTACGCAACAGAGGCCGTCGTTTACCAACTTAACATTTAAGAACACTACTTATTTTCCTATCTTAATACTTAACATATTTGTAGGTATCCAATAATAATCACAACAGCCTTCTTTCTGCCCTTTCTCTCTCTCAGTCGTTCTCAGATCACGTACATACCAACGCCAAAGCACATAGACCAGAGGAACTAAACCCAACCCTTTCCATGTGGCCTGAAGAAGAGCAATTATAAGCCGGATTTATCGGAAATTGTCAAAAATTTGTAACAAAGTTGACAGTTCCATTGATGTTAAAATAAATGCTTACTTATGCGGAGTTGTATTGTACTGTAAGTAATTCTGCCCATTTTGATACAGCAGTACTGCTAATGTGGCCCGGGAAGAAAATGGGTTGAGTACCGCTGACATATACCTTACAAAAATTATTATTACTAAAAATTTAGAAATTAATGATTATTTATTTATTAATTTGTACATTCAGATGGTTCACTCACTAGAGTCTACAAGGAACCGTTATTTCATAATACTACATAACATTTTATACTTAAATTTTTTTTAAAAGGTAAACACAAATCCTATATACGACGAAAATGACATAAATAATAACCACAACGGTATTTTTTCTGCCCTTATCCTCTCTCTCAGGTCACGTGACATATCAACGCCAAAGTAAATAGACCATTGGTACTCAACCAGTGGCCCACATATGGCCCGAGGCTCTGTAATTAATTAAAGATTTGTGAAATAACACTGTTACCTGACAGATAGGTGTATTATGTGGTGGGAAATGGGGACCGCGTCAGAATTTGGATGACCATTGTAGGAAACCGCCTGAAAATGCAATAAGAGTGGTTGGTTCTTGGTGTCCGGGGACTCGAACCTGGGCCCGTTGATTCTCCTGGATCCACTGTGGTGCCACCTTCACGCAGGCAGCCACACTACCGGGTGACGTAGTATACAAATGATTAAAAGTGTCATAAATTTACAAAGTGAGAAACAGTGACACAACAGTGAAGTGATTTGTGTATGTTTCTTTGTTTAATTATATATAGCAGCATCTCTGTGTGAACGGTACTCAAATTACTAATATATATACATAGAAAAAACATAACACCTATCAAATATATTCTTACACATGGTTAAATTTAATTATCTAACTAAAATTTTGTGATATTTGATTGGTTTATGTGTTACTAACTAGTTTTACATCCTGAACAACATTTATCTATTAGTTTTTCAAACTATAATTTTATCTTATGTACCTCTTGTAATATACTGGAAATATGGGCCCAGAGTAGAATCTAGGTGCTAGGCTATTATGTACCAGGATATATATATATATATATATATATATATATATATATATAAAACACAACAAGAAAATGCATAAATACAGTCTTAAGAAGGCCTTTTGTTTATACAAGTCCACCTTTGATTATTTTAACATTCTATGTATCAGCTTGAATCAGCACTTGTGCTGTTATGTTCAACGGTGGGAAATATTCGAGGCTCACCAGCTCTGCCATTAGAACTGTATTTGGATTATAACTTCGGAGGAAGATATGTTCAGTGTCGCAGCCGCTCGCCTCTTGGCATCAACGTAAACACTATTTATAATTTTATAAATAATTCCGTCTATAATCAACAGTTTCCGTGATTTGTATTATATTACCCAGGTGTAGGGCATCATCAGTGGAGAGTGCTGAGGTGCCGTTACAGACCAGCATGTGAGCACTATCACTGCATCTCCACGGATGATACCGAGCGTGGTGGGTGAACGCATTCGGGAGGACGCGGGTTCGAATCCCCGTCCGAACATCCTGATTTGGGTTTTCCATGGTTTCTCCAAATCACTCCAGTCGAATGGAGGGATACTTCCTTCAAAAAGGCCATGGCCGACTTCCTTCCCGTTCCTTGTACCAAGTCCCATCCCGCCTCTAATGACCTTAGCCATCGACTAGGCGTAAAGCAATAAGTAAAAAAATACAAAAAGTCCACTAATGATGCCCTACACCAGAAGGGCGAAACGCGTCTGGATAATAAAATAAAATTCAGTCAAACAGTTGTTTGTAGTTAGAGTTATTTATAAAATTATTCTTCAACAACTGCGAAATTATTTCCTATTACCAGGTTATATTTTTTTTATTCTGTTTTCATATGCGACGATAAACCGATTTAAAATTCGGATACGTGGTAGGTTTAGCTCAGCGGGAAAATCAGAATAATTCGACTATGTAGTCGACTAACCCAAGCAGTCTGCTGGCTTCGTTGGTTAAGGCTCAAGTCTGCGGAAGGATAGTACCCGGACTCGGGTTAAATGTTTTCTGTGCCGAAGCATTGCTTTGTTAATGTGGAGATGCTAGAATGGTCCTTGGCTCGGATTCCATGTGTAACTGCAGGTCTTCTATACCTGCTACATAGCTTCGATGGAGGCGCATTGTTCAGGCGCTAACAAAGTTTGCCGCCAGGTCTTTAAGACAATTAGGAATTATTAAACTCTTTTTGGGCTGCATTATCAGATAGTCAATTTACATCAGCAATTAGAACTTATTCGTAGAGTAACTATACAAACAATGCAACACAAACTTCAGGATTCAATACTTTTTTCCAGTTTTGATTGCTTATAGGAAACGTTAGTATAACCGGTTTCTTCCTTTAAACTTTTTTAGAATACCACACGAGAGGTAAAGTGTGGGATGGATGTTGCACAATTAACGTTTCGCACTATACCAACTTTAGTAAACATATTCCACGTGGGTCGTAAGGAGGAAGACACACATATCAACCATAGACACCTTTCCACATTAAAGCAATCATTCAATCTGATCATAATTTATGAAATATCTATTAATACAAAAAAACCTGTTAATTATGAACATTTATCAATAAAATGTTAGTAGCAAATGTCAAAATAATATCAAAATAGAAACATTAGCTTATTTTGCACGTAACTAATGAACGATGTTACATGCAAATACTTTTTAATAGTGTGGTTAAACCCAGGGTATGATAAATGTTTGGAACAAATTTCGAGTTCCTATGTAATACCGGTTTCGAGGGAGATCCGGTAACAAATCTTTAACCTGGATGGCTACGGACGTTTTAAACAATGGGCATAAAGAACCTATTTATGTCAGAAACGAGAAACGTCTATATAAAACTTGTTGTAATTTTCTTCCAGTTTTTCTACGCAGGCCTCCTGGAATATACGTGTATATATATATATATATATATATATATATATATATATATATACGATTTTCGGCTTTGTTCAAAGTTTAGAAAGGAAAAGTGAACATCAGTACAGTGGTCAGCGGCTGCGTTTGCCGCCATTGTTTGTTGATTTTCACAGCGAAGAGCGTGGTGGGTGAGCGATAGCGCTCTCGCCTCGCATTCGGGAGCACACAGCTTCGATTCCCTGACTGGCAGCCAGGTTTAGTTTTCCATCGTTTCCTCTAATCACTACAGGCGAATTCCGGTATAGTTACTTCAAAAGGCCATGTACAAATTCCGTTCCTTGCTCTCAGTCTTCTCCTTCCTCTCCTGACGTCGATTAGTAGTAAAACAAAAAAAACAAAAAAGACATTGGGGACTGCTGACAGAAGCGAAAACTTGAATCTATGAATATGATACGCGCAATACGTCATCCTTATAATTACAGATATACTAGATAATAACAATTCCGTGTGGTAGTAATGACAGGGTTTTAGTTGGATGCGCATTCCTCCCCTGTCTTAGCCCCCTTAACCTAACCTGGTAGGCGAAGGTGAAGGAAGGGTTAATGGTATATAAAAAGCCCCGCCGAGACAGGGATTCGAACGGGGTACCATTCATTCCCCAGTGATACACCTTAAGCACTGAGCCATACTCTGTTAGCATCAGCATGTGGGCGATGAGTACTCGTAAGATTTTACCCATCAAAAAATTTCCCAACATGCCTAAAGAAGTTTTCTCTTTAAAATATAAATCTAACTTAGTTGACAATCCGAAGTTTGGCCGAATCTTCCTGAAGAAGACGTACCAAGCTATTGTGTCACAGGCAGGAAGATCGAGGTGATGGAGAGTTCAGAAAGTTCAACAGTCGGACTGGTAGACACTATCGAGAAGAAGTGGGGAAAGGGAAAGGAGGAGAATATAATAAGGAAAATTAAGAACGGCTTGTGAAGAGGTCCGTTCTCAGACCGGTGTATTAAGAAGAGGACCAAGAACCATAATAAAACCTAAATGCATGTTTATGAAATTAAATGGGGAGGAAATAATCAATCAGAAAAAGCAGCTCTAGAAGAAGTGGCGGCGCATTTCCACAAGTTAGAGGCGGAGGAGAAACGTCAAAGAGCATTGTTTGAAAGTAAGAATGATCAAATTGAAGAAACTGCGGAAGATGAAATGAAGGTGATGAACGAGCAATCAAAAGAAGAGGTAAGAAGTTGCAGAGCATGTAAGGAAAATTTAGGAATTGAAACAGAAGGAGACGGAAGAGAGGAGAACAATGAAAATAGGCGGGAAAGTGGTGAAGGACAAAAAGTGACGAAAGCCAACAGTGGACCATTAAAGTGGTGGGAATGTTTGCACCAGTATGATTATGAAATAAAGTATATTAGGGGAGAGGAAAATATTGTTGCCGATGCATTATCCCGACTACCTTTGGGGAGTATAGGAGGTGAAGAGAGATCCAATAATATATTTAAAGCATACTATATGAAAGGTGTGGAGGATGAAAAAGAGGTTAAGGAAATATGTCAGAAGTTACGGAGATTGCAAAACGAAGACGAGTGCCTGACACTGGTGAAAAGAGAGCTAGGAAGGAAATCAAATGATAAATTGCGGAAATTTTACATGGTGTTTGAGGGCATATTGTTCAGAAGAAAGGAACAAAACTCCGACGACTGGAAGATCTGTTGGCCAGACAAACACGCCGAGGAAAACATGGATTAAACCCATCTAAGTCATGGCCATTATGGGCCAAAGAAGTGTTTGGAAGTTAAAAGAAACTGTGATTTTTAACAATATGGCGAGGCAAGTAACAAACAGAATTAGTAAATGTGATAGGTGTCAGCTGGTGAAGGAATCCACGATAACTCAGAGAGGGTTGATGAAGTCGATTATACCATCTGGAGTGCTAGATGTAGTAGCCGTTGATTTGTACGGACCACAACCCGAAGCCAAAGGTGGGTTGGCTTACGTGTTTCTGATTTTGGATGTGTTCTCCAAATATGTCAGACTGTATGGAATCCGAAGAGCTACAGGAAAGACATTGAGTAATCGTCTGGAGAAAGATTATTTTGTGAATTGCGGGAAACAACAACGCTTATTGAGCGATAATGGAAGTCAATTTATATCGAAGAACTGGGTAGAATGTCTGAACAATGCGGGAGTGAAGCATGTAAGGATCTCAGCTTATCACCCGGCGAGCAATCCTGCGGAGAGGGTGATACGTGAACTGGGAAGATTGTGCCGTACCTATTGTCGAAACCAGCATTCAAGGTGGGCTGAGTACTTAAGTAAATTTGAAGACGTGATCAACAGTGTTGTGCATTCTGGGACCGGATTCACGCCATATGAAGTGATGTGGAACGAAAGGCCAGAAAATATTATGACGAAATGGGTGAAATTTACGCCTAGGAAAGGAATAGACATACAGGAACGCATGAAACTGGTACAGAAAATCCTAAAGAAGAGCGCAGAGGAAAGAAAAAAGATATACGACCGACTTGCAAGAAAGACAGAATTCGAAGTAGGGGAGTTGGTGTTGGTGAGGACTCATGAAAGATCGAGCAGTATTAATGCCGAAATAAAGAAGTTTTTTGGTGTATATGTATATTGTGGTAGGGAGACCGCATCAATATGCATATTATCTAAACTATCCGAAGTCGGGAAGACTGTTGGGATTAAGAAACATAAAGGATTTGAAATTGTACTGTGAATGAGTGCAGGGATGACAATTGTAGAGAATGAATGGAAATATTATAAGGAATATTATAAAATTGTGATGTAATAAGTAATCACCAAAAATTTGATTAAGACAAATTTTTGTGAAAAATTATCGGCGCGGATATGTGAGGAAACATAGTCCCCTCACATCTTAAATTTATGGTTTTAGTATTCCTTTTTTTTATTTGTTGTTTGTGTTTTAATTTAATATTGTGCTGCTGATTTAAGTTTGATGAGAAGCATTGCAAATGATTGTATTTAGGATATCGAAACAGTTTGTACGTAATTATCTTTGAAGTAATCTGTGAGCGGAGTGAGAGTATTCTTTGGTGAATCCAGAGATAAAATTGATGGCGAGTGGAGGCATGAATTGGTGTTCCTCGCTCGAACTGTAATTGTATTATTAATCGAGATAATAAGAGAGAATATTGAGTTTTTAATGATTTGTTGAAAGTGTAATTTGTGAAGCAATTGATGAGTGAAATATATGGAGAAGTGAAATGAATTTCTCTTTAGCTTATTGTATCTTGTTTGAATCATACAGACCAATTAGTAGCAGAAACTGCCAGATAACATTTCATGGATTCTGTGGTAAGGCACCCGAGGCAAATCTAGGAATCATAATAAAGGTCAGTTTCCTACACGGGAACTTGAAAACTCATAGATTTACCGCCGTCCAAACATCGCATAGCACGCATTGAGACAAAAAAAAAAAAGAATGCACCCACTGATCTCAGAACAAAGCACTCTTGTAAACGGTGAACTGGTAGGAATGAGGAATTCAGATTCAGTCTGCATCAAAACCCATCAGACATAGTTCTTCCATCAGATATTGAAAAGAGGTCATTTCGGTTCGGATTATTTTGCACGTTTAGAACTAGTCTGAATATCAAGTATAAGTCTGGTTAGATGCGCTCCGATTTCAGCTTCCATTCGAACATTCAGAAAATCTCCCGCGTAATCTCTATCGTCTTTTATTTCACCCACGGCGTTCGTTGGATTTTATCTCACGTCATTTACAATATCCTCAAACCGAAATCTCTTGTTGATCTGCTAACTTGGACCATTTCAGTACAAAGGAGGTTTGTGGAAATATTATTTGCGAATCGCTTCCTACCGTGTACGGATGTTATAGATTTTCACATAATTTACAATCTCATAAGTCTGCGTCTGTCGGAGTTAATGAAACACAATAGAATACCATAACTTTTAGTGAGAAAAAAAGCCATTTAAGTAACGTCGCTGGCAAAACCGTGAATAAGTTAGAGGAAATGTTCATGATTAATTGACTTTCGCGTTATGCCGCGTTGTTTATTTCATAAACAATGCGGCATAACCCGAAAGACAATTAATCATCAACAAAGATGGCCGTGGAAATCTGAGGAATAACAGAGGAAATGTATTAATAATCTCTCCTGCTACGGGATTAATTGCACATTATATTGAAAAGAGCTAAATATTCACCTGCGAGAAATAACGTGTCATAAATTAAAGCCACTGTTTGAGTAAAGAATTTCCCAGAAAAACAATTACTGTATTGTAAAAATAGGTCAAATCTCATGCTCGTGTGGTGAGAAAATGTTATGAGATCTTCTTCTAAGCCAAGTATACGCTTTAGAGTGTCAATTCACTTCACTTTGTGAAAAAAAAGTTTCTCCAGGTGTTACCGATTTTATTTAGAATAAATAAAAATATCTTAACATTTCCATTGTATATGCCATGTTTCAGTAAAGTACCTTAAATGCATTGTTTTGTTAAACATACAAATACCTAAAATCCCAGATTTACCTCGCACTTTTTTTAAAATTTAACAAGCATATATTCCATTTCAGTAAAGATTATTATTTATTTATTCTAAATAAAATCTAACACCGAGAAAAACCATTCTGTTTCACAAAGTGAAGTGAATACACACTGTAAAGTGTAGACTTAGCTCAGAAGGAGATCTCATAACTTTTTGTCACTGCACGATCACGAGACTTTGCCTGTTTTTGCAATAATTGATTTTCTGGGGTCTCATTTCTTTATGTAAGTTGATCGCTTATATTGAATCGTCGCTGAATTGCTTTCAAAATCGGTGAATAGGAACTTTTCAGAATTGAAGACTTCAACATACGTCACCAACAATGCCCCTCTCTCTGACAACAATGGTTGTGCGCCGTAGCCGAGCAAGGCAGAATTACGCTGATTTAAAGAAATATCAGGCATATAGCTTCATCCGGAGCAAAGGAATTAGCTCATAAATATGTGACAGAATTTTTCATGTTTGGGATTGTAATTAAATAAATACGGGGGAAAAACACCAATATTAGACTTTTCTTATAATTTAGGGATCAAACCATATACGTGTGACAAATTATTTGTTTCTAGGATTACTGGAAGTACAGTGGAATTTCGATGTAGGGGTGTCGCAGTCGAAACAAAAATTTGAATTTCACTAACTTCCAAAGTAAGGAAAGGAAAGATTGAAAATATAACACATTATTTAAACTCAGTAAGCTCACTCTACGATGAAAATCTGAGGTGTATAAAGTTATTACGGCCGAAAGCGAATTCACATTAGGGGTAGGTACGGAAATTTCCTAGTTTCAGACTCCAGGCAATCGTGGAGAGCCTATATAGAAGATCTGCGTAAACGTGCCATCGCTAGATTGCAAGAACTTTACCCTTTAATAAATAAGTACAGCAAGCTCCCTGCGCCCATAGGCGTGCGGATCTACTGTTCCCTGATCAGGCCAATATTCGAATACGCCTGCCCTGTATGGGGTTACGCTGCCAACACACATTAGCAACGTCTACAGACAGTGCAAAATAGAGCACTAAAGAGAGCCCTGCACGTAGAAAGCGGGTCCCCCACTAATGCTATACATGAAGCCCCAGGAATCCAAACTCTACGGAAGATTCCGGGAACTTGATGTTTAATGTCACAAACTAGCAAAGAACTCACCTAACCCCTTAATCAAAGAGCTGGGGAATTATCCAACTGGTCTAGGACCCTACGTCAGACCTCTGGCTCTCATAACGCACTAAAAGACATATGGAAACTAGGATAGATAAGAAAGAACGCTAAACCTGAAGACACATGTACAACTAAGAAATGACTCATCTAGGAGGAAATATCTAACGACAAAACCTCCAAAATCCTCTGCCGGATATTAACAGGCAGTAATTGGCGTGACTGTTCTTATTATATGTGGGTAAAATCTTTTCTGTGTACCAAATTTCAGCTTTCTACGACTACCGAAGTACCGTAGAGTTTTGATGATCATCATTCAGTCCGTGAGTGAGTGTGTGACAAAATCGCCGAAATTTACATACTAATAACATCCGAGCTGAGAACAGTAACAAAATAAAATTTAGTACATTTGCTAAGATTGCCGATATCTATGCATAACTTAAATTTGAAACATGTAGCACCAATTGGACCAAAGAAATTGAGATACAAAAATGGCCAGATGCGCTTCTAGAAAAGGGTAGGCCGTTCATCCAGATGATGAAGTAGGGTGACAAGTAAAAATTAATGAGTTCCGCCACAAGGAGCTGAGTTTTAAGCCATTATTAGTCGTATCGAAATTTCTGTCAAATTTATCTGGAACGATCAGCTGAACAAGGATAGTTAGTGGAGAGTACGAAATAAATGGTAGTATTTTCAATGTTATAGGATTGGAAAAATTATCTTTCGTAGCTAAGGATGCCACGAATGGGAACAGATTACCAAGTGATGTGAAGTAATAAACAATTTACCAAAACGCTGAAGGAATTTAAAATTCATAAATCGCAAAAGTAAATGCGGGAAGAATTTCACGCTCAAATTATATAAGATAATTAAAACAAAAACCAATTAGCAGTCATTGAGTACCGCCGACAGAAGCGAAAATTTGAAACTATGAATATCATACGAGCAATACTTCATACTTATCGCTACAGATATAATAAATAATGAGAATTCCATGTAATATTAATGATATGGTGACAGGGTTTCTACTGGCTGCGCATTCAAACCCTGTCTTAGTCATGTTAACCCAGCCCGTTAGTGCTGCCAGGTACAGGGGACCTACAGTTTAACGAGAAATCCGAACCACGGAAGAGTTCTGGCGTACTTCACATTAGACGACTAGCTGAGCCAGAGGCGAAGGTCGGATTAAGGGTCTATGAAAATCCCCACCGAGCACGGATTCGAGGGGGGGACCTTTCGTTCTCCAGTCAGACACCTGAACCTCTGAACAACGAGACCGCAACAGATATACTATTAACATTAGCACGTCGGCAGCTTCGCCCAACGCGCCTAAAGAAGTCTTCACTTAAAAAACTAAAAATCTAACTCAGTCCGCAACACGAAGGTTGGTTGAAATGTTCAGGAAACTGGTCTGTGTTTGTATTGGATGATTGCTCTATGTGAAGATGGAGTCTTACTCCTTACATGCAGCTTTCTGGAAAATGTGGTATACTAGCCGCCCTTCATCCGATACCTGGAATAGTAAGTCTCCTTCTTGATGGAGTCACTATTGATAAAAAGCTTCTCTTCCGGAAAAACTTTTAGACGGAAGAAAACAGGGCACCGCAATAATAAAAAATCTTTTTTTCCAATCCTTTATAGTTCCGCACTAACAACAACAACAAAACTTAGGATCTACAAAACAGTTACCCTCCCATTCATACTATAGGGATGCCAGAGACCATCTCCAGCTACTACAGAACAGATACCTACGAGTAATACTAAGATTCACACCAAATGACTTCCTTCACGACACGGTGGCCATCAACCCGTTAAATGTAGAAATTTTCAAACAGACAGAAAACGTTTATGACAGGATAGATAAATTCAGAGAAATTGACGAAAGGCTTCATACCCTTGGTACAACAATGCCAAGGCACTGGCACGCCTATAAAGTGCCACTATGTATTATATATCAGGGAGAAGGGAACTGATATGATCTTCAGAAAACTGTAGGGGTTTTTCACATAAGGTCGTCTCTGACGAACCATAGCTATGTTTTCCCCTCAAAGAGTAATGAATAGAGTCCCCAAAAATTTTCTTATCCTATACAGAGTGACACGTAAAGTAGAGCTACCACGGTAGCGGGACTTTTCACAAACAAGCCGAAAGGCAGAGACACAAAAAGGGCCTAACCAATCTTCAGGTTGAAAACGAGCTTCGCTGTTTCACAGAAAAATCTGTCTATATTTGCGAACTGTATTTTTCCGATTCCTTTGCGCGAAAATTAAGTTTGTTTGATACTCCTTACTAGTTTAAACACCCGTCAAGAGCAAATAAGATCAAATTAGTTTATTAATTTGGAATTAACACTTCCTTTTATCAATACAAGCTGAAATAAAGTCAGTGCAGTTATTCACTTGTAATTTCCTGGTCATCTGAGCAGCGCTGTGGTGGCAGCCAGTTTAACCAAGGCTTCGGGCACTATCGAGATTTGTCGAAGATTACCGAGCAACTGAGGTGAGTCCAGACTCCAGGCACAGCGCATTTTATTAAAGTGTGTGAACGTGTGGATGATATATAAACCGGGCACCGGTGTTCCCATCTCGCCTATGGCTGGTCGGGTACAGAGATCAAGCCCTGCAGATTGGGTAACTCATAACGCCGCGCCACTTTGCCGCTCGCGTTTACAATACTATCCTCCAGTTGTAAACAAATTCATTATAGGTGCTACAGAATACAATGGAAAGAATGTAGGAAACAATGGGGAAGGAGTACAATATGAAAATTAAGTCATGGTATGTAGTAAAGATAGAGGCTCCAAAGTGAACATTAAAATTAATGGAGAAACACTGGAGTATGTGCAAGCATTCTGCTACCTGGGATGCAAAATCAAAAAAGATGGAAGAAGCAGGAATGCGATAAAATGCAGGATTGCAGAAGCAAAAATAGCGTCTAACAAAAAGAAACGAAAATTCACAACAACTAACATCAGCTGGACAACGAGGAAAAGACTATTAAAAGCTTACGTCTGCAGTATCGCCCTGTATGGATTTGAAACCTGGGTAGTTGGTAAAGAAGAGAAAAGAAGATTAATTTCATTTGAGTAATGGTGCTACAGAAGAATGTCAGATTAGCTGGAGGGACAAGATTACTAATGAGGAAATTTTTGAGAAGGGAGGAGAGTATAACTCTATTTGGAAGAGTATAAAAACGTGGAGGACAATATTAATTGGACATATCTTAAGACATGAGAGCTTAGTATAAACAATAATGGAGGGAATGTAGATGGAAAGAGATATCGAGGAAGACCATGGCCTATAATGGAATATGTTAACTGCAGGAGAAATGAAGATATGAAGAGGAGGACAGATAGTAGAGCTGAATGGGAGACCGCCGCCTACCAATCACTGGACTGACTGCAGTAGGAGATTAATAAAATGCTCTATTAATTAGAAGCATTTTAGAGAAAGTTATATATATATATAAGTGGCAGAGAAACCTCAAAATAATTTTTTTCTTTCAGTTTTTCCTGTCATCAGTCTTTCGACTGGTTTGATGCAATCCTCCATCCATTCCTATCTTGTGCTAACCTCTTCATCTCTACGTATCCCTTACAACCCACGTCCTCAATTATCTGCTTCATATATTCTAATCTCTGTTTTCCTCTACAGTTCTTACCTTCGACTGTTCCCTCCACTAACAAATTAACCAATCCAGGATGTCTCCAAATATGACCTACCAACCTGTCTCTTATTTCTGTAAGCTTCTTCCACAAACTTCTTTCCTCACTCATTATTTCCAAAATTCGTTCATTTCGTACTTTGCCTGTCCATTTAATTTTCAGCATTCTTCTGTAGCACCACATTTCAAATGCCTCAATTTTCATTCTTTCTGGTATTCCTAAAGTCCATGTTTTGTTACCATAAAGTGTATAACAAGGCTATATATTCTATCCCAACCTTACCAGGCAAGCCATGTTATAAACTGCCGATGATTCCTTTTATTTAATTCGGCAGTTGTTGCATATTAATGTAATGCATTTAAGTGAAAATAATATTTGCTAAACCAAGAAAAACCACACATATATGGAACACCAACAACATGAGACGTTTATTCAAACTCATATATCCAAAAATAACACAACCTCTCGTAAGCTTAACACAGTCCTTGCTCTCCTTTGTCTACAGCGATTACACCCCTCTCATACTAGTTATATTATTCTTTGGCAGCGCCCGCTGACCAAAGATAATTGTCACTTAATGTCAATACTTAGAAGCTAGTCTTAGCGTATATGCTACAAATGCTGTGCTCCACACGTAGAGTTTTAAAAAGTTCTTTCTAATTCCTAGATCAATATCCGAAACTAAAAGGTTTCTCTTTTTCATGAAGGCTCTTTTTGCTAGTGATATTCTGCTTTAAGCATCATTCTTGCTTCGGCCATCGGTTGTAATTTTGCTTCGCAAGTAGCAGAATTCACTTACTTCTTCTTTTGCTTCCGATACTATTTTTATATTTAATCTACTGTGATTAGTATCATTTCTCCTACATTTCATCACTTTTGTCTTGCTTTGATTTATATTCAGACCAAAATCTTCCTTCAGTGCTTTGCCCATGATACTCAGTAACAAGACAATGTAATCAGAAAATCGTCTCAAATATAAACGTTTGATTAGTTTCATCACAACTTACAAACTTTGTTATATTTGTGAATTTCTAGTCGAGATTAGGTACAAATTTCAAGTTCCTGGGAAGAATAAATTATGAGATACTCCCGATTACAAAAAATGGTATGAAAATGTAAAGTTTGAAGTCTATTTATGTATTTGTCAGTGAAAATTTAGGAAACATGATAAATAAAATCTTAGTACACTATGTAAGGCACTATAACCCCCAAAACCATGAACGGCGGAGGGAGTGGGGGGAGGGTTAGGGGAGGAGGGAAGAAAATTATTTTTTTCCTGTCTGTATTATTTCTAAGAAATGATTGTTGAAATTATTTCACACATTTTTAAATACAAGATTCTGTTTTGAGTGACGTATATGCTGAATGTTATGCCGTTTATGTATTAGAGGCTGTTACACACGAATAGGGCTTTCTTTTGACAACGAAACCCCAAAAAGAAATACATGAAGCAGGTTCTGCGGTACATAAGAACGCAGTTTTTCTCGGCGTTGAGAATATAAAAATTGTTCTCGGGTGACTAGCGGAGTTAAACGAGTGTTGTAATTACACTCACAATTACAAGTCTACCAGAAGATGGCGACAGCGAATCAGTTCACCGAAATATTGTGTTACTATAAGTGTAATTACAACACTCCTTTAACTCGGCCAGTCACCAGAGAACAATTGTTATACATTGGTTCTGCGGTATTCGAGATGGTCCAATTGTGTTTCTCCAGTTTACTAACATCCAGTATGAATACCGACGCCAAACACGTTCCGCGAATGCTAGCTTATTCCTTTAGAATGTTAGGAACCACAAAAGCTTCATTGTCGTTCGCTATTAAGGGGTTATTGGTGACAATCTACCACAGTACGTTTGAACAATACGAATCTTGCAGGTGCCTTGAACTGCACATATTTTAATATTTATACAGGCCAGGCTTAAACTAGTGTCCGTGGCTACGGATATGGAACAGTCTCCAGTCAGCAGACAGGTCCATTTAAATAATTCATAGATATGATCGATTTCATAAATTCAATGTTGGACCTCTTAAAGCAGATTTAAAGAAAAAATACATTTAAAGAGCCTAAAATAGTTAAATATAATTAAATTTTAGGTTTACGCTTGAAAACTCCATTACCTTATCGTCCCCGTAATAGTTGTTTGAATCAAAACCTCACTGCACTAATCCTGGAAAGAGGCATAAATACTAGTTTGAACTTTATTTCAGGCGAAATGGAGTGAAAATAATTTCTTGTGTGAGAAATGGGGCCAGGGACTGGAATAAATTACCAAATGTAAATATGGGAGTGCCACAAGGTAGTGTGTTGGGACCGTTGCTCTTCATTATTCTAATGAATGATGGCGTTGATGGTTTACAGTCAACATTTAGATTGTTTACACTACCAAAACACAAGAAGACTGATCCTTTGCAGTATGGCCTGGATAGAATATCTAAATAGGAAAGTCAGCATGGAATGAAGATAAATGCCAAGAAGAATCAGGTAATTAGGTACACTGCTAATATATATATATATATAAAGAATCTTTATGATGATTCTAGGGTAGGGTCAGAATTGCTTGTCGAACACGTGAAGTGTAAATATCTTGGCATATCTTTTGATAATCAACTCAACTGGGAAGAGCATATTTGGCAGGGGGTAGGAAAAGGTTACAAAATCCTTCATTTACTCGAGATGGTGATGAGGGGATGTATCAGAGAAGTTAGTGAATTGGGTCAGAAAACTTTGGTCAGACCTTTGGTTGAATATGGTGGTGTAGTTTGGGACCCACATTTTGGATATCAAATAGAGGAGTTAGAGGGTGTGCAAAGAAGAGCAGCTAGATATGTTTGTGGAAATCATCGTAGGACCCAGTCAGAAACTGATAAAGGAGCTGGATTGGGATTCATTGGAGGACGTGAGGACGGTGAAGAGAGTGTTGATAATGTATAAGACATATGTTGGTGATGGAGATTGGCGGGATTAGGAATGGAAGGGAAAATGATGACTATAACCTTAAGATGGCATTCTATTTCATGCAAATGGGAGCGGAAAATTTTCTTTTGTAGGTAAGGGTGTCAGGGATTGGAACAAACTGATGAATAATTAACCAAAAACGCGGAAAGAATTTAAAATTAAAATTCATAAACCTCAAAAGTAGTATTGGGAGGAATTTAACACTCAAATCATATAAGATAATAAAAATAAATTTAGAAAGGGTAATCAGATGGTTGAGGGAATTGTGAAGTATTTCTGTTGAGGTTGGAGCGACTTGAAAGAGTCACATAAAGAATCTTGTCATGTGGTAAATTAAAATAATATTGCTGGAAGTAATGTTTTATTTCCAACCAAAAAACAAAATCACACTGAGATAATTACAGAGGCCTTCGTTATGTCTGTGTTCGGACACAGCCTGCTTGCTTTTGATCCCGATGGTTGGTATTACTGTCGACAGCCGCTGGCAGCAGTGTTCGATTGGTGCGGGGACGGCGCATGCCGCCGCTTTGCGAAAATCGTTGGCGGTCCAGAGGGAATGCTGTTATTAGAGGAGGGCCGGGTATTTCCCACGGGAGGCGGGGCAGGCGGTGATGAGAGGTGCAGCTAAGCCATGTCCCGGGTTTCGTGATTTGACGTCGGAAGAGCAAAAATACTCCCGAAATCAGGAGTAAAGATACATAGTATACACATCCCATAGCTTCTAAATATTAGTGCTACTAGCCTCAAAAGCTCGTCAAAAATGATGGTTTGAACGCAGTATCGGGCAAGTCGTGTCTTCTTAGTCGGTTAACTAAAACAATTGTTATAAAATAAATGTGAATGCAATTCTTCGAGACTTGAGCTGTAGTCCTGGTCCAGGTAGCATTTCAACCTAACAACAAACTCCGCTAAAATTGCGATAGAAAATGAGTGTTTCAATCATAAGCGAATTAATACATTAGTTGCAATAGTGCACCGTGATGTTTCCTTGATCCGGGATATTCACGGTTTCTTACAACTTTCTTTTATGTTAACCGTGATTCAGACCGATATTACAACGTTTGTGTGATTGAAAATGTTATGTGTCGCTGAAATAATGACCTCTGTAATATAGCATCAGTCAATGCAAAGGAAAATAAATGTCATCAACGTACTTTATGCCACATAATATTAGTTTTAATTGTAATCTAGATCGCGATCAGTGTGTAACTACTGTACTTTCGTTACAGTAACAGGACACTTATGAAAAATATTTAAACTATTAAACGAAAAATAAATTACTTATGCCCCTTTCTGTAACGTTAAATGCCAACTGTAATTCTGACTGAGCCTAAATAACAATCTAATCAAAACTGACGCTAACATTTCTAATCGAAAATTGAAGTTTTTATCTGACACACCAATGGGCAAAGAATTTAATAAATACTTCTACATCGAACAATTATTAAATAAATATAAGCAACTAATATTTATGTCACTACTTTATGTCGATTTAAATAAAACACATACATTTTTTAGTATTCATTTGTTTTCGGATGCTTAGATAAATAGAACTGTTATTTAATAACGCGCATAACCTACAACGACATCTCTAATCGTTGAAAGCAGTGGCGAAAAGAGTGGCATCATAGAGTGACGTCATAAAGTGACGTCACCGTGTAACAGAACATCGTACCAAAACTGGCATAATATAGGTATAGACAATAACAACGGGGTTCACGGAAGACAAATTAGACGCCATTCAGTCAAATAACTGTTTCTTCTCCCGGCATTTCCTTACTGAAAGCAACAGGAAAGGAAAACTTCAGGTTAATCTGAAAAATTATCTTTCTGTACAAGGCCTTGCGTTTTGGGAACTGAATCTTACAGCTTCTGATGCACGCGCTCATATATGTGACGTCGTGCAGTAATGTAATTCTAAATAATATGTTATTACTGTTGTCAATTTCTCAACTAATACAGTGATGAATAAGTTATCAGTGCAGTAACTTTGTTGTTGGTCATGTTCTGCAGTTGTTGCATAAATGTTTTTGAATAAAAACCCGTCTTCTAAGAACTGTTTTTATTATTAACTATCATCTATCAGACGCGTTTCGCCCTTCTGGAGTGGGGCATCGTCAGTGGTAAAAATTGTGGTGGCTAACACATGTCAGTCCGGAACAGCACCTTCCGCCTTTTTTTGGACCGTTGTTTCTTCCTACAACTTAGCATTATTACCTTTAATATTTCTCACTTCACTCCATTTATATAATTTGCTGTTAATTTGCGCTTTTAACTACACCAAACTAGTTATAGAGACTGTATATATATATATAAGGCAATGTTCTTACATGTGTCATCTATAGACTAAAAAAACTACTGGACCGATTTACGGGCGGTTCTTATCCAAACAGCTCCGCGTTGTCACCGATTGAAATCTTCGATCTGACCGGAAGAAAGAATCCATCACTTACTCACAATGAGAATTGGTTGTATGCGGAATTCTGGTGGCACGGGGGAGAAACCTTTATTATTTCTATGGCAACCACACATGCACAATCGCGTTGGCAATCGCAAAGTCTGGAATTGCGCTGACTCTTTTGGATGTTTGTGAACAATAAATTCAAATTGACGTTGAATTACAAAGCAGTCAAATAGCAACCTGCAACCTTTAAGAAACATCGAGAATGAGGAATGTACTCCAGCAGAGCAACATAATAGTACTGGATGAATGCAGAATGACGCATAAAAAACTTTTTGCGAGTATTGCATTGCAATATATGTGGAAATGAACGGCTATTCAGTGGTGCTCTAACGCTATTAGCAGGTGATTTTCGACGGACGTTACCTGTTATTTCATATTCAACATCAGCTGACGAACTAAATGCGTGTTTAAGAAGATAACATTGGTGATGTTAATAAATTTTCATTGAAGACAAACGTGTGTTAAATTACAAAACGACTTCTCTTTAAAACATGTTACATTAAAATTAATGAGTATTGAAAACGTGTAAAATTACATCATGAAAATTTATACGCTGTGTGCTCCTGTGTAGGAAAACTGAGTGATTTTACGTATAATATATATATATATATATATATATATATATATATATATGCCGAATGGAATCTCCAAAAACCTTTTATATCCAAGACCACTGCAATTGAATAATATATTTGGAAGTCACTTATAAATAGTGATTCCCTGAGGGGAACTTAATCGTAATAATTGGTGAACGGTTTTCACTCCCGTCCACCACTGCAGCACCCAAACTTGACAGCAGCGAATCGGCTGGTAATAGCATAAAAAACTGAAATTCCACCCACCTGTATGCTCCACATATATGGGTGTGACATAGGCTGATACCCTCCA
Source organism: Vandiemenella viatica (assembly GCA_031002005.1). NCBI lineage: Eukaryota > Metazoa > Arthropoda > Insecta > Orthoptera > Morabidae > Vandiemenella > Vandiemenella viatica. Next base: position 15,779,206 of record JARYHS010013630.1, read on the forward strand.
CAAGATCTTCTTTCAGTTCGAAACCAAAGGATGTGCATGGCTTGAAATGCAAACTCCTTATAGTGAAATCATCTAGACTATTAGTCTCTGATAAGGATATTGCCTCTGGTTCCTTGTCTGCTTGAATTTGGGTCCATAGCTCTTGGAAATATTTTAGCCAGGTATCTTTGTTTATCACTTGAATGTATGAGTCACATCTTACTTCCCTGTTTCACTTTTTAATAATTTTGAATGTTTTGGGTGCTGGTCTAGTTAATCCAGTAAATTACATGCAATAAACTAATTGCACGCTCACTAATTACGAGCTCCTTAATTACTTGATTTTCAGCTATGAGTATTCGCTTGTGTAATACTAACCGATGTCACTATTAAATATCAGTTTTTAACATTATATTATTTGGGACTTGAATAACTGCTTTGGTGTTGTTACGTTACTTGAATAATATTTCATGAAGATCCTACAACGCATTGAAAGTTAGAAACATTCTCCATCAAATAATTTATGTAGTGACTAGCATTTACCCGCTGCTTTGCACGCGCAGATCATGAAGTGTATAGGAATGCGGGTTGCCTGCCTCTTTCTCCACCAATCCGAGACTGGTACAAACATTTTGAAATTTGAAGTATCTGCCTCCACAAAATGACCTCTTCTCATTTTACACTCTCCTTCTTCGAAAAAATTGACACATGTTACATTAAAAATGCCGAAATATCCATCTAAAACATTGGGTATTTGTTTACAACGGAAGCAATGCATTGTCTCCGATCGCTTGTACCGATTCTAAGATGGCAGTCGTTTTTGTAGGGCCTACAACATCTCAGGCAAGTTTTTATTTTTTTTTATTTTTATTTTTTTTTTGTTAATTTCGTGCGACTTTTTACATTGGAGAGAAGCATAAACGGCAATAAAGGATTAAACCAACATTTCAATAGATTTTCATTAATTTTGCAGTGCCATCTAATAGCTGGGCGTCTCTCTCATATTTTGGCAGTTTTAATTTAATTTGTGGTAACTTTTCCGAAAAAGGAGAGTGCAAAACCTGAAGAGAATATTATAGCGAAGCAGTTAATCCAAATTTCAAATGTTTAGTACCAGTAGTAGGCAGCCTCCCATCCCCCTCAAAAAAATCTTTTACCCTTTTTATTATAGTGTCAAATATTAATGCAGAGAAGCAAAATATATATATTTCATTTTTTTAAAAATACATCTTTTAGTTATTACCTTAGATGCAGTTTTCATACTGTTCTTCAAAATTTTATTTTTAACGGCAGTTCTATCATTACCGTGGCGCCACAATCTTATGATGGAGTCTTATAGAACTCCGCAAAAAAAAATCGAAAATAAATATTTTTTTTATATATATCTCGCTTTGTTTTCGAAATATAGCATGTCAAAAGTCAGTTATAGATATAGTTCCTTGTGCTTTTGGTGGCGTTTCTTCTGGTCCAGGCTGTATTTCAATCTAACAACAACCACTAGCAAGAAAATAAAACACCTAGAGAGCTTTTCCACCGTGTTTCGGTGAATTTTTTTCTGGTCCATGCCGGATTTCACTCTAACCTCCTAACTTTTGAGATCCAATATATCGAGAACTAAGCGAGATACCAAAACAATTTATTCTTTACTTTCAATTTTTCTCGACGAGTTACATAAGAATCAATCATCAAATTGCAGCGCCACGGTAACCGTAGAATCCCTATCTTTAATAACATATAAATACAATCCTAATCCATTAGTAATAACTTGTATTATTTTCTTAATGGTTTTTATACAACTACCCACATTTCGAACCATTTTTGTTCACGGTATTTCAGAACTGAAGTAGTTAGATTGAAATGAAGTACAAACTTTGGTAATGATGTATCTCTGGTGGTAATGAAAACTATTAACTTATTTATATTAATTTAACTTAGCTAAAAAGTGGAGGACTGCACGATATTCGTGATGCCGCAAATTTATATCGATATTTAATAGTTAACACAGCTGAAATTATAAGCACGAAGTGTAAACTTTGGTGAGAATGTAGCTATGGACATAACCAAACATATTATTTCTGTAATATTTAACTTAGCTAAAAAAAATATTATTTTTAAATTCGGATACTGAGAATATCACGTTAACTGTGGTGCCGTAAATTTATTTAGAGCAGTTTTCTTTATTAATAATAATAACAGCATCTTTTTTTCTGATTGGATATTGGTTTTATTCTGACGATATGTTGATTAGATTAATTATTTATGTTTTCAAAAAGCAAGTACTAAAACTAATCTTACACGTTACTTTAATTTCCTTCGTTTTCAGTGACACCAAATTACTAATGTCGTTATTTCACCCGCATGTAAGTAATTCCAAAGTTTCAAGGATCGATGAAGAATGTATTAATGCGGTTGTGACAGAAGCTATTATTTACGAAAAGAATCAATAGTCAGATTTATGGTTAGGTTAAAATGCAGCCTGGACCAGAATGACAATTGACTCGCTTTGTTAGATCATAAGGCATTATGGATCTAGTTTTATTGTTATTTACGCGGTGTGGCAAAACGTTTTAAGATGCTTAATTGATTTTTAGTTTCACTCGTGCGATGTTGCTGGCGTCATTAACCCAAAGCACGTATGGTGACAAAGATTGCAGAATCTGGGTTATGAGACTTATTTAACAGAAATAACAGTTTATTTTACTGGCCGTGGCTTGAACAGCAGCCAAAATTTGTACACACGTTCCTTGGGCGATATTAGTGACGAATATTTGCACTTTATAGCCACAAAACATATATTAATGGAGTAACGTACGTAGAAATATGGAAAGTTCCGCACAAGTCGTTATGGGGAAAATGTATTGTTACCTGTCGATATTTATGGTAGCTGTTTTTTCATACATCTTTCTTCGAGGAAAAAACTGATTTTCTTAATCATAATGATATGTAAAGAAGAAATATTGGCTTATTAATGAACAAAGTGTAGCGACTATTGTTCGAGAGACAAACTGTTAACTGTCTACCAGAGATAATACCACCATATAGTAATTAATCTAACGATTTCGCATGTTAACTTACCTGTTGCGATGCAAGTCAATGCTTATTACGTTTAAATCACATATTCTGTTTATTTTAAGCACTGCGGTCCAGAAAACTGAGTAACAAAAGTAAAAAAATAAAACTGAATCCAAAGTTTTGTGAGATTATTGCGAAAGAAGTGCGCGTCTGAAGTGCACTATGATCGGCAGCCCACAATTTTCCAAATATAAAGGTTTTTAATTGTTTGCTCCTTCCCATGGTACATATAAGTCATTAGCTATTATCCCAGATTTTGACTGGTACCATTAGCTCTAAAAACGTGAAAACCACATCCAAATTGCTGCCGTGCTTATTGCGCGATACCCATTACAGTAAAGAGACAAACGCAGCTTGCTTACAGATATGTAATAGTATAGATAAATCTTTGTTACACAGACATGAGTATTTCCTTTTCTTATGGCTTCACGCTTCGTCGACTTCGAGGTCATTAGAGGCGGGATGGGAGTGGGGACAATGAACGGGAAGGAATTCGCCCATGTCCTTTTTTGAAGGAAGCATCTCGGCATTCGCCTTGAGTGATTTGGGGAAACCCTGGAAAATCCAAATCTGGATGCCCACATGGGGATTCGAATCGGCGTCCTCCCGAATGCGAGGCGAGAGCGGTAACCACTCACCCACCACGCTAGGTCAGACATGAGTAGAATTTTCGGCGTGAGTGACGTCACATAGTTTCCGTTCCAGTAACTGCGATCAACTGCTTCAGGAATTCTGAAATTCTGTAGTGCGCAAGCCATACAGAATACCTTTCGACATGCTCAGCTCCAACCATGAGCGTATTCCTCTGTACGTGGCCCAGTAAATGGACTTTCAGTTCAATTGTTGTTCATTTCAAGTTTAATGGCTACCAGGATTTTGTAATCGAAAAGGTTTTTTTTGCTTTGGGCAAAATTATTTCTGTCTTAGTGTTAAATGGTTAGTTCACACACGTCTGATTGATTTTTTTTCAGAGACGATTTAAATTCTGATGCGATACTAATATATTTCCACGTTGTGTTCGCATTCCTTTTATAACATAAATAACAATTTATCTTTTTATATGAAAGTATTGAATGCTCCTTTTATATCACTTTGATGCCATCCTTCTAGTGTTAGATTTGCTCGCTGAGTTCGCATTGCTTAAATGGTGAAAACTGGTCACAAGTAAACAGTTCACAGAATATTAACACAAAATTTGATTCCTTTCTAAGTATATTTCTAATACTTGTGGAACGATGCAATTTGTTTGGAAAGAGGTGGATTACAAAGTGTTTCTAGTAAAGTGAGAAGGGATCTCTCTATCTAAGTAAGAGAATCAGGTAGCTATACACTGAAAACTTTATTCTAAAATACTAAGAAATTTAATCAAGAAGGCTAAGAATATATAAGTATTGAAAAAATAGAGACTTTTGTTATAAAATGAATATAGAATGTAATAAAATTTGGAACTTGGAAATCTGTAAACCAGTCATAAGACATAAATATAGAACTAAATTGTTTTTGTGCGTAGTAAAGTAGCAGAATTTTGTAAAATATTTAACAAATATTTTACCACACTTAGGTATACAAAACAAATTCCAGAATCTGCTCTAAGGCTTCTTCAGATTGATTTCCCAAATATATTTGGAGATATGCAACTGTCACCAGTTACAGTATCACAAATAAGTAAACTCGCGAAACAATTAAAAACTAAAAATTGTAATGAAAATATGTTCAGATTTTAAACGTCATGCACTTTTCCACATCTGTAATCAATCATTAAGGCAAGATACATTTTAAAGTAGACTAAAATGTGCAGCTGTAAAAACCATTGTTCAAAAGAAGGAGATGCGACTTGTGTAGATAACTTCCTTCCCAGGATTATCATTGAATTTAAAAAAAAAAAATCATGTGTCGTAGTGTAATAAAACTTGATACATATTATAATATTCCAAATACTTTACAGTTTGCATTCCAAAAGAAGTCATCCACAGAAATGGCTATTATTTATTATTAAATAACACGTTTAGGAAATAAATAATAAAAAATAGCCTACAAGAAATTTTTGTGATGTTGCAAAAGCATTTGTTTCTATTAACCATGATTTTTTTTACATTGAATACCATGATGTATAGGGAACTGTTGCCAAATTATGTAATTCACACATGTAAAGACGAATGTAAAAGGTCCTCAGTTTTGATTCTAAAATCAATTTGATACTAAAATAAAATCAGTAAGTATGCTTCATTTGACTGGGAGAAAATACAACATGACATTCCACAAGTAGATAAATATACTGTAGTTATTGGCACTTATTTTCCCATACTGGTTCTATTACGAGAAATTTGCCAGAAGCATGCTTGCCTCTCACGCTAAATCCTTATCCACGTGATCAGCTCTATAATGGCTAAGCCTGACAATATTCCCTGAACTACCGCATTCACGCCAGTGAAATCACTATAAACTTTTAGCCAATACATTAAAACAAAATATTTTTATAAATAAAATGATATCTAGGAACAACTGTTCTTTTAATGCTATTTACTCCCCATTCGTGTAGTGGAGGGCATCATCACTGACTGTAAAGGTACGGTTTTTACATGTGTGTCATTACAGTTATTAACTAAAATACAAATCATTAGCTACATATTTATATATACACACTATACGTACAGGTATGATGATAATCTTCACACGGGGGTCTGCAACAGTACTTTATGCACTTTCATATAAATTTTCATACGTGTGGCATGATTTAGAACTTTTACAGTCTTTTAGATAAACATTTAAATAACAACGCGGAAAATATAAGACTTTATTGTTGCACATGTATGTTACACACAGCATGTTTACTATTACTATTACTCTGCGGTTCACTGAAAGTGTGTTTACAAGTTTAGGTATAATTTTAAATGCTGTAGTGCCAAACTAGTTTAGTTTTTCTTTGTGTTCTTATATCTGTGTTAATTTGTTAACCTAACATAAAAAAACAACAACTTTTAATAGACGGAATTTCTTTTATAAAAATCTATGGATCAGAATATGGCCTACAGCTAGAATTGCATTTAAACTAAAATATGGGAAAAACTTAGCGTGCTTAAGAGCATTGTTCCACTAAAATATCTAAAAAGATTATGCCGGTGATTTGATTGAATGAAGATCTATTTGCAGAGCATGACTTGAACATGCGAGAGGATCTTATTCATTCAGTTGCTAGACCTCTCAGTGCCTGGTAGCAGACCAGCCCGCGCTACAGACCACCGAGCGCCTGGCAGCAGACCAGCCCGCGCTACAGACCACCGAGCGCCTGGCAGCAGACCAGTGTCGCGCAAATTGTCATCTACTCACGCTCGCTCAATTATTCCTATGACCGGTCCTCTTTACTCGGGCGAGCTGTGACCGCTGAAGCTTCCCAAGGCTCGATGGTCAAGCGAAGGCTCGGCGGGCAAATGAAGGCTCGCCAATGTAGGAATAGTGCAAAGTGACTTCCTCGCCAGTGCCACGCAATAAGGATGGTACATAATAGAAAACTGGACAAGACTGTACGGCAAGGGGCATTCTTAAATCTACAGTATATCAATAATTACTACCAACATTTTGTGAATATTCTATCAATTGAATCGCACTAGGCATGAAGTGCAACGTGTATGTGTTTGATAAATATACAAACTGAACTATTACAAACTATGAAATCAGAACACAGTGTAACGAGAACCATAACATAAAAAAGTTATCTATAGTTACTGACATACATAACGTATATCATGAATCCACATTAAGTGTAATATGAGTTTTACAGAGGTTTCAAATCTATGTGATGTTTTGTAAGGATTTGTACCTATTAATACACAACATTGAACGCACTTTAATGACATAATATCACTCTAATAAGTGATTTTTAATAGCCAAATTTTCAGAGAAAGAGAAAAAATTATTCCACCTTTTATGAAATGCCGGAACTTAGGCACAGAAATATTTAGATGTGATGAAATCTACAGATTTTTACATTTTCATTAACATACAGTTGCGTCGGATTTTTAAAGTTTCCGAATTTTCCGAAAGTAAACGTATACAATCTTATAAAATGATAAAAAGCACGTAAAAAATAAGAAGACATATAATTTTGAACCTTTAATTTTTTAGTTACATCATTTTTCAATTTAGCGTTTTTAAGACTGCTATATCGATCCTGGCTGTTGCGATTGTACTGGTTGATTACCAGCGTGTCTTCGTCCCCACGCAGCACGGGAATAACAGACCGAGCCCACTGCCAGGCTCTAGCTTACCTCCAGGATCGGACCTCTATTCTTTATTTCTGACATTTGGTCGCGCTGGTCGCGATAAACCGAGCCAGCCTAGACAGCGTCTGCACGACCCTAGGACAGACTAGCCCGCGGTACAGACAGCCGAGCGCCTGGCGGCAGACCAGCCCGCGGTACGGAGACTATTGTTCCTGCCACTGAGCTCATCGACCACCGCGCCCCAGTAGGATCGCGGCCACTGCTTCATCAGGCGAAAACCCGGAACATGGCAGCGCCAGATTAAACCCCAGGAGCCTGCACGAATACCTCCCAAGCTGCCTTGCCGATGCACTTTATGCATAACAGATGAGCCGTGCCGACAGCCAGGGGGCAGGGGCTGACAGGCTGCACTCGATGTAACTAATAATTCACGCTGAACAATTCCGATCACTCACAGGCTGCAACCCATAGGGAACTCTCGTCTGCGGTGACATGGTCAGCAAAATACAAATCACATACAGCACTATCTAACAAATGTAAAACCCAGTTTTCTACTAATTTCAATGCAATAAATTAATTACCTTGATGTCTGCGAGTGGTACGCAGTGGTTAATTGTAAATTTTTGTATTTTTTCAATAAATATGTAGTATTTTAATTAATTAAACTTGTTCAAGTTAAATGTAATTTTATTTTAATAAGTACAGTATCTGAAATGTTGGTTAAAACACAGTAATTAAAATACTGTGTAAATTATAATCTCATGAATGGAATGTTGGATATTTTGAATTGTTTAATTTTATGTTTGATATTTAAATGCTTGTAAATATTTTTCTTTTTCAATTAAAACTGTTCCTTCGTAGTTCTAAACGCGTTTCAAAAATATTGATACTTTAGCCCTTGAAGGGTCGAATTCCGAAAAATTCCTGTCTTAATATATGACTTCACCAAAGCGGAGGTATTAATATTTAAAATGATACTTCATCAAACGATTTCAGATAGGTATCCAGTTAGATAAATGACTAGTAACACAAAAAACAGCAGTTTGGAAATATTGACTTTTTTTCCTTTATGGGTCGAATTCTGAAAAAATCCATTCTTCAAATATTTTGTGACCAAAGTGGAGACCATAAGCCTTAAAATGACACCTCATTCATTGATTTAAGTTACGTTTGAAGGGAGATAAAGGCTTGTGACAAAAAATACATTATGGAAGTAATATATATGATAACTAAAAACGTAACATGGTTGGATCCTCCTGAAGGAGACATACTAAGCCTTAGAGTCAGAGATAGCATGGCCAGTTCTTTTCATCTAGATTCTACGGTTTAACGTGTAATCCTAACCACGAAACGTCCTGACGTTGCTCTTATGATCAAACACAACTCTTAAAAGCTCCTGATCCTACTGGGATTCGAACACGGGAATGGACTCTGAACTTTTGAATGCGTCACCAGAGCTAAAGATGAGTAGATTCTTTTTTTGATTATTTTCCGTCGCATTAAGTTGGTATTTCGAGCACTAAGTGCATTCTACTATCCTCAAATCTAATATGCCAACATATCAAAAGAATATTGTTTTTGACCAGTGCATTATTCCGGTGCTGAAATCCGGCTGCGAGACCAGGGCTGTAAATGAACTTATAAAAGGTAATCTAAGGACTGCCCAGAGAGCTATGGAAAGGTTAATCCTACGTTTAACGAGAAAAGACAAGAAAAGAGCAACTGACATTAGGTCAGTTATGAAGGAAGACTTCTTACGGAAGACAGAATCCTTGAATTGGCAATGGGTCGGCCATATTGCGTGGAGAAAAGACTAAAGATGCACAAAAATGGTGTTAGAATGGAGCCCAAGGGAACAATTTTTTTTTTTTTTTTTTTTTTTTTTTTTACTTATGGCTTTACGCCTCGTTGTTATCAAGGTAATTAGAAGCGGGAATTAACTGGGGGCAAGGAACGGGCACGAATTTGCCCATGGCCTTTTGAAGGAAGCATCTCGGTATTCGGCTGGAGTGATTCGGGGAAATTGTCGAATACCCAAATGTGGTTACCCGGACGGGGATTCAAACCCTCGTCCCCCCGAATGCGAGGCCAGAGTGTTACCGCTCACCCACCACGATCGGAACTTCAGTAGGGAAAAGTTCCACCTCAGTCATTTGTTTTACTTCATGTGTTTCACACATGCACTTTAGTGTTTCGTAATACATGTAGTGTTTATTCACAAGGCAGTACTCATTATATTATGTGCATAGTCAACAACCACCACATTCTAGAGGTATACGCTGTAGCGATCACAAGAGCCGCGCAACTATCACAAACTTCAGTGTGAACCAGCTATTAACGTGGGCTTGATTTATGGATTCTCAGTAATTACTACATCAAAGTAAGTCGATCTCTAATAGTAGACTACGTAGATAAGGCTTCACCGATATTTGAAAAGTTACTTAAACATTTGACTCGAAACCAGTCGAACGCTTAGAGAGCGGGAACTGCGCGATTTCCAATGCTAATAACTCCACCGCCGATAAGAATCAGCGGTGAAGTTCATAACCCTTCTGCACGAACGGAGGTTTCCGGTCAACTTTCACCAATTCTATCAATAGGTGGTTGCGCAATATAAGAACGTTTAGTTCTTATGTTTGTATAATTTGCCTTTTGAAATGAAGTCACATGTTTCTGGCTGTGTTCCTACTGTTTGCACATTCATTACCATTCTAGTCGTACCGTGTATCCATCTCCACATATATACTTTACCACTTGTAAGTCGCTTCACGCCGAAAAGATTTTTAATTATTTTTTCCAGATCAGGATATGCGGTCAAGGTCTTTAACTTCCAAAACTCATTGCACGAGGTACATTTTATTTTCATTTTTAGACGCAGTGCATGTTTTTGTTTAAATGAGATCAAGCCACGTAGTCCTGACGTGTCGTGTCATCTTGACGTGTTGTCGAATTACAAACCGAGAGTAGTGGGTGAGTGGTTAACCCTCTGGCCTCGCATTTGGGAGGAAGCCTGTTCAAATCCCCGTCCGGGAATCCAGATTTGGGTTTTCCATGGTTTCTCCAAATCACTCCAGGCGAACGCCTGGATGCTTCCTTAAAAAGCCATGGCCTAATTCCTTCCCGTTCCTTGTCCCCAGTCCCACCCACCCCCCTCTAATGACCTCGACGTCGACGACGCGTAAAGTCATAAGTAAAAGAAAATCGATTTCAATCATTTAGATGACTATACTGGTTAGTACTCCTACCAGCCACGAAAAGCGCTGCCGCCGCGTAAGCAATTTCATACAACGTTATTTACGTGGACAACTTTTTAAAGGTACTGTAATATGACGTTAGTGAATCATCGTTTTAATTAATATGGGTACGAGCTGTGCGTATGATCGAACGTTGGCTGATTACGTGATGCCAGGAACAGACGACGGCACCCTTGGGTCAAACACTTGCGATTCGGTGAAAGGGACTCCGCTTTGCTTATTGTTCCACAAAGGACCCCTTAAGAGAATACGCGACCCTCGTAAGCTACCTTTTTTTTTTTTTTACTTATGACTTTACGCGTCGTCGACGTCGAGGTCATTAGAGGAGGGACTGGGGACAAGGAACGGGAAGGTATTAGACCATGGATTTTTAAGGAAGCATCCCGGCATTTGCCTCGAGTGATTTGGGGAAACCATGGAAAAGTGAAATCTGGATGCCCGGACGGGGATTCGAACCCGCGTCCTCCCGAATGGTCGTCAGCTGCCAGCCAGCGAAACACTCAATGGTGTTGTTTCATAAAGTGGAATACTGGTGTGTTTACAGCATCCATCATGGATAATTCTGGCTCCGTGACATTTTCAAACTCACGCGGATTTAAGGAAACAGACCGAATCTAATCGATACATGTTCTAACAGATATGCGGCAGATTAGTCTTCTCTCATGTAAATCAAACGAAGAAGGACAGACATGTGTAAGAGAGAGAGAAGCGCCATATACGAAAATTCCCTTAAAAGAAGACAGGGAATGGGAGCACACAATAAGAAAGAAACCCACCGGAGAGGAGTGGACTGAAAGAGAAGTATGTATGCGACTATCGAATAAGAGAATTATTTAATGTTTATTGTTAATGTGTTATGTCCGAACGTATTGGGAGATCGAACAAACGACTTCTAGGTGACGTTTACAATACCGACGATGACTGGTGAGAGACCGGAGGCATCGAGGCAAGTGACGAGAATCGCAACGAGGACTTATAAATTAACAGGAGTAGAGCTTCTGAAAGATCGCCTTATATGTTTAAAACAGAATCCTGGGCGGGTTTCACCCTCAGAAAGGAAAATTTACGTATTTCAGGAATAAAATATAACAGCCACTTACTACGATGGTTCTGGTCTGTGCATTTACCAAAAAATAAAGCTTCTCATCTTGGTTCTTGTTCACGTGAGGTCACTTCAATTAAGTAAATAATAAAATATAAGGTTTATAAGAACGAAGTCTTTCTCGGCGTTGAGAATGTATAAACTGCTCTCGGGTGACTAGCCGAGTCAAGAGTGCGTTGTCACACGATATTTCGGCGACTAGATTAATTGCCGCCATCTTCACCAGTGACAACGCACTCTTGACTCGGCTAGTCACCCGAGAGCAGTTTATACAAAATATAAGGTTCTTTCCTTTCGATAGTGGCCACTTCAAACCTTCTGAAATTTACAATGTTAGAAGGAAATCTCAAAACTACTAAATGATTACAGATTAGAGATTAAATAATTTCCACTTAAATCTTTAATGCACAGCTTTCTTAAATTTTGTCAGACTCATCGACTGGTATATTTAAATAACTATCAGAAGATTCCTTATGCAACAAATTTTTCACCATGTAAATAATTTCTCCTTCTCCAAAAAACCAGAAGACAGTTCTGCTGCGACCACAAATAATACCACCAAATTTCTTAATACTCTTCGCTGACATTCCCTAACCACTTATTTCAATATCACACAAAGTGCGCAACTTTGGAAATTTACCATTTCCAATTACTAAAGTTCCTAGCAGTTCCTATCAATTTGCACACTTGTTGCACAATTATAAATTATAAAATCAATACGTGATGGATAGTACACAACTTCTAAACTGGATCAGAATATAAGCAGCAGGATAGACGTGGCAAGTTTCTTAACAGTTTCGCAACCGCTAAGTGTCGACTATGAATTAGTTTCGTTAGTTCGCTAAACCTGACTCCTACTGGTCACACTTATATAAACTTAGCTCTTGCTAGCTTCGACGAAAAAAAACTAACTGGAATGAGTATATTAAAATCCTAACTTTCGACGAATAACAACAATAAAATACCAGACAACTTACGTTCTCCTCGAAAATCACAAAAAACCAACTCAGACGGTTACCGCAAATGACTAGGTGCACACGCTAATTTCAGATGCTGCCACAAAAATATTTTTTTTAACTGAAACAAACGTCCCGCTACCGGCGTAGAGTGGTGATAAAAAGCCGCGCTTGGTGGCTGCCCTTCTGTTTATAACTTCTCTGTACTGACGCTTCTTCTGATTACCCACGCGCAGAGGATCGTATCGCAATGTTTTCCGCAACGGGTGGATCCTTATATTATTAGTAATAATGATAATTGATAAAATTGCGATGGAGTGCCCGCTCTGGTGGCAATCTCCCTACACACCACACTTTCTCCTCCCCTCTTCCGACCTACTTTTGCCATCTACTAATTTTTACTTTAAATTATTTCAGTATTCCTGGTAAATTATTCATCACTTCTTTTGCAATTTATTCCAGTCCTTTACACCCTTTCCTACGAATGAAATATTTCCCACACCCTTTTGCCTGAAATGAAGTGCCATCGCTTACTCATGGTCAACCTTACCCTTCCAAGCACCTCTATTAATTTTCCCACCAATATCTTTCCATGCTTCATCACCAGTATAGGCCATGTACACTCCCATGACTCTCTTCACCCTCCTTCTATCCTCCAATGAATCCCACTCCAGCTCCTATATCATATCAGTTTCCGATTGTGTTTTGCGGTAATTTCCAAAGACCAATCTTGCAGTCCCCACCTGTACCCCCTCCAACTCCTGTATTTGATGCCCAAAATGTGGATCCCAAAATACACCACCATATTCCAGCAGCGGTCTGACCAAAGTTTTGTATCCCAATTCCCTTACTTCTCTGGTGCATCCCGTCATCATTCTTTCCAACAGATAAAATATTTTGAACCCTTTTCCTACTACCTGTCCAATGTGTCCTGCCCAGTTAAGTCTCCTATCAAATTTTATGAAAAATGTATTTTCATTTCGAGTCTTCAATAAGCAGCTCCTTCCCCACTTTATAATCATAGTCAACCTTTAGCTTTTTATCTGTGTACCTAATAAGCTGGCTCTTCGTTGCATTTGTATTCATCCCATGTTGACTTACCAAGCTTGTTATCCTATCTAGATCAGGGTGCAGCTGTTTACAGTCTTCTATCCACGTTCCAACTTCGTAAATTTTACGATAAAACACAGACTTACCTGTATGTCTTAAAATACTCTCTGTAAATCCCTAGAACCGTCACAAGCTCTGATCATCTGGAAACAGACATCTGTGACCAGATACAGTTTCTAAGTGTTTGTGGTAATTACTTCAGGTGGGACTTAAATTTTCTTGAAGGGGGTTTATGTGAGTGCTTTGATCCACAAGCACTGCGGTCTTATACGGTAAAGTGATTACATATTGGTATTTTCAACTGTGCACTGCCTATATATCGGCCCTGACAAAGACGTTTTGTTTATTAACCCTAACCCATACCTTTGCTTGTTTTTTAGTCATGAATTTTGTTCGAAAATTGTTAATGTTACAACGTTTATAATGCTCTAGCCAAGGTGATCGGTTCATTATGAATGTTTGTAATTATAGTTTTCTGACGTCCATGTGTAGTTTAGACAAGGGTGTAGTCTTTGATTGCCACTGTCATTAACACAGCTTGAATCACCCCTGTGCAGTATACATTTGAGTTCAAGAATAAATGACCAGGTTATGGCAATTTCACTTTTAGTTATGATGTTATGGCTTTTAATGAAAGAAAAATCTTAATTTCAATGTAATAAAAATAATTTGTTTGCTATCTGAGATTATAAAGTTAAATTCTTACATAAAATTTATACTCGATTACTATAGTACAAAGGATTTTTTTAAATCACTATTGGATGAATAGTGACATTATAATAAACAAAATTTAAATAACATTGAGTAAATTAAAATAATCGTAATTAACGTGACTTTTGAGTCGAGGAGTAAACAGAAAGGTATTAGCGAAAGCATAAACTATGTTTTTTTTTGTGAGCACGTACGCTGTTATGGGTATGTGTAGTGACTAGTTTCTGAATTAAAAATATCTTTTAAATATTTTAAAGGTGAAGGGGAGAAGTTGTAATAGGTGCAGGGGAGTTTAAGAAAAACACATAGGTGGACTGTGGTAAGGATGAGGGTGCAGAAGCGACTTAATTATCAGAAAAGGAAGTATTTTTGAGGTTTTGTGCGGAATCTCAATCTTCGGAAACTTACATTCGATTAAACGTGGGTTACTATTTCGATTTGTGGCCAAGGGGCGACGCTTTGTTTAACAGTTAAAATAACGTTTCTTGTTACACCATGTTTACTGTCGTGTCCAGGTACGGCGTCTTCCAGGCAAACAGCTGCTCGAAACATGCACACACGCCACAGAGTGCAGTATTATGCTATGGAGACATTCACCTGGGCCTCCAGGGGCCTGTGATGGTGGTCTAAGTCACAATAACAGCTGTGGATTACGTGAAAAATATTGCGGATTGTCAGCCTTGCACGATGGCGTCGGCTCTTCTAGAATGATGACTGTCCGTAGCACAATTCCAGAATCGCGTTACAGTGCTTTGAAGAGCTTCGTGTTCCTCAAACCACTGTAGGACGGTACTGAACTGACGTTGGTGTCCTGTTAACCAAACTCGGCTGAAGTCAGCCCAATATAAGACATAGGGGTCGTAACTGAGTGTCAGCTCCACCCCCACAAACTACCATTCCGTGATTTAAGGGAATTAAACACCTGGTGCCAGATACCTCCAGAAACCTACCATGGACTTGTAGAATGCATACCTCGCCGAATCTGTGCGGTATTGCGTTCCAGGTTGATACGGCATCAAGCAGGTGGCCGGCTGAGCGACTGACCTGGTGAAGACGAAGAGCACGAGCGCGTTGCCGACGACGCCGGTGGTGCCGACGGCGAGCAGGATGGAGCCGAGCACGTAGTGCGCCGCCATCGGCAGCGCGGGGAACTGCAGCCAGTGCGGGTGCGTGGGCGGCGGGGGCGGGCACGGCGGGGTCCCCGACAGGCTGCCGTTGCTGCGAACACACAGCGACGCTTAGAAGCGGGCCCTCTAACCAGCGGCGGGGACACAGTTAACATCACCGCGGCGCCTGTAGACGCAACACGCCACACACAGCAGTCGCCTTGGTAGCAGAATAAGAAGGAGCAAGTCAACTTGTTTTTTATCAGTAGGTCTGAGGTTACCTTTTTACGTAGATAGTTTTCACCACAGATTCACTTTATTTTTGCCTTTAACAACACCATAGTAACAGCGCAAAGGATCATGAAATGGGACTTACACATTAATTCGTTAGTAGGTAGAGCTAATTCTAGGCTGCGATTCCTAGGTCGAATCTTGAAAAATTGAAATTAACAAACAAAGGAGGTAGCGTACAAATCTCTTGTGCATCCATATTTCGACTACTGTTGTGCCATCTGGGATCCGTTTCATAAGGGGTTGATTGACAGTATAGAGAAAGTACAGAGAAGAGCCGCTCGATTCGTGACCGCTTGCTACAGTCCTTACGAAAGCGTCACAGAACTTATTAGTAGACTGGGCTGGGAGTCTCTGGTAGATAGACCACGCACGTTTCGTTTAAACTTATTGGTAAACATGCGTAATTCCACCTTTACTTACGAGTGTAGTGAAATACTTCGTCCAGCAACCTATTTGAGTCGGAATGACAGGAAAGATAAGATTAGAGAAATAAGGTGTCTCATTGATTCTTACATTAATTCTTTTTTCCCTCGTACCATTAGGGATTGGAATGCACAGCAAAGAGATTAGCTTTGGTGCTGAGCACCCTCTGCCACACATACTTTTGTGAAGTGCAGAGTATATATGTAGATGTAGATACTCAACTACAACGTGCAATTATATACCTTCTCCCTCTTCACTTTAAAAAGAGACACAACTTACTTTGATTCTCCATTCTAAATCTCAACAAGATAGCCTCTTATTTATTCAATTTTAATTTAATTTGATTGCTATCGAGCGCACGCTCCGGTGGCAACTTTCCTGCACACCCATTCCCCCCCCCCCTTTCCTCTACCCACGTAGTTGTGCCCTCTACAATCTTCAACTTTAAATTGTTTCAAACTTTTTGATAAATCATTCGTCAGTTCTCTATGTAATTTCCTCCAAATCACACACCTTACCTACGAAAGAAAATCTTACAACACCTTGGTGCCTGAAATCGAGAGCAAGATTGTGATAATGGTCTAGATAGATAGATAGATATGTTCACTTTGATCCCATGTGAGAATAATCTCGGGGCTGTGGAACAGTACATACACTTATTAGTAATGTCAATATTACTATCTAATTGATAATGTTATTATATATTGACAACAAGTTAGCTACAACCCATTAGTATAACCAATATTTCCTGTTATCTACAAATACAATCCCGAGTTAATTAATACTTATTATGTGGAACAGTGTATACACTTGTTACCAGCATCTAATAATCAGTTATTTTCTTACAACCAGTAACCATGATAAGTTTCACTGTAATTTGCGATTACATATTATATCATGTTAGTTGCTATTTATGTGGAACAGTACACACACTTATTAACAATATCAATTATATTACCAACAACTCATAAGGAGTCAATTACTTAACAACCTGTTAGTATGATAATTTTTCACAGCAGTTTTTGAATGCATGCTATCCCATGTTTGTTACTATATATAAGTGGAATTTTGTAAACACAATAATTACTTAAATTGTCAAAAGTTTCAACAGAAAGAAAAACCATATATCATGTTAGTAATTGTGGACAACTTTGTCACCTTCCCCTTCCATACACCATATATACTATTTTATCAGTCATTCTTAGTTACCAAATTCTAAGAAGAAAATTCTTTCACAGAGTAAAATGGGTTCTGAAGCAGAAACTCTTTCAGTTTGGACTTAAAGAAGTTGGGTTTTTGTAGGTAACATTTAATTTCTGTTGGTAAGACATTGAATAAGGAAGCTCCAGTAAATGTTAACCCTCTCTGTACAATTGACAGTGATTTGTAATCCTTGTGAATATTATATTTATTCCTAGTATTATGGCTATGTATGTCAGCATTAAGATTGAAGTGTTCAGGATTTTCCACTACAAATGATAATACAGAGTATACATACTGTGCTGGCATGGTTAGAACACCCAGGCTTTTAAACAGATTTCAGCACGACGTCCATGGGTTTGCTCCACAAATAATTCTTATAGCACGCTTTTGTAATTTAAATACCCTTTGTGCTTGTGACGAGTTTCCCCAGAATGATGCCATAAGTGAGCAGGGAATGAAAATATGCAAAATATACTAACTTTCTGGTTTCTATATTAGCTATTCTAGATATTACCCTCAGTGAGAATGTTGCAGAATTCAGTTTTTTAAGAAGTTGTTGAATATGTTGTTTCCAGTTCAATTTGTTATCTATATATACACCCAGGAATCTTGTGAAACTGCTTTCATTGATTGTTTTCCCTTCTGATATCACATTATAGCTGTCCTTTGTTTTATTTTTTGTAACAAACTGAAGTAACTGTGTCTTTTCTACATTAAGTATTAGTTTGTTGGCATTAAACCATCTTTTAATTTTCTTTATAGCATCATTTTCTATGTTTTCGAGGTTTTGTGCTGATGGATCTTTCAACGATATGCTAGTATCATCTGCAAAGAGCACTATTTGTTCATTATCACCTAGTATATGTGGAAGATCATTTATATGGATTAAGAACAGCAGAGGGCCAAGAATTGAACCCTGAGGCACACCACATTTAACTATACCCCATTCTGAGTTTATAACATCTCCTGTATCGTTCCATATATTACTTTTAATTCTTCCACCAATATCATTCCACGCCTTGTACACTCCCCGGCTCACGTGACTGACGTCACCTCGCAACCAAAGGCCTTGTACGCGCGGACTCCTTCGAAATCCGACACTTCACCCAGAGATGAAGCCAGAGGCAGATCAGAAACTTCGGCTTGTACTTTTGCTGACGCACTATCCCGGTGGATAGCTCGAGACGTTTTTATGCAACTGATTCACCGAGAATGCCTAGATTCGTTCATTATATGTCCACGATTGTTTCAATTACAAGGCAAAAATTTGGCGTTTCCAGCATGAGGCTACGACGGTATTGTTCATACAATACTCTGTTCATTTCCAGTTGGAATAATAAAAAAAGCGCCGTTCGCTTAACGATTAAATTGATATTTGGTTAGATTTTTGAGGGATTTGTAGTAGGTGTAAGGTACTGTGGTAAGGTTGGTAACAGAGTATTGAAGGTCTAGTGTTAATTATTTTATTTCGTGCATGTTGGTAGG
>JARYHS010013630.1:15799120-16038441 GCA_031002005.1 Vandiemenella viatica
TTATGTGAGGAATGTAAGTGGTTTTCAAGTAGGCAACATGGGTTCAGGCAAGGATATTCATGTGAAACTCAGTTGGTGGGATATATGCAAGATATTTCAGATGAAATGGACAAGGGAGGCCAAATTGATAGTGTAGCACTAGATCTTTCAAAGGCGTTTGACAGAGTAAGCCACAAAATGGCAGTAAATAAGGTAAAAACTATTGGAGTGGATGAGAAAGTGATTTCCTGGATAGAAGAATTTTTAAAAGGTAGAAAACAGAAAGTTAGGGTTGGAAATGAGGTATCAAAGGAAGTAGAAGTAAAAATGGGAGTGCCGCAGGGTAGCGTATTGGGACCATTGCTATTCATTATTCTAATGAATAATTGTGTTGATTGTTTACTATGTAAATTAGATTGTTTGCAGATGACATAATGCTGTATAAAAGGATCAAAACGATAGAGGACTGTAAACAGTTGCAGGGTGATCTGGACAGGATATCTAATTGGGTTGGTAAACATGGGATGAAGATAAATGCAAAGAAGAGTCAGCTTATTAGATACACAAATAAAAAACAAAAGGTTAATTATGAATATAAGGTGGGGAAAGAATTGCTTGCTGAAGATTTGAAATGTAAATATCTTGGCATTACATTTGATAACAAGCTTAACTGGGCAGGACACATTGGACAGGTGGTAGGAAAAGGTTTCAAAGTTCTGCACTTGTTGGAGAGAGTGAAGAGGGGATGCACGAGAGAAGTAAAGGAATTGGGTTACAAAACTTTGGTCAGACCATTGCTCGAATATGGTAGTGTAGTATGGGACCCACATTTTGAGTATCAAATACAGGAGTTGGAGAAGGTGCAAAGAAGGGCTGCTAGATTTGTTTCTGGAAATTATCGTAGAATGCAATCAGTGACAGATATGATAAAGGAGCTGGAATGGGATTC
Source organism: Vandiemenella viatica (assembly GCA_031002005.1). Taxonomy (NCBI): domain Eukaryota; kingdom Metazoa; phylum Arthropoda; class Insecta; order Orthoptera; family Morabidae; genus Vandiemenella; species Vandiemenella viatica. The sequence continues at coordinate 15,800,049 of JARYHS010013630.1, forward strand.
ATTGCAAGACAGGAGGAGGATGAGGAGGGTAATGGGAGTGTACAGGGCGTATACTGGCGATGAGGCATGGAAAGATATTGCAGTAGGTATGAAAAGTAGTTCATGGAAGGGAAAAGATGACCATGACCACAAGCTGGCACTCGGTTTCAGGCACAAGGGTGTGGGAAGATTTTCTTTTTTAGGTAAGGGTGTCAGGGATTGGAATGAGTTACCAAGGGGAATGATGAATAACCTACCGAAAACGTTAAAAGAATTTAAAGTTAAAGTTTGTAGAGGGCAAATGTAGGTGAGTGTAGGATAGGAGGAAGTTGGGTGTGTATGGAAATTGCCACCGGAGCGTGTGCTCCATTGCAATTAAAAAAAAATTAAATTAAATTAAAATTAAATTAAATGAGAGCTACAATGTTTGGAGGATAATTTGCAATGGTTTGTACTGATTTGTGTGTAGATAGTTGTAAATACTTGTAAATATCTTTAATTGACATATCCGTATGTTACATGATGATTTTGAATTAATTTGCATTAATTCTGATGGGTTTAATGTGATTTTGATTGTTAGCTGCATTGTTGCCGTTAGAGAAATATCGGGCGGCTTTCCCTGTTTTACTCTGGAAATTTCTGTAGCGCCTATATACAGCGAACGGCAGACACGAATTTTAGTTTTGAAAGTATTATTTTGAAGGAATTGTAAGTCAGTTGAAAGTTAGATTCGCTGGAAAGTTTGTATGTTCGCACTTAGTATCTTTGGATGCGATGCTTGTGTAATTTTATTTTGAGGCGCACAAAAAAATAAAAATACTGGAAATTGATTCCCCGGACTTGTTATTTCAATAATCCAATGATCTAACAACTCACTCCAATAAATGAAGGATTTTCATCCCCTTTCTTAACGCCTGTCCAATGTGCCCTGCCCTGTTGAATTTATTACTACAAGATATTTAAATTTCAAGTCATTGACAAGCCATTTCCGCACCATAATTATGAACAGCCTTTATCTTTTTATCTGTGAACTAATAACCTGAATCTTCTTGGCATTTATCGCCGTCGCATACTGACCTACTCAGTGATGTATCCTGTTCAGATCACCCTCATATTACTCACTCTCTTCTTCGTTTTCAATCCTATGATGTTCTGTACCATGTCAGCTAAGAAAAATCTCATAATAAACCACTTTTTTCCTTTTGGTTTTACGTTTCGTAGACGTCGAGGTCGTTAGAGCCGGAAATAGGACTGGGGTCAAGGAACTGGAAGGAATTCGGCCACGGCCTTTTAAAGAAACCAACCCGGCATTCACCTTGAGTACTTTGGGGAAAACCCAAACTTGGAATATCGAAACCTAGAAAACCCAAACCTGGATGCGGGACGGGCTCTGCCGGAACTCTAACGGGGCGGGACTTGTCATGAGAAGAATTATAAATCGACACAACATGTGTGTATGGGCTCCAGACGAGCCGACGCACTATTCTTACAATGGCGGCTGGCCTGATATCCTTGACGTGCTCATTACAAAGAACTTCAACGGGCTCATCTCAGCATCCACTGTGGATACACTATCATCTGACCACTTACCAGTTATACTTCAAGTCGGCATAGGCCAGTGGCAGCCAGATGACAGGCTAAATCCCGTTTTCGACCACAAGTCTACCAACTGGAGGATGTATGAGAATCTAATAACTGAAGCGCTGGCGGACCACCCTGCAGACAACAATCCTGAATCAGCGCTGGAGGCTTTTGAAAGCGAGGTCTTATACGCCATCACAGCCTCCACGTTGAAGCATCGGAGAAAAGACAAATCGCTCCAGCTCCCACCTCACCTGATAGGAGCGATCCAACATAAAATTAGCTCGCCAAGGAGTGGAGGATCACTAGGAACCCCAACACCAGGAAGTTACTTAATCGCCTCCAAAGAAAATTGAAAGCGACTTTAAACGAACATCGAAATCGCGAATGGGAGGCCCGACTCTCAACGCTGCGACCGGACGATGACTCGCTGTGGTCACAGACCAGATTGTTTACTAAAAATAAAAGCCGAATCCCACCTCTACTAGGAGATCAACTTAGCCAATGGTCTCGCTAACGCTTTCCATCGAAACTTTCAACCAGCACAGCAGCAGAGCAGCCAGTCACTGCCATATCTTCATAGCAGGTTCGGTGGAGTGTTTGTCTTTCGACATTTACTCCAGAATCTTTATGATGGTGTTGTTCTTCACGTCAGGTTGGTCGTCTTGGTGGCTTCTATTAGTTGCATCAGTGGCGGCTGCTGAGGAGCAGCAGCTGCGCTGGTGGTGCAAGTGACGAGTTGCGTAAGCAGCTCGATCACTTTAAGGAGCTTAGGCCCAGATCCAAGCCCATCAGCGCTGTGCCCACAGCATCTGAGGGGACGGCCGGACGGGTTGTCTGGAGGAGGTCGCGGCGAAGGAGTCCGTTCTCGCGGCGGATTTTTAGCCCTGTTGTTCCCGCTGGTCTTGGCGGCGGGCTTGTCGGTCTGTCGACACTTTGCTTTTTGTTTAGACTCCGGGCTCTTCTTCTTCTTCATCTCTAGCTTCTGGAACCGCTTGCGGCTCGGGCAAGCGCGGTAGCACGCCGCGTGGGAGCCCCCACAGTTGCAGCAGGTGGGGTCCTCCTTTGGCCTGGGACAAGCCGCTGCCAGGTGCTCATCACCGCACCGCACGCACCTAAGCTTGTAGGTGCAATGCCTTGCATAGTGATTGAAACCCTGGCATTGGTAACATTGCAGGATGCCAGCCTTGTGTGCAGATCTGCTGCACTGGGTGCTGGCATTCCTGGTAGTTGGCGGCGTTGGTGCTGTCTCCGCGGTGGGCGCAGACGCCGCGGTCTGCGCTTCCGGTGGAGGGAACTTCCCGTCATCCATCTTCTTGATCGAGATGTCATGGTCAGCCGGGCTGCTGGCCATGACCTTAACCCCGCCTGCGATCGGCCATGCGAACAGCGGTTCAGTTCAGAGCCGCTGTAGCATGCTGAGGAGTATACAAATCTGGGGCGGCGGCGCGTAGATGGGCACTACCATGCCGTGTTCTATGGTGCAGTCTTCAGCCTCCATGTCCTTCTACTCGTCCTCGGCCGCGGCGTCACAGGCCACGCAGGCCGGGGGTGGCGGGATGCAGGGTGCTGGGTCTGCCGCTGGTGGTTCGCCCTGGTCAGGAAGGCGAATTGCTTCCATTCTCATGGCAGGATGTCGTGACTGGCGGGCTGATTGCCGCCTTCCTTGCTGCTCCGTCCCATCTCGTCTAACTTGCGGAGACGGCTCAATACGAGGCCCGGCAACTAGTAGATAGAAGCGAGCTGCGGAAAGTTCGAGAAATTCTATTACGCGACGAATCTCCGCTCCAAGTGCAGCTCCGAGTCAAATCTGGGTAAATGCTGTTTGCGTGGGATATCCCTAGCAAGAGCTTCAAGAAACTCAAGCAAACGCTCTCGGATCAGGCACAAGCACTAAACGCCAAGCCCATCATCTCAAAAACTAAAGACTGGTCTCGCCATGTTAATCTACCACTTGTCCTCTCCAAGAACTTTAAGGAGGAAGAGTACTTTTCAGACCACCTTCGAACGCTCCGCAGTCCCCGGAGCCCAAGCAACAATGTAGAGGAAGCGATGGAGCAAGAGGCATCGTTGACGTCAAACCGCCTGGACTTCGTGTACCAGGAAAGCATCAGACATGACCAAGATCGTTCTCCGTCAAGAGAAGCCCATCAAAATGAGTACTCATTGGCGCATACATGCTCATTGCCAACCCAGCTGCTGGTCACCTGTATGAGCCAAGAGGACCTCGAATATATCAAGCAATTCCTAGAAACTAGGAACATAAGTTACATGGACTTCCAAGAAAACACTCGCCATTCAACAACAGGGGTTCATCAAAAAGAAACAGCTCCAAGAGACTCCTGCAACATGGATGAGGGAAAAATCCAAGATGACAATTCCTCCTCACGCCCTGTACCAGATACAAGAAAGCCTGAGGCAACCAAGTCATCCGCCCCGGCCAGCAGCCAAGTCATGGAAAGGAGTATACTGAATTCCAACAAGAGGACACAGAAGCGGAGATCGATGGCAACGTTACATCAATGCTTCCGCTGTCAAGGCTTCGGGCATCAAGCTTCTGACTGTCTCAAGCAAGTGCGCTGCGTTCGCTGCGGAGGGAGTCATAACAACCTGGTTTGCACACGTCCGCGTGACGCAACGCCGACGTGTGCAAACTGTGCCTCTAACCACGCCGCCAGTTATGGGGGATGCCCCATAAGAAGAAAGCTACAAGCAGCCATCAGAAGCCGTCAACGCCAGCGTCAACCCAGTCACTCCCAACAAATGGGAAGACCGGAAGGACCTCAGAGATGGTCATCAAGCCACTTTAATAATCATCCGCCGACCAACTCAAATGACCAACACGGGCACCAATGCTGTAATCAAGAGCCAAGACGAGCAAATCAGCTAGGGAAAATCGTCGAGTTGTTAACACAACTGATTGCGGCAATGATCCCCAACTGACCACATGATATCAGTTACCTATCGAACAAATAAGAATATCAAAAGGGTTTCCGCACAGACCGTAATCACTACGGTCAAAGCCAGTTTTCCCCCAAAGTGCACTTTTCGAGAAAATAAAATCCATCATCATCAGAGAAATCACAGATTAAACAGTGATTTAAAAAAAAAAAGTCCTCGCTGGCTGCAGGCAACCAGCACCCGGTGACCCCGATCTAGTAGAAGCAGGCAACAATCGTTTTAGAGTTTTACTTGGAGCAGATGACGAAGAAGAACACAACATCGAGCACTTCACTCCTCAAGAAGTCCTCACCAGTGAGGTCAGCTTAAACCCAAGGAAAGCCCCAGGCCACGACGGAATTAGTAACATCTGTTTGAGAAATCTGCCTCCATCGACAATAAAACACCTCACGTAGCTGTTCAACACTATTGTCGACACGAAGACCTTTCCCACCCGATAGAAACAGGCCGTAGTCGTAGCAATCCACAAGAGCGGAAAAACCCATCTCGACCGCAAAACTACCGGCCAATTAGCCTGCTACCGCCAATCAGCAAGGTGTTTGAGCGTCTCCTACTCAAAAGCATAAACCATTACATCGAGCGACAGAGTATTCTCCCAGACCATCAATTTGGGTTCCGCCAGGGACACTCCACCACCCAGCAACTGATGAGGGTGGTCGAGACTGCTACGACGGCCTTCAACCACAAAGAATACTGTGGACTTGTGCTACTAGACCTCTCCCGGGCATTTGACTCTGTATGGCATGTCGGACTGCTACTCCGACTCTATGAACTGGGCTTCCTGGGCTAGCTCGTCACACTGATAAAATCATTTTTGGAAGACCGCACTTTTAAAGTCAAAATTGTAAATATCTATTCCACCAGGCGAGGCATCCAGGCAGGAGTACCACAAGGCTCGACCCTAGGACCTCTGCTACACTCCCTATATACAGCTAATGTACGCCCTCAAAACCGAATTCACACCGCCACATATGCAGATGATACAGCTTACTTCACCCGCAGCAAAGCAATCGTCACCCATCGTCTGCAGGAGGTCTTACAAGAGACTGAGGCCTGGCCGAGGAGGTGGCGTACTGAAATCAATCCAACGAAGACCCAAGCTACCTTAGTAACTTAATGGATAGGACCTCGTCTGAGACCGCAGTTAGACCCACGACTCAAAATACATAATGACCCAATTCCATGCACAAAAATAGTTCGCTACCTTGGAGCCTGCTTGACTGCAGGTTGACCTGGAGGGCCCACACAAACGACCTTCGCAGAAGATCCATTGCGAGACTTCAAGCGTTGTATCCAGTGCTAAACAGGGACAGCAAGCTCTCCGCACTCTTAGGAGTACGGATCCACTGCACCCTAGTAAGACCAATACTAGAATATGCCTGCCCTGTTTGGGGATATACAGCTAAAACAAATCTCGACCGACTCCAAGTTATTCAAAATCACGCTCTGAAGAGAGCCCTTCATCTCGACGGCAGATTTCCGACAACAGCCCTTCATGAAGCCACAGGGCCACTTTAAAAGAACGATTAAAGGATTTTGCTATCAAATTCTATCATGTAGAGCACAAATCCAACAACCCACTAATCAAGGACCTAGGGAACTATCCGGTAGGAAAAGGTCCAAACGTTGGACCTATCTGTCTCCTTATATAAACTCCCAAACCATCTGACAGTAACTACTCCAAACATTACGGCATATCTAACATGAAGCAACAAACCATCTACAAGACTAGGAATAAATGTCGTAAGAAAAACACTCCACCCTACTCTGCCCAAGGAGGAAATGGGCATGAACAGGCGGCGGTGTGTATGTGTTCATTCCGGTCCTCCTGTAACCACTGTCGATGCTTTGTGGCCGCTCCTGCAAATCTCATGCCACTATGTCCCTTTTGTATTGCCATGTTGTTAATCTATGGAATAAGTTTTATTGTAATCATCATCATCTTCTTCCATCTCCAGTTTTCTCTTCTTGGATTCTAGACCATGATGCACCTTTCTGCTTTAGGCCCAGTTTCACTCGATCAACCCATCTCCTGCTGGGCCGGCCTCTTAGTCTTCTAACCTTCAGTTCTTTTTCTATCCATATCCTCGCTCTTGTTGTTGGGGTCATCCGTTTGACATGTCCCAGCGATCGCAATCTTGCTTTGGAAATTTTTTCTTGAAGTGTTTCATTGACTGTGGTCTGTTTACGGATCACTTCATTCCTGATCTTGATTCTTCTGGTTTTCTGTACCATTTATCTTAGGAACTTCATCTCGGCCGCTGGAGTCTGTTTCCATCTCTGCTGGTAGTGGTACATAATTCTAGGCATTCCAGGCTGTATGTTGTAATCTGCAAGAAGAGTGAATTGTACAGTGACACTTTGGCTGTAACTGGAATATAGTTGTCCCACAGAAGGTGCCTAACTTGATGGTAAAACTAAGCTCCTTTTTGTACCGTATTGGTAATTTTGTTCTGGGATCGACTGTCACAGGTCAGTTTACTGCCAGCGTACTGAAAATTATCCACCTGATTCAATTTTTCACTCTCCAGGTAAATAACAGGCTTTATATTTTTTTATTGTAATCATATATCTCTTTAGTGTTGTCAAAATTTCAACAAAGAGTAGTATACATCCGGTTTTTCATCATCATTTTGTTGTTTCTGCTTTATAAGGTCATCCGGCAACTCCTGTTTCGTTTCTGACTGCCTCTCCTGGATTCCTCCTCCGCTACTCATCTACAATCAACTCCCTTCCCGTTGTGTCTCTCTCGTTCATCCATCTTGTCCATGGTCTTCTAACTCGTCTGATTCCTTACCTTCGTTACAAAGCACTAACTTCGGCACTCTGCTTTCCTCCATTATCGCAACACTTACCACCAATCGGAATATTTTTCTTCATTAACGTGTCTTCCTATGCTTGGTTTCCAATTCCATCCATCCTTTGAACTTTTCCATGGCACTCAGAAACCACATCTTTGCCGCCTGTAATCTGCTTTAGTCTCTGTTTGTTGGAGTCCAGGCAGAACAGCCATAGGTCAGTGTTTGTTGGTGGAGCGTTTTACAGATAGAGATTTTGGTTTGCTTCAACGTGTTTCACCTCTAGATGGATACCGACAATGGTGGGTGAGTGGTTAGCGCTCAGGCCGCGCATTCGGGAGGACGGCGGTTCGAATCCCCGTCCGGGCATCGGGATTTGGGCTTTCAATGGTTTCCCCAGATCGCTCCAGACGAATGCGGGGATGCTTCCTACAAAATACCATGGCCGAATTCCTTCCCGTTCCTTGTTCCCAGTCCCATCCCGCCTCTAATGACCTCGATATCGACGAGGCGTTAAGCCATAAATAAAAAAAAGTCTAAAGTGACTGCATAATCTATTTATCTTACTGGTGCGGTATCATTCTAGCCACCTTCCTCTTAAACATTATTCTTCTTTGTGGTACATTTTTAACTTTCTCAGTTGTTACCTTCCAATCGCCAAAATTCACATTTTTTTCTTTGTTACAAATGTCTTAACAGTATAATAGTATCAACTGAACAGCGAACTCAAAAGTATGAGCAGAAAAAAAATGAATAAAATTGTAATAAACTGATATATTTAACTCCTTTACAATTTCATCCTAAGCTGCTCCTCACGTAAATTGATAATGATAATCGGGTGATCTATGATTGCATAAAGTTTTTTGTTTATGCTTATGGCTTTATCATTAGAGGCGGGAAACGATTGGTGCCAGGCAAACGAATCGGGCCATGCCCTTATCAAGGAAACATCCCGACATTCGCCTCATATCGGGGGACCAAGGAAAACCCAAGTCTGGGTGGGTGGACGGGGATTCGAACCCGCGACCTCCAGAATACAAGGCCAGATCTTTACCGCTCACCCAACACGCTCGATGATTGTGTAACCATACATGTTCATTCAGTTTTGCAATCATTAGGTAGTCCAATGTTAAAACTAAGTCCGAAGACAATGAAGGAGAACGAAATGGTGAACTAGCGTGAGTGTACGATGTGTGTGCGCTCGCAGAAAATAATACCCGTGAGCAGGGTGGCCAACCATACTTTATTATAAAGTATCATATTTTATTTTTTGGTTGGCTTACTTTACCATATCCATACATTATGCTGCAATACTTTATTTCTGGTAAAATATACGATTTATGGAACGGAATACGCTTGTTAATTTATTTATAGATATAGATTTATGGATGTGGTAACATCTAGAACATTCTGAAAGGTAACCAAAAGTTATTAGCTAGTTCCGTAAATGCGAAAAAATATGTATTTCAGGCAGTAAACACTAAATTTAAAAATGCCGTTTTTTCTTTCATATACCTTTTATTTTCCTCGTCAGATGATAAATATTGTCTTACAAATAAGTTGGCAACCCTTCCCGTGAGATCCGCATTTCGTCTAGGTTCCCGTGTGCTGCTGATTCATACTAAAGGCTGTCACACACGCTACGGCCCTCCTGTACGGGTAGATCGGAGCGTGTGTGCCACTGAACTGCGCACGTACCCGGGACTGTCCAGGTAACCGGAGAAGAATCAAAAATCAATTCTTTCCACCCGAGCCAGACTATAAACCGGAGCGTCTGCGGGGGTATTGCGGTAGACCTGTGCAGTTTTCAGTTTTATTTATAGCTGATTGGTAGAGAGATGGAGTAATTTACAGTGGCGTAATAGGTTTTTTTCCTTTCTTTTTTTTCGAAGTGCAAACATACGCTTTGTCAAATCGTAAGCTTAATAAAGTTATAGAAGAATTTGTTGAAGTTTATAAATCAGGACCTCCTCTGTGGCGTGTTCCCATGATCGCCCTGAGAAAGAAGCCACCTCTGCGATATTATTGCAGAAACTACGAGAGTTGGAATCTGATTCAAATAAGCAGACGGTGACTAAAAAGCAAATAATCTAAGAAGCAACGTCCGAAAGAGGAAAGAAAAATATAAAGCATCATTGAGGTCTGGAGCGTCGACCGATGCAATTTATAAAATAAGACTTTGGTAGGGCAAGCTATTTGAGTTTCTGGGTGATCAAGATACTACAAGAAGATCGAATTCCAGCATAATGAGGAAGAAAGTGATTGCGAGATAAAGAAATTACAAATTTATCTTTGTTGTATTTTAGTATATTTTAACTATAAATAATGTACAATTTAAGTTCTCGGCAGTAATTGAAAGTAATTTTATATAAACCGATTCATCCATACGCAAGTAATAACAGCAATCTTTAGGTACTATCCTCAATTCGTCAACAAATTAAAATGAGTGCATTATTTTCTTTTTGACAGCCACTTTTCACGTTTTTTTCTTTGTTGTTTATATTTCAAAGCTACTAAGAAGCCTATCACCGCTAAGGCATTATCTTGCAACGATTGTATGATTATACGGATACACTGGGCTCCGTCGGTGATCCGGTATAGCTGCACAGATTACCTGCATAGGAGTACTCTATGGTGTACCGTAGCGTGTGTGGCGCTACACTTTTCGTCCTTCACGTGATATTGCGTAATACCACATGAGCTCACGTGTCGAGCCACCAGTGTGGCCCTGCCAGCTAATTCACACTGACGAAGGCAGCGAAAAGAACTCATGTCAGCCCCTCTTGTTATTACTGTGCAAAGGTCCATAGCAACCATCTGATTCCGGAAACCGGCTATGGCACACACTCCGATCCGTATCCTATGTTTATTGTTTAACTGAGGACTTCAATGAGACACAAAGCGAGCTGACTATTACTGGGAATGTCCTTTGTCACGGTCGCCAATTGAACGGGAAAACATTTATAGCGTTGAAAGGTCAGCTGTCCTCATGTTGGTATCTAACACACACGACCCGAGGGGCGGCAATGAAAATATGCACGAATAACAATGGAATGTTGATAAAACGTTTCTGGCGAACTGCGGAGTTGCAGTAGATATTTATGAAACTCACGTTTGGGGAACAGGGCTTCCAGGAGAAGGCTATGATGCAGAATAATGGAACTTCCAGAGCAAAAATGTTGGTTAGATGGCAAAATAAATCAAGTTTCAACACTGAAAAACACACCACGGACGCGGATGAATATTCAAAAAGCTGGAAAAATATATTAAAATAAACACCGCGACTGAACTGAAGATAAGCGTTCTAACACAGACTCAACCACTCCGCCACCTGCATTAATCAGCTTAGTGCGCGGAAACAGCGGCAGTGCTGCTGCAGATATGTGAATCCGCGGGAGCAGAAAATTGTTTGCAGAGAGGAAACAGCCGTGTTGTTCTATCAAACTGTAGTGCCTTCTAATAGCAAGGACCTAGTTACCCACTAACACGATTGTGGTGTTGCAAGCATGAAGAGGAACATAAACTCTTATGTTTATAGATCGGTAGAATTCGTATACAATTTTGGTACACAACCTGTTGACTGAAAGTTGTGTTCCACCATTCCTTTTAACCTTCTGTTCAAGTTCAGTATGGTGACTGCTTTAGATTTAGTAAAATACGCGTTACTTGTGAGACTACTTTCCTCCGCGTACAGCTGTGACATCATTGGTGACGTAATAGTTTTGTTGATATTGAATTCCAGTAGAAAGGATAGCACACGAAAACTTCAATGCTTGTGCACGAATAGTCGACAGGTTGATATCTTACCTAAAACATAATATTTACAATGTAGACAACAAAACCTGCAAAAATTTGGAGATAGAACACAAGGAAGAAATTCAGAATCTTGCTCTATAAAATGTGCTACCAGTAAATATTGAGCTATTGCTATGAAAGCTGGATATGAACAGAGAGGGTTATAAACAGGTTATAAGCGGAAGAGATATTCATGAGAGGCATAGACGAGGTTACAAGAAGAGAGAGAATCGGAAAAGAAGACATCTGGAACAGATTAAACGCCAAGCAATCAGAAAAGACGTTAACGAAGAAAAAGAATGCAATGGCTGACTATGTTGCGACAGTGGATGAGGGGACGATGACGAAGCTAGCGATCTTGACAAGAGGAAATATTACAGACAAGGTACAGTGGTAGAAATTAAAAGTGCAACACCCAGAAAGGAATGGTGGAATATTAGGAAGCTTTGTAAATATATCTAGGGTAATATCCCCAAGAAATCGAATTAATAAAAACCCATATATTTTATCCGATTACGATCGAACTTTGCACGCTAATACAGCAAAACAGAAAATACTGTCAATATTTTGTTTTAAAAAAACGCAACTCCTCTCCCAATTATCACCTCCTTAATTTTTTCAATATTCTTTATACAAAACTCCAGTTTCTATTCGATTTTTAACAAAACTTTGCACAGGTATACTTTAAACCAAACAGAAAAATACTGTCTACATATGGTTTGAAAAACCCCATTTCCCCTTTCCACCCTTTGATTTTTGTTAGTATTGACTATGCATAACCACACTTTTTACCCGATATCTGTGGAACTTTGCCCACGTTTACTTTAAAACAAAAAGAAAATACAGTGTACCTTAGGTTTACAAAAACCCACCCAATATTCCCCATCGCCCCAATGAAACCAAATTTACATTCTGAACCATTTTTTTTCAAATATCTCAAAAACGGTAGGGAAATCCGCCAAGCTGGACAGAAATATTCTAAGAGCTCATAAAATTTTCTGTCATACAGCGTTGGACCGATTCCGAACAGAAAACTGCTGACCAACAAATTAGAATTTGAATTTTTTTTAAGAAAATGTTTTTGTATGGAAAACATAATTTGTCTTCCTTTACTTTCATTCCACAACTTAGCCGTAGAGAGTAAAGCAGGATATTAAATTGAATAATGTTTTCCTCGGAGAATCTATGTTCGCTAGAATACTTTTATTTACTTCCCTATTCGTTTCATATCAGACAAAAGCCACAGCGAAACGTGGCCGAGCTTAATTAGTTATTTATAAAACTAAATTCATTGTGAATTTTTCTGTAAACATATTGTGTCAGTTGCAATTCCGGTCTCGTCTGCATTTCGACATAACCGCAAGTTGTACTAATATCGCTGTTCATAGGTTCTATTAACCGTGAACGAATACATTCACTGCATTGCGGTCTAAATTAAAACAACGAGAAATATTTACATGTGCCTGAGATAAGTAATAAACGCAAGTAATAATTAATATATTATTTTAAACGAAGTAAATACTTTTATTTCAGTTTTACGCCAAATAATTTCTTCTTGTATATCCTAACAGTGTCTTGAAATCTCTTCATTGAATATAAATAAATCCGTCAAAAAAGTATTACACAGTACTTTTAGAAATTCGTTTGTTAACTATTCAAGTAAATTAAAAAAAAAAACATTCATAATCTTTAAAATGGTGTAATGTAGCTTATTTTTTTGTAACTCTGTGCAGAGAGTATAAGAAAAATCTACATTCAATGAAGTTTAATTTGGAAAAAATAACTAATAATTAATATACTGATTTTTATGAAATACATAATTTTCTTTTGCTGTGTTGCAGCTCATTTACTCGTGGATGCTTAGCTGAATAGAACTGTTATTAACCTCGAACTTCTCCGGTCGTTGTTGGTTGGGCAGTGGAGGCGGCAAGCGTGACGTCAGAGTGTGACAGACATTGCTAAATCGTGACAAAGATTGGCATTTCATAAGTATAGATAACCTTCTTCCGGCCATAACATCTACTAAATTCGATTCGAGTGACGTGCTGTAATTTCACGACAGTTCCAATGCAATAATGGTATTGTTTCTATTACGTTGTAGTGTAGAGAACGTACACAGAGAAACATTCGGACATTTTTCCACATTGCAAGAGTTAGTTGAAATTTTGTGTGCGTCAGTTGGCTGCCTGCGTGGGAAGCGGCAGCTGGGAGGCGGATGGGATCAGAGCGCGTCTGGAATCTCAACACAAGACGCGACAACTCCGACAGCATTTAAATGTTCGATACGAACGAAGAAGCTTTCACGTGTCGCCATCTGTTCTAGAAAGAAACACAAGACAGCAATACAGCTGCGATGTCAATACAAGAGCGGATACGAAGAGCGTGAAAACCTTATCCTATGGAGATTTTCACTTCGTTTCCTTCCGTGTGGATGTGTGCCGCTATTCAAGCCCCACAATTTTTAGTAAAAATGCAGACAGATCAACAATCGGTATCTGGATGTTACTCTTTACACCACATTAATATACAAGGAACTCATAATTAGCAGGAGATGAAGAAGAAGAGGGTGGTGGAGAGCGGTAACTCTCTGGCCTTGCTTTCGAGAGGACTAAGGTTGAACTCCTTTCGCTATCTCCAAGCAAATGCTGGAATGGTTGAACTCCCTTCGCAAGTTCCAAGCAAATGCTGGAATGGTTGCTTCAAAAGGCCAAGAATGATTCCTTTCCCATCTGTAGTAACATCACCTCGGTCGAGGAACAAAAACATAAAATTGGTGATCCGAATTATCCCTAAATATCTGACCAATAATGTATAACACAAACCTGCTAATCAAATCGAAATTTTCGACTTTCTTAGGGTGCCAAATGCAGAAATTATGGAAAAATATATATAGTACAACAATATCAACGATAAATTCCTGAGACAATTATTTAAACGCTACATTTCAATAAACAACTGCGAGAGAACTTCAAAAACCAACTTCAATTCCATACAGGGCTGCATTTAAGGTCTGTAGGCTCCTAGGCTACACCTGTGGTGCAGGCCCTTTAAGGTCTGTAGGCTTCTAGGCTACAACAGTGATGCCGGTCTTAATACGTATATATAAAGCAATATCGATTACTTATTATTAAATTAACAAACATTTTAATCCAAAATACTGAATAATGTAATGATATAACTTACAGAAGAATCAAAAGTTCTTAACTTGCTTTCAGTATCGTTTCCGAGATTGAAGTGAACGATGTTAGTATTTGATGCTCGCACGTTCAATATTTCGACTGATGATTGATAGATAAGCTGCTGCCCATTTTAGCGGTGCTGTTGCAACCAAACAAACAGCCTCAGCAAAAGCCCGCGGATCACTGTGGGGGGGGGGGGGGGGGAAAGGTTTGTAAAATCTTAGTGACACAGCAGTCTATAGAAGATCGATATTTGGGGGGAAATGCATGCACTAAGTGGAAAGAGCATGTGGCATAATTAGGAATATGTAGACGGAAATGTTTTAATATAAAATTCTTAAAATGCAGCACAGCACCACAGCAGTCAAACCGAAATGTCTTTATGGAAGCCCATTTCAAGTTCTGAATTACATGTTGCACAAATTAGAAATACCTACTAGAGAGAAGAATGATACTAAATCACTTGGTCCGCTCACACTACAGAATAGCGAAGATTAGGAAATAATAATAGAATATATCACAAAAAAAAAAAAAAAAAAAAAAATAACTGAATCAATACGAATGAGGTAACACCTATTTTTGGACATTTATAGAGAATTTATAACAGCAGGTTAACCAAACGGATCTTCAAATATCTTTGAGACAACTACCTGTATTCAAGAATTAAGAAGATTTGGGAGGAAACAATATCAGTCGCAAAGAAGTAACAAATAGAAAGATCTTTTTAGGCAAAGTAGGATTCCAGGGCAGGAAGGAAACGAAAACCGGATCGAAATGGCCATAAGAGAGAAAGAGGTACATAGTAAAATGAGGGAACAGTACTTGAGGAAGAAGTAGAAACAACAAAGGAAGAAGCATTGAAATTGACCCACGATTCTAAGAAGGCCCTAGCAAGAAAATAAGAAGAAAATAAAATTGAAAAAATCGTAACAATCCAAAATGATGATAACATAAAGTCTCAATTTATAAGACCACAGTTTACCCTTAAAATGAAAAATAAATAAATAGTGTCCACAAAATAAACACCTTAGAAGTAATTTATAATGTATGTAAGGCGAAGACTTCGGTAAGGATGTAGTGAACTTCTTTAAACTTACCAATTTACGATTCCACATCAAATTATAATATATCCTGTTTTACACGAGGGACCAAGTAATACGCGTCAATCAAAATCTAATCTGCAGTTTCACCGTGAAGCGGACTCAGCTAAAAATCACCTTAAATTTATGATTTAACAGCGCCACATCGAAGTGTAAGATGTCTGTTTTGGTCCAAGGGCCATATTATATTAATGGAATCACATAAATACAGAACTATTTACATCAATCGCGTCCAGCGAAAAAGTATCCTTAATTTTTCATCTTTTCTATTTCAAATAAAATAGAAACGTACCCTAGTTTATAAGCGGGATCACAGTCTATACATTAATCGAAACCCCTCTAAACTGCGAGAAATTATTTTTGCATGAATTCATTCAACGAAAAGGACACAATTTTTTTTTTATTATTTCCATTTTTTTCGACATTGAATCAAAATGAAACATATCCAAAACTCCGTCAAAATCAGACCAGTCGAAACGTAGACGATAAGGCGTTTTTTTGTTTGTTTGTATTTTTTGTTTTTTCTTTGTTTTGTGTTTGTTTTTTGTTTTTTTTTTTAAGAAAAAAGGAAGAAGAATAGATTGACTCCTTCTCTGTTGCTTATTAATTGGTTAAGAATCATATCAAACGTTCAGACATGGTCCTAGTTATACCTCAGTTTTATTATAAGTATGTTATAGTTCTAGTTGGCTGATTTCCCAGTTTCTAAGGCGTGTGACTGCAGATCTGAAGGTCCCCCGTTCGAATCTCAGTCCCGACGCGTATTTTCAGAGATCCTTAACCCGACCATCTCCGCTGGATCCTTAACCCAACTATCTATCGTGACACAGCTTGCTGTGTTATGTGGAATACAACACAACTATTCCGTGAATCGGATTCCACGTTAAACTGTAGGTCCAATTTACGAGGTTGGATTATTAGCTATGACAGAGGTGGTTGCGTGGAATATGAAAAATACTATCAGTAGGCGGCCAATCCTTTTGGAGGATTTCCAGTCCAATAATGCCTAAGAATCCTGTATGAAAGTAGCTAAAAACAGGACACATACAGATAAAAAGCTAAAGGTTCTTTATGATTATGGGATGCGGACAGAATTGCTTGTTGAAGGCTTGCAGTGTATATATATATATCTTGGCATAGCGCTGGATAAAAACTCATCTGGGCAGAACACACTGGACAGGTTGTGGTAAAAGGTAACAAAATCCTTCATTTACTGAAGAGGGAGACGAGAGGATGTACCAGAGAAATTATGGAATTGATTTAGGAAAATTTGGTCACACGATTGCTTTAATATGGTGGTATACTTTCGGACCTACATTTTGACCATCAAATTTAGGAGTACCTGGAGGAACGTTATATATCTGAAATAGAATCCTTCGCGCGTTTCGTCATCTTAAAGAACCACTTACATATTTCTGTAATAAAATACAAGTCATTCATGTGCTGGAACACTACGAAACTTCTGGTAATTCTGTGTGGGTGTATTCATTCCTCTTCAAAAGCCAATCTTTGGGGGCTTTTTCTTCTTTTATTTTTACTACACTTAATCGCCTCTTGTAAACCGACCAAAGAGATCGCATCGTCTTCTAACTTCATCGCAATCTTGTTGACTGAATTGAAGGCAGGTTAAACCTGCTCAATACTACCATGCAGGTAAACCGCTACAGAAAACTATAGCCAGGGCAAGAAGATGGAGGATAAGATAAATTCGGGAAAGACGCAGGCAATCATGCTAACGTGAAGATGCTTCCCTCTGCTGCGGGTAATCCCAGTTCCCAATCACAAATAAATGGCAATGACATCTCCTGGTCGACGACTGCACGCTACCTGACGTCACGCTCGATAGGAGACTCACGAGGGGTGTCCACATTAAAGACATCGACGCCGAGCGACTGCGAGGTTACGAGAACTGTATCCGCTGCTAAATATTAATAGCCATATACCTTCACCTGCAGGAGTTAAATTCTACACTGCGCTTATCAGACCGATAATGCAATATGCTTGTCCGGAATAGGCAAACGCTGCTGATAGCTACATCCAGAATAAGGCATTAAAGACAGCTTTAAATCTCGTAGGGTACGAACACTAAGGACGCAGGTAGCCTGCCAGCTGGATTGCTGGTTGCCGGCGGAAAGAATGTTTCCTTGTTATCAAATGAGCGCGTTCACAATAGCCCACCGGAATGAACAGATCATCCTGGTTGGGCAGAATGGCGCTGGTTTTAGGCATTCATGGATGCTGAAATGTTAATTTCTGCGGTATCTGATAAGTCCACAACATGGGACAAGAAGGATAAATGCACACCAACAGAAATGTCGTCGACATATACTGCAAGGAAGTAAGTTCCGAAATGAATCAAGACGATTCGTGAAATAATCTTTATTTTATTTTACATGATTCATGTGCTGTTTCATTGAATTCAATTAATAAACTGTAAAGGATTATACGGAAAATATTACACATAAATATTCTCACACTAATAAGTACTTCATTTCTGTGTATTTATTTAATTAGTATAACTTAAGTCGTATGATAGTAATGAATGATTTCTCTAATTTTGTAAATGAATCCGTCAAAAACAACTGGTGAATTTTGTTTTTTATTTGATTCCCCAGACGCGTTTCGCCCTTGTGGTGTAGGGCATCCTCAGTGGCAGTAAAGTGTTTTTACATGTGTTGTTACAATAATTATCTACAATAAAACTCTTAATAAATATATACATATGTACACACTGTACTCACAGACATGTAAAGGACATGTCTGTATGTATATACGTATTTATTAAGAGTTTTATTGTAGATAATTATTGTAACAACACACGTAAAAACACTTTACCGCCACTGAAGATGCCCTACACCACAAGGGCGAAACGCGTCTGGGGAATCAAATAAAAAATCAAAATTCACCAAACCATTTGTTTTTGACGGATTCATTTACAAAATTATTGTTCAACAACTGCGGGAAGATGGCCTATCACCATATTAACCTATTTCTCTTTTGGAAATATAGGCTGACAATGCCTTTTACACCATGTTTTCGTTAAACAACATTCCAGTGTACATCAAATGAAGTAAAAGGTTCCAAAATTCATTCAAGTATGCTTAAAAGATCTTTGTTCACATTTCTTCAGCTCATTAAACAAATGATCATATTCACCACAACTTTCCCTACCACAATTTATTGGATGAATACCAGTTCTTTTCTTTCTTAATTCGAGAAAGTTTTCTCCATGAGGAGTTCAACGTCTTACTGACAACTGGTAGCGTCAACTGCTTTCTATGTGATGTGTGAGTGGAGACTTTCCCGGCGCATCGATGCAACAAAATCTTCTCGGGTGTCCCGCCGGATGGTGGTGTAAAAACACGACGTTTCGACAGCTGACTCTGCTGTCTTCATCGGGTATCTGTAGGTGTTTTCAGCTGACTGTCTCTGCCTCGACTACAGATACCCGATGAAGACAGCAGTCAGCTGTCGAAACGTCGTGTTTTTACACCACCATCCGTCTGGACACCCGAGAAGATTTTGTTGCTTTCTATGTGTTTGCAACAACCGCGAACCGACGTCGCTCGCGCAGGCGGAAAAGTGCAGGCAGCCGGTACGCCGGCTACCTGCGTCCTCTGTGTTGGTTTCCGACCGATGCTCTACACGAGGCGACTATGCTGCCCACGCTTGAAGAGAGATTCCGTCAACTGGCAAGAACATTCTGCAATAGCACTAAAACGTCAAACAGCCAAATGGTGCGTAATATCGGTCAGTATGATGCCTCTGTTAATCGACATAAACGACCACAGAGCCTCCTCAATGAACTAGACACCGTAATAAAGACACCTCGTAAGAGAAGAAGTTGTTAAAAGTTGTAGAAAATGTCTAAGTACAACATCTCCACAACAACACTGCCTATAATGAATTGGCAGGGAACGGTCCTTGTTTGTTGTTGTGTATGTCCGGTGTGACACTAGGGCGGTCGATTCAGAGTTATCGTTGAGTCCGAATCACGGAGCGACCTTATGTAATTCATAGGAACAAGTTGCCATTGGTTGTGGCATCATACAGAGCCATTAACCCGGCTCAAGGGAAGTAGGGTCACCTTCCCTATCCTCCACTTGAGTAATTCTTGCCTGGCGCATCCACGATGCGGAGGTGGGCATTCTCCATCTCAGTAGTCTGAAATGGTAGAATGGTGGAGACCCAGCCCTGCGGGGTATAACGCAGAACCCATGCCCAGGGACACGGGTGAAGACCTTAACGGCATCTACGGCAGACAAGAAGTTCTTCGGAATGGGGTAAATGGCGGAGGAAGCAACCCATCTTCTCGGGGGAAATTGAGAAAGAAACCACTGCCTTGTGGTGAAGAGGGACCCTCGAAGGCTAACGGGGTAAACCGCGACAGAAAATCCTCTTCTCTGTTAGGCCTAGCAAGCCGACAGAAAAGAGAACAAAAACTGTTTCTTTCCAAATTAAAACGAGCCTCAGAAAGCCAAGGCTCGTAAACTATACCCGGGAAACTGGAGATGTCCCCAACGATAATGATGATGACGAACAACCTCATGAAAATTATTGACCACAGCGTGAACCGAACCCTGGGACCTGGATCTTTGGAGGTGAATGGCTATAATAATGGTGTCTTGGGACAATGAACCTGCGGTTCTTTGAGTTTGTATAGTGTCAACTAGTGGTTATGGGCCCCCGGGATCTGGGCGCGCAATCTGCCCGGCACGAGGGAGCTATTGGCCGTGCGGTTGCGCCGCATTCCGCGAGCTCATCACTCATTTAGCGCCGGCTGGTTGGCTGCGGGGAATTAATTCCAAAGTGGCTGACAGAGGAGGCGCGACCGATTGTGCAGCGCCGGGCCAAACGAAATTAAATTCCTGCCCGCTGCACAGAGGCCGTAGAATAGGTCCCCCCAAACGAGACGGCGTATTTCCTTATTAATCTATTCTACATCTATTTAAATCTGTAACAGGTGCTTGTCTGTGTAACTAATTGTTCCGACTTCAGGGAAAATACTAAAATGGTTAGCCTGGGGCTTACACTGAAAGCTGCCGTTTTATTTATTTATGGCCGTAGAACATAATAAATCATAGAATTGTTTCACACTAATAAAATCTAGCATCAAATGACAGTTAAAATTCGAAATCGAATGTAATGCTTCATTTGAAATATCTATGAATTCTTTCGGTGATCCCCTGAAGGCTCGAAGTGGGCTATCAAACGTCACGTGACTGATGGTTGGTTCCTCCTCACCATAGTCGCAGATGGTTGAATCTCTCATTCCCCACGTGTAAAGGGATGAAGCAGATCTGTCATGGTCAGATGAGAACAGCCCAGTTCCACTACAAACTCCACGCTTCTCTCCAGGTAAAAATGTTAGATATAATCTTTTTTTTTGCAGTTTTTATGCTTGGACTTCTTTATTTAAGTCTCTGAAATTGGGATTTCATGTCGTCGTGGATCTGGAGGTCCAAGTTATGACAGATTTTATTATATTGGGAAATTAGGCCATTGCTTCGTCTTATCGTAGGCGGTTCGATGTTACTCAAAACCAGCAGCCAGTACGGTGGAGTGGACTTGATACATCCACTAATTATCCGCATTGTTTGAATCAAAACTGTGTCGATCTTTTTGTTGTGGGCGCTATTTATCCAGACAGATGAGCAGTACTCAGCTGCAGAATACACTAGGCTCAGTGCTGATGTGCGAAGTGTGGAGGCGGATGCTTCCCAGGAGGTGCCAGTTAACTTCTGCAGAATATTATTTCTGGTTCTTAATTTTTCAGTTGTTTATCGTAAGACAATTTGTGATCCATTACGACTTTCCAATACTTGGGAAAGGGGTTGTGTCGGAGGGGAGTGCCATCAAGAAGAACGCCAAGCGAGAGATTCGCCACCCGGCTGTTAAGATGGAAGACAGTAGCTTCCGTTTTGCTTGAACCGGGTACGAGACGTCATTTCTTAAAATATTTGTTCAGGGTTTTGAGGTCTGCTGTTAAACTATTTTCTATTTGCTGAATTTTATGGGATTGCTGTACTACTGCCAGCTCGACAGCATAAGAGAAGTGTCTGGATTTTGTTTGAGCAATGTTGGGTATAATTTAAAAAGAAGTGGGTTAAGAACTGAGCCTTGGGGCAGGCCGTTGTTCACTCTTCTTACTTTGCTTATCTTATTATCTGAGACAACCTGGAAAGTTCTGTTAGCTAGCATGGTATTGATCAGGCAAATGACAAGCTGCCGTTATGTCCTATCAGGACCAACCCATGGCTGATGTCGAGTCGTTGAAATACGTATAACAAATCTACCGATTGACTGAATAATTGAGGTGTGTGCTCCGCTTTGAGGCTGTTTGATGAATCCGCACCCCTCTGATTCTCGTTGCCGGTGCATTCGGAAGACTCCGTATTAAAGGACAACAACTGAAATACGCCAAGCCAGTCGGTTTAGGGTCAGTTTGCTGGCCTCGCATTCTGGGGGTCGCCATGTCGAACCTGTCCTCGGAAATGGGTGGTCTTAAGAAAGTGCTACTTTCGTCCTCTGTTTTCCTCATTATAATGACTCAAATTACAGAACAAAGCCAGATACGGTAGTTAGAACAAAATGAATTGAGCTGGCTAAATTCACTGCACAGACCGAAGACCATTGTTTTTTCTAAAGTGAGACACAAACTTACAGTATCATATTGAGAGTGAAACCTTAAACTCTTCCCCAATTTCCGTGTAAATTTCCAGGCAACCCGTATCCAAAAGCCATTTTTCAGTACCTGGCCTTTGTGTGGCTGATTAACATTTTTGTTTTTGTTTATGTTCTTTTTTTTTGTTTCAGCCACCTAAGGACTATGATTACGCAACTACATTTCTCCTTCGGAGTTTCATTCCTTTGTCGGCAGTACTCATTCATTCTCTGGCTCACTCTAGCTTTTTCGTCCTCTGAGAATAACCTCCTCTTCCTGGTTGATTTTTCTTAGGACAGATCCTTTACTTACACACTTTTTCCTTTGAATAATTCATTGCCTTCCGCCTTGGTTCCATACCTTTCCAGATCCTGATGGACCTCCTTCACCAATGAAATTTCAGCCTTCCTGTTCTCTTTAAACTTGAGTATTTTCTTTGCCACTCTTTCTGATTCAATTCTCCCGACGCTTATTTCATTTTTTATTCGTTTGATATGATGGCGATGCACTGAATGTCTCCAACTTTTAGCGTACACTGTGAACGTTGTTACCTTTCAATCAACACTTTGACTGTTACGCTTTAACTAGCTTCTTCTGTTACTGATAGCAGTAGGGTTGCCAACCGCCCGGTTACTGATAAATATGAAAAATTATGTAAATAAACAAGGTCGTCTCGCTCCTTATTCCCCTCCCGCTGAACGTAATTCAACTGTTTCACTGAGTGTTCAAAAGTTGACAACAGTTTGTCGCATGTCTGATTGTCATGAGGCGATAGGTTTATTGTCTCAGTAACCTACTCGGCACGTAACATATACATAATAAGTGACTGATTTGCCAAAGAAAGTACGGAAACGTTATTGTTATTTCAGAGAGGAGTGTCTGTCAAATGCAAATGACGAATTTAAAACGTGGCTACGTAAAGGAAATGATTTCGCCGCATATTATCAAATGTGTAAAACGAATTTTACTGTAAAATTTGACGGTATAAAAGCAGTGAAACGTCATGCGAGTACACAAGGACATGTGAGGAAAACAAAAACTACATCTAAAAAAAATGTTTTAACCAAATTCTTTTTAAGTGACTGTGCTGAAGAAGACACTGTTTCTTCTGCAGAGGTATTGTTGACAAAATAATAGTTATTTTACTACATTACTAGCATTTGCCCGCTGCTTTGCACGCGTGTCCTTTGGTCTACTAAAGAAATTAGTAGTTCTATCATTACCTTCGCACCACAGTTTGATGATGGATTCTTATGGAAGTCAACGAAACAAATCGAAAGTTAAGAATAATGTATTTTTTTGATATCTCGCTTGGGTCTCGAGATATATTGGCTCAAATATTACGTAGTTAGACTGATATACTACCTGGACCAGAAGGGTAATTGGTAGTTCCATAGCTTTATAAATTGCAATACCCGTTTTTGAATACACACTTCTCTACAAAAAGTGTATATAAAAGTAAAAAGAAACGTAGAACTGATGCGACAGATATTTTACGATGCGGTACAGAATTAATTGTACAGAACATCCATCTCCAATATGTTATTCACACCAAATATAATATCGAAGTAAAGAACAAAACTTTTCGATATCTAACCTAGGTTTCTAAATATCTTAATTCAAAATATTCCTAAATTCATGACACAGAGGGAAATATTACTTCTCGTCCAGGTCGCACATCATTCTAATCACATCGCTTTTGACATATAGCATGTTTCGTATTATTGCATAAGAATGCTCCTGGCCGCATTTTAACAAATTAACAAAACCTTTGACACACGATATGGCTAGAACTAAGCGAAATGTCTGTTACGCCTTAAGAAGACACCGTAAAATTGCGGTGCCACGGAATATTTTCTTCTGATACAGGCCACATTTCGACCTAACCACACAATCTATGTGGTAACTACTATATCTGCAGAACTAAGCGAAGTCTGGAAACGTCTCATCGAATTATATAAAAATGCATCATCAAATTGAGGCGCCAATGGGAATTTTGTTTCTGATACCACCAGTGTATTACGGCCGAAAAATCAAGCGAGCTTAAACTATCAAAAAAAACAACAAAAAAAACGTAAAACCACAAAATATGTACTAATCATGTAAAATAATGCAAAATATGGACAGGTGCATACTTTTTTTTACTATGCAACGAATATGCTTTATTAAATACAACCAAGGAATTTATTAGAATACTTGCATCTTGAAAACTTGCATCATTCTTAAATTAGTTCTTACAGAGTGCAGATACTCTCTGTGGCGTGAATAATGAATTGGTTCCATGTTGCTGCCGTCAAAAACTCAATAGCACATTATTCGTTCCAACTCAAAGGCGATAAAAGCTACAACTTTACAAAATTAGGGGTATGATGGTTATTTAATAAAAAGAATTTATTCTACCGGCTGTGGTTTGAACAGCAGCCAAAATTGATAAACAGTTTCCTTGTGCGATATTATTACGGAATATTTGCACATAAGAAATGCGTACCGTTACCTGTTAATGTTTGTTGTTGACACCTTTCTTCGAGAAAAAACTGATTTGTTTATCCATGCCACACATTAGTGGTTTTCATTAATATTGTACGGCATTTGGCGAAATGTCGTACCAAAGTTTGTTAACTGTCGAAGCTGTTAATAATCATGGAGACTGTTCTTACAGTAAATTATGTATTAATGACGCTTGATACATTTGAGTTTCATATTCTGTTAATATTAATGTTTTAAATTTCGGATAACAGATTAGATAAATAGCCGAAGTCAAGAAACGAAACATGATCCCAAAATAAGAAGATTGTGAGTTTATTGTCAGTATTTCTGCAAGGAGTGAACATCTCAACTACAGTGTGATCCATGTATTATAATTACCGATCTAGAAATGAATTTAAATATTTTCTCCTTCATTCGGTACATATAAGTCATTAGCTATTTCCGTAGATTTTTATTTGTACCATTAGCTGTAAAAATTTGAAAACACCAACCTAATTGCTGGGGTAATTTCTGCGTGGGTCCCGTTCAAATAAAGAGACACACGCACCTTGCTTACAGACTTATAAGAGTATATATTAATTTTATTATATATTTGTGATTGTTATTCCAAACAATAATTTTTTTATTTTTTAGTTCGCAATTGCTGAAGCCCCACCCCCCTCCCCAACACCCCCGTCGGCTTTTGTCCGATGGTGGAGATCTGAAATTTTGGCATTTGTTGATCTGAAATGTTGGCAACCCTCGTCTCAACGCTTTTTAATAAAGAGGATGCACACAATCAAGCTTTCCTCCCCTTTTCCACGCCAGTTGTTGGATTTTTTAAATTAAATACTGAGTGAAGTTTATTACGGGATAGCAAAGAGAGTTTATTGTAGTAAACGTATTTACATTACATTTTTAATTTTTTGTTTGTTATTTTCTATAATCGATGCGAAGATATTGTTTTGTGTAGGAGTTAAACATTCTCTGCTACTGCTAAGGCTGGCCGTCGAGTGGACGCGTATTATCGCAAAAAATGTGCGTGCGTATACGCCTGTATTCGCGGGAACTGAATTGGCGCGAAGACACCAAGTTAACTGAAAGCAGTTTCGCGCTACTCTATCGACAGTTCTCCGTTGTACCCCATAGCCTATTACATTATATTTCTTCTCGATGTCAGTGAATATAACAAAAGAAAATAGAGTAATAATTTCTTAATACATATTTGTTTACTTTTTAATGAATAAAATAAACGCAAACTTCTTTGCTCAGGCTCTAGCTCGGCGAAATTTCCATTCTCACATCCTATCATTGTCTTTTTTAATTCATTTTAATCTTATACCGCATTAGCTATTTAACTTTATCTTGAAAATATACTGGTTCACTAAAAATAGTTTTATGTTAAGAGAAAAATAATTACTTTAAAATGGGACACAGAGAAAGTAATTCGAAAGGACGGCTGAAACAATTTCCAGCTATATTCGAGAAAACTAGTGGTTTAATATAAACTAGGTGAAATGAACTACGCCGTAAATAATTTTCACAAATTGACGGTATTTTGTTCCTAATATTATGTAGTATGTTAAGTACTTTTGTAATTTTATCGATAAAACAAGAAACATAAACTTAATATATAATACTATAAGCTATTAAAGATTAGTCGCCACTAATTACAATCCGAAAAATAAATTGAATCTGTGTTTGAGAGAAGAAATTGATTGCAAATTTTATAATTATTCCATGAACGTGTTGTGTTTTGTTGGATTAAAATGGTTTAAATGAAGTGAATGACCGTTTTGATTGTATTATAAATAAGATAGTGCATGGAATATTAGAGGACCGTAATTAAAAATGTTCTTTGGCCATAATGTTTCGAATGAGATTTTTAGAAGTGTTGGTTTCGTAATTATGCTTCTACGTGCTTGTATATACTTTCTATTTTTATTTAAAAACGTTTGCTAATAATTTCAAGTAATTTTGTGTAAGTTTCAATTGTATTTGTTTGAATAGTATCGTTTCCGTGATTGTTTCAAAAAGGTCTGTCAATATCGATCGCGCGAAGCGCGTGTATGCGCGACCAAATCCAAAGAATTTCGGATCTCATCGCCCTCGCGTATATTCGTGCGACTCAAGCGCTTACAGTAGACGGAGTCACATTACATCCCCTGTGTTTGGATTGGAGGGAATGTTGTGCTCGGCGGGTTGCCTGTCGTCCACGTAGGCGCTGCGGTGAGGTGCTGTCCGTGGAACCACTTTTAAGTTGAATTTTAAACAGACCTCAGAAGTCGGTGAAAAATCGTATCCATTGATACCTTTTTATCGCTTTGCTTTACTAAGAGAACGGGTTATCATAAGAATCAAGACCAGATACGGCTGGATACTCTGATATTTAGCGCGTTTTGCACTGGTCAAGACGTACTTTAACCTTAATAATTGGAAACTGAATTGAACAGCGCCAGCGACGGAGCCATCACCAACATACAGCTTGAACACTCCCAGAACATCCTCCTGCTGTCTTCCAATGATTCCCAATCCAGCTCCTTTATCATATCCGTTACTGACTGGATCCAGAGGTAATTTCTACAAACATATCTTCAGATCCACCTTGAAGCAGTCCACTCGCCGACGCTTCGTATTTTATTGGAAATACTATTGGGAACTTGCATGGAACGGCGCTTTGTTTCGTTGGTCGGTGAGAGAGGCAGATCCCTTTCGCAGTGCAACCATCGCGGCACCCTTTGTACTAAAGAGCAGGTGTTTGTAGATGGGGAAAGACATAACGGAATCTTCGTTGTGTGTATCCGTCCGCCAGTCTTGAGTAGCTGAGAGGGGAGACACAGTGGTGTAATGTGTGCGAGTGTGTGTTGTAAGAGGGAATGAAAACGCATTGCTTATTCGTTATGAACTAAAACTCGTGATTGTTTATTTAAATGTGTAAACCTGGACAAACCCGCCCTCTTCCGCTGGTATTGGTGGATCTGGTTTGTGGAGAGCAAGCGGAACTTTCGTGTTACAAAAATCTAACGCTGGAACGAGTTGGGGCTATGCCACGGAGTCTTATATCACAGGCTGACCTTCAAACCTCATCCTGCTGGGTGAGGCCAAGTTGTAACAGCCCTCAAACCTAAAGTTAAATGGAATGGTATTTTATAAAACACTTATAGTAAACTAGAGTTTGGTTGAATATGATCTGGTATGTTTGTTTTCCAATTTCCTGTAAATCAATGTATATACACTTTGTTTCATGTAAATAAATTATTTAGAGGCCATTAAAAATGTTTAAAAACAGAATTGTGCAAGAGAATTGCTTAAATGTTTGTAATTCCAAGTATTAATGCAAGTTAAGATGTCTAAAGGACAATTTGCTACAGTTTAAAATGATTTCTGTGAATAATTTTGTGTTTTACTATCTTTAATTTCCATTTCTGACTATTTTGTATTTATTGTATATGATTATGTATCAATTCTGATTGTTTTTATTATGTTTCAATTGTTTAATTATTGTTCGAGAAATATCTGTCGGAATCTTTTGAGGTGTTCTAGAAATTTCGGTGGAGTTTATATAAAGCGATCATCCAGGACAGAGAAGTAATTAGTTTTTCGGCAAATTTTACGACACCCAAGAACTGTATTGTCTGTGGAAGAAGTGTTGTATACAATCGCTGGATTGTATGTATTCATGAAAACGGTATCTTTGACGTCATGTTTTATGAGAATAATCGCAAGTTTAAAC
This sequence comes from Vandiemenella viatica, assembly GCA_031002005.1. Lineage (NCBI taxonomy): Eukaryota > Metazoa > Arthropoda > Insecta > Orthoptera > Morabidae > Vandiemenella > Vandiemenella viatica. Next base: position 15,828,305 of record JARYHS010013630.1, read on the forward strand.
TGAACGGTATCGTGGACTGATTATTTATCATATTAATTAAACCACGAGCAATCTAATAAATTGAGTTCAATGTTTGAGTGTAGAAAGTGTTATTCCAGGCAGATTTTGTTTTTGTTTTTTTTTTTTTGTAAATGATCTGCAATGCAATTTTCCTTTAATCTGTGTTTTGTAATGTGTATTGTATGTAGATGTAATTTTTTTGTATTTGTTTTGGTATAATCCATATTAGCTTCGCTAGATTTTCTTTATGATAATAAATGTAAGTTGTATTGTCTTGAATGTAACGTTATCTCCTTTCATTATTACATTTCTCATGAGAATAATTGTAAATTAAATATTGGATTGCTCAAGTTAATTATTGGAAGTACCTCTTCCATGGCGCCTAAGCAATATTCTAGAAAGGGAATGATATGCAAAATTTTAATAAATTTAGGATAATAGTAATAGGAGGCATCAATCCTTATCGACGGGTATAATACAACCTTCGCACACCCCGCAACTTGTGACGGCTCCATTTCTTTACTGTGAGTTTGCAGGGCATTAGTCTGAATTTTGTCGTAAGATTTATGAACTGCGAGCGTGGAGCAATATTAGGATTTCCCCGCAGAGGAAAAAGATTGGACACGAATCTTCGCGGGAGTGTAAGCGCATCGAGGGTTGCATCAGAAGAAGCGTAGGATTGGTGAAGTCTATCAACAATAGTGCAGCCACCAAGCGTGGCTCTTCCATCACCAGTGATCGTCGGAAGCAGGACGATATGTCCAGAGCAAAGCTTTAATTTTTTATAGCAGTCTGAGATTAGCGTGTGCATCTAATTATTAATCGTCTGAGTTAGTCTGTTGTCATGTACGGGAGTTAGTTGATTGGTTGGTGTATTTTGTTGTTATTGTTAATCGAAAGTGAGGGTTTTAGTATAATCACTCCACGTAGGTTTTTTCCTTTTGAACTAGCAAGAGTTAAGTTTATATAAGTGTGACAAGAGAGGGTCAAATTTAGAGAACCAAAAAAAAAAAAAAAAAATACCAACGAAATTAATTCTTAGTCGACACTTAGCGGTTGTACAATTGTTTCAAAATTGACGCATCTATACCGCTGTATATATTCTGCTCCAGTTCATAAGTTGTGAATCAGCCATCAAGTATACTTTATGAATAAAATTTAAAATTATGCAACAAGTTTGCATATAATTTGTAGGAACTGCTATGAACTTTAGTAATCTGAAATCGTAAATTTTCAATGTTGCGCAATTTTTGTGGTATTGAAAGAAGTGGACAGGGATTGTTAGCAAACAGTATTAAGAATCTTCGAGGAATTATTCTGTGGTCGCAGCAGATTTGTTATTATTATTATTATTATTATTATGAGAAAGTTTTACCTGGTGAAAAAATCTGATGTATAAATAATCTTCTGATACTAATTTAAATAATATACTAGTCGGCGAGACTAGCAAATTTAACGGAAACTGTGTATTAAAGCATTAAGTGGAATTTGTTTAATCTCTAACTATCCGTTATCATTTAGTAGTTTTGAGATTTCGTCCCAACCTTTTATGAATTTGAGGAAAAGCTTTGAAGTGACCAATCGACAGAATGGAAAGAACGTTATATTTTACTAATTACTTCATGCTATTCCAGGTATGGTATGTAAGCTAACGTAAAGAAGAACCAAAGTAAGAAGCTACTTTTTAGGTAAATGCACAGCGCAGAAGTTACGTAAGGTTCCAGCACGTGAGTGACTGTAGTATTTTATTACTGAAATATGTAAGTGGTTCTTTAAGATGACCAAACCCGACAAGGATTCTATTTTAAATATACAGGGTTTCTTCCGAAACTCCTGTATCTGATAGCCAAAGTGTTGGTCGCAAACTATACCACAATATTAGAGCAATTTTGTAACCAAACATTTCTAACCTAAGTCCTTAACTTCTCTGGTACATACTCTCATCTCTTTCTACATTAAAAAAAAAAAAAAAATGATTTTGTTACCTTTTCCCACAACCTGCCCAATGTGTCCTGCCCATTTGAGTTTATTATGGAGCGCTATGTCAAGATATTTACACTTCAAGCCTTCAACTTGCAATTCTGTCCGCATCCCATAATAATAAAGAACCTTTAGCTTTTTATCTTATATTTAGCTAATTTTAAATAGAATGCTTAGGTATTATTGGACGGGATATCCCCCATAAGGATTGGCCACCTATCATTTATCATTTTGAACGCAAGCGCCTCTCTCTTGCCCTCTTAACCCAAACCGATAATCTTAACTCGGAAATGGGACCTACAGTTTAACGTGGAATCCGAATCACGGAAGTGTTCTATCGTATTCCACGTTATACAGCAAGCTGTGCCAGGGAAGATGGACCAGTTAGGGACCTACGTAAATTCACTTCCGGACTTAGATTCTGACGGGAGACTTTCAGATCTCCAATCAGTCGCCCCAGTAAAACACTGAGCCATCAGCCTACCAAAACTTCAACATACTTATAATAAAACTATAACTGGAATATATATAAACGTTTGATTTAATATTTAACCAAAGAATTTGAGAACAAATAACAAGCAACCCTTGTTTAAAAAAAAAAAAAAAAAAAGCTTACTGTGTTCATTTCGACGAATAGAATTCTTGCAATAGCTACTTGTCTAATTTTGACGAGTTTTAGGCTATGTTTCATTTTGACGTATTGTCAAAAATATGAGAAATTAAAAAAAAATATAGTTTTTCGTCGAATGAATTCACGCTAAAACTATTGGCCGGATTTTGGTGGGTTTCGATTAGTGTTTAGACTGTGATCCCGCTGAAAAATTGATGTGAAATAGAAATGATGAGAAATTAAGAATAATTTTTATAAATTTTCACACATTTCGCAGGCGTCTTTATTGAAAGATTGCACTTACTTGTACATCTTTTTTTTTTTCGCGGATTGCCCTGCGTTTTTTTGTTGATATCGCCAACGTTTCGGTACCTACCTGGAGCCTTCGTCAGGGCTTCTCTCTATCTAGCCGCCTGATCCTTCTTGATAAACTTGAACACTTGATTCACTGTTTTTTTTAAAAAAAAAATAAACAGAGAGCCCTGACGAAAGCTCCAGGTATCTGCCGAAACGTTGGTGATATCAACCATAAAAAGCAACGCAAACACACCACCCCCCTACCCCCACCCCGCACTAAAAAAAAAAGTGGCAAGAAAGTGTAAATTTTCAAGGATACTTTTTCGCTGATTGTTTATTGATGTGGTTCGGTTAGTATACGCCCTGAATATAGCACCTGAAACAAAACGGGCATCTTACAATTTGATGTGACGCACTGTAATATGATGAAGTTAAGATAATTTTTATCTGAACGCGTTCCACACTAAATCACTCGTTGGATTTTTGTTTGGTTTCTATTTATGGGTGTACATGTACAGTTGGGTATATTTTAATTCCATGTGGAATCGTAAATTGATAATTTTAAAATTGTTCCTTGAACGCCATTAACTGATTCGGTAACGAAGCCTTCGCCTGCTGTACATTATAAATTGCTAGTAATGTTTTTATTTTGCGGACACTATTTACTTATATATCATATATGGAGAGGAAATTCTGTTCTCTGCATTTGATACCTCAACGTAACCCCATCATTTTCGATTGCTGTGATTTTTTCAATTTTATTTTCTTCTTCTTTTGTCGCCAGGGTCTTCTTAGAGCCATGCGTCAACTTCAATGCTTCTTCCTTTGTTGTTTCTACTTCTTCCTCAAGTACTCATCCATCAATTTACTATGTACCTCTTCCTCTCTTCGGACCATTTCGATCTTGCTTCCGTTTACCTCCTGCCCTGGATTCCTGATTTTCCTAAAAAGACCTTTCTAATTGTTACTTCTTTGTGACTTATATTGTTTCCTCCCGAATCTTCTTAATTTCATGAATATAGGTAGTTGTAGATTTCTTGTCGCAAAGATATTTGAAGATCCGCTTGGTTAACCTGTTGTCATCCATTCAGTATAATTGTCCAAAAAATATCAATTACCCCTTCCGCATTGATTCTGTTTTCTATTTTGCGATATATTTCGTTATTACTTCTGAATTTCCACTATCTTAGCGGACCAGGTGTTTTAGTAGGTATAATTCTTCTTTCTAAGAGGTACTTCTAATTTTTGCAATTTGTAATTTAGTACTCGACATTCACTTCCATAAAGACATTTCGGTTTGATTACTGTGGTGTAGTGCTGCATTTTATGAATTATTGATTAAAAACCTTTCGGTGTTCATATTCATAACTACGCCATATGTCCTTCACCTAGTGCACGTTTCCTTCTACAGAAAAATTTTCAAAACCATTTAATTAATCATTTTTCTCAAAATATTGACTTTCCTTACCTTCCTTAAGATTCTCATTTGATTGATATGCGTTATTAGGATTTCTGGAACATTCCCCACAGCAATTCTTGAAACGTGTTTTGTAGCCCAACTCCTCTAGGAGATTTTATTTATTATTATTATTATTTCTGTATTGTGTTGGTTTTTTATTATTTCATGTGGCACTTTAAATCTGTGCTTCAGGAGGGGCTTGGCTAGGTGTTGTAACCTGACTCTATATATAATGGGTTTCGTATTTTATTACATGTTTGTACTGCTATCTAATTTCTTTGGCTATGTGTATGGAGTTGAGGTTGCTTCTTAAAGTTCTCTTGCAGTTGTTTATTGGAAAATGAGGTATTAAATGTGTGCCTCAGAAATACATTGTTATGGGCATTTATAACAATTTATGATTGGGAAGTTTGGACTTGATTTTTTTTTTTTTTTTTTTTAACAGTTTAACGTCCCTTTTTAACAACGTGGTCTTTAGAGACGGGAAAGGATGGGGGCAAGGAATGGGAAGGAATTCGGCCATGGCCTTTTGAAGGAAGCATCCCGGCATTCACCTGGAGTGATTTGGGGAAACCATGGAAAACCCAAATCTGGATGCCCGGACGGGGATTCGAACCGCCGTCCTCCCGAATGCGAGGCCAGAACGCTATCCGTTACACCACCACGCTCGGTTTTGGACTTGAGTATGGCATTTTAGTAGAGAACAAAATTTTATTTTGATTAATAGGCCAATGATACATGCTAGAGATGTACATGAAGAAAATACATCCATGTTTTTTTCGATGTGATGTATCGAAACTTTGCATCGATGTTTCACGATACATCGAATAAAAACATTGAGGTTTTCGATGCATCGAATAGAAATGTGGATAAATATATATTTATCAGTTAATAAAACTTAGGAAAGTAGAAAAATGAGACATTTATTTGAATAATATTTTCAATTAATCTTTTACAAAGGCAGTTTTGGAATGTCTGGGATTTCTAAATTAGAAATCCGAATAGATAGATAGAATAAAAGGAAAGTGAGGAAACACTGAAAGAGAGGAAGTATTGGGGATTCTAATCTAATTCGAATTTAGAAATGCTAATATTAATTCTCTAAAATTTGCATAAATAATATTTTATTAACCCACTTTCCTTGTATCGAGTTACATTGTTGATTTAAAGCTTGTGCAGCTTTCGAAAGAAGTCTTAGGGAGCTTGCATAAACCATGTAGCTCCATTTTGGCCCCCTGTGAACCTCCCCTCCCCTCTCCTCCACTTAGCCCTACGTGGCTTTTGCATCTAACCCCCCCCCCCCCCCCCCGCCCTACGTAGCACGCAGCTTTTTTTCCCTTCTGATTGCAGAAAACATTTTGTGCTGTTTTCTCATGTCAGACTATTGTTTATTAAATACGGAGATAATTGACTGAGGGAAATAAATATTCACAAGCTGTTGTGAGTTCTGTTCAATCCCTTCATCTCGACTGCTGATTTCCCACAATTGCGCTTCGTGAAGCCACAGAGCTACCAACCTTAAAACAACGATTTAAGGATCTTGCTACAAAATTTTATAATGCAGCTCACAAATCTGACAACCCCTTATCAAGGACCTGGGACCTATCTCACTTCTTCAATAAACCCCCAAACCATCTGAAAATATCTACCCCAGACGTTAAGACACATTTAACCTGAAGCAACAAACCATCTAGAAGACTAGGAGTAAATTTCGCAAGACAAACACTCCACCCTGCTCTGCCCAAGGAGGAAATGGGCAGCTGATGGCGAAATGGATGGAGTTCTGTTCCTCATTTTATCTGTGACAAATGTTATGAAAGGAAAGCTACGTGGCCTGGTTCGGAACCCCCCCCCCCTCCCCACCACGTAGCCCAGCGTAGCCTTCCAGCCCCCTCCCCCCCTGGACCGAGCCACGTAGTTTGTGCACGCTCCCTTACTGATGGTACTGAGCTGGCTACCACACTCGATTTCAGGCATAAGTGTGTGGGAAGTGGGTCAAAGATTGAAAATAAAAATCAAAGGGAAGTTGTGAATGTTTTACCTAAATCGCCGAATGAATTTAAAATTTGTGTAGGGCAAAATAGAAGGGTACAAGAAAGGAGAAAGATGGGTGTATGCGTAAATTGCCTTAGAATCGTGTGCTTCACTGCAATTAAAATAAATTAAATTTACGAAGTAATTCCAACCGCGAAACATACCGGAGTTGAATATAGTTTTCAGTTCAACATTGTTTCATTTTGAGCTGGAATAACTACACCATTGGTGCAGTAAGGTTAAATAATAATGCCTTTGGGAAATGGGGGGGGGGGAGTACTACTGATTGGCCCGTTTTAACTAATTTTTTTAGTTCTCGACGTCACACTAAAATTAAATACACCGTATTTTACTCCATGGACGATGGACACGACGTTGACTGAAATTTTATCAGAATCCAGTCTGTGGTTCTGGCATCAGAAGCATTCAATAAAAATCAATACTAATTTGTGAACAGGTTTCTCTACGTCACAGCGAAATCAAACATTGTTTGTCTTGCCCACGAATCTTTAGTCCGTACATTGAACACTACCGCATCAAATTTCGACAAGTAATTTTTGCGTGAATCTTGTTCAGTGAAAAATAGAAACTATCATGTCTGGACGCTTTTCTTAATTTATCAATTAATCAAACATCCTATTTTAAATCTAGGACCATTATTTTAATTTTTACCAAAACCTTGCCAGCTTCTTTTTTTTTGTGGAATGTTCGGGGCTACATGAATCAATAGTCCGATAGCACGTGGAACAAAAGCCAAATGTGCAAACTGCAATGAAGATCACCCAGCATCTTGGCGAGGTTGTCCAATCTATCAGAAAGCACTTGCTAAAAAAAATAAACATGAGTATCGCCAGAAGAAAAGCAAAAGAAAACCCTGAACAGGAGGAAACTAGCGAGGGAAACTGGAATCAAACCAAAATCTTTCCCCCCAATTTATCCAGGACAAGACAAAAAAAACTCCGGAAAAATCCCAACAACAAAAAATTAACTATGCCAACACAGTAAAAACAGACAACAGGAATCTACAGAAACCCATGAAACCAATCGCAGGAGGAAAATCAGACAATTGATTTCAGCAATATGTTTTCAGCTGAAAATATAAGCAAAAAAATGGATATAATAAAAACTACGCTGACAAAAATTGTTATGGCACGTTATATCTGGGAGAAAATTGGAGCTCTACTGCAAGGCGTATTAGCATTATTTCAATAATGGCAAATAGAACCCAGATTCCAAAACGGGACATAAACATAGCAATATGGAATGCGAACGGGTAATTCAGAAAAAAAAACATGAACTTGCCTTATTTCAACAACAATGATATATGGATATAATGCTAATAACAGAAACGCACTTAAAACCACATCAGAGCTTTAAATTAAGAAACATGACCACCTCTAGAAACGACAGATTACGAGAAAGAGGTGGAGGAACGGCGGTGCTAATAAAATCAACAATCAGCCACGCTCCAATAGAATTTAACAATTTCGAAAATATTGAAGCTGCAGTAATCAAAACCGAAACAAGAGATGGCATAATAACAATAGTGGCAGCATATCTGAGGCCAAATAAAGATCTACTATGTGATGATTTAGAGAAAATTACGACGGTTGGTCCGAAAATACTGGTGGGTGGTGATCTAAACGCCAAACACCCATAATGGAATTCAAGAATTGCAAACCCACATGGCAATCAACTACTTCAGGTGGCAGGAGAACTAAACTTAAATGTCTTTGGTCCAGAGATACCAATCCATATACCGGGAAATCCTAATCACCAACCAGATGTCATAGATATCGTGATAATAAAGAATATTCCACGTATACTACAACCAATAACTGTAAACGAGTTATCGTCAGATCATAACCCGGTGATAGTCAAGATAAATAACTGGATGATCACAGCACCTCCCCCAAAAATAACAATACAGGTAGACTGGGATATTTTTACAAAAGAATTACATAATTCAATCAAAACCACTTATAGAATGGAAAGCCAAGACAACATAGATGGCGCTATAAACCACCTGACCAAAGCTATCCATAAAGCTAACCATAAAGCATCCATAACAACAGTAAACACGCCACCCAGGTATAAAACAGACCTTCCAGAGGACCTTGCAAGACTAAAATACGTAAAGAACTTCCACCGCAAAAAATGGCAGACGTACAGAGACCCGCAAGACAGAATAGTGACAAACTATTATAGAAGAAAACTTCAGAAGAGGCTAAAAGAACTAAACACTGAACGTTGCGAAGAAAAAAATGTTAAAGCTCACACTCCAACACCGAAACGCTTGGGGTCTAATAAGAGCATTAAAAAATCCTAAAACACCAACAAGACCAATGACCCCTGACCATGGGCAAATCTTCGAACCAGTAACAAAAGCAGAGATCCTGGCTGATTATTTTGAAGAACAATATGCAAACTCCCATAATACAGCAAACGGACGAAGAAAAGAAAGATGAAGAAAAAATCAATGAATCTGTTTCCACATTCCTAAAAGAAGACATGGAAGATTACACTGATTTGGCTACACCAACTGAAATAAGGAATATTATCAGGAAACTTAGAAACAACAAAGCTGCAGGAGAAGACAAAGTTACAAACTGTCAATTGAAACACTTGCCTAGGAAAGGAATAGTATTATTAATGAGAATAGTGAACAGCAGCTTGAGAAAAGCCTACTTCCCTGCAGACTGGAAAAGAGCAAAAATAATACCAATCCCCAAAGCTGGGAAAAACTCATCCTTACCGGCAAATAATAGACCAATTAGCCTGTTCAACTCCACAACAAAAGTGCTGGAAATATTTGTCTTAACAAGAATACAGAAGAAACTGGCTGAACAGAATACCATTCGCAAAGAACAGTATGGTTTTCAACCTCGCATGTCAGCAACAGTACAGCTTCTACACCTGGTTGAGAATATGAGCAAAGGGTTCAATCTTGGCAGATCCACAGCAGCAGCTTTTTTTTTATGTGCATAAGGTCTATGACAAAGTGTGGCAATAGAATCTTATATATAAGCTAATTACTCAAACTACAGTTGACAGAGCAATCATTCACTTGATAAATAACTTTTTGGTAAAAAGGACTATCTATGTAGAGATGCAAGGTGTGCGATCTTCAATACATCAGATAAGGACAGGACTCCCACAGGGATCAATATTAGCACCGACACTTTTTAATATATACGTGAACGATATTCCGACCATAAAAAATGTTCATGTCGACCAATTCGCTGATGACACGACGATTTATATCACGGGAACAAAACATATGGAGAACATCACCAGAATGCAAAATCAACTACAAAAAATAGAGCTATGGAGTAAACGAAATAAAATAACGATAAACACCGAAAAATCCTCAGCAATATATTTCACACATAAAAGACCCGAACTAAACCACCACCTGACTATATTTGGAAAGCAGATACCGTGGAAGAACCATCACAACTACCTAGGAGTTACTATCGACAAAACTCTCACATTTTGTTAGCATATAACAGAAAAACGGCTAAACGTCCTAGTTATTATCAGAAACTTATTTCCTATACTGATAAGTCATTCAATGAACCTAAAAACAAAACTCCATCTGTACAAATCATCAGTATTACCAGTAATAACATATGGCTGCCAAATTTGGGGAACAACGTGTAAAACAAACCTATCGCATTTACAAATTTTACAAAACAGGTGCCTCCGTCTAATCCTAAATGCTGGCAGAAGAAGTAGAATTACTGAAATGCACGAAGTATCACAAATAGATACAATAGAACGAGTTGTAAAAAGACTAACTGAATCCTTCCATCAAAGACTTGAAACACTACGCCAAACACACAGCCACCATTCTCTGCCATTTCTTCAATTGGCAGTGTTTTTGGGAGTTGTTATCCTAGCATATTTTCTCCTATTAACTAGGTTGGTCAATTCTCCTGAGTTGGTTTGTCTTTGTGTTGGTGCATTAGTTTATTAAACTCAATGGTCTTTTATGTTGTTCTGTTGAAATGTCGTACTGGCCGATGTTTTTGACCATTAGATTTTTTGACTTCTGGGAGCTTTTGTAGAAAGATTTTGCCAGCACCCTGAATCTATCCAAGAGCATTGGCAGTGCAGTTGCCTCGTGTAAGGCATCGGTCAGGAAATGACGTGGCAAGTGTAGGGCTCTCTTCAATGCCCGATATTGGATGACTTGTAGCTTTTGTATTTGATGATTTGCGGCGTATGCCCATACAGGGCATGCATATTCCATAATTGGACGGATAAGGGTTGTGTAGATTTTAATTCCAATACTTGGAGGTAGTCGGCTATTAAAGTTGATGAGTGGGTAGAGTTGCTGTAATCTCGCACTCGCTCGGCATCTGACGTCCTCTATGTGGGCGTGCCACGTTAATCTCCTATCCAGTGTGACCCCTAGGAAGTGAACAGTTGTAGACCAGGGGATGTCCTTGCCATTGAGGTGTAATAGAGGATGCTGTATCACCGGTAGCGCTGGGTCGCATCTTCGCGTAAGCATAATGACTTGCGTTTAATGAAGATAGACTGCAAAACATCGGAATAACAGTTCCTAAACGGTGGCACAAGTACAAATTGCCACTGTCAATTATTCACCAACCTATTTGAAATTAGCAAAACATCAACAGGGTTTTAACAAAGACCTCCGAGGAGGCCGAAATTTTCACCTGAAGGTAAAAAATAGAGAAAACAACAAGGTACTATTAAAATATTAAAACCCTAGCCAGGACGCCAAAGGTGTTGGTGCCAGGAACACAAGAACAATAAAAAACTATTTTTGTTAGCATTTTTAACAAACAGTCACAGGGCCTGTGGCATTTACGTAAAATACAAAATTTTATTATGATTGACAGGTCAATGAAATACATTATTGGACAGAAGGTTTTTCATTGTTCGGATCACCTGTTTAATAGTTTAGCCCCTCGTTGGTGGCGATATCATTAGAGATGGGAACGGAATAAGTAATGGCCGAAGGGGATTCGGACCTAAGTATTCCCTAAAGCGAGGCCACATCGTTACCGGTTTGCTAAACTCTCTGCTTCCTCATCTCCTGATAATCATGTGTACCTTCTATCTAGAAGCGTGATGAAGAGTAACATCCAGACACCGATTGATGATCCGTCTGCTTTTTTTACTGAAATTTGTGGGGCTTGAATACAGGTACACATCCACACGGAAGGAAACGAAGTGAAAATGTCCAAACGAAAAAGTTCTCACAGACTTCCTATTCACACTTGCATTGACATTACAGCTGTATTGCTATCCTTTGTCGCTACTGAGAAAAAGATGGCTACACGTGAAAGCTTCTTCGTTCGTATCATATATTTAAATGCTCTCGGAATTGTCGCGTCTAGTGATGAGATTTGAGACCCGCTCTGTCCCAGTCCGCCTCCCAGCTGTTCGCTTCCCACGCATGCTGCCAACTGACGCATACAAAATTTCAACGTGGAAAAATGTCTCTGTGTACTTTTTCTACACTAAAATGTAACAGACACAACGTGATTAACACGATGGGACCGTCGTGAAATCGTAGCATGTTACTCGAATCGAATTTAGTAGATCTTTTGGTCGGGAGAATGTTATCTATACCTATAATATGACAATCTTGGTCATAATGTAGTAATGTATGTCACACTCTGACGTCACGCTTCCCGCCTCCGCTGCCCAACGACAGCGACCGGAGATGTTGTTCCAGATTATGCAAATTATTTAATAACAGTTCTATTTGGTTAAGCATCCACGAGTAAATGAGCTGCAACACACTAAAAGAATTAATTTTGTAAAAATTGTTATATTAATTAAGAGTTGCTTTTTCTTAGTTAAAATTCCTTCGATGTAGATGTTTTTGGACTCTCTGTTCAGCGTTAATGTTTTTAGAGTAATTTTCAAGATTGTAGCGTAATTTAATCAAAATAAAGTACGCAAATAAGGAAATAGTGAGATACATATTAGCATAGAAGAAAATTAGGTGTTAAGAACCACGCATGAATGCTGCAACACAGTACCAATCAAAACAATAATTTCCCATTAGACTGCGATTCCTCCAGGCATAAGAACATCTTGTTTGATCATTTAAAATGTTTTGCGTATATTTCTAAACAGAACCGTTTTTGGTTGGGAAATATTAAAATAAAATTAAGTAAGAAGCATTTATGGAACGAAAGTAGTTGTTTGTTTTTGACGTGTTTAAGATCGTTTATTTTTTAAGAGTTTCAGATTGTTTCAGTCAAAGTACTTTTCAAATAAATTCTATATTCATTTATGTTAGTTCGGTATATTTTTATTCAGTATTTGTCTATTGGATGGTTGTTATGTAACAAGTTAATAGTGTTGAATTATAAATATATATCAGCAAATTGGCAGTCATTGGGGACTACCAAGAGAAGTAAAAACTTAAGAAATAACAGTAGGTTTTCTTGAATTTTCAAATTAATTGTAGAACCAAAAATCATTATTTCATAATTTCTAAATGAAAATAATTAACATTAGCCTATTTTCACATCTATATCTATAAAATACAAATAAAATATAATTGACATAATAATTAATATACATTTATATTATTTATACATAGTATTTGTATTTACAAGAATTTCAATGGACTTAATTTTCAACATTACTTTCATTGTTTGGACCATCGTTTATTTCAACAATATTTACGTCATTCAAGCTCTAAATCATTTTATTATATTCTAAAAAGGATATAATAGTATTATGGTAACTGAAGTAAGAAAAAATGTACATATTTTAAAACTGAAATATCTATAGTAGATGGTAATAAATCCTAAAATTGAAATAAATGTCTATTTGCATGTTATGTCTATTTAAAGCTTTTTTTTGCAAATTTTCCAATCAAAAATTTTGTATAAGCTAATAAACAACAATTTTGCACTCGTAACCACATTTTTCAAATTCAACGTATAAATATAAAATTACTACAAAATTATTAAAATGTTTTATTTTAAAATCAGCGGCAAAAATACTGTCGAACATCTAGAATTCTGTTTTACCGCCCTAGTAAGATAACTCCCAAATCACTATGACATACTCATTGCATGATGTATTGGAAAGGTTTAATATTAAATAGAAAAGAAAAATTCGCCCAACACTTCTATAGAAGTTTTCGCTTCAAAATGCCATCCGAGACGAACACTTTACAATATCTTTGTAACAACTTTAATAATGACTAGAGGAGAACGCATGATTGATCTAAAGACGAACCAAATGTTAAAAAGGAATGTAGGATGACAAAGATGGGCGAAGAAACTGGCCAACGATAAACAAAATCTTTGTACCCGTCGATAAAAGTAAAATAAACAGAACAGATAATGTTTAGAAAATAAAAACTTTATTGACACGGTAAAAAATAAATATTAATAATTTTATGAAAGTAAATAAGTAACTGTAAGTTTATAATCAAAATGGGTATTAGGTTTACTAGTAAGTTCTTAGCAGAGTTTGAAGACAGATCTACAATACACGGAGTTCGTGAAGGGCAGTAGTATCAAGCAACACTCTGGCACTGAGAAACAGGTGTTTAGAGTGTGACTTGTGTGAACTGACATGGGCCGCCACTGGACGGATCTCGGTTGGTGGTTTACGGTTTGCACGAGGCCGTTCATTCTGATCGACGGTTGGTTAGTGGTGAAGCCACGATAAGAAGCTATGCAGTGAACGCAGGTAAGCTAATAGATGCAGGGTGTAATAGTGCAAGAGGCATATCCAGTGGTATGAAAAGATACCCCTGAGGGAGGACTGGAATAGCGGTGAATGGATGTCAAATTAATAATGTTGTATTGTTTATATTCTCAGATACATACGAGTTTTTGTTCAAAAAGTAAGGTGAATTTTTGAATTTCGCCGGATTCGTACAGTCGATTTTCGTTTTTTTTCCCCTTGCTTTGATACACTCTTTCCGCACATATATTTACAGTTTCAACTATATAGCTTTCTTTGCATTGTTTGTGAGAGGCATAATTGTTGGAAGTGTTTTCTGTGTTCGGCGATTTTCTGCTGTCGAAAAAAATGGATAAAAGATTTTGCATTACATTTTGTGTAAAAAATTGGATTAAGTGCTCCAAAATACTTGAAATGTTTACAGTGGCATACTGTAGCAGGTGGCTTTAGAGAGGGGGGGATTTTATTAATTTTATTAATTAACTATCAAAATTAAAAATCTTTGATTGGCAAGAATCTTCCAACATCGGTCAGGTCTTAAAAGAACTGACATTGATTTTTTTTTTATTTAATTGCTATGGCTTCTACATCGCTAGGCCACTTTACATTTACCGTTAACATCACTCAAACAAGCAAACAACAAGCCCTAGACGTTACAATTCGCCGTTATTCCAAGCAAACAATATTATAATTTATTTTTATGGTAAGTCATGAATCATCTACTGCAAATTTAAATATCAAAATTAACAAATGATATTAAAAATGAACAATGTTAACAATTGTAACATGATATATTTACAACATTGAATCTCGGGTGCCTTTAATAGTTTAATAGTCACAAGAAAATTCGTGCTATCACGTTTCACAAATCTTTGCCAGCTAACTCAGGGTTTTGTATAAGAGCAAGTCTCGTAATCTCAGGACGCTTACGGAATTCAACAGTCTCGTGAACTCGTCATGCCTGGCGGAGTACTTTACCAATTTGCTGACAGCGACTCTGCAAGTTGTGTCACAGCCTATCTGCGTGACATGGCGGTCTATCGTCACTCCAGGATCGCCAGTCTGCGATCTTATAAGACGACTACTACCACGACATCAGCTCTGTCGAACCGTCCTCGTCCTCTCCACTTCCGGAGAAAAAGTCGACCGTTCCTCTCTACTGTCGGAGAAAGATTCCCTTCTTCCTCTCCGTAGTCACATGTGGACAGAAAGAAACATATCAAAAACCCGAATATCACTTCTCATTGGAGGAAATGGGCTTCTTGAAATCACGTGTTCCACCTCGCGCATTCAGATACGTGGGTTCGCGCTCACGCGTCACTTGGCGTGGCGGGAGAAAACTCGCCGACCTTCGCCATTGCAACCCCCAGCGTCAGGGCAACGTCCGATGGCCTGGAAGGCGACAACTTGGCGAGCTTGTAACGGGACCGTTTCCACCCCAGGATACGGAGTCTTAGCTGTCCGCTCCTTGCCAGAAATCAACCCTCGCTTATTTTACGTACACTCCCTGAATAACTTGGCATTCATTACACCACATATAGTCTTCGGCTGGCCCCGAGATTAAAGAATTAAATCAATTTATAGATCTGATTATATATATATAAAAATTAGTTAAGAAAATGTAAAATATAAAAAAATATTAATTATTAAAATTGTAGTAGACGTAATAACGGTGAATCTACTTTGAGTAAAAAAAAAAATGTTTGTAAGTGGTATAAGCTCATCCAAGATGGCCGAGATGTCAATGACGAACTTCATTCTGGACGCCCCAGCACGTCAACAACTGATGAAAGCGTTGAAGAAGTGAAGAAAATAGTGTTGGAGAATCACCATCACCATCACGGTCAATAAGGAGTATTACCTTGCAGTTATGTGTCATTTGTGAGAAGAAATACGAAAAAAAAAACATCCGGATTTGTGGGAAAAGAATTCATGGCTTTTGCAACACGACAATGCACCTGCTCACCCATCGTTGCTTGTGAGTGATTTTTTTGCCAAAAAACAACACCACAATCATGTCTCGGCCACCATATTCACTGGAATTTTCCCCCTGCCACTTTTTCCTGTTCCCAAACCGGAAGAGACCAATGAAAGGACGAAGATTTGCAACGACTTAGGAGGAAAAGACTACACAGCTGAAACCGCTCAAGGGTATACCAAAAAGGGCTTATCAGAAGTGCTTCGAGGATTGAAAAAAAACGTTGGCACTATTGTATTATATCTGAGGGGAATTACTTTGAAGGGAACAACATAAATATTGATGATTAAATAAATATTTTTCCATGAAAATAAAAATTCCCCTTACTTTTTGAACAAACCTCGTAATGTGAAGTTTTCGCGCGCGCTTCTGGAATGTTCCGTTGCCTTTCATTAATTGTCGTTGGCACACAACTACTTTATTTGTCGTCTCATTTATTTGTTAGTGAAAGATTATTTTAAGAACTTACAGTAACTTCCTAGTTAGGTCTGCGATCCAACTGGTTAATTATTATCACACGAGCTGACCCGGCAATACTTCTCTATTGCTAAACCTTGGTACACATATATTAATTAAATTACTGCATTTGAATGTTTGTATTAAGTTAAAATGAGATATTTACATATAAATTTTATTTATGGTTTCTTTCAAAAACATAGCAAAGGTCTCGCATATACAATGTTTTTGGTGATTCTAATCAGCATATATACAAAAATCTCTGCTTTTTTTTTAGATATATGCTAAACACGATAAAGTTGCGTGTGTAAACCAGTCTTAAGAAGGGTGAAAGGGGAGGGCGGGTGCAGTCTTTAAAACTGAATTTAACATCATTGTCACTTACTTTAATCATATGTGCGCTAACTGCCTTCGATATCAAATAACTATCGATTTGTATGTTGTCACAAAAAACGTCAAGATTATTTTTAAAATTTAAGTGTAATTTCTTGGTCAGCAATTGTCGGATCGAAAACGATCAGCAGGAAATGTTGTATTCTCTAAAAATATCGCTGTCTACTTTGGCTAATTTCCCCACTATTTTTTAGATATTTGCAGATAAACTGAATGGTTTCGAGTATAAATTTCGCTTAGTTAGGGCGATGGGGGAAAGTGGGTTGGATTTTGTAAACCAAATATAAACAGATTATTTCTCTTTGCTTTTATGTATTCATGTGCAAAGCTACATCCAAATCAAATAAAAACTATGTTTGTGTGAGGAACATCTGAAATTAAGAGAGGTGGGAGTAAATGGAGAGAGGGGTTGGGATTTGGTAACTAAATGCAGAAAGTATTTTTCTGTTTGTTTTAAAGCATATGCGTGCAAACTTACGTTGATATTGGATAAAAACTATGAGTATGGATAAGAAACAGTGGCAAAAATTATGGGGTTGGGGTAAAGGGGAAGAGTAGTTAGCTTTTTTAAACCAAATATAGACAGTATTTTTCTCTTTGTTTTAAAGTATACGTGTGCAAACTTCCTTCGGAATCGGAAACTGTAGCTTTGTATAAATCACATTGGCAAACATTAAGGAGATGTAAAGGGGAAGAGGGATCGCATTTATGGAAACCATATGTAGGCAGTAATTTCTCTTTGTTTTAAACTATACGTGTATAAATTTCCATAAAAATCGAATAAAATCTATTTAAATTAATGGGTGTAAAGGGGAAGAGGGGATGGGTTTTTTATTCTATTTATTTATCTATTAATTTATTTATATGTCAGGAATCTTTGTACATGCGCACCCAACAACTCACCAACGTTTCATCGTAATCGCATGAACGGCATAGGAGCGCATAACCATTCATTTTTATATATAAGTATAACTAGGTTCAAAACCCTAAAAAAATCGCAGTTGCTTTAGTAATTAGACTTTTCACTAAACAACGCTCATAACGATAAATATGATTTAATGCTGTAAATATACCTACCTTAACTTACAATAACAGGGATATCTATGGACAGAGAGTATAGCAAAACATCTACATCGGATGAATTTAAATCTACAAAAAACTACTAATAATTAATATGTGATTACACGTTGCAATTTAAAACATACTGAACCATTACAGAAAGAGATAATCAAATTTCTTAGCTTGATTTGATAACGACATCTATGAACAAAAAGCGATAATATCTCTGGCCGCTGTTAAACCGCTTACCATGGCCGAGAGCGTGACGTCACGGCGTTACAGACACGATGACCAAGCTTGCCTTTTATTAGTTTTGATTACACAGACCCCTCATTAAGGACGTTGAAAATGTTTAGTAATTCTGTGCTTGGGCTAATATCTCTGGTGACGAACTTCTCGATGCACGGTATCTACCAGCTTAAAAAATATACATAATGCTCACAGTTTGGTTACACAATCCTTGTCTAATTTCCCTACCAAAGAAAATCTTCCCGTTGTCTTATGCATAAAATCGAGTGCCAGCTTGTGGTCATGGTCATCTTTTCCCTTCCATGCCCCTCTCCTAATTCTTCTACCAATATCTTTCCACGCCCCAACACCAATATACGCCTTATACACTCCTCCTGTCTTCCAATGAATCCCATCTCAGCTACTTTATAATATCAGATACAGATTGTGTTCTGCACTAATTTACAGTGACAAATCTAGCAGCCCTTCTTTGCATCCCTTGCAACTCCTGTATTTGATACCCAAAATGTAAGTCCCATACTAGACCACAATATTCAAGCAATGGTCGGACCAAAGTTTTGTAATCCAATTTCTTTACTTATCTCATACGTTCCAACAAGTGAAGGATTTTGAAATTTTTTCCTACTACCTCTCCAAAGTGTCCTGCCAAGATGAGTTTTTCTTATCACATGTTATGCCAAGATATTTATATCTCAAGTCTTCATCAAACAATTCGTTGGCAACTTTATAATCATCATCAACCTATAGTTTTTTATTTGTGCTCGTAATAAGGTGATTCTAGTTTGAATTTATCTTCATCTCATGTTGACCTTTTCAGTTAGATATGCTGTCCAAATCACCACACAGCTCACAGTCTTCTTCGGATTTGATGCTATTATAACGTACTGTAATGTCATCTGAAAACAACTTCACTTCTAACTGTGAACCATTAACAAAACCATTATTTGGAAAAGTGAATAGCAACTGTCCCAATTCTCTGGCTGTGACAGAATTGAGAGATATTGCCGATTATAGCGCTTCCAGTAACGGAATCCGTAACAATGGACTTGGAGGTAGTAATAATAGACGTAGTGCTGCTGTCTGCGCTTAAATGAGAACAATAGACACGAGACAGACAGGATTAGCAATGCAGTATACCCGCGATTGTGCTGCAGATACAGCTCTCTAACAAGATAACTCCATCACTGAACAGTAGCTGGGACGCGCAGACGAAAAGCCCACTTAACAAATCAGAGACGAGCGTAACGCATTCAGGAAACAAATGAGGACGCACGAGAGTTCTGTGCGCAATTTTCAAAACTTGACCTATGGATGGCAATTTAGAATTAGCCTTACCTGCCAGGAGAAGCAGACCCGCCGTAAGCGGGCGTGCAAGGCGTGCACCGCACGCGGGCGGCACATCAAGGGGGGCGGCAAAACGAGTGATCGACAGTCGCCGCCCCGCCATAGTTGCCACTCCATTGTCTTGTCGCCGCGTATTATGTAGCAGGTGGACAGTGTTTATTTTATTTTTTTAGCTCAACAATTCCTTCGTGCGGTCGGTGACACTTGGGATGGCAGCAATGGGGGCGGCAAATAATGTTCGAAGGGGCGGCAGGCGGCAATCTCACAGTTTTTTGTCCCGGTTCGGAAATTTCCTAGATCCACCACTGGCTGTAGTTAGATCGGGATTGCACGCGGGCGCTCAAACAGCCAGCGGTGGGCCTGCCTGCGACCGAATTTATATGCGGGTCAGATTACATATTTCTTTGTGTTTTTACGGCAAAAAATTCAGGAAATCAACAAATTTACTAACTAAATTGTTTATGTGTATTCTTCAACAAACGGATTCTTTTTGTCAAATACGCACATTGCCTTACAATTTTGCAATTGGTTTTAACTTGTTGTTGATCACACCATTCTAAAATAGGGTCATTTTTTTGCTTATCGTTTACCACTGTCCGAAGACGACTTTGCTAGAGGCGGTATATAACTGGGAGCAAGGAACGGGTAGGAATTTGGCAATGATCTTCTGAAGGAACAATTCCGGCGTTCGCCTAAAGTGATTTCGGGAAACCATGGAAAAACGAAATTTGGGACACCGCACGGGGATTCGAACCCGCGCCCTCCTGAGGTTTAAACTGGATACCGCACCCTCCCGGTCTATCTTATACGTTAAGGCACAGCTCTTAAAAATTCCTGAAAAAATCATGAAAGTTGAACGCAAATCGGAAATTATTGTAAAAATCAAACCAGTATTGATTGTTTTGAATTTAGAAGAAAAGTAAGTATGAAATTATAAATCAATATATACGTATAATAAACGTAAGTGTGGTTTGTCCGTACGTGCCGCTATAGCCCTGTATCCCACCCCACAGCCCCTTTGGGGTCATATGGTATGGTAGCTCTCCATCCCCCGTCTATGAAGAAGGTTTTGGTTTGGAAATGCAGGGTTCAGTTAGGAGTTATGGGTAACAAACCGGACATCCCCCCCCAATGGATTTACTGTGGGAAGTCGGTGAAGCCAGTGGGAATTGAGTGCCCAAGTGGCCGCCAATGGCTGGAATGTTCTACAGTGTTACAGAACGTTCCAGAAAGTTCTAGACAGAATGTTATAGAATGCTCGAAAATCTTACGACAATGTTCTACCAACCAGAAACGCATGTCTAGAAACTTCTGGACTATTTTTTTGCAGTGAATGACTAGCGGAAACTAACGGGAAGGAATTAGGCCATAGCGTTTCGAAGGCAGCATCCCGGTATTCGCCCTGTAGTTGGGTACGTTGCAGCTCAGAAACGTAACGCAGGCGAGACGCATGAGTCAATGTATTTTTGAAAATCGATTAAGAACGGAGAAAGGAAAAGTGAAAGTGATAGAAAATGAAATAAACATCAGTGAAAATTTTTAAATGTAACAAGTGATATGGTGAACAGTGTAAGCAGGATGCCGATATTGTCAGTGGTGTATGGAAAACAAGGGAACAGAAATAACAGCGAAGAAATGAAACAGATGGGGAGTGAGAAGCATGTTTCGTTTCACAACAGAAGGGAAATAATATTTTGAGAGAAAACTTGACACACGAAGAACGAGACGAAATTAGAGAAGAAGGTCGAGGAAAACATTCGGCTAACAGACACAGAGAAACTTCAGAAGGAACAAGAATACGAAATTAACAAAGCAGAGTTGCAGTGAGTGAGGTTCGTGAAAGACAACGATCACAATGGCGTGAATAAAACATTAGTAGACGGAAGTGTGAATTAGAACAAGTAGAGATTACGGTGAGGCATTCCTTTATGATTGCACTAAAGATTACAAATAACACCAACACGTTGTCAATGGCAAAATGGACAAAATGCGTCAGTCATGCGGTACCAAGGAATCCGGTAGAGATACACCAGGAAAGTGTTACACGTGTGGGAAAATTCAATTAGGACCACTCGAAGTGTCTCCAGCGGAGAAACTTCCAAGCGAAGCGAGGATAACTCCGACAAGTATTTTAATGCATCATGCATCTGCAATCTTCTCAGTAATCTTCTAACACAATTATTCTTTTAAATGCAGTGTATCGCAAGTGAAGAGTTAGTAATACACCAAGGGCATAATTAATACTCACTATTTTTTTGGGGGAGAAGAGATTTTAGCATGTCCGAATAGTGAAAATTCAGGTATATTGCGCAGTGAATGAGACATAGTGACATAACAGCATATGAATAATTATTCCTAAATTAAGCCCCACCACGTAAGTGTGTTACAATGGTACGATATTTTCATGTCTTACATTTTGAATATGTAAGTTTCTTATACAAATTATGATCTACTTACATATTATGATACTTTGTTCTGTTTATCTACCATTCTCACCAGAAGTGATTTCTGTCTGCTTTTTGAACTGCAGGTCGTTTTCTGCTTGTTATAACACAAGCAAACTAACACTACACAGCACTGCACTGTGTATTTTGTATGAATGGTGTGCACGTTTTGTTTACTTTCGACTGCGTAACGCTATGTGAAGCTGTTTAGTTTTTCTTGTTTGTTCTTTCGTGTGCGGAGCGTTCTATCAATACGTATATGTTTGTGTTAGTTTGTTATGATTTCATATATATCCATGTTCAATGGTGTTTTGCCTGTGTTTATCGTTTTATTCTTTATTTTGTTTGCAGTACTGTATATAGTGTTTGCTAATAGCGTTGTGACACTGATTCAATTATGGCAAGAATTGGACAGAAAGTGAATTTGTAAACCCTAATATTTGGGGAGCCCGACCCGTTGTCTCAGTTTGTTGCGGCGCCGTGATGGTATCCGGCGCTGACACGGGGTTAGCTGGTTCCAGTCCTGGTGGTGGACTCGGACGGCAGGGTAACAGAGGAGGTGGCGCACAATTCTTAATCACCAGATTGTGTACCAGAGTCCTGGGCTAAATCCCAAACCTCTCCGCTATGCGTACGGAATGTCGACATGCGGCACGGTTGAGGGTGATTTGTTCGTCGAATGGGGACGTTTAGATTGGCGGTTCATATGTTGTATTTCTGAAGAGTAGGCCTGAAAGGGTTCGTCACCTGCTCCACCCTCTCACATCCACAACACAAATAACACCCTACACTGAACACTGTGACACATGTTGTAACAGTACAAGTGACTGGTACTGTTGTGTGTGCGACGGTTGGCACCCCTGCGTTGAGGCGCGCAATGTCAGGCAGTCGAGCGTGGCCGGTCGTGGGATTACAGTGCTGGCGGGGACAGTGAAAGTGCTTCACACACAAACAACATTGCAATCTTCGGATATATGAAAGTAATTTTACTGACTGATCGCCATCTGGGAGAGAATGTGGACGTAATATTAATAAATCACACTGTGGTAAACAGTAAATGTCAAAAGAAGTGAATTAGTTTATTCTCCTTTCTCTATATATATCCCGAGTATGCCCAGTCTGGCGACCGTGTTAACATAAAGTAATCTAATTCAGTTGTTTTGTAAAGTTCCCTTGTGCAGAAGTTGGCTGGGACTGTCTAATTACAATATGCCACGTGTAACCAGACCACCACGACCCACAATATTTAAAATTGCTAAAGTTAAATATAAATTTTCTGCTTTCTGGCATTAGTAATTTAAATAGAAATAATGAAGTCTTGTTTCGGAACTTGTAAAGACTCGCTGGCTAGCTGTCGCTCAGCACACTCGTACCACAGCTACAGTACAGTCATTGCAGTCCGCGTGAGGATGTCAAACAGTATAGACATGGCATGTAGAGTGTTGAGGCACCAGCCTCGGCTGTATGATTGAGTCGTATGAAACATGTGTATATGAACTGAAGAAGATTGACAGTAAAAGGAAATTTGCGAACAATTTGTTATATTGATTTGCTTGCGACGAGTTTTGCAATAAATGGAGTTCAGTGCACATCGTATTATTATTTATACAATAACTAGCCCCAAAGCCCATCAAAACTGACGGGTTTAAACTGAGTGTTATGGTAATTTATTTCTCCGCAGTTGCTTGACTAAATAGAATTGTTATAAAATAAAACTCATTGTAATATATCGTTCCTTGTTCTGTAGCAAATAGCTTCAGTTGTCAACTTGGTTCAGGTTGCATTTCAGCCTAACCACAATCCCCACTAATATTGCTGATAGAAAAACAACGCTTTATCACACATAAATTAATAAATTCCCTGTATCGCATGTCAGGTCCATCATGCATCCCGATATAAACTTGATCCCAAATCTTCACAGGTTCTGACTTCTTAATACCTGTGATGAAGATTGATATTTTAACGGCTGAGACAGCTTACATCGGCTGAAATAATGACCCCAGTGAGAACGAAGGATGCTAAAAATAAATCTCAACAACTTACGCTATGCCATGTAATATTTAATTGTGGTTTAGGCCAAATGTATCGCGATCAATTTGGAACTTCTTTCATTCAAACCATGTAATGATTTCAGTAAAAAAAAACTGATAATTAATATGCCAATTTAAACGCAATACATACTTTTCTTTTATTGTTACGACAATTCATGTCTTAGCAATTGCTTGACTAAATGGAATTGTTAGAAAATAAAATTCAATGTAATTCTTCGTTTTTTTTTTTTTTCCCTACTGCTTTACGCCTCGTCGACGGTTAAGGTCATTACCAAGGCGGAATGGGACTGGGGGTAAGGAACGGGAAAGAATTCGGAAATTGGCCTTTTTGAAGGAAGCATCCCGGGATTCGCCTGGAGTGATTTGGGGAAACCATGGAAAACCCAAATCTGGATGACTGGACGGGGATTCGAACCCGCGTCCTCCCGAATGCAATGCCAGAACGTTAACCGCTCACCCACCAGGCTCGGTTAATTCCTCGTGCCTTGCGCTGTAGCAAAAGATTTCAGTTTCAACTGGGTCCAGTTTTCATTTCAAGCTAACCACATACTACGATAAGCTTGCCGCCAGGAGAACAATACTTCTATCACATGCATATTAATACATGAACAGTATCACGTTTTAGTGGCAATAATGCAACTCGATATAAATTTGATCAAGAAACCTTCAAGGGTTCTTATACATTTCTTTTTTGTTATCCGTGATTCAGGCCGATATTAAAACGTTTGAATGGCTGACACAGTTGCTGAAATAATATCCTCAGTAATATTGCTCAGCGAAAGCAAAGGAAATTAAAATAAGTTTTATAAACTTACAATATGCCACGTAATATTTGTTTTAAGTGTAGTGTAGGATGCACAGATCGGGATCAGTGTGCAACTATTTCCGTTTAAACGAATTAATAATTTCAATAATAGGAAGCAGTTTAAATTATTAAAAAAAAGAAAAAACTAAATCTTTCATACCCTCTGCCGTAACGTAAACTGCGAGTTGTAATTCTGATCCTTGCTAAGTAACAGTCTAACCAAAACATTCGCCAGAAACACAAAACTTTTATCTTACGTATCTATGGACAAAGAATTAAGGAATACTTCTACCGTATATATGAAAAGAATGTTACGTAAACATAAGCATCTAATGATTGATATGTCGATTAAAGACAAAAAGAGTTATTAAAGCCCTCATGGTGACAGCTTACTCCAGAACAAGGGCAAGGCGTTCGTAGAAGAATAAGATAGTTTGGGGTGCAGTGAGTCTCCACCAACCTCTTGACAATTTTCTTGGCCAACGAACTGTCGGAGTCTCAATTGCGAGTGCTGGCGCAAACATTTCAGCGCGCGATGTAAAAACGTATGCACTTTATTCAAAGTTAAATAGATGTGTCCAGACGCTGCACATCCCAGATGATTAGGGCCAGTGGTAAGTGATTTTCCGACAGTTCAGAAGAGTTTGATAGCCTAACCTGCAAAATAATCTCCCTTTGCAAATTACAGGGAGTTATGTTTGAAAGACGTTGCGAAAGTTTACTTTCCTCGTCCGCTGAAACATTCCATTTATTTCAGGAAACCCAGTTGATGTCAGTGTCATTCTGACAACAAGTGGTATTGTTTAAGTAAAAAATATATATTTTAGTTGGTCCATGGACATGCCTTCATGTGAAGTGAGTAACCAATTGCTTGTTGAAGACATGTAGTGTAAGCATCTTGGTACACCATTTGATGGTAAACTCAATTGGGAGGGACAAATTGGTCAGTTGGTATGAAAGTGCTTCAAAACCTTCATTATTGGAAAGGTTGATGAGGGGAACTAACAGAGAAGTGAGATACAAAATCATGATCAGTCCATTCATGGAATATGGTGGACTAGTGTAAGATCGACATTTTTGTTATCAAACCCAGGATATGGATGTGATTGATCCAAAGGAATGAGTGACCGTAGAATACAATAAGCAATTAATATGATAAAGCAGCTGCGTTGGGATTGATTAGAAGATAGAAGGAGGGCGAAGAGAGCACTGGGATTGTACAAGGAGAATAATGTTGATGAGGCATGGCTGGATATTGATAGATCAATTGGGAACAATACATGGAAGGGGGCATGACGACCAAGACCACAATCTGGCACTCGATTTCTGGCACAAGGGAGTGAAAAAATTTCCTTTTGTTGGCAAGAGATTCAGGACTGGAATGAAAAACCAACGAAATTCTGAACAATTTACCAAAACTAATGAGAGGATTTGAAATTAAAATTCGTAAAGGCTAAAGTAGGAGGGTGGAGAAGTTGTACTAAAGGAATTTAAGATAAAAACAAAACAAAAAAATGGGATATTTTTGTTTCTGCTGTTTCAAAAAATTGCTTTCGTCGTCTCTATAAATGCTTACCACATTTACGACGTTACAGAAAGTATGAAGGTAATTGAAATAATTTTTTCCACGTTTACACAGTTCAGAGCATCCTCCCTCTTTCCTCTGTCAGGAAGAAACACCAGTAAAAGTTTGCAGCCGAGTGTTAGCTGAAAGCCGGCAGCTTTCAACCCACGGCGGATAATTGCCACTCTCGCGGGCGAAGTTTTTCTGCGAAACTTGACTTAGCCGTACCGAGAACGCGGCTGCGGCTCTCAAATGTCATAAAGTGGATGAGACTGAATGGCAGACACACCTGCAGGTCTCTCTCCAATCCAGTCTTCAACATGATCGATTCCTACTATCACAACTGCCCAGTGGAAAATCCACAGCCGATAGAACCTGCAGTGGATGTCAGGTGACATTGGATTGACAGGAAACGAGTTGGCGGACAAAACTTCCCGACTTCAATTCCATGTCTCTGATAACGAGAATCTTCCAGTGCCATACACAGATTTCAAGTCCATCGCCTGCTCCGTTGCTTTCAAACAATGGAAAAAGGTGACAATTGAGTCTGATAAAAATTGTTCTGGGATGTTCTACCGGATAATTTTTGCCACACGTGACGTTTCGATAGTTACCTCCGCCGTCCTCATAAGGTAAAATAGTGCATGTCTATCGTGCTGCTGTTGCAAATCTTGGATGATGGGTTTTCATGCTTCATTAAAAAGAAGATCACCATCTAAGTTGATTTTTTTGACACTCAGTCTAATCTCCAGCGATTATCTAACTATATAATCCGAGAAATACGCATTCCGAGAAATAACTTCCGTCCTGTTGAAGTTTATTTTTAGGAATTTTTCCACAACATGTTCGGAGTTTTATAGCTGTAGATGTCGCTGGTGCTCGATGTGGCGTTCCTCTATTGTTCTGATTGTTTGGCCGATGTATATTTTGCCACATTCACATGGGATCGAGTAAATTCCCTATACCTGACGGCGGAGGTCGTTCTTCACTGTTCGCATCATATCTTGTATCTCTGTTGGTGGTCGATAGATACTCCTTATGCCATATCGTGCGAGGATACTTCGTACCTTACCAGAAGTATCCCCAGCATCGGGTAGCACCGCGAGAGATCTTGACGGTTCTTCTTGTTCACCTGTCGATCTCGGCGCACGGGGAACAAATGCCTGTTTCATTTGCTCTTGTGAGTATCCATTTTGACTGAAACTCAGGGGCGTAGCTATCGGAGGCCTAGGCGGTGCCAAGCTCAAGGGGCCCCCAAGCCCAGGGGCCCCCTCGCTCAGGTCAGGGGGCCCTCTAAAGCTCAGGGAGCCCTTGCCAGCCAACCTCTCAAGACCACCTACCTGGCCTGAGGGCCCAAAATAATTTTTTTGCACTGGGGCCCTTGTTAACCTAGCTACGCTACTGTGCAAACTATCACTATCTGAGACGGCTAGCGCCCGATAGACCAGCGTGGTTAATGCTGTATTGACCACACTGGGTATTTACATGAGCCAGAATTGCGAGACATCCACAGTCAGTGACGTGTTGTCGTACTAGGAACTTCGACCTACATTTCACCTTATGAAGACAGATGTCGAAACGTTGTGAATCGCAAACATCATCCGGCAGGACACCCGAGAAGAATTTTTATCAATGATTACAGGCTGTGGTGCGATGGTAACCAGGAAAATTGATTGTGGTACCGGACGATCGTTAGCCAAGTTGCTTGCAAACCATGGTACGACCAACTTGAGCTTCACAGGAACGAAATTACGGTGCTCAGTAGGTGAAATCAGGGCTTACCCTCCTAAACGATAAAAAATTCTAACTGTAGATTTCTATTCTCTGTTTGTCTGACTTTTTGCGATGAAGTGGAGGGCATTTACCACTTTTTCCTCAGATGTAAACTCCACTGCTCGCCCAGAAGAGCTCTGTCAGAAGATGGACTACGAGTAAACGACATTAGACCAGATGATTGCTCTCACCTCTTCCAACAAGAAAACGGCTAAGTTAATTTTCTCATATGCTGGTAAAATTAAAGATGTGATTTACATGCAAACCTTTTTCTCCAGTATGTATCTGGCTATACTAGCCTACGGGCCATAATTAAAAAAATCTTATTCATATACTTATCTTTTTTTAGTTTGCGCTTTACGTCTCTTCGATGTCGGGGTCATTAGGATCGGTAAATGATAGAAGACTAGGAATGGGAAAGAATTCGAGCAAGGCTTTTTGAAGAAACTATCCCGGCACTCCCCTGAAGTGATTTAAGAATGTAGAAAACCTAAATCGAGACTTTTCTGTATACATGAACCTTTAGCGGCCGTGTTTGTTAGCCCCGGAACTACGCAAAAGCTACTCATTATCCGCATGGGATTGTCGCGGTGTGATAGCTTACAATCCGACTTAAAGTCCGCATTATGTTTTATAACTTTAAGTTACTTGACTCCGGAGCAGGAAATTAAAGTCTGTTCTTAACCTCAGCAATTTATAGTGTCATATTTCGTTGTTTTTTTCCCCTCTCTGTAAGTTTGCAGGAAGGCATGTTCCGTGCAGGTACGGAAAGAGTATGACAGCTCAACTACCTCGCCTTATGCGTTCGTACTTAAGGTACTTTGGGATTCAAAACACGTGAAATTGCACAAAGCAGACTTCATAATAGTATAAAAGCCACTTAACCGACAGTGACTAAATAGTTCTGCGGCGTCTATTCATGTGTTAAGGGTCTTGCGTTCGATAACTGCACTTCCGTTCCTTTTTCCTACCAATTCCTGTTTGTAGAATTACAAAAAAATTATGGCTACCAATTTTTTTATATTTGTTTTTCGTAACATTAACAGAATTGTGGATTACATAAATTGCTTCATTACCAAAGACATTTCATGAAGGCATTATGTATTTTCATTTGTAAATACCGTTTATTTTCTCTCTCTCTCTCTCTGTTAATACTTTAAATTCATCGACACACCTAGGTCCGCGAGGCAGAAGCTGTACGCAAAAGTTGTTTTTAAATATGTATATAATGGCGTTTGGCCATGTAAGCCATACAGTCAGCTCAACATGTGTGTTTTTCTTACTAAGTATACACTTCATTTCAGTGCGATTATATTATATCTTCTGTAAGGACGACACAAGACAAACACAACATTGAATTAAAACCACCCATGCCCTTGGCCGGATTCGAACCGGCGACCCCCGCAACGCGAAGCAGGCACGCTACCCCTACACTGCCGGGGTCGGCTACACAAAAGTTAGTTTATACTAGAGATATTCACTAAAAATCGATGCATCGTATCCATTCGACTTTTTCCTTACGATACGTCGGATTGATTCGATGTATTGACAAAAAAAATTCTATTCGATGCATCAACTTTTTTAAATAAAAACATTCAATGGATAAAAAAAAGCTAACAGTGGCTCATAATGACAAAAATAATAGAAATAAATGTTAAGATTACTGAATTTATTGAAGATTCAATTAAATTATTTCAATTTAAAGTAAATGTCATTAACAGGTGGTGACACCTGTGAAGAATTAGCGGAATTTAACAACGGTGAAAATAAACTTCTCTTGCGGTTGGCTATCCTGTTCGTATGAGCCTGAATGAATAAAATCAATTTCTTAGGTTCACTCCGGCTGTTTTCCGGCGTTTGCTGTCAATCGAAATAAGATTTTATAACTCTAAAACAATTAAGTGTTACTACTCAGTATTTAGATATAAATCGGGTTGGTGAAGCATCTGATTGACTATTGTCGCGACTTCTGTTATATCCGAATGTTTATTTTCGAAAGCTGCTCGAATAGTCAATCAGCAAAGGAACAGAGTGAAAGGAAAACGATGGAGTAAACTTTTGTTTCTGCAAAGTTTGCGTAAACACCATTGATGATAGGTGGTTAAAGACTTAAAATTAATATTTTTGACAGTTTTAGACTTTAGTATTTAATGTTTTTTTTATTGTAATGGTCTGGTATCGTAATAAAATATTTCTGTTTATTTTTAGTCTCTGTTTCACTCAAAAAGCTATAACTCACTCATACAACATTACTTAACCAACACATAAGATCATAAAATTAATTTTTTATTGATGGGTGAAAGGTAACGTTCTGGCCTCGCATTCGCGAGGTCGTGGGTTTGAAGGGAATCCAGATTTTGGTTTTCCATAGCTTCCCCAAATCACTCCAGGTGAATGCTTCAAAAGAACTTGGCCAAATTCCTTCCCGTTCCTTGCCCCCAGTCCTTTCCTGCCTCTAATGACCTCGACGTCGACGAGGCGTAAAGCCATAATAAAGAAAATCATAAAATTAAAAACATCATTACAGCTACGGCACTACACTGCTGGTATAGTGTTACTCTGTGTTCACACGGACCAAACGAAAGACAATGAACTATCTGCGTTTAAACTGGAAATGGTGAATATCAAACTATTGTCAGATTTTCTCTTGGCGATTATAAAGGAACAGGTAAGAGATAAATGAAACGACATTGTTGGTTTCTATTTGTTGAGCTAAGAAAAGCATAAAAGTATTCGATGCTGAAAAAACATCGATGTTTTTAAGCGATGCATCGAAATTCATCGATGCAGGGTTCCGATTTTTTACATGGAATAAAAACATCGAAGTACTTTCTAAGTGGACACCCCTAGTTCATACTGTTATATAAGTTTCTATAGTGGTTGTGTTTGTTTCCACAAACACAAAACCCCCTGAACAGATTTTGATGGAATGCTCTCACTTTGAAACCTTACTTTCCGACGTAGTGTGTTTGTCCACATACTTTAGCACCTAGGAAGGATATCAGAATCTGTTTTGATCATCAGTGTTTCACTTACAATGTGGCATAACTAAAAACATTCTGAGCAGATTGTGACAGAGGTTTCAAAATCTGAAAGTTTTGGCCTTAAATTTAAGAAGTATATTACCCCCTTACAGTCACTGTAGATCAAAACAGCGTCAAAGAAATTTGACGCCACCCTAATGCCATCTAACGATTATTTCTATACGTATCGGATATTTAGCCTCAAAACACAATAGTTGTGTAGCGAAGCCGAATAGTACTGACCTGTTCACACTAGTTATCAAATCAGGTTAGATCAAGCCAGGCCAGGGCATATCACTTAAATGATACCTAATTCAATGAGCGTATTTCACTGCTAATTCCGTTCAGGTCAGACCAAGGTAGGTCGACCTGAATATCAACGACGGTCAACACCTGAGCTGAACTGTGTCTATTCAAAAATATTACCATTCATCTCACAATACAGCACTATAGGTAGAGATCGTAACAAACTCCTACAAGATAAGCAAATATGAATTAAAGAAATTAATTCAATTTAATTGCAATGGAGCACAGGCTCCAGTGGCAATTTCCCCATCACCCCCATCTTCCCCCTATCCTGCAGCCACCTACATTTGCCCTCTACAAATTTTAACTTTAAATTCTTTTAACTTTTTCGGTAGGTTCATCATTCCCCTTGGTAACTCATTCCAATCCCTGACACCCTTACCTAAAAAAGAGAATCTTCCCACACCCTTGTGCCTGAAATCGAGTGCCAGCTCTTGTGGTCATGGTCATCTTTTCCCTTCCATGCACTACTTTTTATACCTACTGCAATATCTTTCCATGCCTCATCGCCAGTATACACCCTGTACACTCCCACGACCCTCTTCACCCTCCTCCTGTCTTGCAACGGATCCCATTCCATCTCCTTTATCATATCCGTCACTGCACAATAATAAAAATGAATAAAGCTGTATCAAAAAAGTTATTATTTTATTCATGAAGGAAATATTTACAATTCTGTTCATTGTCCGCTTTTGTTTATTAAAATAGAACTAACTATTTCGTTAAACTCGACTCTAAGCACTGTAGGATTTAAAGAATAATAAAACAGTCTACGGAGTTGAAGTTGTTTTATTATTTCATATAAACTATTGTTTGACCTGATCTGACCTCACTTGGTCACTAGTGTGAATGTTATTGTCATAATCGTGGAAAATGAGGTGACCTCATATATCGTGACTTGTGAATTTTTCTCCCGATCCATATCGATACTGTTTTTAAATATCGATACGATATTTATCGATATATTTTTTCATTTGTCCATCCCTAAATTCAAGCACAGCTACTAGTGGGATTTTGAAGGAGTTTCGATTAATGTACTGCTCAAATATAGTATCCAAAAGAGGGTATGTTTCATTTTGATGAGAATTCTAAAAGCTGAGAAAGTCAGAATAAAATTTCCATAAATCAATATCCATGTCTCGTTGATGGCGATTCAAGTAAAAATTACTGGTTGGATTTTGATAGTCTTTCGAATAATGTATAGCTCGTGGCTCAAAAGGAAAATAATGTACACATCATTTCGATATGAACTTGAAAAGCTGAGACATTTAAGATAAAAGTGCCCCCAAAGTAGTATCCGATTTTCATTCAACTTCGATTCACTCAAGAAACACTGGCGGAATATAGCTACTTATCGCAGTCGAAATGTTTATCGTGATTTCAATGTACGAGCGCCATCCTATAAATAAGATAAATTTTTCTCTATGGCGATGGGATAACTTTGACATAATTGGTTAAACACATAGGTCCGTACACCGCGAAACCACGTGAATGAATTTTCGGGCTACAAGTAGTCAGAAATAAGTTTAAAAAAAATCGTAGAAGCAGAAAAATGATATGTTTTAACCGAAAATTCAATAGCTTTTTTGCTTTTTCCGCTGCCGATGTGTTTTCAAAAGTAGAACGAATAACTTTTTTTTTTTGAAAGTAATAATAATTATAGGGTTCCCTTTGCTGTGATTTTTTCCGGCCGTGCTTAATGGAAGCATCAAAAGACAGCAAAAATTTATTTATAAGTTCCGTTTTCCGTGTAAAAATATTGAGTTAATTAAATATTGATTGTTGAATTGTGTGTCTTACTGCCGTTCTACGTCAAGATGAGTATACTCCTGTATGAGTAGTTACAACAATATGTAAATGTTTTGCATGGCCATTGTATAAACTACACATTGAGCCTGTCTGGAAATTCAGTCGTCTTTTCCAAGAGTTCAGTTCCATCTTCTGCAGACCTACAAAAAATATCAAACGGGGATAGATAACAAGGCATATGAATTCCTTTGACGAAACGAAAATAAACACTGAATTCCGTCTCTTCAGAAGTCGCAGGAAGACGTATACCTGTTTATATTACCTTCTCTCTTCGTAACAGAACTGTTTACAAGTGCACCAGATATTTAATCAAAGGAAAACGTCTGAAAATGAAAAGTCAATTACAGGAGTCAATTTGCAAGGGAACAAAAGAAATTCCCAGTCTCCACTATTTATCTTTAATCATTTCATTACAGCAAAAAAAAAAATGGGGTGTGTGGTTCCGTGAACATTAACATAACGAATAAACACTGAAATCTCTTCTCCGGTTCGGAAAGTAGACGAATAATACTAGAATAGTGTCCTAGCTGCTAGAAGTTTCATTGTGTTTACATATTGTTATCATCTGTAAAAAGAAATAGGACCCTTCATTGAAAGTGAGATTTAGAACAGTAATTAAAAGTAACTAAACAGAGCGTGGTGGGTGAGCGATTAACGCTCTGGCCTCGCATTCGGTAGGGCGCCAGTTCGAATCCCCGTCCGTTCATCCAGATTTGGGTTTTCCGTGGTTTCCCCAAATCACTCCAGGCGAATGCCGGGATGCTTCTGGCCGAATTCCTTCACATTCCTGAGCGGAATGTTACAATGTGGCTACCACTGCCAGGATTAAGTGAAATGGTAGCTAAAAAGTTACAAAATCTGAGAAAGTGAATGCTGATATTATGAAAGTCCATTACATTTACTTCTTATTGATGTTGGGCCGACTCCGATCGTACAATTAGTGACCGAAAACATCGGGTTTGAAATTAAAAAAATTGTTTTAAAGTTAGTGGGGCGACACAAAAAACAACAAGTATCATCTGAGCTTGATGAAACTTTGCACACGTATGCTTTAAGACAAAGGGAAAAATGTATTTTACATGTGGTTTAGAAACACATGCACCAGCCTCCCGGGCCTTCAGCCCTCTTAGGGTGAGATGTTTATCAAAGAGGACAAATGGGGTATGTGATTCGGTGAACATTAATATAACGAATAAACACCTAAATCTCTACTCCGGTTTGGAAAGCAGAAGAATAATGCTAGAATAGTGTCCTAGCTGCTAGAAATCTCATTGTATTGACGCGTAAATATTAATCTGTAAAAATGGATGTCTGTATTATTTATGTTTTTATGCAAATGCGCTGTATTTACCCATATCGATGAAACTTTGGACCCATCTACTTCAAAAGAAGGGGAAAATACCGTGTTTTTCCGAGGGCGCTTATACCATCTCTAAGGTCGTACCTAATTATCCCCCCCTAAAGTCGATAAAGGCGTCGTTTGAGGACTTTTTTTCCCAACTCTACTGTCCTTGAATAATTTCAAAAGCTCACGTGAAATTTTCGTCGACCCCCCTCTCTCCCCCGTGGTGAGATTTCACCGAACCCCCCTTTCCACATTTCATCTCACATAATTAATGGGCCCCATCTAAGGCAAATTGACAGGTGTAACGTTTTTGTATCTTGTATGTATCTCGAAAACGGTAGGGAAATGATCATAAGTGGATGGAGATGGAGAAAGATTACTAAAATCCGAACAAACGTCATAAAATATCACAACCTTCATATCCAGCCCCGAGAAACGGGGAGGTTCCCTGGTGGTCGGAAATAACTTCTCAGCAGCTAAATTAAACATCGACCTAATACTGTTCCACAGAGGAGGTTCCTAATGTCCTCTTCATAAACGACACATTTCACTAATCAACAGACACTCATCATACATATCACAAACATTCCTCCATAAAGATAAACGCTCTAGAAGTAAAAAACTGCTTGTAACTATGTTGGTGTGTTCTTGAGTCACACAAGATACCTATGAAAATATTGTTCATATTGGCTGAATCGAAGGGAGTATAATATACGAACAACACCGGGGCTAGAACTCATTTCTGACAATCACAAAGTTTTTCCAGTCTAACGATACAAGCCAACCTCATTTTAGAAATGTCCAATTAATCAACTAATTTCGATTTTGTATTTATGATGTTAAGTATACTCGAAATCTGTCACAAGTTCTTCCTTTTGTGCAAATTATCCAGGATAATTTTATGAAGAAACATCGAAAAGCTTCAAGTTCTAATCATAACATACCTGCTTAATTTGCTTATTAATGCATAGTATCAAGAATCTACGTAAACGCAAAAAAAAAAAATCCTTGTCTAATTACAGAGCAGAAACGATTTGTTAATATGCAAGCCGACGTAGAGGGTCCGTTAAATGAATTCAATTATTGCTACAATTCTGACACATTTGATTCAGAGTACTGAATAGTTTGCTTATTCACAGCTCCAATGTTGCTATAATAATTCCGACGATACCTCATGAAATTCAATTACTTTCCTATTTGTGCTGCATTTGTCACTGTTGCATTTAAACATGTATGGTGATTACATAGCAATACTACCACATCCGTGGATAGTTTCCAATGAGGCTCTGTCAGTACTGTGTTGTGATACTATTTTTTTTAAATTTAACTTTATTGCGGAGGAGCATAACTCCGCTGGAAATTTCCATGCGCCCCTGTTTCCTCCTTCCTTAAGTGTAATTTCCGTACCCTTCTACATTTTCATTTTACAAATTTTATCTTTAAATTGTTCTTCCGGTTTTTTTAAAAAATCGTCCATTACTTCCGTTGGCAATTTATTCTATTCCCCTACTTGACTATCTTTTAAACAAAATTTTCCCGTTTGCATACTGCTGAAATCGGGTGCCAGCTTTGATCAGGGACAATTACTAATTCTTCTACCAACACCCACCCACCTATCACCAATATACCCTCTGTACACTCTCGGCATTCTCTTCAGTATTTTCATATCTCCCAAAGACGCCGAGCCCATGTCTTTTTACTGATCGTGTTCTGGGTTAACTTGTTACGCACCACTTACGTGGTGGGGCACAATTTTAAAATAAATATTTCATATCACTAGAGTACACGCGCCCTTAAATACTCTTTGAACCCAAGCGCAGGCTACAGGCGTAGCCCATTTATGGGTTAGTTAATTTTCGGAATCATACCAAAAAACTTCTTTATTTTTATCATAATGGCTCATACAATTAACAAAATTTTGTTTCTTAATTATTATTTGTAACATAAACATATTAAAAATCAACTATTTTTGGAAGGTTTGAGATCTTTTAGCCTTATTTGGTATTTAGGAACGAAATATTTATTGTAAAATGTGTTTCAATTTTAATAATTGTATCAATTATCAGTCACTGATAATAAATCATTCTATTGGCATACATTCAGGACAGACGACTGGCTGATGTTCGCCTCATACATTTACTGCATTGCTTGCGCGTGCTGCGGTCCAGAGCCCTGCTGCAAAAAGAAACATCGACCAACTCCTCCCCGAACAGGCATATTATGTTGCGGCGGTTGTTCTGCCAGTCCTAGAAGCAGCCTGCCTCTCAGTTTTAAACCTTTTGGTATATATTGCTGGGATATACGACGCTCTATAGAAGGTCTTGCAAGATCGAATCCGACTTGTTGAAGTTATTGACGACAGATCACTTTCATATCAAGGTTGTTAAACTGATATATTACAAGACCGTTTATAACCGCCATGTTTACAAAATTGTAAAACAGCGCGAGAGGCAATCGACAACTGTTCCAAGTAACGTCTTATTGTTTACGCATTTTATAAAAAAATATCGACTCCGTGTTTTGTATGGTTATATATTGTGATGATATAAGGCTTTTCAACATCACCAGTTGCATCATCAATTTTGGAATCATTATGGAGGGTAGACAATATCTTCCTCACTATCACTCAATATGTCGTCTTTGTCATCCTCCAGCAACCATCTTACTATTTGGGCATCGTTCAAATTACCCGCAATGTAAAAATGACCAAAATATAATAAAGTTACACGAAAAATCCATAAACACAAACAAAAACACACATTAATTTATATTGTATTACTACAGCAAATGTATCATATTTACCTCAATTTTGTCACTTGTATATTAAACTAGCTCGTACTCGCGACTTCGTACGCGTGGATTAAGAATTTTTTTTGCCAGAATTAAATATAGAAAGTTGTTGGTAACGAAGGATTGGTCCCAAACAATATCGAGTCGGAATAATATGACAGGAAAGCTAACAGTATATCATTGTACCGTCGAACCTGTCTCTTGAAGAAAATCAATTTCCAACATATTTCTGTCACCATTCGATAAGGTCTCAAAATTTCGTAACTACAACTGTTAATCATACTGCAAAAATATCCTGTGCCCTTCATGCAGATTTCCATATAAAATTCCATTAATTGATATATCCTTTTGGTCGTCAAAACGTAACAAAAAGACAGAGACTTACTTCCGTATTTATAATAATATTACTGTGGTTCACACTCAAACACTGACTGCGAACAACACCTGAGGGATCATTATAACGTAAAAAAGTGTACACCTACAACATTGCAAGACTACCTACGATTTGCTTCGCATTGCACCCCTAACTTTGTAATATCTACAGTTTAACATTCAATCCGAATAACCTACGGCCTAGGCCTGACTCTTACGATGAAAATCAATTTTTAAAAATCTTAGCCTCCACGGAGATTTGAACCGGAGACCACAACGCTCGTAAGCAAGCGCTTTAAACACTGAGCTGCTAGTTCACTACACAGAATTATGGTACGGAGACGTCCATATCCAACGTGTCTGTGTATCACCGTATTTCGAAGTTATGAGACAACATGTGTTATTTATACAGATAAATTTTCAGCCAAATGTAGACAGTATTTTTCTCATTGTTTCAAAGGATAAGTGTGCAAAGTTTCATCGAGATCGGATGAAAACTGTGGATTTGTATTAAGAAACAAAAAAAACAAACATTCATGTTTATATATAAAGATAAATAACTTTCTCCAACGCTCGCGCGGGCTACAGGTGTAGTCCATCAACTTAATGGGCTATTTATGCTGACGTCTGTGCGCCGCGAGAGAAGTCACGCTACTAGCGGGGCCTGGGCTAGTACTTGAGGAATAGGTACACTGGACGATTAATCTGTAGCGCGCCAAGTTTAACTAATATACGACAATATTACACGCTGGGCTACATTTGCAGCCAGTGCGTGAACTCTAGTGATATACTGTTACGTGCTATTACTAGTAAAGCTGTCCCACATTTACACATTCTAGCTGCCTCGGTAGCGTAGGGGCTAGGTCGCCGATTCGTGTCCGGCCGCGGGCATGGGTGTCTATGTTATGTCTGTAAAATGTCATGTCCGTCCTGTGGCGTGTCTAATTAGCTGGAAAAAATTACTATCGAGCTGTCTGTATGGCCAAGATGGCGTACGCCACTGAAAAAAACAAAAAGACAAAACAAAAATTAAGAACAGAGACTTTCCCGGCGTTAGCCGAACTGTGCAGACAGATGCCTCGCCACCTAATGAAAACGAATGAACTAGTCGTTGAAATATCGTGTTTTCAAAACACTATCCGGCGGTACACCCGTGAAGACTTCATTTAAAACAAACATTACTCATTCTATTTACACGGTCGCCAGTCCAGTGGTCTATGCCTAACGAAAGGTTGAATGAGTCATATGCAGGTACTACTACATGCTACAGACGAAAGTAGACACACACACGTAGTTACTCACGGATCACAATAGCTTTATTAAACACAACATACATTCGCCAGCGCTAGCCACCACTTCTTCTCCAAAGTTGCTAGGTTCGTGGAAAGGATTGATGAAGGTGAGTCGCAGCCCTAGTAAAATTTATCATGAACAGTCTCTAAAACACAGTTCTGTTCCATACTTTGGGCGATGGAACAACGCCGCCAGTCGAAAGTTATAATCGCTCGCGATTCAGTCCTGGCTCTGTCCACAGCATGTCCTCTCTCTCCACACTGTTTCTATTACTACGCAACGATGCTCGCTGATTAGAATTCACTTTAAGCTTGTGCACCACCGGTGTCATCTTGACACGTCCGACTCGTACCTACTCTCGCGACCGACTCTCCGATACAACAATCGAGACTCTTGCGATATTGTTCATACACTCAGAAGCTTACAGGTGTTTATACACAGTCCAGTCACATTAATGTGACCACCACCTACTTTCGACGTCAACGTGAAATAACCAATCACAGAAGGCAGGTGGCAGCACATTACAGTGGAGTGTATATAAAGGATGTCCTAGGGCATCGGAAAGCATTTCAATCGTTGGCGTAATGCAGAAACAGCGATTTATCCGACGTCCAAAAGGGCATGATTATTGCTTTCGGGCCAAGGGTGGAAGCATTTCGGAAACGGCTAATTTTGTGAACTGTTCACGTGCCGCCGTGGTGAAAGTATACCGTGCATGGCAAAATGGCACTATTCAAAATCAGCGGCGTGGAACATGTGGTGCACCACGGGCTATAGATGACAGAGGCGAACGAAGGCTACGGAGATGCGTTCGGGCAAATAGACGTGCAACTGTTGAGCAACTGACCGCCCAGATGAACCAAGGGGCTACCAAGAGTGTATCCTCAACAACGGTTCAGCCAACGTTGCTGCGCATGGGCCTCCGTAGCAGACGGCTGGTTAATGCACCTATGCTGACTGCTGTTCATCGGCGACGAAGGCTGAAATTTGCACGCCAGTACCGCAACTTGAACGTTCACAGATTGGCGACAGATGGACGTTGGCGCATATGGCGTGAAACGTCTGAAAGCAAACACCCTACAACAATTGCCGGAAGGATCCAGGGTGGAGGAGGGAGCATTATGGTTTTGGGAATGTTTTCCTGGCACTCATTGGGTGAACTCATCAATTGTCGAAGGCACGATGGATCAGCACATGTACGTGTCTCTCCTAGCGGACCATGTCCACCCCTACATGCGAATAATTTTTCCGTAGAATGATGACATCTACCAGCATGACAATGCGAAGTGTCATACAGCTCGGAGTGTGTGTGCGTGGTTCGAAGAGCACCAGGATGAGTTTACAGCAAACTCACCGGATTTAAACTCAATCGAGAATCTGTGGGATCACCCTCGAATCGGGTTGTTCGTGTCATGGATCCTCAACCGCGTAATCTAGAGCAGCTGGCCACGGCACTGGAGTCGGCATTGCTCAACATCCCAGTGAACACCTTCAGAAACCTACAGTAATTGACTCTCTTCCTGCTCTGCCAAAGGTGGTTTATCCTGGTTTTTGAGAGGTGGTCACATTAATGTGACTGGACTGTGTATAATTCGCACTGTACCAATAAGTCTCGCTTCCCGCCTGGAGGTCGCGGTCGGAACTCGGTTTTCAAGTACGGCTGCGACTGAAGATTGGCGGTGGTTATCAGGTGAAGTGGTTCTCCTTGTCCCCGGTATGGACCAAA
The DNA here is from genome assembly GCA_031002005.1 of Vandiemenella viatica. NCBI lineage: Eukaryota > Metazoa > Arthropoda > Insecta > Orthoptera > Morabidae > Vandiemenella > Vandiemenella viatica. The sequence goes on from JARYHS010013630.1 coordinate 15,869,160, forward strand.
CAAACGGACCGGTGATCCTTGTCTTCGGAAGACTGGGATCTCTGTGGGGTGACGTGGTGCAGCCCCCCCGCCGGTAGCACTCATTGCCAACGCCCGGACAGTAAGACCTTAGGATCACGACAGTAGGACCCGTGGTGCAGGGAGGTGACGCGATCCTGATGGGAGGCGACGGACAGTACCGGTAAGCTGGCGCGATATGGCAACGGCCGGGGTCGTCTCAAGATTATACAGATTGGCCCTCGCTGGGTGCAGTGATCAGTGATCAAGGAACTGGTGCTCCCCTTGCCGCCGGTATGAGCCACCTGCTGCCAAAGTAGGTTCTCTTATATGTGTGCACCAGTAGTGTATAGTCTTTGACCCTGGTGGGGCAGCGACACCCGTTCGCCTAGGTTTTATACTGAGGTGTGATGCGCACTACGATGGTGCTCTGCGAGCTTGAACGAGTGAGCGGGAAGTCGTATTCGTCAGAGGCATTCACACCGGAGTGCCGGTCGGGTGCGGCGGAACGTTTCACTTGGAGCATACCCTATAGCGCGTGAACCTGATGGCTGTCGCTGGTGCTTGCGATGGAACGTGCGACAAGAGTAGTTCCGCGTCGTGGACTATACGGTCAGGTGTCCTCTGCGGCCTGGTCCGTGGCAGGCGCCGCGTCCCCGTCGCTCCCCGCGGGCAGTGTGCCTAGCCTCACCATCCCCGCTGTGATGGCGGGTAGGTAGGAAGAGCCCACTTCCTAAGGTGGTGGTGTAGTGACTGATTCCACCCAGCAGCTGATGCGGGTAGCAGAAGCGGTGACCCACGCTTTCAACTTCAAGCACTATAGTGCTATGGTACTCCTTGACATCTCGCGTGCCTTTGATTCCGTGTGGCATCCGGGGCTCCTGCTCAAGCTCTATGAACAGGGTATCCCGGGCCATACGTGAAGCTACTAAAATCCTACCTCACCGGCCGGACCTTCAGCGTCAAGGTGGACAAGGCTTACTCTTCTACCAGGAACATCGAGGCAGGAGTCCCACAGGGGTCTGTGCTTGTGCCAGTGCTATACTCCCTGTACACCGCTGACGTACCGACTAGCAATGGTGTTCTTACAGCTGCTTACGCCGACGACACTGCATACTTGGCCTCCAGCCGCAAGTAGAGCACTAGCCACCCGACGAATGCAGGAAGTTCTCCAAGTAACGGAGGCCTGGGCTAGGAGGTGGCGTATTGACATAAACCCCACCAAGACCCAAGCCATTATATTAACCAAGCGACTTGAGGCTCGTCAAACAACTCATACTGAACCAACACTTCGCCTATATGGTAGAGAAATCCCATGGTCCATCACGGCACGCTATCTGGAGGTGACTCTAGACAAGAGACTGAACTGGTGTAGCCACATCAATGAAGTCCGCCGGAAAGCAAGCACCAGGCTCCACAGTCTTTACTCTAGTCTAAATAAGGACAGCAAGCTAGCACCTTACACTGGCAGTCAAGATATATACATCGCTCTTACGCCTCATTACGGAGTATGCATGTCCTGTGTGGGCATACGCCAGTGACAGGCAAATCAGAAAGCTCCAGGTTATTCAAAATAGGGCCCTAAAGAGAGCCCTTCACCTCCCGTGCCGGTTCCCCACGGATGCACTCCATGAGGCCGCCGGCATACCTAAACTGAAGGACAGATTCCGCCAGCTGGCGGAAAACATTTTACAAAAACACCAGACAATGCAACAACCCGGCGGTCATCTCGCTTGGACGCTACAACAATGGCGACGATAGGCATAGAAGACCGCTCGGGTCTCCTAGCAAACTGACACCCGACAAGAAGACACACCGACAGTTAAGAATTTTAACTCCTTCGTGACGTTGGAGGCAATGTCCACGTACAAATACTCCACCCTCCACCTGCCTGTAACCTAAGGCAGTGACGGTGCCATGTGTGTGTGTCTGACTGATTTTTTTTTTGGGGGGGGGGTTTCTGTGAGACGGTGATAAATTCATTTTCCGATACCGTCGTTGATCGGACCCAACCACCCTGGAGATATTGTGCCGTTCCAAACTTCCACAAATTGCCTTTATGTATTCTCAACTAAGCTGACTGAAATATCTTCGATCCTTCAAATAAAGCCTAATGCCTTTTATGGACTGTGTTAATGCCCTAATCCAAGTTTCTGCTGATGTTTTAGGCATATTTTAGAAATAATTATAACTTTGTGATCATTTTTTTTTTCTGGATAGAATATGCGATTACAGCGCCTCTGTGCGTGAGGGTACAGTTATAAACTTAATGGCCGATCTCGCTCGCAGCTCATTTACAAAGTTTCTGATTGGCTGTCACGCGCCGGCAGTGTCGGCCTGACGGACATGTCGTAAAATACTCCATCAGTTTAGCAACAGTTCCGGGAAAACAAAGGCTCCATATCACTGGTTGTTACACTAAATGCAGGACGTTATTAGAAGAAGGAGCATCTACGTAACAGAAAGGCCAGTTTAGGCAAACGTTTGATAGTCCAATAACTTAGGTAAAAAACCGTAGAGCTCTTCGCTATATTGAATTTCAATAATTTTTCAATCTCGAGAGGTTCACAGTATTGCCTCTGAAATCCGCCTTGAGACCAGCCACTACTTCCAGTGGTAAATCGTGCTAATCCCTGCAACTACAGCTACCAAAGCAACTATCGTGCGTGCCGGGTTGCATTTCGCCGAAGAAAAGGTTTTTGGCAGATGGACCAACTTTATCTTAAATTTTAAACAAGCTAAAAGTTTTAACGGAAACTGAGCATTGTACTGTATGTTAGATATCGTTAAAAATTCCTAATCTGTGATACCAAATTCATGGCTGTAGGCTATGTACTAGAAGAGAAAAAGGAATGCTGACGCAGGATTAATAATGTATATGTTGCATTGTTCGATTCTCTTGAGGTTTGTCTTTAATGCTTGCTGGTTTCTTTCATAGGTGTTGTTTTCTAGTAGGTCAACGGTTACCTATGGCGATTAGCGGCTTGAGTAATTCTCGAACTTTGGTGTAAAAGATGTCACCAGCACTGTCCTGAGAGGGGGACATGCCCTTGGTTTCATTTAGGACTCTTTATGCGTGCTGTTCCGTGCAGTTCACAGCGTGGATGTATATTCAACCCGCTGAGGCAAAGACTTTTTGCAGGTTATTCTTTGATGATATGACTGATCCAGGACGCTCCGTATTTCGGATTCCAAGTTAAATTGTAGGTGTAGCCTCGACAGAGGCGGAATGCGCGGTAAATTGAAACTCTGTCACCATGTCACAAGACCAGACGAATTTATATATTAGTGTTACGATATAAGTTTGTAAATTAAACATCGCCCGTTACAACTGTTTATTTTCTTTTTTTCCCAGAAGTGTTTTGCCTTCGTAGAATTGTGTGTAGTCAGTTAGTTTTGTGATATTGCAATTTACAGAGACTATCAACAAAGTACGAGTACACTCTACTACAAAATACTACTCTACTTCTTAGAATCCCTTACATGCTGGGCGGCAAGCAAAGTGTATCTTGTTCATAGTTAGTAATGTTTACGAATAATACTTTTTTTATCAACAACACCATCTGCATATTTTACAGTAGGTGACGATACCCCATACCACAAAACCGAAACGCCTCTCAGATTAAATAATGTATGAAAATTTATTACAGGCTGCGTTTCACAAACAAATATTTACGAAGCAACAGCGCAAGAAAGGGTTGTACTATACTAGAGAAGAAATCGACGTGTTACAGAAGTAGCTACCATGTTTTGGTACCTTCTAGTGTATTCCGGAATTTCTTCCCTACCCATAGTATTCGTTAGAAGCACAAAGATATTAAAAGAAGTTATTACAATACAGCTGAGCTTCCAGCATTTAGAGTAATTCCCTGGCTCAACTTGTATTTTAGTAACTTATTCAGAAAACTAACTGCAACCAAACAAAATAAAATAGTCCACGATGTTGGTGTCCCAATGTCGTTATGAGTATGTGTCTCATGGTTTGAAGCAAAGAGGGTATCGCATACAGCGTAATTTCTTTTGTTTTACACATACGTCATTGAAAATATTTGAACCAATCTTGTGGTAACTGTGTAGATGACTTCATTAATTTAACTTTGCAATAACGACAACGGAACTTCGGGAAAAAAATCATATTTTACAATATCCTATCTTAGAATTGTAGGCTATATTTTCGTTTAAGAGTAATAGTTAATGTAAAAAAGACAAAGGTTTGTTTGTATATTCTCTTCTGATGTTATAACACCACGTTATTCCTAAACAACGATAATTCCTTCACATACGAGAATATTATAGCATCAGACCACACTGCAAGGCATTTCCAGTTACGATAGAATTTAAAGGCCAAGTTACTTTTTAAGTCTATAGTGTTTTCTTTCTTTCTTTTTTTTTTTTCAGTAGGCCTACAATTTTTTCTGTAGTTTTCTTTTTTGTTTTTAAACGATTATTCTCTCTCTGGAAGAATAATTGGTAATAGCAGGTAAAAACATGTTACGGAAGTAGTGGAACGTGCAAATGGTCTTTGAATATAGAAACACCACACTTTGTATCTGATAATAACTTTGTTTTTCCCAATTTTCCGCAGGTTTCTAAGGGGTTTTAGATTAATCGTGGCCTTTAACAACAGTTTCGATTGTAGAATTCGTACTGACAAAACATTATGTAGCCGTACATTCATTCTACACTATTTTAATATCTGTACACCTTCCAAATACTATATGGATCTAGTAAAAAAATTTGGCAGCACTAAATAACAGTGGAGCCGTAATTTATTGATGAATTCTTATGTGACTACACGAGACAAATCGAAATTAAAGATCAATATTTTATTTGGTGTCTCGCTTAGTTCTGGAGATATCGCTTGTCAAAAATTTGTTATATGTATAGTTCCTTGTGCTTTGGTGACGTTTCTTTTATGGTCCAGGCCGTACATCAATCTAACCACAACAGCTAGTAAGAAAACAATTCACCTAATCTGTATGTCGATCGTGTAGTTGACTGTAGTTTGACGACTTTTTACCTAGCCTAGGACGGATCTCAGCCTAACCACCTCAAATTTGAGAAAAGATAGGCAGGTATATCATTACAGTAGCGCCTCAATCTGATAATGAATTATCGTAGAACTCAACGAAAACAAATCTAAAATAAAAAATAAACCTTTTTGATGCCTTGCATGGTTTCAGAGATATAGAGTTATAGGTATAGTTCCTTGTACTTTTGGTGACGTATTCTCTGGTCCAGGCCGAATTTCAACCTAACAACAACCACAAGGAAGACAATAAAACACCCAAACTGTATTTCCACAATGTAGATATAGTGGTTTTGGTGAACTATTTTCTGGTCCAGTCCGTATATCACCCTAACCTCGTCACTTTTAGATATAATATCACGAGAACTAAGCGAGATTTCGAAAAAGTTCATTCTTTATTTTAGATTTGTCTCGTCGTCTCACATACGAATTTGTCATCAAATTTGGCTATGGGGGAATTTTTCTTCTGGTTCAGGCCGCATTTGCATCTAGTGTTAACTATGAGATAAAATATCTAGAGAACAAAGAGAGATATCAAAAAGAGTTATCCTTTACTTTCAATTTGTCTCGTCGAGTTACATAAGAATCCATTATCAAATTGCGGTCCCACAATTATCGTAGAATGACCAAGATATTTCGAGAACTAAGTGAAATACCAATATGTATTCCACACATTCGATTTGTCTCTTCGAGTTACGTAGGAACCCATCATCAAATTTTGGTGCCACGGTTACCGTAGAATCAACGCCATATTGTAAAAGTTGTATGAACCATGAATCTTCATACATTCACTCTAGCTACAAGCGTAGTGGTAGCTACACATGTCAGTCCGGAACAGCTATTTCTCGTGTCTATGTATCCGTATGTAATGTCAAAGTTCAACATTCTGACAAATTAATTACGAACGTCGCTTCAGTATTTTTATTTTTGCAGTCGTCTAACTTGTTCTTGTCCAAAACACACACACACACACACAAAACTGAAACACGAAAACCAACACATATAATCACTCTCCTCACATATCACAAGCAATAAGTAAAACACAATTATTGACGAAGTCTCGTGAACAGAGATATATTTTAAGGTGCTGGAAACACAGATATAATTGCACAACTAATGAAAGGTTGACATTACCGTGGAAATAAAACAACAGCACATAATACAGCGGAATCTGCAGGGTGCAATGATAGAAGCACGAGCTAGAGGAATGTAAAAAATAATAGAATATTCGTAACAAATTACAGTCAGAATGTTGAACGTTGGCATTGTAAACGGTCCTTAGACTTGTAAGATGTGCAGTTCTGTTTCTACATGTGATTGTTATTACTATCTTAGTGAATCCTACATAAGGACCTGTGTTTTATATCGGCACTAGCTGTTGCCTGCAACTTGATTACGAGACCTATTAATGTACTGTACGTATCAAACCGATCACCGCACAATTAGTACATCGCCGAGAAAAAACGTATTTTAAACTCCTCGTAAAAATACGATGTCATTCGCTCGCTGAAAACACATAGCAATTTCGATTGAAAAAATTCACTAAATGCGATCAACATTTCTTGCATCAATCGCGTTTAGCGAAAAACGAATTTCTGAGCTTTCCGATTTCAAAATTATAATATTCGTAATCGTTGTTGAATATCAGTCTATACTTGTAAATGCAACGTTTTTATGTGTGTCCGCTATAGACTAAAAGACTATTGGACCGATTTGCACTCGGTTTTTTGTACAATGTTCCACGTTGTCCGGAGTAGGTTTGAAGCTATTGAAATACTGGATGTGACCAGTAGAAAGAACGAAATGAAAGCAATTTGTCCGGAGAAGGTTTAAAGCTGTTGGAACCCCTTGATCTCGACAAGTACAAAGAAAACACAAAAACAATATAGATTACATATGTCATAGTCACGTGCTACTGAATCCGCGGAATGAAGCGAGTTGAGTAAAAATTCGAGAATAAGACAATCATTGTCAAATAGTGGGAGAAATGGACAAAGTGACAACAGTAGATTACGAATGTAAATTAATGGATTAAATCAGTTAGTAAAAGTTGATAGTATTGCATTTCACTACCATTCTGTAACATTGTTTTTTGCATCCAGTTGTGGTTTTTGAAAGTATGACTAAAGACTTCATACGTTTCAGTTAATTAAATTCGAGGATAAAGAACATGGGATGTGTTGTTAGAATGGTAAAGTTAAATTACCACCACTAAACATATCACTTTCGAAATGAAACAAATTCTATTTACCCCCAGGATGAGGGGCTATACGCTTTTCAAAACAAGACCCATGGTTTTTGCGTGAATTCCTTTTATGCAAACATACTTGCAGGGAGACACACAGACAAACACAGTTTTTCTTAATTCTTTCTCTGTAGGTCATTAACAATGCTACAAATTATTTTTTTAAGCTTTTAAATGGACATTTTAGATATTTATAATATGCATAAACTACAGTATATATATATATATATATATGTGTGTGTGTGTGTGTGTGTGTATTTATAGCGACTGACGATGTCCCGTACCACAGTGTCGAAACACGTCTCGTGAATAAATACAAATCATAAAGTTGCTATTAGGCGGTGTTTATCTTAATCATTTCTGTTGTTTATATCACAGGTCATATTAATAGCTGAAGTTAGTTCATATTTTAAGTGAGAGTAAAGTGTTAATTATTATGTGTTGTTGTGTAGCTGAAAACTTCTGGTGTCGCTGTTTTATTTATAGAGATACCTTTTTCCTGGAACCGTCCATTAAGTCTGACAGTAATAAAGTGCTTCCGTATCAGGTGTTAATATTCGATGAGCGCCAAAGTTCGCAGCTGTAATTTACGGAAAGCTCGCGTTCACATTACGCAACGAAAGTAAATCCTTAGCAACTGCGTACATCACTACGTATATGTATCTATAAGGTGTCGTTTGTTTGTTAAGGTATCACGCAAAAAATTACGGAATCGCCTGGCATAGCGTTTTCACAGTGTGAACGCGGAGGATCTAAATTTACAACTGCTTTATGTCTTACGACTCTATGTGAAGAGTGGGAGAAATAATAAATGAAAATATATTGGTAACCTGACACATAGATGTCAAAGATCGCACTACAATAAACACAAACACCCGTTTCTTAACCTAAACACCGAGCGTGGTGGGTGGGCAAATAACGCTCTGGCCTCGCATTCGGGAGGTCACCGGTTCTAATACCCGTCAGGGCATCCAGATTTGGGATTTCCATGGTTTCCCCAAATCACTCCAGGTGAATTCCACGATGCTTCCTTCAAAAGCCCAGAGCCAAATTCCTAACTTGCTTTTTTTTTTTTTTTTTTTTTAAAAACTTAACCTAAATAGGCACTCATTAAAGATCACACTATACCAATCATAAAGATTCCACTATTTGATTCTAAAGCAGTCTGCGAGTTTAGTGGCTAAGATGTTGCTTTCTAAAAGATCCCTGTTCCAGGGTTCGAATCCCTGTAGACGTAGGAATTTTTGAGAGTTGTGATTGATGATTAATGAGCTATGACTGGTCGTTCCGTTATTCGGATTCCACGTTAAACTGTAGGTCCCAGAGGAAAGGTACTGGCCGTCCTACTTCCGACACAATGGCTTAGTATGCCTCCTAGGGGAGGATCCAACCAACCTTCGGACTGTGAACTAAGCCAGTTTTTTTAAAAAAAAAATAAAAAAAAATGATTATTTTAATATAGTATGAAGCTATGGTTATTTATTTCTTAAGTTTTCTGTAATACAGTTCGTTAAAATAACGAAAAACATAATTCATACATTTAACAGGAAGGGTGAAACTCCACAATTTTGGAAGTTGTTAGGACCATTTTAAATTTCACATGACATATATAGATATGTAGTTGATAACTCAGCCAAAGCTTCCGGCATTAGTAATGATGTCAGTATGATTTCGCTTGTGAATGAAATTTAAGTTATTCAAAGCTAAATCATCGTGTCTTGTAATGTAATAATGAATTTTATTTCCCTTGCAGGCTCCATTTAAACATAACCACAGCCCCCACTAACATTGACGCATTTTTCATTAGTCCATACACTTAGGTCCAAGCAGACGAAAGATGTACGCCAATGTTAGTAAATTAAAATAAACGTAACCGTAAAATGCTATCTTAGTAACTAGTCGAATAACAGAATGGTCGATAACAGTAGGCTAAAGTATCGATACGATGGCTTGCACGGTGCCGAGCAGTTACGAGAGCAATCAATGCGCTATTCCCAGCAGGCGTTCGAAACCACCTAGTGACGACACGGTAGCGTGTTGAGTGAGGAGCAGGTGGCTGCAACTCAGCGAGGTGACGGATGGCCCAGCCGACCTCACACCACGGGACACTTAAACAGCGAAAGCACCTCTTCCGCACTGTCGGAAAGCGTGGGGGGGTGTAGCTCAATTTGTCTGGGCATCACGCAAAAGGCTACAGAAGCAATCTGCGTGAGGTTTGCACAGCTTTAAACCGTATGGTCTAGCTCACTGGATCCCAATTACAACTCGAGAGCTGCTAAAAAATTTTGGATTGGTATTTCATGCACCGTGAAAATTCGGGTAACACTTTTTCATTTACTTATGGCTTTACTTCTCGTCGACGTCGATGTCATTAGAGGTGGGATGAGACTGGGGACGGGAAGGAAATTGGCCATGGACCTTTTGAAGGAAGCATCCCGGCATTCGCCTGGAGTGATTTGCAGAAACCACATACTTCTTTTGTAACGTCGAAGCCCTTGGTTGATGGGCCTTGGGGCATAGCCGAATAATTAATTTATCAACATAAGATTGGATGCTTTCACGGCGTTGTATATAGATGAATTTTTTCGGGAATCTAGCCGGATAGTTTCCAGAGAAAATTTCAATCATCTATTCTCAAAATTTTATTTTATTTCAAAATTATGTTTCATAAATATCAAAATAAATATATTTGACTCATGCTCATGTTTGCAGAGAATAATATTACACTTAGAAAAAAATATTTTTGAAAAGATAAGTCATTTTGGTGGCACTTTTTACCTGACAGGTAATTAGGAATGTTATACCGAGCGACAGTGAGTGGTATCACTCGCGCTCAAGTGTAAATCAAAAGCCACGAATACTTCAAAGACCAGACAAATATCTGGCATTTCCAATGTGATGATGGGACATTCATCTCCAGTTGGCATCAAAAATAACACTATTCGTTTCAGGATTAGGTAGATTGCCGTTTTATGAGGGTATTCTAGTAGAAGTGAGGGACCGCTGTGCGTGGTATGGTTAGTAATATAAAAGAGTGCTGAAGAAAACAAAAAGAAAACGTCTAAAGACGAGTGATAGGTCGGTGGTATGATTTACTATTATTATTCAATTTTAATTAAATTTCACTAACTTTTAAAAGATAATTTACAGATTCCAAACATTGTTTCAGATTTACTATGTTATATTAGTAAAATAAAATATGTACCAGATGCTAATAATATATACATAGGTAAAAATTAGGCCAGTTTAAGTTAGTGATCTGCAGCCGTATTTTTGACAATTTACTGGTCCTCGGGTTGAAAAAGTTCGAGAAACGCCGTGCTAGGTGATTTGCGCACGTGTTGAATTGCCATACTCTTTTCACCACACACTTCCGTCAATTGTCTATATATCTATAGGTGAAACGCTTTTCGCAAAAAACGAATTACCACTCGAATTTCGCACCTAGTCGGCATATCCATCATGAACAGTTCATTAAGCAACGCTACGCGGCGTAGAGATACCAGGCATGGCCTAATCGAGAACTACTGTACGCAGTAGTAGTAGTAGTTGTTGTTGTTGCTTTAGGGCGCGTCGACATACACACTTATGTTGCTGTATTTCTCCTTAAACCTTACCCTGAAATCCCAGCTTCTTGGAAACCTTATTCTATGTCCTTCCCTCGTATTATCTGAATCGACAAGACTCTTGATATTAATGTTAGCCGGTAAGTTTCCACTTTTCATATTTTTAATATTTCTGTGTTAGCGCTGAAATTTTTTGTTAATGTGCGAAATTCCTTTTTGTTTTCAATTTCCGCCATAGACACGTTGTATTTGCTGGGCAAAGCCGTTAATGTCTTGCTTTGTAATTCTATTTCCCACAAATCATTATGGTAATACATCTTCTCTAAAAACTTTAAAGTTAAATCTGTACTCCATAACATAATTTCAAGAATAATTTATAAAACAACTACCTAAAGGAATAGAAGATCAAACGGAAGGCTGTGAGATTCTCTAGCTTGTTCGGATTCACATCCACACTGGACAATGAGTCTCAGAGAATACCATATCGGACGGGACTCAAAAGGCGCAGAAAATACTAACCCGCAACACAGCAGACTCGGACGTAGTTCACCGTTCTTCGCTCGGCATCTTTCGATTTCTGTTCAATACGCAAGGTTTTGAGGAAAGTTTGATTAAAGCAAAACTTTTTTCTTGAAAGCTTCCTAGGTATTTTGAGGTGCGCAGTTCCTTGCTCTAACCAAAGGGAAACCTAACTAACATCAATAGTCCCACTGTTACCTGAAACTTCTACGGGATGAGGTCAGAACCGGTTCCGAGATAACAAAATCAAGAATTGCTCTTTTTTTTTTTTTTTTTTTTTTTTTTTTTTTTTTTGTAAAATCGTGTTACAAACTAAAAGAGCAATGTATTATCTACATATGAAACTTCATCCAAATCGCTTGAGCCGTTTAAAAGATCGACTGGTTTACCACCTCATAAATGCTATTATTATGTTAAATACAAATCTTAATGCAAAACAGGAATTAATTAATGGAGCAAGATAGTAGTGGTTCACTTAGACGAGTATATCTTCACTGCTAAATTCATTCACTCCCATAAAACTAAGCTCATACCTCGTATTATCCTCACATCTTCTGTTCATCCGTGCCTTTCCAAAACATAAGAAAACAATTCCAAATAGAAGTAACCCTTGTTATGAACATTAATAAAGCACAAGATCAGACGCTCAAAGGCAAGATTATGAGAATCGGAACTTTTCTTTTTTGTATAGACTCCCGTACATGGCTTTTTCATGAGTTTGTGCATTCATTAATATCTATTTTTGAGTTAAAGACACATACTGTTAAAAAGTCAACGATGATCACATTATAACTGCTAATATTGTTTCCAAAGAAGATTGAAAAAAGTACATCTGATGAAGGCAACATTTTTTAAACATCCACTTTTTAAATGTTTTACAATTTAAACATGTAGTATTTAATGACAACGACAATTTTTATTAAAATTATATTTATTACTCTTCCAAAAATACCTTTCATTATTAAATACTTGCATTTACTTATTTCTGCATTATTATATTACCATTCGGTGATTGACCGCGATACTATTCGCACGGTAAAGCTAGTGTACAAAAATGATTCGTTTGGAGATTATAAGGTTTCCTTGCTGAAACCAAAGATAAGTTAACTAACGTGAACCCAGCTTACTGGTACCTGAAACGCCTACCAGATGGCGGTTGAGCCATTTCTGAGATACCAAATACATTGTGATTGCTGACTTTTCGTGAAATCGCATTTTTGCAGGGAAGACACCTATGTAGGTAAACATAAAAAAAGAAGTTATCTAAATATTAAATTTCGAATAAATCTCTTGAGCCCTTTCCGAGATCCAAGTGCTCGTTTAAAGATATAAGTTAAATACGCTTAATTAAACTATAGGCTACTTAGGTGATAAGAACAGCTTTGTGTAGGCTACTTACGCTACGAACTGAACTAATACTGAACCTTTGCAGACAAGACTTGCAATAGACGACTAAAGACAAAGGTATTGGCATGATGTCTCTACTTGTCATCGGCAGTAAAAAGGTTAAGCAAGAGAGAGAGATATATTTGTGGGTCATATCGGTACTTATTAGTTACAGAAATATACATATAATTAACGAAAAGGTAGTATTAAGAAATATGAGAGGCGTTTCAGTCGATGGTGAGGAAAATTTTAATGGCTTAAATACCTGTTTATTACAAGAAATAACTGAAACAGAGCGAAAATTATCTGAAACTGAGGCAACATGTGAAGAAAAGTGGGTATGGAATCTTCAATAACAAACTAAGTGTTAGAAAATTCTTATGGCACTTTTTCTCTTCCAGGATGATTGTAGTCTGGCAAAACAAACTTAACACACATGTTTATGTGGTTTGGTTAAAACTACATACAAGAGATACTGTTAAAATGTTTCGAAATTTTGAACTGTGCCAGAAAAGTTCTTTTATTAATGTATAATCGTTTTCCCAAAGCACTGATGAAGTATTTCTTTACTGACCTGAAAATTTTGAACATAATATTTCAAATGTTGACTGGAATATTGTAGTGAATTGCTACACTACATGGAAAATGTTTCCGAGAAGCTGGATCCCTAGCTCGCACAGGTAGGCAGCGCGAACAAAAGTAACGATAACTGTCCGGCGGTGTTATGGTACGTGACCTTGGGGCATGTAACCCTCATTGAAGGAACAAAATGTGGCCGCTAGGGTGACGTGGTGGGGATGGCACAGTGGATTGCGAGCTGTGTGGTTGGTGCGTGGCCAGCCTGCAGGAAGAGATGTGTGGTGTGCGGTGGCTCTAATGTTCCAAGCCGTTATCCGAGTGGGCGTGAGTCTCCGACGGGAAGCAGAAAATGGAATCATCGCGTCGGACGACTGTGGACACCAGCCTCGGCGCCTCCCGCTAAATGGTAACCCTGCCGATACGGTGATCACCGAAAATCGCTATTGTATCGATCAACCGAGTGAGGCCTTAGAGATATCTTATTGCCCTGCTGAGCTTAATGAACGGACATATTGCAAGCCTGAGAACTGATGTAAAATGAACCTACTGTCGGATTTCAAGATGTTTGTTCAATCGTGTCATACTATTGTTAATACCATTTGATGAAGAATAATTTTGTAGTAAGCGAATATTAATGTCAAACGTAGGTACAGCGGCGTTGTCAATATGTAAAGCAACATCCTCATAACAACAATTTGAATCATTAATAATTTTTTATTGATAATTTATGCAAATAGAAGGTAATTTAATTCTTAAAAAGAGGTATACACCTCAGTATATGCTTAACCAAGTCCTGTTAGAGTGTGTGATTTGGCTTTTATTGGTGGTTGGTTCCGTTGATTAACTTGTCGCGGGCCCTTTGAACATTTCTTTCCCCTCCTGCGCAGCCTGGAGACATTAATTACCTGCACCTAAATGCGCTCCGCGGACGGAGGTTTCTTGTTGAACTGGTCCGCCTCCACTCTCTGAAGGAGGTCGGGATCTCTCCGAAACGAGGCTCCTTGTTGGTCGCCAGAATGCGACTCAATTAAAATCTCTCGCAACGAAAAACCCAGCGCGCCGTCGTCACGTGTTGGGGCGCGGGGAGTTGTGGGTAAAGTATATTCAGTCGACACGCAGCGACGCGTTAGTAACAAGGTGGAGGTTACTGCACGTCTACATCACGTCGGACGGATGATTCAGGCTTGCCAACCATACTTATTTTTGGTCGGTATACTTTATCCTAATAACAAGTTGTGTGGAAATACTTTATGTGTGGCAAAATATACAAGTTACGGAACCACTTAATTGATTTTAAAATAACATATAAGTGTTTATGACAAAATGAAACGAAATACACACTGAATCTATTTTTTTTCCTTTTCTTTAGGTTTACGAAAGAAGTCGCTGTTACACGACGCAACACCTGTATAATTATATACTTCAAAAGTCACGTGTTAGGTTGTGAAATAGAGAAACAATTACACACTACCTGCTCCTGTTGCCCCCATTTCCGGTTTCACCGAAACAGTAATGAATGCAAAATGACGGTTGTAGAGAAACTAAGGTTCCTTAAATTTAATTAAAAATAAATTTTTCATTCATTTATTAATCCACATTTAGGATGTAATACATTTATAACAATTTGAAATGAAATAAAAAGTTAGTAACTTGTTCTATATGCACGTAAACATACGTTTTGAAGGCAGTGAATACTTTAAAAATATTTTTTTTTCCCGACTACACTGTCTTTACCCGCAACTGTCTCTACAGTTCTACAGTAACATGAGAACAGTATTGTTAGGCATTCCTCACCTTGACTGGTTTTGGGAAACCATGGAAAACTGAATTTTGGATGGGCGTACGAGGATTCGAACCTGAGTCCAAAGCGTTACCGCTCTTCTACCTCGCTCGTGTGTGTGTTGCGAGATTTCCAATCAATTAGTGTGAATTAATTAGCTTCCTAAAGTTACCAGACAGCTTCTGACGAATTAAATAAATTATTACCGTTCCCACAACAGTTTTGGTAGCAGTGTGTTATCGACGAGAAATGCCCACTCTCGTTTCGAACACATGCTAGCTGAATGCTCAGTTCTGGTTTAACTAAACGTAGTTAATGACTCATAACCGCTAAAAAATGAGAGGTATTTCTGTTAATTGTAGAAATAATAAACGCTGTTCCGAACTTTTTTTTTTCTTTTTTTTCTTTTTTTTTTACTTATGTCTTTGCGACGTCGAGGTCTTTAGAGGCAAGATGGAATTGGGGAGAGCGAACAAGAAGGAATTCGGCCATGGCCTTTTGAACGAAGCATTCTGGCATGCGCGTGGAGTTATTTGGGGAAACCATGATAACCGAAATCTGGATGCTCAGAAGGGGATTCGAACCCGCTTCCTCCAGAATGCGTGGCCAGAGCGATACCACTCACCTGCCACGCTCGGTTGTTCTGAACGAGATATCACTTAATTTATCTACCACAGTTCTTTGAAATTAACATTTCGATGCTCGTGTCTCATTTTAACACGCTCCGAATAAACTCACATTAAGTTACAGCTTGTACACACCGGGCGCCAAACAGAATGTGCTGTTTCCGATCAGCTGTTGCTGGCCAGGCCAAGGATTCTTACAACAGCAGCTAAAGATACTAGACTTACCCAAAGACTATAAAAACTACGACTTGTGGAACCCTTGTAAAATACAAATCAATTTATATTTATCGATACAATTTTACATTAACAAAATAACGTAATAATAATAATAAAAATAGTAGTTCTGTATGAAGCCGAAACCTTTATCCTGAATGCCGAAAAGGACTCTTGAGGAAAAGAGCGAAAAATTATTAGAGGAAAATGGCTTCCAACTTCAAGAACGGCGCCCATTAAAAAGAGATCCAACAAAGAAGTCTAAAGCGAAATAGAAAAAAATCACCGATACAATTTGCAAAGGACGGGAACGATTCTATGGCTACCTGAATCGAATGGAGGAGAGCAAAGTAACAAAATTATTTATCTGATTCAAAACCCAAAACTGCAATGTCCTGGTTAGTAAATATTAAAGAATACCTTTATTTGATGATATTAGAACCACAAGTTGCTTTCAATAGAGATATTTTTCGGAAGAAGTTAATGACAAATGGGTCAAGCCGAGACGAATACTCCAAAAGAAGACGCGGTGTACCTTTGACAGAAGAGCGCAATTAGGCCCACTCAAAACGAATGAAGGAGTTCTGGACCCAAAAGAATATGAAACTCACTGCCAAATGCACAAAGGCTTAACGTGGTCCTAGTTGGCCTCAACGAATACACACACACACACACACACACAAATATATATATATGCCCTGGTTCCAGCAGATCAAACAATACCTAGAAAAAGCCCACAAAAATTCATCAGAAATCATAGTCAGATAAACATTCAGACAAGAAATTAACAAATGGGAAGTACCGCCGGAGAATGAAGTGAATAAGAGACGAGGGACGAAGTGGTCTGAAGAAAGGAAGAGAATTCACGGAGAAAAAAATGAAAAAATGATAGCTCTATGGATACTCAGAAAATTGAATCGTTAAGCATTGCGTGATCCGACAGAGTCCAATTGCAAATAATAATAATGATGATAATAATAACAAAAGAAAGTAATTGGTTGGTTGTCAAATTGTCACAGTGTGTGTGTGTGCCACCAACTTCCACATTACGACGTATTTTTGGTGGTTAGAAATTTTTATAAAAAAGTTCTTTAACTTGCTTATAGTTTCATTTAAAGTTGTTTCCAGTTACTTAGAAACAGTACAAAGGATGTTTTAACTATTTCTTATAAAAACCCTATGGTTTCGTTCATCGTTTGGAGACCTGGAAAGTAGTAACGGTGACTTTGTTGGAGTCTAAAGTTTTCTCTGTTTGTAGATAAATATATAGCTCTTCCGGGCACCAGAAGAGTCGCTCCGAACATCGCCAACAGGTAGCTACGTTAGTTTTGTCATCTGGTGTGCTATTGCCATATGTCAGAATTTTGTCTTTCTACTTATTTAATCAGTAAATGTAAAGGGTTGTTTTTTATGACATTCGGATACTTAGGCCGTACAGCCAGCTCAATGTGATTATCATGACACTTCCAGTGTATCAGTTGCTCCATTATATTGTTGCTACTAAGTCTAGACGCTACAGGACGAATATTACATTATCACACAACACTTAAACACCCGTACTCTCGGCCGTACTCAAAGCAGCGACCTTAGGAAGGCGCAGCCAATGCAGTAGTTTCTACATTATGGAAGCTGGCTAAAGGAGAATTCAGTTCACAAAGTTAATAACAATAATGGAGAGCAAGACTTCCTTGGTGACCGTTAATTTAACATCAACAGATGTCATGTCGGCTAACATCGCACAAAGCTGCCGGCAAATAAAGTCGACTAATCACTTACTACAGCGGGAAATAGAGTTCTGCCAAGCCGCTTTCCCCCCAGCAGTCTCGAATGCTCGGAGAAAATTCTTTGATGACGTGCATATTTACCTGAAACAGAGAAAGGATTTCAGAAAAAAAAAATAGTGGACAGCGAAAGCAGGTGAGAATGGGAATTATTACAAGGACGTGCGGTACATTGTTTCTAAATCAAATTAAATTAAATGCTACCTACGTTCCGGCACTACTAGGAAATGCGATACCGGAAGAAACACTTTTTGCCGTAATGCTTAGTGACGTTATAACATTGCGCCGAATGTTTATAATTACACGAGTCAGCCAACCTTTCAGACGTAACGAAATGACAGGCAAAGAATTATTTATTACTGCTGATTCTTTACTATTGAATCATATAAACGCATCATATTAGGTACTTTTCCATTGATTAATTTTTACTTCTTTTTGCCTTTGGATCTGGTCGACGTCGAGGACATTACAGCCAGGAGAGGGGCCATCCATAAATTACGTCACACGTTAAGAGGTATGGAGGGGTTGTCAGAAAGTGTGACATCGTGTGACAAGGGGGAGGGGAGAGGCGAGTTATAAGCTTCGTGACGTCACACGGATAACTGCATCACTTTTTGTCACGTGGCGGCCGCGTGTGTTCTCGCAGGCTGTACTACGGTGTTGCATGCTGGCCACTTTTACATACGTCGAAGTAGAGATGGGTCGTTCGCGAGTGAATCAGTTGTTTAGAGCAATTCATTTAAAAGAGCGAGTGAGCAGTCGCTCATTAAAAAGTGAACGGTAGTTCTTTTAGGTGAATCAGTTGATTCCGAAGAGCTAGCTCACGTGGGTTTTGTGGACTGGAGAGCTAAAAAAAAAGGTCTACTATTTGTATTGAAGTCGACATAAGGGGGTATATCCAACGGAAAGTGGGGGTATAACCGGATTGTGAGGAGTGAGACCCCAAAAAAAAGGTCTCAAATAAAACTGAGCTACTGAGCAAGTGAACCATTCAAAAGAACTAGTTCTTTTCATTGAGTGATCAAATGAACAACCGCTCTTTTTAGTGAATCACTTTGCCCACCTCTACGCCGAAAGGCCAATACTGCCTTAGAGGCTTTAACAAAATATGACTTCCACATACTTGTTTAAACCATCGTGCACCATCTGTAGTCGATATCTTTCATCATACAAAGCCACAAACTGACAAGAGCAATCACATAAGAGGCAACAATAGGTTTGGCCATCTTTATGATTCGACCTCAAAGAATTGCAGGTAGACGTAACATGGAAGTTCTTTGTCGATAAACGATGACCAGGGGCGTAGCTACCGGAGAGCTAGGCGGTGCCTCGCACCGGGTACCCTAATCTCAGGGGGCCTCCAAGCGCAGCTCAGGGGGGCCCCTTAGTCTTGGTAGAGCTAAAAAAAAGGTCACCCTTTTGGCCTGAGGGCCCATAATATTTTTTTCGCACCGGGGCCCTTGTTAACCTAGCTACGCCACTGACGATGACCATGTTGAATGGTTGGATGAAGAAGATGTCGACACATCGCATGTTCCTAACATTATCCAAATGGAGAGCTATGTGACTGCTATGCCAGTGATAAATAATATAAAGGAATGGGGTTCCAAGTCTATTGACACAAGATAATTAAATTTTGCATCATTAATTTGATTAATTATGTTTCGTCGATTTTCTAAAATGTTTAATTTATTGTTAAAATTATAAAAAATAGAAATATATAAATAATTTTGGAAATGCTGAAGTAATTTTATAATTTCTAAATTTAAAAAATACGTGACGTCACAAATGTGACCACATGTGACAAGGAAGGGGGATAGGGAGATTCAAATTCACAAAATTCATGATACACAATTTAAGGAGGGCCACTTTCCTGTTATTCAAGCATTTCCAGGCTTTTCAAAAAGCGAATAATCAAAATCACTGGACCAGTTTATTAGATTATTCGTGGTTTATTTAATATGATAAATAATCAGTCAACCATAAATTTCACTTCAAACTTGAATAAACACGACGTCGACGATACTGTTTACAAGAATACATACCATCCAGCAGCTGTATACAACACTTCTTCCACAGACAATACAGTACTTGACCGTAGTAAATTGAGTCGGTGAAAACTTTAAGCTAACTGTTTCTCTGTCTTGGATGATCGCTTTATATAAACTCCACCGAAAGTTCTAGAACACTTCAAAAGATTCCGACAGATATTTCTCGAACATTAACAATACTTAAACAATTGAAACATATTAAAAACAATCAGAATTAATACATAATCATATACAATCAATACAAAATGGAAATTAAAGATACTTGAACACAAAATTATTCAGAGAAATCATTTTAAACTGAAGCAAATTGTCCTTTAGACATCGTAACTTGCATTAATACTTGGAATTACAAACATTTAAGCAATTCTCTTGCATAATTCTGTTCTTAAACATATTAAACTGTCTCAAAATAATTTATTTTAATAAAACGAAGTGTATATACATTGATTTACAACAAAACAAACCTACCGGATCATATTCAACCAAACTCTACCTTACCATAAGTGCTTCATAAAATACAATTACATTTAATTTTGGGTTTGAGGGCTGTTACAAGTTTCATCAGCGTTTCTAGTAAGTAGTGATTTACTATCTGAGACGCCGCAGTTTGGACGCGAGTCGTGTGCCAGGAATCTGGGTGGAGGGATCCCGCTGGCTCCGTGGTTCAACGCTCTCCACTGACCCGACCCCACGTGGCGAACACGTGGCGCCACGAGGGCGGCCTAAATGGCAGGGGCCGCGGGCACGCCATAGGCCTCATTAACAACCAGGTCACCGCCAAACAGAAGCGGCGCCAATTAAAAAGTGCCATTGTCGACAGCGACCGACCGACCACACGTACTGATTCAGTATTAACCTAACCACACCAAAAAAGAAGTAAAACACAACAACATATTGTCTACTAGCGTACATTATTTTGTAGACTGCAATGATTTTTCGAAATATAATGTCATAATCGTGTAAAGTTTAGTAAATAGGACATTAAAGTTCAGAATATATAAGGGTGTGATGAAGGGACGGACAGACGAAAAAGAAAGCCAGTCCTTAAAAATTCGATAGTTCACTCAGAAGATATGGAACATGAATAAGCTGTAGAAATTGCTACATCTGAGTAATTGCAGATAAAAATCGTTCGCAACGTGGTTTATACAGTGACCTAAATCTTCTATTAAGGCCTCTAATTCTTCATGATATGATCGAAGCACAAACATGCAACAAATAAGTCTACAAAATATATTTAATTTCATATTATAAGAGCTAGCAATGAATTGGAGAAAGAATTTTAGGTCTGGTTATTTGATATTTCTTTTCTTATTGAAGTTGTGTATGGATGAGGTACGTCTGGCACCTGGGAGCAGCTGCGTTTACCTGTGCGCATCCCTTCCGTTCAGGTAAAAATTGAGCATTTTGAAATCATTTTAAGATAAATTTTATTTTTTAATAATTTTTATGACTTCTTAGTAATATAAATTTATTGTTGCCAGACAGTTTTATTGTTGCTAACATCGCACCAGATAAAATTAGAATATAAAATAATTTTTAAACCATTTTAGTTAAGCATTTTAGCATAGTATTACATAGTTCTATAATCGAAGAATATAATATAAATTTGCCAGACAGAAATTCGGTTGCTAAATTAGAGGCCAGACTACTTTAATTCTCGGGGAGAGCAGGAAGGTTAGAAGAGTGCGATATCTAAATCGTTTTAAACCAACAAATCATAAAAAAATGTATTGCAAATATACTGACAGTCATATATAAAAGATAATCTGGCCTTTTTATAAATTTTTCTTTTTCTATCACATATCTCGACGAAAATGAGTTTTCATTTTACAAAACACAATACAACGAACGTAAGCACTCGACGCCATCTTGAAAAATAGCATCTGTGACTGCTTAGCTCTCATCACGTTCTTTGTTGCAGATATTTCTCTCACGCAACCAACGAATTAGATGTCACACTCTGCTAACTCACATAACCTCTCCGAGACTTAAATTGGTTTGGTTCCTAATTTAGCGACAGAATTTCTGTCTGGCAAATTTACATTAAATTCTTTGATTATAGAACTATGTCATATCAAGATTTCAGCTATACCAAATTCGTTTGAAAATTCTTTTACTATTTAATTGTATCTGGCGCGATGCCAGCAATGATATCTATAAATTTATTTTGCTAAGACGATATAGAAAATTACGAAAAAAGAAAGAAAATGTCTTGAAATGTAAAATTTTTTCCTGCATGGAAGGGATGCGCAGAAGCAAACGCAACGACTCTCAGGTGTCAGACGTACCGCATCCATGCCCAACTTTAGTAAGAAAGGAAATATATATATATATAAAAACCAACTGACCTAAAGTTAACTTTTTGAGTAAGTTGCTAGCTCTTATTCCATCACTTTTTAATACGCAGTGAGAACCGGAGCTCCATGTCTGACTCATCCCTGTCTGACATTCCATCTGACACACGTCTGAAGCATTTAAACGGAATACGTGACAGACTTAAAATTTTCATATTCTATGTATTCCATCACCTGAAACCGATATGGATATTTAAAATTTGTAACATTATATTTTGGTGATTTTCATGGAAATAAAGTGGGCCGGTGAAAACAACTTTGTACCCCAGTATTTGATGTCACGTTTATACTTTCGCACGAGCTTCCACGAGGCGAGGCGAGGCAAGGCAAGGCAAGGCGAGGCGAGGCGAGTCAAGGCGAGGCGAGGCGAGTCGAGGCGAGGCGAGGCGAGGCGAGGCAAGGAGAAGCGAGGCGAGGCAGCACGAATACGACAGTGTAAACGGTGCGCTCGCGAGCTAATTGTTTACAGCAGAGGTATTCCACCTGTTTTACTCACATTTGTATCAATGTTAGTAGTAAAATTTTCTAACCGCCCACCGGTTCCACAGTAACGGCGATTAATAAGAAACTTTACTTTATATAACTAATGAAGCAGACAATTTAAAGCCAATATTAATAATTACTTACCAAATACTTTATGTCGAACTTCACTACTTTTGGCAGAATAAGTCTTTATAAAATAACTTACCGTGGTTAATACTATATTTTTATTTATACTTTGCGCGTATAAATGCATGAAGTCTGGTGAAATTATATTTTATTATTTAATTTATTAATGAGATTCCTAAGATTAATGCTGCTAAAATAAAAAGTGGATGTCTAGATCAATTTTTGTAAGGAACAAAGGAGGTCTCCTCTTTCGGAAATATTAAGGCTGTTCCTTTCTTTGGTGATAGTATGATTAACACCACTAAAGCCTCATTAGATGAGATATGAAATAGGAAAAGGTTTCATTAAACTGGATATCACTTGCCATACATTTAGATATGAGAGGCATTTATTTTTTTTTCTCACAGGTTTTCAGATATATCACTTACGAAATTTTGTTTATTTTCTTCATCATATTCGATTTCTAACACTTCATCTTGACAAGTTGTATCAGCGTCTTCAATATTTGAGGTAGAATGATTTTTAATCCAGTCATGCACCTTGAATTTCAAATTGTTTTTCCATACCTGAATTTTGTTGAGGTGCCTACTGAATCTGTCAATATCTTCTGCATTTATATTATCGTTTATCGATGATAATTCATGAAACTGATGAAATTCTCTTTTCACTATTTCATAACGTAGTAGTTAAAGTTTGTCAATAAATAATATCACGAACACCACTTTGGTAACCTATAAGAGTTTTATTAGTTCTTGAAGCAGCAAACTGTCATCATTAACTGTCTTTAAAAAAAAACTTAAAAATCCATTCAATTAAAAAAAGAAAGTGTTTCAGTATGGGACCAAACCTCTCCCGCCCAGCACGAAAGCTGTAACGATCACTACTCATCCATGAATGAATTCTTGCGAGAGTGTGAAGTGCAGTTCGTGTCAGCGTGAGGCAAGGCACGAAGCGACAAGACAATAAATTGCTGGGGAAGACATTGGTCCCTAAAGTGTGGGGAAGTTTTTGCGTTATAACGCATCAACTTCCAATTTAATATTGGGCTGGCATTACTTAGTTTGTCATTGATGGTAATTGTCGGTTCCGGTATTGCTCCATTACTGGTGATCAGGGAGTTTCCTTGGCCACCTGAGTCTTCTGATCATAGATGGGCTCGGCACATAGTGCGTTAATCAAAGGGATGGCCGAGTGCTGCCTCTTTTCATAAAACTGCGCTGCCAGCTTCTGAAGCGGTTTATAAGCTTCGGGAAGTCCGCTTATTCAGTGCAGGTCCTCAGTATGCGTCTCCCTGGGTAGGTGGTAGGCGAATCTGTTTGCCTTGTTCTGAATGGTCTGCAGTCGCTGGAGGTGAGATTCCGCGGTGTTGCCCCAAATTGCGGAGGCATACTCTATTATAGGTATGATGAGGGCGGTGTAGAGTTGTATGCTTACATCTGGTCTCAGCTTACTTTTGGGATTCAGAACAGGGTAGAGAGATGTCAGTCTACCTGTGGCCTTACTGCGGAAGTTGTCCACGTGGTGTTTCCATGTCAACCGCCTACCTAGCTTTACGCTGAGATATGTTGCCGTGTGGGTCCAATCGATGTTCTCTCCAAAGAGGGTTAAAGATTGGAGCCGTAGTGGAACCTTCCTTCTGGAGATAATAATGGCTGGACTTTTAGGAGCGTTGAAGACAAGGCGCCATTTGGTAACCCATTCCTGTATATTGTTGCAAGCCTGCTGCAGTCGAGATCTTAGTATAGTAACGTTTAATCACTTGACGAAGAGTGCGGTGTCATCCCCATAGAGAGCCTTTTGTACTCTTGCAGTTGATGGTGTGTCTGCCCGAATACTGACGAACAGTTTTAGTTAGTTGCCACGAGGCGAGACGCGAGGCGAGAGTTTAAATGCGGCATGAGGTATGGATGGTTAGCGCTGCTGCAGTACAAAGATATTTTTTTAATGTTTTCATCTAAAAGTAAAAACTTCAGCACCAATCAGAATTGGGGAATTAAAACCATTGTTATTAAAAGCTCTATCTCTAAACAGTAGTTATTGTCTAGGAATTTCATATCAGTCCCGAGTATCGTTCGTATCCTAAAACGACAAATGTTAAAAATAATTACAATTAATGTCGTTTCTAACTTTGATTGATAAAATCCGAGCGTGGTTTGTGAGAGGTAGCGCTCTGGTCTAGCGTTCTGAAGGACGCGGGTTCGACTCCCATTCTAGCATTTGGGATTTCAAATTTTAAATATAATTACATTTAATGAAGTTTCTAACTTCGATTAATAAAATCCGAGCGTGGCGGGTAAGCTGTAACTGTATGGTCAAGCGTTCAGGAGGACGCGGGTTCGAATCCCAATCCGGCATTTGGGATTTCCAATGGTCTCCAAATCACTCCAGGAGAAAGCCGGGATGTTTCCTTCTAAAAGCCGTGGCGTAACTCCGTCCCATACCTTGAACCAGTCTTTCCCCCAATATAATATCCTCGCCGCCGAAGAGGGGTAAATCCATTTAAAAAAATATATTCATTACTGTAAGTTTCATTATAATACATTATATATATGCGTGATACCTCAACATGAGGACAAAAGTTATAATGGTTAAGTTTTTTGCCTCAGTATTATTGAGACTCATAAATCTTCCGGTCATAAGAAGTATCCTGTATGTTAAAGGATGATAAAAGAAGTAGTTGTGTATAATTCCGCAGAAATTCGAATATTATTATTTGATTGAAGTATGCTGACAGATAGCTATGCATAAATTTACGATTTTTGTCTTGTAATTTGTAAGTTTTCGGAACAAAAAGTATCCTGTGCTTTAACCGATGACATAAGTAATCATTAACTGCAGTTTTGTGGCAATCAGTTAGTGATCATCTGCGGTTTTGGCGTATGTATTAACAGGAACTACGAAACGTACTATAATAACCTTTACCATAACCGATGACATCAGTTTCTAGTGTGAGTAACGTTGAACTCAGATCTTTATGTTTGTTTCCGTGATGAGTGTACGGACTCAGACGCCCAGTGAACAGTTAAACAACAACCTAAGTTCCTCTCACAGGCGCATTGTAAATGTTCTGTTATAAATTTCTCTAATCTTATTCACGGATCAAAACATATGCGCATCGTTGTTGATATTGTTGTGAGAATTTATTGTTTATTTGCTATTGTTGTGACACATTCGTAGTTGTCAGACTGTTATCTAGAACAATTAGTGAATTACGTATTGTGAGACGTCGCGGAAAAAGACTAGGTTTTCCGTAGTGTGTTTTACACATCTGAGGCAAAAGTTGCCTCCTGCCGGCCAACGGATTTCGCCTACCGGCGGACACCCCCTGCCCACGGACTCTGCCTGACCTCGGACTTCGCCTGACATCGGACTTCGCCTGACATCGGACTTCGCCTGCCCTCGGGCTTTACGTGCCCTCGGGCTTCGCCTGCCCACTGACATCGCGTGCCCACGGACTTCGCGTGCCCACGGACTTCGCCTGCTCACCGACTTCGCCTGCTCACATACTTCGCCTGCTCACGGACTTCGCCTGCTCACGGACTTCGCCTGCCAACTGGTAACGCCTGCTCCCCAACTGCTGCACATCCACCGGACACACCAATGTACGGTAACGCTATGGACCTTTCAGACACCAACCCTACCATCCTTCCACCCACTGTCACTACTAGCCCCCACTTCTACACCATGGCTACATCTTCAGTTATTACTACAACCACCATCAGCACCACCACCACCACCTCCTCATCAATCATCTGCCCCGCTGCATCTGAAGGCATTCATCAAAATCTTCCACAGATAGTTCAGAAACCACCACGTGGCACCAGCTATCTTCAAACTGCCAGAAATAATGCAAAACCCTACGAACAGATCAAAAGTAGCTCATTACCATCGCCACAAACCTCCTTATCCAATAGTGCAACAACCGCATGCGAAGTTATGGACACTTCATCATCACCTCCATCCACGTCACAGACTATTCATACATACCTACTAAAAGGAACCTTCCCTGAATATATGAACAGTAAAACCCTAAGCAAATTCATCAAACGACATATACCCAACATTTCTATCCATCAACTTATCCCCACTAAAAATGGTATGATCATCAAGAGTAATGAACCAGACTTCCCTAAATTACTTAAAAACAAAATTGGACTACCTTCATTTGGCGACAACGCCAACTTAACAACTGTCACCTCATCCCCACCAAAACAACCAACCCCACCTAGAAGACCTCCTACACTCACAGCCGTCATCCGAGGTGTAGACCCAACAATAACTGAAGAAGAGGTAGTCGCCGAACTCAACTCGAACGACGAATTACATGTTCGAAAAGCCCTCCGAATCAAGAACAGCTTAGGACCCACTTACATGATCAGAGTACTAACTGAAGACGCATCAACAATTGATCAACTGCTTAGAAATGGAGCCATAATCTACCATCAAAAACATAGAGTGGAACCATCAAAAACCCCTTCCCCCCAACCCACACTGTGTGCACGTTGTCTACAATACAATGACCACCTAATGGCAAACTGCAAGAACACCCCTATCTGTCCACACTGCAAAGAGAACCACTTCTTAAAAGCTTGCCCAAACCTTCAGAAAACTCCCACCTGCAATACTTGTGACCAAAACCATCCTACCTATTCCATTAAATGCAAATCAAAGCCAGCGCCTACCAAAGCAGAACTCACAGTACCCCTCCGACCCATTGATCCTCCCACACCACCCACCAACTCCATCCGTCCTCCACCGACCATAGAAGATATCCTAAGATTCATGACAATCACATTACAAAACCTAAATCCCTTCTCCCGTGAACACACCCTGGCGCAAATTTCAATTGCAGCAAAAGCAGTATTTGGAATACAAATAAACGCCACCTACTCTCACAATAACGCCCACTTCCAATTTCTGCCCCTAGAAACCCTCGTCTAAACCCACCAACTCCACAACTAGAACTATTCCTAATATGCCACTTTCCCACAATATACTTTTCAATAATATTCGATCACTCCCAACGAACAAAAACCTCCTCCTGCATACCCTCGCTACACACGACATCCATTGCTTTATGCTCAATGAAACCTTCCTCCAACCCCACCATCACATCCGTATGTCACCCTACCAGCTCACCCGAACCGACAACCCAGCGCCTATAGCACGCGGGGGAGTGGCCATTGGCTATAAGCATCATATCCCCATCAAAATACACCCACCACTCAACCATCCATCTGAACATATCATTGCCACAGTATTTCTCAAATCCCTCACAGTCACCCTTGTCACCATATACATTCGACCCGGTGTTCCCCTCCCTTTAAATTTTATATCATATATAGATAAACATTACAGCTCATACATCATCATGGCAGATATCAATATCCATAGCCGCACCCAGCAAGAACTTCATCAATTTCATAACATCCTAACCGCCATGAGAGGTGACATCATTAATATCCCATTACCCACACGTCCCGAATCAAACACAACCCCTGACGTAGTTATAGCTTCTCCCAATATACTAACCCGCTCCACCCTTCATGTCCTCGATCCAATCGGCAGTGATCACCTCCCCATTATGCTTTCCATCCAGTACAATGCCCCCCACACCCCGCACCCACCCAACCCCACACCCCATAAATATATTCAAAACTACAATAAAACCAACTGGAAAGACTACAGGAAATACATAAGACGACCAGATAGCGACAGACAACCCAAATATCATAGACGCAGACAGCCTACTTAGAACCGCCGAATACCTCCAACGTACAATCACAGACGCTACTGCCGCTCACATCCCCTTGACTCCTATCACCCCTCACAAACCATCACTATCCAGACGAGCCCTTCAACTTCTTCATATCTCACGTCGCCTCTTCCGCACCTACCTAAGAACCCATGACCGTCAGCTACTCACCCTCCACCGACAACTTCAGCGAACAGTCCGCAACTGTATCGCCGCTCAGAAAAGACGCACATGGAGGGACACCTGCAACCAACTAAGCCAAAAATATTCCCAAAACTCCTCCCAATACTGGTCCACCTTCCGCCGCTTAACTGGTCTCAAACCCGCCCCCAACTACCCCCTCCTCCACAACAACCTTCCTGTCCCCGACAACACTCAAAAAGCCAACCTCTTCGCCAACCTACTTGAAACCATCCACACTGTCCCAAACGACCCCAAATTCGACTACACAGACTCCCATATCATCGAACAGCGTGCCAACCCTACATCACCTCCCCTCCTACCCGACTTCAACTACTTCAAACCGTCAGCCGTACTGGACTTAACACCCCTATCACAGCTAATGACATCCTATCCGTCCTCAGCACGAAGAAAAATACTGCCCCGGGCCCAGATTCAATCACTTATCGCCACATTAAAGAAGCACCCCGCTCTTTCCATCAACTTCTAGCTCATCTATATACAAACGTACTATACTCTGGCATCTATCCCCCAAAATGGAAATCTTCAAAAATCCTTATGTTCCCCAAACCTAACAAACCCACATCAGATCCGAACTCATACCGCCACATCAGCCTCACCTCCGTCTTCAGCAAAACATTTGAAACCATACTATCACGACGTATCCACAAACATCTATCACAACACTCTCTCCTATCCCCCGCCCAGTGTGGCTTCCGTCCAAACCTATCGACCCAAGATCAACTCCTCAGACTTATGCACCTTCTGACCACCCACATCAACACCCACAGATCAGCAATACTTATACTATTAGATATTGAAAAGGCTTTTGATCGAGTATGGCACGCTGGCCTCATTTTCAAATTGCAAACCTTCGCCCTTCCTATCACCTACATTCGCACAATAGCTTCCTTCCTCACCAACCGTACCTCTTTCGTTTCCATAAACAACATTCTCTCCCGCATCTTCACCATGACCGCAGGTGTCCCCCAAGGGTCTGTCCTGTCGCCCCTCTTATACATCATGTACATAACCGATATACCCATTCCCGCACCACCTACATATATCCTTAAGTACGCCGATGACACCGCCTACCTCGCCGTTCATAAAACCCTTCAACAGTCGGAGAAAGCCCTACAGATCATACTAGACTGCTTCGTCAAATGGTGCAACCGCTGGCGACTAATAATTAATCCCAATAAAACACAAGCCATTATTTTTGGAAAAACTAGTAAAAGATACAGGCTCGCTGATTTTAACATAACCATATACAATCATCCCATCCAGCTACAACCCACAGTTACATACCTAGGAATCACCCTCGACCGACATCTTACATGGACACCTCATCTTAGAACCATCAACTCCAAAGCCCAAACCCGCCTAAACCTTTTAAAATTACTTACTGGAACATCCTGGGGACTACATAGCCAGGTCATCATAAATACATACAAAGCATTTCTTCGCCCCATCCTAACTTATGGTCACCTCTCATGGCTCTCCGCCCCTGATCACTTCTACAATAGACTCCAAATAATAGAACGCCACGCCCTCCGAATCGCCTACCGAATAAGACTACCTTCTCCTACCCAACAGCTTTATACCAGAATGCGTTTTCCTCACATACTGATCCACATAGAATCCCTCCGGCTAAAATATGCTATCAATAGCCTTCTAAACAAAAATCCTATAACTCACCGCCTACTTAAAGAACCACTTCATCTCCCCTCCTGTTACAAACAGATCCCACCAACACTGCACCTCCAAAATATCCTTTATATAACCCAGCACAGAGACCGACCACCTACAATACCTCAACAAGAGAAGAGAACAAAAATTTACCCTACTCTGTGAATGACATCAAAATCGCCTACTACTAGCCACAAATCTGCAAGAAAAGCAAACAAAATATTGTACAAAACTAGAACTTTGATTATTTAACAACTTAATGTAAATCAACTGTATAATTTTTGTAAAAGTGTAAACATTCATTTACGAAAATCTATTGTAAACTACATTCATTTGGCTGAAGAGCACGACATGTGTGCTGCCAGCCCGCTTCCCCCATTAAGGGGGATGAATGAAATGACAATAAATATATATATATATATATATATATTCACGGTTAATAAGACTTCATTCTTCACTTAATCCTGCAGGCAATTTTGGCCGTACGTTTCTCTTAATACTCACAAGAAGACAGAGTAATGAAGTTACAGACACGATATTATCTAAACATGCGTAGGGATGCAAGGTATCGATATTTATATCGATGCCACGCAAATAATCGATAATATCGGCCGTATCATATCGATATTTTCCCATATCTATACATATTGTTTTAAAAGTAAATATGTAAGTGAAAATCAAGTAATAAATTTGAGCAAGGTTATTTTTAAAAAAATAGGCCTGCAAATATAAAGCGTCAACAAATGCTGCAAACATAGTTTGCATTTACCTTTTTCCATGAAGTACATTCAAAGTTTAGCAACTTTATACATATTATTCATCAATTTTTGTTTTAATAGTTCCACGAAAAGGGACTTTGTATAGTGGTTCTAAGTGTTTCATTAAAACTTAAAATCTTTGCCTTTCAACTGCATTAAAAGTTCTATTATCAACACTAATAAAATAAGCAATTGTATCTGTCAGGCGGTCGTATTTTTTACCCCCTTTAGAATATTGTAATACGCTTCAGAGAGAAAAATAAAAACTATCCGAACGCAACATATCTATCTTCTATCTATAAAACGAAAACCGGATATATTGGCATTATAAAAACTCGCATACTACGGAGCAGACTTCGGTTGGGTTTTCACCGTTCTTAAGCTTAGAATCTTAATTCAGTTGTTTGGCATGTCTTATGTTTCAACGTTAAATAACGCAGGAGTATTAAATGAAATTCTGAACGTGTGATGACAAATCCCAAAGATGGAAGGATTAGAAGTTCCATACTTGGCACTAAACACACAACTAAATGTGTCTGACCATAGCCTTTAATGAAAGAAATAATATAATTTTACAATAATGATTATTTTGCACACTAAACAAAACGTAAAGTATTGTTTCCTTTAATTCGGGATGTTCAATTTTCAAACGCCATAGATAGCCGTAACTTGATGTATTCTTTCCTTTAATTAGGGGTATTAATAGCTGTAAAAGCAACAGAGATTTTCTTTAAATACGATCTCTGGACAATGTCTTTCAGCACTTCTGTTTGCGATAGTATTATTCCGGATATCTATAAAGGCTGAATCTGCGGAATTACAGTATCTGGCGTTTCGAGCAAAAGGTGTATCCATTCACTTCGCAATTCAATCAAATGTGAGTTTCTAACATAATCTAGCGCTGTTAAGTAATGTAGTAATGCAATTTCTTAACGAAATTAACGAAGCTTGATATACATGAATCTTTTCGGACGAATTAAAATTGTGTTCGTGCAAATAAACTTCAACCCACCCGTTTCTTGGTAAGGGGCGTGTGAATCTAGGTTTTCTTTAACTCCGAAAAAAGTTGGCGCGAATTTTATGAAATTTTGTACAAATGTTTCTCATTGCGGGAATAAAAATATAGTACGGGTAAATCTACGCCAACTATACCGGGCACACATGATAATCGCACGATAACGCGAAACCTCACACTGACCGCCAAACGTCCGAACTGCTGCAGCGAATCAAGTGGGAGGTATGGCAACATACTACATGCGTTATTATTATTATTATTATTATTACTCCGCGATTCACTATAAGTGTGTGGCGGAGGGTGCATAGCACCTATCGAGAAGGGTTATGGTTTGGAAGGGTGATAAGGGATATGGCAGGAGGCGCCCATGGGCTATTGTGAGGAACCATCCCCGCATTCGCGTGGAGTGATCTGGGAAAACCCAGATCAGGATGGCTGGAGTACTTTATCGAAAGCTACTCCTGTCGGATTTTAAGTTTACTCGCCCGGTAAATCCTTTCTATTCCATTCCCTAATCGCTCGTGGAAAAAATGAGTACAGAAATGAATCGGTTCTGGCCCTGATTTCTCTTATCTTATTTTCACGGTCATTTCGAGATATGAATGTTGCTGGTAGCAATATTTGCTGACTGTCATTCCGAAATACATCTGTCGTGAATTTTTCAATTAGCTTCCGTCGAGAGCAACGCCTTCGTTGTTCCAGGTCTTCCCAACCTAACTCCTTCAACATCGGACTTACGCTTTCCCTCCAACTATATATACCTGTCACGAATCGGGCGGCTCTTCTTTGGACCTTCTCTAAAGCCTCCATTAACCCCTTTTGATGGGGACCCCATACAGAACAACAATACTCTAAGTGAGGACGTACTAGTGACTTGTATACAATCGATTTAACTTCCTGAGTGCATTGATTTAAATTACGACCTAGAAATCGGAGCATACGACTTGCTTTCCCCATTACATTCTCAATATGCTCATTCCACGACAAATTATTACGAATTGTTACCCCTAGGTATTTAGCGGAATCTACCGTTCTAAGGACAGTGTCATTAATCGTATATTCATAGTTAAATGGTGTCACCTTTTTACTTACACGCATGACTTGGCACTTTTTAGCGTTTAACTCCAACTGCCAATCTTTACACCACGCAATTATTTTCGTAATATCGTCTTGTAACAAAGCGCAGTCGTCCAGGGTTTTGATTTCGCGATAAATTATACCATCATCGGCAAATAATCTTTTCATTCCCCCTATTATGTCGCATAGATCATTGATGTATATGAGAAACAACAGAGGCCCTAACACGCTTCCCTGGGGAACTCCAGACCCCACTTCAGTAAGTGATGAACGCTCACCGTCGAGAACTACACACTGTGTTCTGCCCTTCAGGAAGTCTGCAACCCAGTCGTATATTTGTCTAGATATGCCGTAACCGCGAAGTTTCCTAAGTAACCTAGTGTGAGGCACAGTGTCGAAAGCTTTTTTAAAGTCTAATAGAACCAAATCAACCTGGGATTGCTCATCTATAACTCGGCACAAGTCGTGAATTAGAAGTGCAAGTTGTGTTTCGCAGCATCGGCCTTTTCTGAATCCATGTTGATTTGGATTTAAAAGCTCACCTTCATCCAAGAACCGCATGACATTCGAATAGATGATATGTTCTAAAATCCTGCAAAATATTGAAGTTAACGAGATCGGCCTATAATTCTGAGGATCATTAACATTCCCATTTTTAAACACTGGAGTTACGATAGCGGTCTTCCATTCGGCTGGTATTTTTCCTTGATCCAGAGAGACGGTATACAATTTCATCAAATACGGTGCAATTTCCTTTGCGTATCTTGAGTAGAATCTTGTAGGAATACCGTCTGGTCCGGGAGCCTTATTGGTTTTTACATTCATAAGCAGTTTAGTTATTCCCTCGACATCAAGAACGAGATCATTCATAATTTTGTCGGTACGATTGTTAAATATCGGTATCTCCTCTGAGTTTTCTATCGTGAAAGCCTTTTTAAATATATCATTCAAAATTTCTGCTTTCTCTACGCTTGTTTCTGATAATTCACCATTTTCTTTAATCAGCGACGGCATAACCTTACGAGAGCCTCTTATTACTTTGATATACGACCAGAACTTTTTTGGATTAGTAATCAGATCTTCGGATAAATTCCTGGCTTGGAATTCTTTAAACGCATCGCGCATTGCCTTACGCACTTCCGCACGCAACTGGACTAATTTAGCACGATTAGATGAGTCCCCCGATTTTTTCACCGCGGCATGTAAACGCCTTTGCCTCCTGAGCAAACGTTTCACTTCCCTATTGAACCAAGGGAAGTTATTACTGACCTTAATACACTTCTTAGGAACAAACTTGTTTAAACCGGTCCATATTAGTTCTTTTAAATTAAACCAAAGTTCCTCAACATTTGTATTTAGCGTGTACGTTTCAAAATTCTTCGCAAAATGGTCAACCATACCCGCATCGTTTGCCTTATCGAAGCAAAACACAAGTTTCTCTTTGTCATGCTTAGACTCAGACTGGAGTTTAACGTTACCACAACCGCCTTGTGATCACTTATACCATCTTCTATACAAACTTTATCTACAATATCAGGATTGCTAATTAGAAAAAGATCCAGAATGGACGAGGAATCTTTGTCGCACCGTGTTGGCTCTTCGACCATCTGTTCAAGAGATCTTTCTGCAAATGATTCTAGGAACGTTTCGGTTATTAACCTATCTCTTCCACCCAACCTGAACGTGTATGTGTCCCAGCTAACCGACGGTAGGTTAAAGTCACCACCCACGATCAATATATGTCCTTGAAATTTTTTGTAAATGTTATTAAGCGACTCCCTGAAGTATTCCGCGTTAGCTAAATCAGAATCCGGAGGTCGATAAAATGACCCGAGTATGAACTTTAAATTTTTGCCAATTTTTACCTTGACCCATATTAACTCGCAAAAATTTTCCGTTTCAGTTACGACAGAGCAATTAACGGTTTTACTTACGGCCACGAACACACCCCCGCCCATTCAGACAGTTCTGTCCTTCCGAAAAACATTGAAATGAGGACCAAATACTTCGCTAGATTCAACTTCAGGCGTCAACCAGCTCTCGGTTCCAAGTATTATATCGACATCATTAGTCGCAACTGAGGCGTGAAAATCCGCTACTTTCCCTCTAATACTCCGACAATTTAGTACCATTATCCTTAGCTGCTTCGTATTGTTATTTGTGGAGTCTAAAATAGCATTTTTCATACTCGCACTCTGACGGTAAACGGGTGAAGTAATTGGAGCTGTAATATTAAAATTATTCGCGCCATCAATACCGGGACCAGCTTCTATGTTATCAGCACATCCTCTTCGGTGAAATGAAGGATCCTCGGTAAGATGAAAAAGGATCTCGGTGGACGACGATTCCGAAACGATGAGGAGGTGAAAGCAGTTGTCTCTAGGTGGTTGCATACCGCTGGAGTTGATTTCTATGCATCCGGAATCGAAAAGTTGGTTGAACGTTCCGAGAAATAATTAAAAAGTCTTGGGGACTATGTGTAAAAGTGAATTTACATTGTATATTGTCATAGTCGTGTTGCCTATATTGTCGGTGGTTTCATTAATGGCCATAATTTCGAATTGTAACTTACTTTTTGATTCGCCCTCGTGTTTGTCGACTTTGTCATTATGCTGGGAGTGTCCTTATTGGACCTGACTGTTCCAGGTTTTCTTTATAAATTTGGGCTCTGTCAGAGACATGTTTTGCTGCTGTACAGTCTAAACTATGAGTAGTGCCGAAGAAATGGTCAACGGCGCTGTTTGAAACGTCCTTATCACTGTCAGGTACTAAGAGCCGAGGTAAGCCGAGGTGAGCCTGGTCAGCAAGTCTATTGCAGTAGCAACCCGAGCTGCTAGCAGTTGCTATGCTGACAGTAGCAACGGCTACGCCTCCGATTGCGGTCGCTGATTTTAGTATAGATTTGTAGTATAGATTTTAGTGGTAATGAAGGCAGAGGGTTTCCAAGTCCAGCACAGTAGTATGAAGACTACACCGGGCCTATATGACACCGGCGGCAAGGTCGCTCGTCTTGCAGTCCTTAATGTGGGAACACTGTATTGCACGACTGGTACACGAGGCTTACACACTAAGAGCACGTGAACCACACGCATGTTCGTAGTGAGAAATAGCCAATGAGAAGACGGCTTTCCCCACCTTCCAGAACCGAGGGCGCCTTTTTGCGCGCACTATTCGCCCCAATTCCGTGATGTGAAATTTCGTAGGGCAGACCTGTTACCATCCAAATAGGCCATTTTAGACATTTTTCATCACCTTCCCTCTGATGGCTCGGAGCGCATAGTTTTGGATCCTATGGTTCACTATTCCAATATCGGAAAACACCGATTTTATGTATCAATTTCATGTAATTGTACCACATCGCCGCTTTCAACAATAAATCAAGTAGCCACAACTCTTGCTATCATTTCAAGGAGCATCTAAGTCCTGATTATACGCAATTTAAGTGCATGTATTTTATCCTAGCCAGAAGCTTACAGATGCCGACTGGAGACCAGAAGTACCTCAGCCGACAGTAAGCAGGCGCTAGGACGGACCCACAGTGGGTAAGTTCGCCACTCGATCGGTCTACACGCGACAGCGGGTCGGACGCCATCCGTCAATTGACTGGGCACTACAGTACTTTCTTGAAAGGTATTACCAGATGCGGTCGTTCCGCTGTGATACTGTGGACAACGGATCATTTGCGGCGGTCTTGGGTGGAAAGCCTGGAACATGAAATCGAGTACTCAGTTGCTTGAATCCCTCGTACAAGGACACAGAGCCAGCAGTTATGCTTGGGAGACGCAGTCTGTAAATTTCTGGAACCTTACGGAAACGCTGTCTCCAGATGGTCAATTATAGCCCCACATGCATAGCTAGCCAATAGAAAACAGTCACCCTGCAATGGAACGACAGTAGGGAGACCAGTTCCGCACAGGCTCACGATGCAGTGTTTTTTATGAACTTGCCACTCCTTAGGTCAATGATTTAAACAGTATTAGAAAATACTTCACCGCCATACCCATCCCTTCGTACGCTCAAGGGCGAGGCTCATACCAAACCTCCCATTATTTTGGTTAGCTATTTGGTCATAATAGAAAAATAAAAATAGTTTCTGCACATATTTATGCTGTACCAGCTACTTGTATCATTCCGTTTGTTGTTTCGCCGAATTCAGGAATAAATGCCTGTCAGTCTCATTTCTGGAGTTCATTTCCAAATTCCTCAAAGTCATTACCTAGAATATTCTAAGTATTTTCCTAGCCAGTAATCGCAGACGCCAACTGGAAGAACCAGATGTTGACGGCGAGAAGGTGGAGCGAATCCACGTGCACAAACGGGGTAAGTCGAAGGTAATCTTCTCCGAGCTTTACCACACGACAACTCATCATTCTCAGCAGCAGCAGGATTTGTTGTAGGTTACTTGGATACGTGTGGTACAGGCGTATCACCATTGACTTTTCTCCCCAGTATAAACTGCGTGCTGCAACTACTTCTCTTGTTCTGT
The DNA here is from genome assembly GCA_031002005.1 of Vandiemenella viatica. Taxonomy (NCBI): domain Eukaryota; kingdom Metazoa; phylum Arthropoda; class Insecta; order Orthoptera; family Morabidae; genus Vandiemenella; species Vandiemenella viatica. The sequence continues at coordinate 15,906,858 of JARYHS010013630.1, forward strand.
TTGCTGCTAATCTTCGTGAAGTCATAGCCGGACAACCCTTATAGCAAGCGGGGGCCATTATAGTTGCAACAGACGTCTTCATTTATAGGGCGCAGCCGGTCTGTGGCTTTGTGTTCCCCACCGGATCCGACATCTCTCTTTGCAGTAATGTGCATAATGTCAGATTTTTTGACAGGTGAGGCATTGAACGACCCTCTGATGTCTTCTTGTTCAGTATCGGGGGCCTTTGTTTGTTGATGTTTGGTTGATATTTGAAAGAAAGCATTCATCTTGTATATTATTGAAAAGCGCTACGTGTTCAGAGGGGCAATAGGTGGATATCTTGAGTTCCTCAGAGTCGGGCCAGTCACCGGCCATATCTCCATGGCTGGGGTGGCTTCTTCTACGAGTCTCTGCATCGGTGATGAATCAATCTGGTGACTGGTGGGTCATACCGAAAAGAAGATATAATTAAACTAACGGAGCAACAGATCCAGTATTCAGTTTCTCTCGGTGTTGAGAAATAATTTAGTCTTGTATGGTGAACAGCCGAGTGAGCAGGGTGTTTCCTACACGATATTTCGGTGATCGGAACTCTGTCGCCATCTTCAGAGACCCCGATTGCCAAAAACACCCTGCTGTCTCGGCCAGGTACCCGAGTAAACTACATTAGATCCAGTATTTTCTAAACAGGACTCGTTGAAATCGTCACTAAAACAACCTGCTGCATATCACAGTTCCCAAGCTGCCTCCATCTACCTTCCCCACCAGACTGTAAACAACCGACTACAGAGCTTCTTAACCTCAATAAGGTCACCGAAATGTGGTATACTCAACTTCCGGTTGGCCTTTAGTACTGTGTTTACGTTTACTATAGTCGCTACAAGGCTTACTAAAAACGGAAATACGCCAGTTAATCGTTTAATCTAAAGATGTTTGGCGATTTAGGTGAAAAATTAGTATATCAGTTACCATATACTTTTTTCCCAATGATAAAGACCGGCGAAAGAAGTAGGTTATACAACTGCGGCGTGCAATAAACCCAAGTGTGTAGTCGTCAATTTGCTGAATCTGATTTTAATTCACCGCTTGAGAGCTGTGGTAAGTGGTTGCTTGATTATCACGCTTTGTATTAAGAGTATGATGTGATTGTATAAACCTCGTATGCGCCTTTGCTGAAAATTAATTATTTGTGTTGTAGTTGTCCTTAGATTAAGGCAACATAGCCTTGATTTGCTATATATTGTTTACCTTTTTCTGCTAGATTCTAAGAGAAAATTAACTTTAGAAATAATTTATATCCACGGAAAATCTATTGAACTGACAAAAAGGTAGTACATAATTTGGTCAAGGTAATCGTTTTCAGGAGATTTTTTAAAAAATAAAATATGTAGGAGATGACAAAAATATGTTGCAGTTAAGATTTTTCTCGGAAGTTGAACGATCCATAATGTGAACAGCATTTTACAGGAAGATAAAAAAAGAAAGAAAGAAAGTAGTTAAAACCTCAAGTGGTTCTAAGACTAAATTTAACGTCAATCGACGCACACTTTGCGAACGACAAGCAACATGTACTCGTTTAACCAATTTTTGGGAAGTTAGCATACAGAAAAACAAATTCAACTTCAAACAACGCAGAATCCATTATAAAGACAGTGATTAAAAAACTTTTACCTAAAATCAGACATTTATAATTTTAAAATGATTTCTAGCAGTTCAAAACGGAGAGTGAAACGCCGGCAAGAGGCCCAAATTAAACGGTAAACGAGTAATTCAAAAACAAAACAGACGGTGCGCCGCGTGGCATGCGTGATTTGGCAGTGACATTTAGGCGAATCGTCACTTCATTGTTGACGGATGAGCAGTACCCTATTGGGATACATCAAGACTGTCTAACATTGTCAATAATACCTAAATCCCCAATCATTTTGTTATTATTGTTAGTACTGAATTGTCAAATATTTATTATAAATTTATTTTGCTGTCATCAGTCACTCGACTGGTTTGATGCAATCCTCTAACCCTTCCCATCTCATCTCAACACACTGTAACAGCCCTCATACCTGACCTTTAAGTTGAATTGTATTTGATGAAGTATCTGTAGTGAGCTAAAGTTCACTTGAATATGATCTGGTATGTTTGTTTTGAAATTTCTTGTAAATCATTATATGTAGACTTAATGAAAGGAAATTATTTAAAGGCCATTTAATATGTTTAAGAACAGAATTGTGCAAGAGAATTGCTTAAGTGTGTGTAAATCAAAGTATTAATGCAAGTTAAGATGTCTACAGGACAATTTTCTACAGTTTAAAATGATTTCTGTAAATAATTTTGTGTTTAAGTATCATTAATTTCCATTTCTGACCATTTTGTAATGATGTTAAGTGATTATGTATTAATTCTGATTGTTTTTAATATGATTAATTGTTTGAGTAATTGTTAATGTTCGAGAAATATCTCGCGGAAGCTTTTGAAGAATTCCAGAAATTTCGATAGACCCTATATAAAGAAATCAGCAGAAGGACAGAGTTTAGATTACAGTTAGTTTTATACAGATTCACTTTGGAACTGCCAAAGATTGCGTCAGTAGTATTTCTGGATTGTATCTTTGCATGTAAACAATATCGCTGACGTTGTTTTACTGAACTTTATGGTGTACTACTTAATTAATTACTATATTAATTAAACCACCAAAGAACCTGCAACACGTCCTCGATTATCTACATCCATACTCTGCAATTCACAAACATTGTGGGTGGCAGAGGGTGCTAATCACCAATCTTAATTCTGCGCATTCCAGTCCTGAATAGCACGAGGAAAGAAAGAATACATAAAAGCATCAGTACGGCATCTTATTTCTCTAATCTTATCCCTCCGGTCATTGTGTCCTAAACAGGCTGAAAGAAGTATTTCATTGCACTCGTAAGTCAAAGAATGTCCATATTCTCCAATAACTTCCAACGATACAGACGTCGTCTGTCCGCCAAACAATCTCAGAAAAACCTATGTATTGATTCTGTGACGCTTTCATAAGGGCTGTAGCAACCAATCACGAATTGAGCGGCTCTCCTCTGTACCCTCTCCATTCAGTCAATCAAGCCCTTGCGATACGGATCCCAAACTCCACAACAGTAATGCAGATGCGGACGCACTAGTGTTTTATACCTTTTCTCAGATCACAATCTTGAGCAGCTCGTAACTGCACCAACGCGATACCTCATATATTCCAATCTCTGTCTTCCTCTGCAGTTCTTACCTTCGACTGTTTCCTCCACTAACTAAGTTAACCCGTCCTGCATCTCTCAAAATATGACCTACCGACCCTATCTCTTCTTTGTGTAAGACTCTTCCAAATATTCTTTCCTCGTCCACCCACCATTTCCGAAACTCGTTCATTTCGCACTGTCTGTCCTACTTAATTTCCAACACATCTCAAATGCTTCAACTTTCTTTTTTGCGTATTTCTAAAGTCCAAGAAAAGTGTAATTTTTTTTATCTGGTATTTGTTATTAAACTTAATTCAAAATTCTTTTAAAACTTTTAAAAGGAAGCTTCCTCAAGCAATTATCTGTGCATATGACTACAGTTTGTAATATAGTTTCAATGCTGCCAAGTAGCCTATTGCGTCCAAATTTCTAAAATGGTCATTTGACTTTTCAACTTAAGAAAAAGGAAAAAGTCGCACTGGGATAAATAAAATGATAAGATGGCTGAGGTAGCACACAAATGCCTTTTTGGCTCCGAAATTGCGGACACCTGGTATTTCTAAAGAACTGTTACTCATTAATTTCACTAATGACCCTAGTAGTGCATTCATTTTTAACGGTTGTGGTAACCACTCGCTAAATGATGCACAGCCGGGAATAGTAGAGCCTGCATTATGCAGAGCGCAGGGCTGGACTTGAATGACGTCTGACGCGTCAAGCGATGACACACGGTTAACCATGCCCATCGAACAGAAACGGAGTCTCCCATCTCTCCGTATTAATTCGTCCCGCATGAAATACTGTTGTTGTCCATTTAAAAATTGTTGATTGACAGCAAACGTCAAGATGGATTTAACTCTGTCACACCTATCAGAATTGCATAATATCGTTTTGTTTGCCTCCCATCTACGTCAAATAACGAATGGAACTACACTGTTGATTTTTCAGTTCGCATAAATGTATTTAAAAATTGCACGGAATAGGTCATTAATCCTCTGTTTCATACTTTTAAAGATTCCCATGTGCTGACTCAGTAGACAAAATGATATTTCCGTTACCGAACGTGGTGGGTGAGTGGTTAACGTTCTGGCCTCGCATTCGGAAGTACGCCGGTTCAAATCCCCGTCCAGGCATCCAGATTTGGGTTCCCCACCATTTTCCAAAATCAAATATTAATCGTAACAACTATATTTTCACAGAACCCAGCAATTATTGTCACTACATTTGAAATAAATTATTCTATGGAGTAGAATGAATTGTCAATTAAAAAAAGCTTATAATTTTTTCCAAGGTTTAGTACTATCCCTTGTCAGACATTTAAAGGTGTTGGGAGCTTATTGAAGGGTATTTATTCCTTAATATTTGACCACTTTTTGATGTTCATGCAAATTATAGTGGTAGGGAATAATCGCTTAGGAAGTGAAGATAAGAAAGAATAAGGAAATTAAACCCATCACTCAACACAGATGAATAGTTTCTCGTAACTAAATACAGCATTTAAGAAGTATAGTCCAGATCTTTTAAGTCTACCTACCTGAAAATTGTTGATGGTCTTTGCAAATGGCAACTTGCAGTGGGAACTGCTACTAACCCGTAAACGTCTGCTACCGAAGCTACTCTTGTGCGCGACGGAATGCTTCTTACTTGTGCAGGCGCTCCGCAGAGGTAAACTCTCATCCGCCCTCCCATGGATCCACCCTGAACTTACATTTTTATCGAAGAGCGGGTTTTTAAGTCAAACCACGTATGATATGTTGCGAAGTCGTTAAATAAATATAAAACATAACGTTATCCACTATTACCTTATTTATCGTTCAGGCATTACATTAGTTAAGGAAAACGAATGTTGCAACTAATATAACATGTAGGATCTTTGCTTACCAGAGGGTTTTCGAACATTGGCTAAAACAGATGCAACATCGCAAGGATAATGCTTTCAGTAGGTACATCTTCATTTTTGATATCACTCCTGTCACAATATTCTATTCTGAATACCTGTACCTACTAATGTTACACGACAGTCTGTGATCTTATATGAAGATGTAGATACCTTAGACAATGAAGTAAATTCATTCACTGAAAATGTTATGGATTCATTATTCTAATGAATGATTGTGTTGATGGTTTACTAACAGAAGTTAGATTCTCTGCTGATGCCATAATGCTGTATAATAGGACCAAAAAACTAGAGGACTGTGAACTGCTGCAGCGTGATCTGGATGGGATATCTAGGTGGGTTCGAAAAACATGGAATGAAGATAAACACAAAGAAGAGTCACTTTATTAGATACACATATAACAAGCTAAAGGTGGATTATAATTATAACATGGAGAAAGAATTGTAAGTTGAAGACTTGAAACGTTAATATCTTGTCGTTAAATTCGATAACAAACTCAATTGCGCAGGACACATTCGAGAGGTAGAAGGAAAAGGTTACAAAATCCTTCACTTGTTGGAGAGAGTGATGAGGGGATGTACGAGAGAAGTAAAGGAATTGGGTTACAAAACTTTGGTGAGACCATTGCTTGAATATGGTGGGGTGGTATGGGACTCACATTTTTGGTATCAAACTAAGGAGTTTGAGAGGGTGCAGAGAAAGGCATGCTAGATTTCTCTGAAAATTACCGCAGAACACAATCAGTAACCGATATGATAAAAGAGCTGGAATGCGATTCATTGGAAGACAGGAGCGTGCGAAAGAGAGTCAGGGGAGTGTATAAGGTGTATGTTGGTGTTGATGAATGGAAAGATATTGGTGTAAGAATTCAAAGTAACGCATGTATGGGGAAGATGACCATGACCACAAGCTGGCACTCGATTTCAGGCACAAGGGTGTGGGAAGATTTTCTTTCGTAGGTAAGGGAGTCAGGGATTGGAATAAGTTACTGAGAGAAAGATAAATAATTTACCAATAACACTAAAATTGTAGACTGCAAAGTAGGCGGGTGTAGGAAAGGGGAAATATGGATGTGTCGGTAGGTTTCGACCGGATCCTGCGCCCTACGGCAATGAAATTAAATTAAAACTTACAAGAAATTAATAACCACAGATGGAAGTTAAATTGTTGAGAATAAAAAATTTCGAAGTTATACACATAAACACTCAAGGAAACAAAAACATTTGTGTATCAAGAAAGCTGCCCAGATATCCAGATAGAAAACCAGGTAAAATATTTGGAGTAACATAAAAGTAATTTGTATCAGCACACGAACTCTGAATCAGGGAGCTCGAATTTCAGGCTAAAAGTCAGAATTCTATTTGTTTTTAAATGCGGCACAGAAAAACACAATACTCTATGTGAAAGAAGCCTCAGCAGAGCACAGTACCGATATAGTATTACAGTGGACCTGCTTGCCTTGTAACCGGAAACTCATCTGTCGCTAGAGAGAGTGCAGTGCAGGCAATACAGCCAATGAAATTCGCATACCGAGCGTGGTGGGTGAATAGTTAACGGTTTGGCCTCGCGGTTGGAATCTCCATCCGGGCATTCAGATTTGGGTTTTCCATGTTTTTTTTTCCAAAATCACACCATTCGAATGCCGGGATGCTTCCTGAAAAGGCCATTGCCGAATTCCTTCCCGATCCTTGCCCCCATCCTTTTCCGCCTCTAATGACCTCGACGTCGACGAAGCGTAAAGCCATAGTATTAAAAAAGTGCAGCTCGGAACAGAACGAGCCGAAACTCGAGAGAGTGTGCGTTCCACTCCCACAGGCAGTTCTGACAGAAATAATATCGCTTTCAAATCATTACCTGTTTAATAATGCAGAAAAAGAAAAGATTGGAAATATAAGAACTCTTAGAAAAGTGTATCTAAACTTTTCTTATTCTCCGCATATATTAGGGATGGATATAAACGCTAGAAGGGCTTATTTTAGAAGGAAAATGTTGTCGAATGTTTATCATAACCACTCTTGTGGCTTCAAAATTTTGCATTTACATGATATATTAAAAATAAACTTTTCGCTTATATGGGAATGGAGACTTCCTCGCCGCTCGATATAGATGAAATATTCTCGAGAAACTAGCCAAGTGGGTAGTTTCTATAACGCGATGTTTCTGCGGTCATAACTCTGGCACCATCATCAAGTGTTATACAAACGTAACCACTCGGCTAGTTTCCCGAGAAGATTTCCTCTGAATTTTCACTTTTGTCACTTATTTACAAATAACCTAAGGCTAATATGTCTAAGCCAAGATGCTTTATCATATGAGCCACTGACCGTATTTTTGCAGTGATGTCCGCAGTCGAATCTAGGTGCTTTCCTTTGCTTTCCCTACAAATACTGTATTTTATTTTATCTTTGGAGTTCGTCGTGTTGTCTGATTAGCAGCACCCTCCGGTATTTACCACCATGTTTCTGAAGACTATCACTATTTCTCCTTCCAAAATACCCAAATAACGCCGAACTGTATTCTAAGTTAAGTGCTCTTATTACTACTAACCTCTTAGTAATTTTCTGGCAATTCATTTCTTCGCAGTTCCATAAATAGAGAGAATTGTTGTTATGTAATGCTCATAACCTTATTTTGTAATTTGTACATATTTGTGTTGTAGTTTACACAGCGATACAGATGGAAGTTCTACTTAATTAATGGGGTCAGAATTAGGGAACCAATTAAATTAAAAGTAAATTAGAATTCCCAAAACAATACCCTATAGCGCTTGAGATTGGTTTTATTCCTGGTCCAGGTACCATTCAGCACGATGAATACTGTACAACTTCCATTCCTATGAAATAATAACTTCAGTAACACTGCGCTTATGAAAGCAGCTTAAATTATTTATAAAACTAAATTCATAGTGAATTATTCCGTAATAAAGTGTGTCTGTTTTCACTCTGGTCCTTCCTGCATTTCGACCTAACCACAACTTCCACTAATATTACTGTTCAAAGTTCATAGTTTCTATTCCCCGTGAACGACTATATTCACGAACTAAATTTGATCCACTGGAAATATTTAATATATCTGATATAGTGACATCAGCAATAAAAAGAAAATAATAATTAATATATTAATTTAAACGCAATACATACCTTTATTTCAGAGTTCCGGCAAATCATTTCTTAAAACGTATTGTAACCGTGAGTTTAGAATACCAACATCGAATATAAATATCTTGAAAGCAATATATATATATATATATAAACTAAAAAAAATGACGTATTGAAAGCAATATCGTTAACTGAATATTTTTTTTTTATCAAATATCGCTCATAACCTTGGAAATGACGAAACGTTCTTACCTTACATAGAATATAAGAAATATCTAGATCGAATAATTATTAAATAACAAGAAGCACCCAGTAATTAATATTTCCATTTATACGAAATACAAACTTTTCTTTCAGTGTTCTTGCGTCTCATTTCCTCACGGATACTCAAACAAGTAGAACTGTTCATAATTGCGTATAAACTCAAATAATATCTGTGGCTGCAGTTAATTCTGCAGCGAAGGGTGGCTACGTGACGTCACAGTATAACGTCACAGCGCGACGACACCGCGTAACAGAACAGAGTGACCAGGATTAGCATTTTATATTAGTTGATTAATTGGGTGTCAAATGCAGTTAACAGTGTAGTGCAATGACGTCCTCGTCTACCAAGTCAACTTAAGCTGCACAATCTAATGGATACATTCGAACTTGCAATTACGACAAAATACCTCGCATTAAATTCTTAGAATAAAAAGAGATTTTCAGGTCAAAGGGACTCACCGAATTTTTTTATTTCGGCACAGTACATCATTAGGCGTGGACTTGAATGGTAGCTGCTAATGCTTTGGATTCATGCTTTGGCGGCGTTACCTAAACAATTTTTTTTAACGTACGATGACGCGTCTCACTCTACGTGTCAGGGAATGCTTCCTAATGCACACAGCTGTGACTCTACAACTGAAATTTACCCAGCTATATTTTCTGCGTTATGATCTCCTGATAAAGGGATTGCACTCAGAGTAATACCATGATTTTCTTGACTGTCGTAACGTACTTCCAGTTGTGGTTATTAATATGATTATTATAGTTAAATGCTATCAAAATAGAGTCCACGAGTCCATTTTGTTTTAAATAAACGAAATGGTAATAGTTCAAGGGGCAGGAGTGTATATATTTTTGTCTCCCTTGCTACAGACTTGAGTTTGATTGTTCGTACCGAGCGTGGAGGGGGCTACTTTAACGCTGTGGCCTCGCATTCGGGAGGGCGCCTGTTCGAATCCCCATCAGGACATCCAGATTTGGGTTTTCCCAGATTTCTCCAAATCACTCCAGGCCAATACCAGGATGCTTCCTTCAAAAAGCCATGGTCATATTCCTTCCCGTTCCTTGTCCCCAGTATCATTCCGCGTATAATGAAATCGATGTCGACAAGGCGAAAGCCATAAGCAAAAAAAATAATAATAATAAAAAGAAAGAGAAAGAGAGAAGAAGAAAACAATTGGTTGTTCGTTTCCTAATAAAGACTGTAGATAACACTAAACTTTTTTTTTTTTTTTTGCTGTCGTCAGTCTTTAGACTGGTTTGATGCAAGCCTCCATCCCTTCCTATCCTGTGCTAACCTCTTCATTTCTACATACCCCTTACAAACCACGTCCTCAATAATCTGTTTCATATATTCTAATCTCTGTATTCCTCTACAGTTCTTACCTTCGACTATTCCCTCCACCAGCAAATTAACCAATCCAGCATGTCTCAAAATATGACCTACCAGCCTGTCTCTTTTTCTGTAAGCTTCTTCCACAAACTTCTTTTCTCACCCATCATTTACAAAACTCGTTCATTTCTGACTTTGTCTGTCCACTTAATTTTCAGCATTCTTCGGTAGCAAAAACATTTCAAATGCTTCAATTTCGTTATTTCCGGTATTCCTAAAGTCCAGTGCTGTGCTCCACACAAAGAGTTTTAAAAAGTTCTTTCTAATTCCTAGATCAATATTTGAAACTAAAAGGTTTCTTTTTTTCATGAAAGTTCTTTTGGTAGTGCTATTCTACTTTTAACATCATTCCTGCTCGGCAAATCGGTTGTAATTTTTGCTTCCAAGTAACAGAATTCACTTACTTCTAGTGGCGGCGCCGAAGTGATTTGATCAGGTAGTGACGACATAAAATGTTTCGACGGTTTACTGGTTATTGAAGTGAAAAGTGCCTGGAAAAACAGCTCAGAACGACATAAAGATTTGTAACCTGTGAAAGTCTTTATCTGCAATTACTGTCGGATTAAAGAAAAGATATCGAAATAAATCAAAGACAAATGTTTTGAAATTGACCAAACATTTAGTGATTTGCCAAAACCGACAAGTTGATCTACAAGCGGTGCTGTATTACCCAATAGGCAGGACTAGACACGACTAGGCAGTAGCCTGGAGCCCCTGAGTTTGAAGACCCCCTGAAGTTCACTTTTTTTCACTAAAAAAAATAATAAAAAAGATAATCATCCAAAATAAAACAATAAAAGTAATATGAAAGGCATGAAAATTATTATTTTTTGTTTCATTGTAGTGTACGATAAAAAGAGTAAGTTTCAAAATATCATAAATTGTAAAATTCGTTTGTTAACAATAAAAATATGATAAAAAATTATCTATAAAATTTCTACTTATAAAATACAGATAATTATTTTCAAAATTTTTAGAGTGGCTAGGGCCTCATACTTTCTTATCCGGCACTGCCTTTGATGACCACGACGACAATGAAATACATTTCACTTCAGAATCTTTCCTGTTACGTGCATTCATAAACTCACGTAATTCTCCTTCTGATAATCTAAGATACATATGCCTGCTCGCATTGACAAATTGTCCAAGCCAGCGTATCCAAACTTTTCTCGTCCCTAGGAGTAGTAAAATTCAAAAAGAATGCTGAGGGCCTCTAACTCACAAGAGCTATCCCCCCCCCCCCCCCCGTTTTTTGTTTCAGCCGAGGATTACGCAACTTCGATTCTTTCTTCTGAGTTTCCTTTTCCCGTCGACAGTTTACTTTCCGCAATTTTTCCTCTGAATAGTTCCGTCTTTAATGTCTTCCATCCTGGGCCTAATTTTATTTTCCATATTGTTATTATTAACATATCGGACATTATAACATAATAAATCTAAAACCATGTTTTGAATTCCTATGAAAACGCAGATATAAAACTTTATGTGAACTATCAAAAGTTAATTACATGTTAATCAGACCAAACCAGATAAATAATGTTACTACAGTATACCACCAGCCTATATGCATAATCTAAAATAAAAGACGCTTGACCGTATATCTTTTATTTTTGTTTACTTCACTACTCGCTTTAACAATCATACCACCTACCGCGGTTCCTCATAGCCATTTAAAACTCTTAGTAAACCGTCATTTACTTAATCTCTAGACGAACCGCGCTCTTTCTGGTGCCATATGGTTGCCAGGTCATTGAAATATTCAAAGTTTAAAAAAAATTGGGCATAAGAATATGGTATCACAGTTTATGATATTATGCCTGTGGAACTCCTAAACTGTGTTCGCGGACCACCAGTAACCAGTGAACCACAGGTTGAGAAGCAGATGCTGCGCTCTACCGGCAGTGTTACTAACTTTATCGAACTGCGTGTGACAGAACAAAGTTGTCTCCATTCGCCATTAACAAAGCGAACCCCAACCCCCGAATATTTCCACGAAAATGCTACAGCGCATGCGCGATCGGTGACACATTGCCAGTGTCTCCACAACAGCGAAATACTTCACTGATGTGGCCAACAGATGGAGTTCAATGTTTTCCTTGCTGTCATAAGTTATCGTAAAGTAGAGAATGCCGCATTTATAAATATTTATTTTTCTTTCACTACATTTATTTTTTAATTTATTTATTCTTGATTAGAGGTGGTGACAAGTCACACTGTCACTACACCTAGAGCCGCCACTGCTTACTTCTCCTATTGCATCCGATCCTATTTTTATATTTAATCTACTAGTATTGGTATCATTTCTGCTACATTTGTCTTTATATTCAGTCCAAAATCTTCCTTCAGTACTTTTTTCATGCTTTTCAGTAACTTCTCAGCACTTTCTCCTAACAAGACAATGTCATCAGCAAATCGTAGCATACTGATTTTTTCTCCCTGAAAACTTATGCCACATGGAAATTTTTCTTTGACTTTCTTCATTGCTTCTTCTACATACAAGTTGAATATTAACGGGGATAGACTGCAGCCTTGTCTCACACCCTTTTTGACTGATGCATGTCTCTCGTGATTCTCTACTTTTATTACAGCTACTTGATTCTTACATAGTTTGTAGAGAATCCTTCTATCTCGATACTTTATACCTGACTTATTTAAAATTTTGAACATCTTGTCCCACCTAACATTATCAAAAGCTTTTTCTAAATCAACAAATGGCATAAAAGTATCTTTGATTTTCTTGATCCGCCCTTCAAGTATTGATCTAAAGACAGAATCGCTTCCCTTGAAAAGCGATTTTTCCTAAACCAAAACTGATCTTCACCTACTATGTCTTCTACTACCCTTTCCATCCTTCTGTATATTAAGATTTGCTATAAAGCTGTTCTAACTCAACTTCAGTACAGGTACCCTATAAAAATATGTATATTTTTAGATTACAATAACCACTTATTTTAACAAAATCCTACAATTTTTTTTTTTATTCCGTCGATCTACGGCTATATCCATAGGTTGGCAGCACTGACACCCTCTGATACAAAGAAACTATGACGGCTCAGCTTCGTTCTCCACCATTAATCTTTTGTGTTCGAGTTTAACCACTCGTTGAACAAAACCACTGACTCTCTTAAAATCTCTGATAAATACATACCGTACACTTTGTAATGCTTACATTTGCCTCTTAATATATTTTCATTTTCGAGATGTTGATGCTAATTTGTAAAACAACTCTTCCCCCTTGTACAGGGTGTCCAGAAAAGGATCCCTGATTTCAAAATTAAATATCTCGAAAACAAAGATCGATAGAGGAATGCAGTAAACGGTATGTTTATTGTGACAGCTGTAAGAAGTGTATACAGCAGTTTGAAATAATAGTTACAAAAGCTGCTAACAGATGGCGCTGTACGCTGTACGCTGTACAGCTCATATCAGCATACATAAGTGAAATAATCGTATGAAAACAATCAGGGCCGTAACTATAAACTTGGAGGCCCCGGGGCATAACTTCATTGTGAGGCCCCTAAAGATTTCTTTCTTTTATATGCATGGAGGTTTACTCCAGTTCGACAAAAAAAAAAAAAAAAAAAAAAAAAAAATATTAGGTGCGTTTGGTTGTATAAAGAATAAGGTGAATCGAGTAATACGAAAGCAAAATATTTTCAAAAGTACAATTTCTAAAAATAGTGTATGTTTATTAAAAATTTATAAAATCACACATTAAAAATACATGATAAAATATTTGCTACACTGTTATTAACATAAAAAAACTTAAAACAGTAACTTTTAATACGATTAAACTAACTGAAAGCTTTTAAGGTAGATTAAAGATGTAGTTACAATAGATGTAAATTAAGTTAATTAAAATGCATACGTTCCTTAAAAGACAAGGAATCAGTAAGTGGTGCATATAGTGTAGATTGAAAAGATTAAAGATTAGCTACATTTGATTATTTCTTAAACATTTGTTTCGTTACTTTCAAAGAAGCAAATTCATCAATTACTCGTTGAGCTCGATCATTCTCAATTGAAAGCAAAGCTAAGCTGTTGAATCTTTCTTGAGCCATTGTACTTCTGAAGTAATTTTTGATCAATTTAAGCTTAGTAAAGGACAGTTCAGCCTTAGATACTGTCACAGGAACAGCTTGATGAAAGAGAACTGTGGTCGACTATTATATAATTAGCAAATTCCTTAACACTTTTTATTTTTTCCAGTTTGTTTGGAAATGATTTTTTCACTGAACATAATTGTGAAGGAAAGGCTGGACTCACATCATTTGGAAACTTATTTACGAAATCAACTGTTTTTTGTGAATATCACTTTCACTTCCATTGGCTAAAAACTCAGGTTGTATAACTTGATAAGTGTCAAGAACAGCTTTCATTACTTCAAAACAGCCATCAAGTTGAACACAAAGTGTGTCTACGATTGGATAGAACACAGTGACTCAGAAACAAGATTTTGGGTCAATTAATTTTTCGTCTTCTTTCAACTCATTAGTCTGTTCTGGCGAAATTCTTTGTTTATTCCCCATCGACAACAAATATCTGATGCTTCAGAAATAAGTTCTTCAAACTGTCCACGTTTTTCGGTTATCCTTAACAACAAATTACCCGATAACTCATGTGCATACAACAGGTCCAGGGTTTCAGATTGTAAGGATTTTGATACGACGTTGAGGGACTAAAACTTCACACTACACAGGGGTGGATCCAGGGGGGGGGGGGCTAGGGGGATAGGGGGCTCAAGCCCCCCCCCAAAAATTATAAGTATCTTGGTCCACCTCTGACATTGTAATTTTGGAGACTTTTTTTTTTTTTTTTTTTAGCTCTACTGATTTGAGGCCCGAGGAGACTATAAATACTACCCTTTGTATAACTTAAGCCCCCCGCCCAACCAAAATTCACTCGAGCTAAGCCTCCCCCCCAAACAAAAGTCCTGGATCCGCCCCTGAGTCATTGCACAACCAAAGGCAATACAAAATCAAAACTTTAAAGTTTGTTAATATGGGTAAGACTTTTCAACACGCCACAAAACCTGTGTTTCAGTGCATACACTGCCTCATGCCTACCAGCCCAGCGAGTTGGATTAAGAGTTTTCAATGTTACTTTCGAATTCAGTGAATCAGTCTGAGCCTCGATGTCATACACTGACTTCAAGTCTTGCCAGCGCAAAATATTATGACCAAAAAAGCAATACATACTTTGAATGGTTCCAAAAAACTGGCAGACCACTCGTTTTCCTTCCACAGCATCATTTAATACTAAATTAAGGTTATTTGCAGCGCAGTGCACAAAACATGCATGTGGCGCTTTTTCTTTAATACGCTACAGCCCTACTCATGCCCCTAATTCCCTACTCATGATTACAGCCACGTCGTAGCCTTGTCCACGACATTTGGTCAAATCTAAGTTTTTTCTTCTAATGAAGTAAGTATTTCTTCTGCAAGATCTTGGGCAGACTGATCTTTTACCTCTTTAAAGGATACAAAAGTTTCACATATTTTGATATCAGTAGGTGTCCCGCCTTCATCATTAACTATTTTGACATATCTGTAAACTTCACTTAACTGGTCAACCTTAGTAATGTCGTGAGTGATATCTAAAATCAATGGGGAAAAAAAGCAGTTTTAAAGCTCAAAGGTAATTTCATTTTTGATTTCAAAGGCTAATAGGTTTATAAGTTCATTCTTAATTTTAGGACTGAGGTATTTCACAGTCCCTTGCGGACGCTGAATCAATTCTTGCAGTACTGGTTCATATTTTGACAAGAGCTTAACTATCAAGAGAAAGTTTCCTTTGTTGCTACATTCTAACTTGTTACTAGATACCCGAAATTCGAGATTACATGTTGCAAGTATTAAGGTCACATTTAGGATTCTTTCAAGAACTTTTCGGCAGAAGCTACTTTCAGTCTCCAGATATTAGCACTAGCTCACTGCACACCGCAGCCTGCACTTGACTCATCACTCGGCAGGCGCCTGGCGCGACATCACACATTCGACTCGACATTCTGCTGTCTGCTCTAGAGCTGCTTTTGCATGCGAAGCGTATGGAGTATATGAACGGACACGCAAAAACATTTACTCTAGCAATTTTATGGATTCTTTATTATTATCTTTCAGCTAGATGCTGGGTATTTTATAGGAAGTTAATTAGATATTAAAATACAATAATTTTTTAACCATCAGTTTGGGGCCCCTCGGGCTTGGGGGCCCCGGGGCAGTGCCCCGGCTGCCCCGGCGGTAGTTACGGGCCTGAAAACAATCTTTGCAAACAATCACATCACAATGTTTTCAAAATATGGCGATTACAGCGCCATCTGTTAGCAGCTTTTGTAACTATTATTTCACACTGCTGTATACACTTCTTACAGCTGTCACAATAAACATACCGTTTACTGCATTCCTCTATCGATCTTTGTTTTCGAGATATTTAATTTTGAAATCAAGAAGTCCTTTTCTGGACACCCTGTATGAAGCACTTATACCGTAGGCTGTTGCCTCACCTACTGGAGCAGTTGCAATCTAATAATTTTCAAGGGATTTAAATATGTGCATTTTACAACTTCAAAGAGCTAATAAAACTCTTATAGATTACCAAACTAATTTGACATTATTTATTGACAAACATTAAATACTTCGTTATAATTTATTAAAAAGAGAATTTCATCAGTTTCCTGAATTATCATCTATAAAAGATAACATTACTCCAGACGATATTGATTCACTCAGTAGCCACCTAAACAAACTTAAATTGGATATGGAAAAACGATTTGAATAAATTTTAAAATTGAAGGTCCTTTTACCGATACAACTTGCCAAGAAGTATGTTAGAAATTGGATATGATGAGAAAAGTAAATATAAATTTGGCGGTGGTAGATAAGAAAATCTGTTGCATGCTTTAAAAAATTGCCTGCCTTACATCTAAATATACGGGAAATGATATACGGTTTATTGAAACCTTTCCCTATCTCATATCTCGTGTAATGATGCTTTAGAGCTGTTAATCATATTACGGCCAAAGAAAGAAATCGCCTGAATACTTCCGAAACAGAAGGCCTTCGTTAGTTCCTTACAGAAATAGAACCAGACATCCAGATATCGCAGTATTAGCCTCAGGGATCTCATTCATAAATTAAATGTAATTTTTCCAGGATTAATGCTTCTATCTACGCAAATTACATATAAAAATATAGATTTAACGACAGTAATTCGTTTTATAATAATTTATTCCTCCAAATGTAATAAAGGTCAGACAAAGTATTTTGTAAGTAAATATTATTTGGTTTAACTTGCTGTAACTATGCTTAATAAGTTTTATATAGTTAGTTCCCTATATTATAAATCAGCATTACTTTGGATACTGGTGGGCAGTTAGAAAATTTTACTGCCAACAGAGATACGAAAGTGGGCGTTAGGTAAAAAGACTGCAATTTTTTTTAGCTCTACAATTAGCGATAATGAGCAATATTTACGCATGAGATAGTCTGTCCGCCATTACGGAAATCTTGTCGCGAACCCCCTACGATGAAGTGGAGTACCCCTGGGGGTTCCCGTGCCCTACTTTGAGAAACACTGTCTTAGCAAATTGAAAATGTACGGCCCTTTCTTGCTCATGGAAAAATCTGTCGCTGGTATTGAATAAAAACTTTTTAATTCCATAGATCGATGAAGATGACCGAGATGGGCTGTTTTACCACTAGCAACACGGCACACTACCTCATTTACTCACGGGAGTTCTAGGTTTCCTCGATAATTATTTCTTAGGTCGGGGTATTGGCTGTGAATCACTCGGCCAAATCGCTACCCAGACTTGACGGCACTGGATTTCTTCCTCTGGGGTTTCATTAAAGATCGTGTGCTCAACCCCTAACAAACAGTTTAGCCGATCTGAAAAATCGAATCTACGCTGCCGTTGCACAAGTTACGCTCGATTTGCTGCAACGAGTGTGGGAAAAAATTGATTGCCAGTGGCAAGGGCTTATCCAGGGTCAGAACAAAGGGGGGGGGGCAACATCTGAATTAGGGGGGGTTGCAACTCGTATTTTTTCGGGGAAGTGGGGTGGGGGACTGAAAAATGTCGATTTCTTAGAAAATAAAACACAAACCTATTGAGGAAAACTATTTTTATTACTGATTAACATAATAATTGAAGGACCTACTATGCAGTTAATCAAGATCGTAACTCAATTGTAGTTTTTTTATGTAAACATTAATCGTCTCGGATTCTCAGAATAATTTTCAGTAATTTTCTTTGTTAATATCTCACGGTGTACTTTCTCGAAATTACGATGCACACTCATCGGGCATAATCCAGTCAATCTTTCCTCTCCCATAGTGCTCAAGAGCCAGTTCTTCATTCGTCGAAGCCTACTGAATGCAACTTGATTTTTCTTATGGGGGGGGGGGGGGGCAGCAGCCTCTCCCTCCGTGCCCCTCGCTGGATACGCCCATGACCGGTCGGATGCTTGCCGCATGACAAATGGTACTCCCATCCAACCAAAATAACACTTCATACTTTTATGTGAAACCTGAGGTTGTTTGCTGCCGATTCTGTAAGTTATATTGATTTCATTCTGAAGTTGTAAAGTCCTTTTCGACTCACCCTGTGTACCTGCGGCGGCCCCTCGGTCCGCCCTCGGCGTTGTTTATGGCAGTGGCGCTGTGACGTCACGCGTTGTTTACTGGGGCGACTCGTAGCGGGAAGGAGACAGCCTCAGGCCAGGCGAGGTGTGAGCTGCCACCGGGGGCGGGCACAGCTCGGGGAAACAAGACCAGTGGCGAATCCATCACATCGAATACAACAGGAGCTCCCAATTACTGGTGCGCTTAAACCCAGGGAGACGTGAGTTTGCTTCAAGCGGTAATCTCTTGTCTAAGGTAATCACTAAGATAAGATAGATAGCAAGAATAGATGATATTCACTATTCGATGCCCCTCCTCCTACCTCGTTCCACTAACGTCGTACTGGTACAACTGTTCACGGACATCTGGACAAAAAGTGTAACAGCCCTCAAACCTAAAATTAAACGTAATTGTATTTTATCCATGATGGATCAGTGGAACTCCGTGACTGTTATATCAAAATTATATCAATTTTAAATGTAATTGTATTTTATGAAGCAATTGCAGTAAGCTACAGTTTGTTTGAATATGATCCCGTATGTTTGTTTTGGAAATTCCTGTAAATCAGTGCGTATAGACTTTGTTTTGTGAAAAGAAATTATTAAAAGGCCATGTAATATATTTAAGAACATAATTTAATTCAATTTAATTTAATTGCAATGGAGCACAGGCTCCGGTGGCAATTTCCCTAAACCCCTATCTTCTCCCTATCTGCACCCACCTACATTTGCCCTCTACAAATTTTATCTTTAAATTATTTCAAAGTTTTCGGTAAATTATTCATCATTTCTAATGGTAACTCATTCAAATCCCTGACACCCTTACCTAAAAAAGACAATCTTCCCACACCCTTGTGCCTGAAATCGAGTGCCAGCTTGTGGTCATGGTCATCTTTTCCCTTCCATGCACTACTTTTCATACCTACTGCAATATCTTTCCATGCCTCATCACCAGTATACGCCCTCTACACTCCCATGACCCTCCTCATCCCCCACCTGTCTTGCAATGAATCCCATTCCAGCTCCTTTATCATGTCCGTCACTGATTGCATTCTGCGATAATTTCCGGAAACAAATCTAGCAGCCCTTCTTTGCACCCTCTCAACCTCCTGTATTTGATATTCAAAATATGAGTCCCATAGTGCACCACCATATTCAAGCAATGGTCTGACCAAAGTTTTGTAACCCAATTCCTTTACTTCTCTCGTACATCCCCTCATCACTCTCTCCAACAAGTGCAGAACTTTGAAACCTTTTCCTACCACCTGTCCAATGTGTCCTGCTCAGTTATACATGTTATCAAAAGTAATGCCAAGATATTTAGATTTCAAGTCTTCAGCAAGCAATTCTTTCCCCACCTTAAATTCAAAATTTAACCTTTTGTTTTTTATTTGTGTATCTAATAAGCTGAGTCTTCTTTGCATTTGTCTTCATTCCATGTTTACCAACCCAACTGTGAATTGTGCAAGAGAATTGCTTAAATGTTCATAATTCCTAGGATTAATGCAAGTTACGATGTCTAAAGCACAATTTGTGACAGTTTAAAATGATTTCTGTGAATAATTTTGTGTTTAAGTATCTTTAATTTCCATTTCTCACCATTTTGCAATGATTTTAAGTGATTATGTATTAATTCTGATAGTTTTTAATATGTTTCAATTGTTTAAGTTTTGTTAAAGTTCGAGAAATATCTGTCGGAGTTCTTTGTAGTGTTCTAGAAATTTCGATGGAACTTATATAAAGCGATCATCCAAGACAGGGAAACAGTTTACAGCTAGTAAGTTTTTAGGCAAAGATTTTTCACCGACTAAATTATCTGTGGCAGAAGTGTTGTATGCAATCTCTGAATTGTATCTATGCATGTAAACACTATCGTTCACGTAGAGGTTCTTTGAAATTAAAAACAAGTCTAAACTGAAATACATTGTGAACTACTTCATTATCGTATTAATTAAACCACCAACAATCTTATAACTGGACTACGCATATTATCATACTAGTGCTGAAAGTAGGTAAAGACACTAACAACGCAAGTTCTTATCAGCCAATAACGGGTTCTTCATGCGAAGCAAAATCCTTCGAGCGTATCGTAAAGCTGAGATTGGAATGGTGGTTTGAACATCACAACCTCCTACCTAACTCTCAGCATGGATTTAGGAAGTGAAGGAGAACCAACGTCAATCTAGGTATTTCCACATTAGATATAGAACAGATCTATACAAATAATCAATACTTGCAGGCTCTATTTCTAGACATAGCCAGTGCCTGTGACAATGTCTTCGTTATTATACTAGTCGAAAAACTTAGAGCATTACACCTCCCAGAGGTATATCTGCGTAGAATATACAACCTGTTCCACTGCCGGACCGTCTATATCCGCCAGCAGGATAACCATCTATATGGGCCGCGCGTGGTTTCCCAGGAAATCCCGCAAGGGGCTATACTCAGCCCAATTCTGTTTACTATCTACACATCGGACCTATACATCATATTCAGTACCACGATAAAGGTGTTGATATTCGCAGACGATGTATGCATCTATACATCATCTCCATCACAAGAGTTAAATTTTTGGAGACTGAACGACGCTGCTATGAAACTAAACGAATGGACTCATCGTAAAGGCCTAACAATCTCACCATCGGAATCGTCAATTGTGGTTTTCTCGCGGAAACAGAACATTTATCGAGGGACGCAGATACATCTGGGCCATTATACCTTTCCTATTGGAACAGAGATACGACACCTGGAACTCCATGGAAGGGGCACATTGACTACATAATAGCTAAAATAGAACGCTACTTAAATACAATGCGATCTGTAACTCGTGTATGGTGGGGAGCTGACCCTGATATCTTGTATAGAACTCTAATCCGCCCCATTCTGGATTATGGTAGCGCATGCTATGTGATTTCTCCAAGGTACATAGTGCAGTTCCTGGTCCATCAGATTGTCCATCGGAGCGATGAAATCTACACCAACAAACGCCCTATTAGTCGAGGCGAAAGAAATGCCCCTGGAATTACGTCGACGATAACTGCCTAGCGTGATTCTAACCAGGCGTGCTACCGTTACTAACCACCCTGTGATCCAGAAGGCCTGCGAATACACAGCCACGAATAACAGGAGAGATACTGCTCTCGGCCCCAGAACTCCCTTGCTGACTCTCAGCTACATCCAAATAAAACACGTGATTCCGTTAGTAATCCCAGATGCTACCTCTCTTCTCATACCAGTACGATATCCTTAGATACAAGCCCAATATATTTTATTTACCAAACTGGATTACAAGGAGTAACAAGGCAAGCAGCAAGATAGAGAGTTTTCTGGCCTTAACGTGGCCGGAACACGTACAAATCTACACTGACGGCTCGAAAACAACAAATGGGGTCGTCTTTGCTTTCTTCTACCCACTCACTCAAGAGTCTCCGAAAGTTCGCCTGCCATCAGAGACCACAGTATATAGCGCAGAAGACATGGCAATTAGAGATGCCATGAAATACGGGTTGGAACGCTTCAATAAAATACTGATATTATCAGACGCAAAAAGCGTTGCTCAGAAGTTGGAAAATATGAAAAGAATCAACGGAATGAACAAAACCTTATTCGACATACTAAATTTTATGTACTCAGCTACGGATGAGGGAAAGGAAGTGCACTTACTATGGATCAAGGGACGCGTGGCGATACAGCATAACGAAAAGTAGATCAGCTGGCCAAGGAAAGTACTACGTACGGAGAGTAACAATATACGCGGCTGCCGCACGCCGACTTTGTAACAGTTAACAGGAAAGAGTTTTTTCACGAATTGTCAGAATTATGGACTTCAACACAAACAGTCAAAGAAAAGTTTTATTCATCAATCCAACCCCATATACCTTCTAAATCATGATTTGAAGACACTAAATTGTGCAAAAGATTCAAAACATCCATAATACGCATGCGACTTGGACACGGTTGTTACCAAAACACCTTCACAAAATCGGCGTCATACAGTCACCTTTTTGCCAGGCAGATAAAGAAGAAATAACAGATATCAATCATATCATACTATCATGCACCTTCTATCGGACCCTACAGAACAAATTATACAACAGCTTGGTCAAGCTCAAAATCCCACTTCCAACATCGGTAGATATCCTGTTGAGAGAGGGAAGATACGATGTGTACGGAGCGATAGCTCGTTATTTAAGAGAGGCAGATATCTCCATTTAAAGAAAGCATTTATAATAATAATAATTTTAAAAAAGAAGGATTCTATAAATAATGCAATTAACTTATAATTTTATTAAATGTAACGATGGATACTGTACATTAGCTGTTAAGAAATTATCATAAAAAGTCAAGTGTTATTATATTAAATGATATTGTGCACACCAAGCTCAACTCGTACTTCAACCAGAATTAACAGTTTATTCTATAGGATTTACAAATTTTATTTCGTAAGAAAACGTTATGGAACTTTTATTGTCATCTCATTATACTAATATTGTCACTGATTGATTTTATAATCCAAGGCTTTATTACGTTACTTTAAAAGGTCAAACAGCAAATGTAAAAACTAATGTAAATATTGAAGCTGGCCGTATGGTCGATAGACCGAAGGCCATCATTAATTTAAAAAAAAAGATAGAAAGCAAGAACTCAGGGTTGGAAATGCAGTATCAAAAGATGTTGGAGTAACATGGGAGTTCCACAGGGTAGTGTATTGGGACCGTTCCTATTAATTAATCTTATGAATGAACGTTTTAATTGTTTATTTTCAGAGGTTAGATTGTTTGTAGATGACATAATGCTATATAAAAGGATTAACACAATAGAAGACTGTAAACAGCTGCAGGGTGATCTAGACAGGATAACTAGCTGCGTGAGTCAACATGGGATGAAGATATATGCAAAGAAGAGTCAGCTTATTAGGTACACAGACAAAAAACTAAAGGTTGATTATGATTATAAACTGGGGTAGGAGCTACTTATAGAAGACTTGAAATGTAAATCCCTTGGCAGACTTAACTGGGCGGAAACATTCGACAGGTAGTATCGAAAGGGTTAAAAATCCTTCACCTGATTATGGCATGCACTAGAGAAGTAAGGGAATTGGGGTACAAAAGTCTGGTCAGACCACTTCTGGAATATGGGTCCCACATTTTGGGTATCAAATACAGGAGTTGGAGGGGGTGCAGAAAAGGGCTGCCAGATTTGTCGTTGGAAATTACCGCAAAATAGAATCGGTAACTAATATGATAGAGGAGCTGGATTGGGATTCATTGGAGGGTAAAGAGAGTCATGGGAGTGTACAAGGCCTATATTGGTGATGAAGCATAGAAAGATATTGGTGGTAAAATTAAGAGAGGAGCGTGGAAGGGTAAGATGACCATGACCACAAGCTGGCACTTGTTTTCATACATAAGGGTGTGTGAATATTTTCTTTTATAGGAAAGGGCGTAAGGCATTGGAATAAATTGAGAAGAGAAGTGATGAATAAATTGCCGAAAACGCGTAAAAATTGGTTGAGGGTAAATGTGGGCTGTAGGAGGAAAGGAGAATCATATGTGTGTAGGGAGATTGCCACCAGATCGTGCGCTACATCGCAGTTTTGTTAGTTATTATTATTGTTATAATCTTTAAAAATATATATATATATATTCAAAGGTGTACATTTTTCCTATTAATCTTAAATAAACATTTGTGATTTTCATTGTTATTAGAATTTTCATAGTATCACTATTGGACATTTATTAATTTTGTGAGGCCTTTGTTATTGAATTAAAATTTAATAAATGTCGAAAAACTGTTTTCATTTCTTGTTTATCATTTCAGCTTTACGGCGAGGCTGTGATCGTTCTTGATGTGGTACTCGGGGAAAAAAGTAATTGCGAAACACTGATGTATAATTTACCAAAAACGCTAATTGAATTTAAAATTAAAGCTTTTAAATCGGATAAATAAAACGGGGAGGACTATAAAATAAAATATATAAAAAGATAGATAACTAGGGGAATTTCCACCGGAGCGTTAGCTAAATTTCAATTAAAATTAATAATAATTGTAATAAAATATAACGTCACTAACACTTACAGTAATGGTTTCGCTTTTCTTTAAGCAAACAATGTCAAATTCACATAGATAAATTTTGAAATAGGTTACACACGTTTAATTGTCATTTAAAATTTAAGTTGCGCTAGGTTAGATATATTCTGTTTGATCCCCTGTTCCAACAGACTAGGGTTATTTGGAATAGTACATACAATTTGCACATTACATAATGTTATATAATATAATCAAAACGGGAGAATACTGCGAACGACTGCAGGGTGATCTGGACGGGATACCTAGCTGGGTAGGTCAACATGGAATGATGATAAGTGCTAAGGTGGGTCAACTTATTAGGTACACAGACCAAAAACTAGGAACTGATTATGATTATAAGATGGGGAAGGAAATATTAGTTGAAGACAAAGTGTAAATATCTGAGTATACCATCTGCACTGGGCAGTACTGATTGGACAGGTAGTTTTTTTTTTTTCGAAACTGCTTAACGTTTCTCTAACAGTGAGGTCTTTAGAGACAGGAAAGGATGGGGGCAAGGAATGGGAAGGAATTCGGCCATGGACTTTTGAAGGAAGCATTCCGGCATTTGCCTGGAGTGATTTGGGGAAACCATGGAAAACCCAAATCTGGATGCCCGGGTGGGGATTCGAACCACCGTCCTCCCGAATATGAGGCCAGAAGGCTAACCGTTACACCACCACGCTAGGTGACAGGCAGGTGACTGGATATGATTGCAAAATACCATATCAACCGGAGAGGGTGATGAGAGGATGTACCAGAGAAGTAGTAGGAAAAGGTTTCAAAATTCTGCAATTGTTGCAGAGAGTGATGAAGGGATGTACGAGAGAAGTAAAGGAATTGGGTTACAGAGTTTGATCACACAATTGCTAGAATATGGTGGTGTAGTTTGGGACCCACATATTGAGCATCTAGTACAGGAGTTTTAGAGTGTGCAATGATTGGATGCTCGAATAAGTTTCAATTATTTTCAGGTGTGTCCGGTTGTTTTGAGCCGTTGATGGCGTTCTGGATGCGTTTTCTCTGCAGCTAATAAAATGTTTATCGAACATAGACGTTCTAAAAGTTTTTTTTTTGTTTTTTTTTTTTGCGACGAACCGTTTTATCAAAAGAAATTCAACAAGACATTCAACGCTCCCCCTTCCTCTGCGACAAGTTTATTCTTATAAAGGTAAAACCTTCTGGCTGGATATCAAAAAGTCAAATTGAGTTTATCTTTTTATGGAAATAATTTTACGAAACAAGAATTCTCGTTATTAATAAGTTTACTGCCCTATTCCATTCATGGATTCTAAAGTGAGTTTCTGAGTGTGAAATAAGTTATTGTGTGTTTTTTTTCCATCTGCAATTACATCGTAACACAAGGCTGACAAAAATTTCTAGGTGCGTTTGAAATTTAAGTGGTTTAGGGAATACTACTTGCAATTATTCTTTCCAGAAGTTTAAAAAGTTGCCGCAAGTGACGAAACTAGGAACCCGCAACCAAAAATAATCAAATTTATAGAGAACTTAAAATATTTTCAGTATTCGAGTACATAAAACATCACAGCAATCAGCTCTACTCAAACCTCCACAACTTAACAAGAGCTAAACGCTTTGAGCCTCTTTAATATATATATCACGACTACAAACGAAATTGAAACTGAGACATCCCCAACATATCCAGCAGTGAAGCAGATAATTAAAATTTTACTTAAAAATTTTATTCATTTTAATATTAACTAATAATTTTAAACTGTATAAATCTAATAGCAAGCTGACCTATCGAAAAGTTAACTCTATTTTATCTTTTTAAACAGTTTTACGATCAAAATTTATTTTCATCTTGCTTTACATTTTTAATATGTAAAATTATTTCTGAAAGAAGTGCCAGTCAAGTGACGTCACTGACGAAAAAAACTAAAGCTCTATGTAATAGTTTTAGTGATATTCTTACTGTGAAACTGGGTGGCGACCGCGATTATAAACCTGTAACTTCAAGGCAACATTTTCTAAATGAATATAAGCTTTGATCGTTTATCTAATACTTGCGATCTCGTTGCGGGGCTAAGAATGGAGAGGAATCTCGTACGTATGCTGACCGAAATTTCTACACATTCGTTTGGAACTAAAGTGAGGTGACGAAAACTGCTTACTGTTTTTTTTTTTAACTGCTTTACGTCTCTCAACTGCTTACTGTTATTCCTTCTGTTTCGTTATATAGATGTCAAACGCGAAGAAACGGAAACAACCCAATTCATAGAGAGCAGATTTATAGCATTCGAGTACCGGTACATAAAACACTACAGATGGAAGGTCTAGTAATAAAAATAAATAAATATATAAATAAATCCACTGAAATAGCGGATAGTACACACCTTAAACATTAAAAAAAAAGTGTGAGAGAGAGAAAATCGCGAGTAGCAACCAGAGTTTACTTAGATATTCTACTGCCAAGCAGGTAGTTAAGAATCCATTTAAAATTTTAAAATAGTATATTCATCTTGGTACTAAATAGCAACCAAACATTTTGAACTCTATATCTCGAAGAGAAAATGACTTGCCATTCTTTCTAACCAACGCAAATCAAAGAAACTATAGGAATAATAATGTTATTTTATCTCGTTTACCTTTTACGAACGAAAACAGTTTTCCTCACTCTGCACAGTTTCAAAGGTATGATTATTTATCGGAAGGGTATTGCCGAATTGATGTCGCTTACGAAAAGAATCAAACTAAAAGTTTTAGTTTGTAAAGCATGTGGTACTAGTGTTGGAGAAACGTCTGCAGAAAAATGACATTAAATACCAGTCAGTTTGAGAACCCATACGTCCCGATTGACTAAATATCATTGTTGTGAAACTGCGTGGCGATCATACTTATAACTTGAAAGCAGCACTTGCTGTGTGAGTGTAAGCTGTGGTGGTGGTGAGCCGCCTCCTACCTGTCGAGTCCTGTGGAGTTGTCGTCCTGAGTCCACGCGCAGCCCGCCGAGCCGAAGAGGAACATGTCGGCCGGCTGTACGCGCGCGCTCCGGCCCGCCGACTGAATGGGGCGGCCGTCGCGACGCCCAGCGTCGGCGCCTGCGCCGCCCTCAATGGCCGAGGACACAGACACGCGCCCCCCGCCGGCCAAGGTCACGGCGCCCAACCACCGACCAGGTAGCGTCCCGGAACGACTAGCCACGAGGATAGGCGAGTACTCCAGTCCCACCCAGCGGAGGACGACTGGGCAACTCGAGATCGTTTCCAGGTCGACAAAACCAAAGGTCGAAAAATCGTAGTCCACTGGAAAGGAAGACCGTGATGTGGTTGGTGATAAAATGGAACAAGAGACGCTAGTGACTATACGTGTGGTAAATGAAAAACTCCACCGGATTAAGGGACATCGACAGTGGGCAGGGATTCAACGATAAC
The DNA here is from genome assembly GCA_031002005.1 of Vandiemenella viatica. Taxonomy (NCBI): domain Eukaryota; kingdom Metazoa; phylum Arthropoda; class Insecta; order Orthoptera; family Morabidae; genus Vandiemenella; species Vandiemenella viatica. The sequence continues at coordinate 15,934,778 of JARYHS010013630.1, forward strand.
CGTGGTGCCACAATTTGATGGTACACTGATCAGCTCAAACATTATGACCACCTGCTTATTTGTGTGTAGGTCCATGTTTGGAGCGCTACAGCTGCGATTGCGCGTGGCATGGATTACAAAGTCCTTGTTAGGTTTACGGAGTTGTCTCGCACCAGATGTCTACGCACAGGTCACGCAATTCACTTAAATTACGGGCTGGTGGTTTGTGGGCGCGGCACCTGGGAACGAGCATCTCGGAAACTTCGCGTGCTACTGTGGTGAGCGTCTATGCAGAGTGATTGAAGGACGGGGAAACCACGACTGGGTGACAAGGTGGTGGACGTCCACGCCTCATCACAGAACGTGGAGGTCGGAGGCTTGCCCGCCCTGTAAAGCGGGATAGGCGGCGATCTGTGGCAGATCTGACAGCAGAGTACAGTCCTGGTGCAGGCACAACTATTTCGGAACACCCTCTGCGCAGTATAGATTTTTGAAGTGTAAACTTCTTCAGGCAGCGTTTCTCGATTTTTGGATGGGTAAAATCTTTTGAGTTGGGGTCACCGACATGCTGATGTTAACAGCGTATCTGTAGCTACAAGTATGACGTATTGCTCTTAGTTAATGGTCGGGTGTCTGTTGGTTAAGATGCGTTATCGGGGAACGGAAGGTTCCCGGTTCGAATTTGTTTTTTTATTATTATTATTAGTATTAACTTCTATGGGCGCGTTGGGCGATGTTTGATGGGTAAAATCTTGCGAGTTCGCGTCACCGACATGCTGTAATAGCAGTATATCTGTAGCTATGAGTATGACGTGTTGTGCTTGGACAGCAGTGAAAGCGTAGATTACATTTGTATACAATACACAGTATTTACCTACTGGCGGGCGCGCAAAGGGGTTTGTACACCTATATACACAAATACATTGTATATACCTGACTGTAAGATATATTATATACCTTACTACCACTCGTCATCGGTTCTCGTGGGAGGTTATACATATCGTATCTACATAAAGCTTTTTCTGACTATCTTTAACTTGACTTTTTTTTTTGTAATATATCTGAACAGTACGACGTGTTGCCCTTGGACGGAATACTGGTGGGTCAGTTGATAGAGGTGCGTAAGTAGGGGAACGGAAGGTCTCCAGTTCGTATGCCGATCTCGGTTGGAATTTTTAGGAGCCTTAAAACTGACCTTCACCCCTGGCAGAGCTTTGCTTTGTTCGTGTGAAGCACGCTAGGAAGCTCCGTGGTTCGGATCCCACGTAAAGCTGCAGGTCCCCTCTACCCGGTAGGATTACCGGGGTAGGGCAGCCATGACAGAGGCGCGGTGGCCAAACAATCCTTCGGGATCTCTCGGCCAGCAATGCCATACTAATCGGTGTACTAAAAATGCCATTATTTTCACCCATTAGATGAGTCGTTACATTGTGTTGCTTCTTTTAGGTCTGTCATTTAGTTTTTGCACAAACCTTGTAATGTACCATTAAAGAGGAGAGAGTGAAAGACACGTGTGCGTGCCTCTGTTTGTGTGTGTGTGTATGTGTGTGTGTGTATGTGTGTGTGTGTATGTGTGTGTGTGTGTGTGTGTGTGTGTGTTTGTGTGGGTGGGTGGGGAGGTGGGGGGGGGGGGGTCTGGCGAAGGGCCACGGGCGTGCATATCTGTGCCGTGTCGTCCCTAGGAGCAAAAGAGACATCTGCTCTTCGCCTTTTAGGAGTGACGAATTGCAGAACAGACGGGTGACATGGACCATAGCTGATGACGGGGCTGGGTGCCTGGATAGTCTTCAGTTAAAAAAATAAAAATAAAAGTAAAAAATATAAGTAAAAAATGGAAATCTGTATCCAAGAATGAAGCGTGAGGCGGAGCCAAAGAGTACAGCCAAAAGGGGAAATTTTTAATATTATCATTAACTAAGGGTAGTACGTTGCATATATCGGAGCCAACCAGCGGCAAGAGCTTTCCTCCTAAAGGCGCATTCCCACGATCCCTTGTAGGCGAGGTGAGACGAGACGGGACGGGACGGGACGCCATGGGAATAGGGCCGTCTCTGCTAGCGGGGACGAGACGCAGCTACCCACTCTGCGTCGGTAAACATCACAGGCGTGTGTAGCGGTGCGCTGTTGCCATCGGTTTGCAGCAGCGGTGCGCACCCTCTCTGTTGCTGTAAAGTGCTCTGTGCCAAACGACACTAGGCAACGTGGTGGGGAGGTGGCGGCGAGGTAAGCTAGGACTAACCTGCGGCCCGCGGTCGTCCCTACACATCGGCTAATGAGGTCCCGTCTCGTCTCGCCTTCGTTACAAGGGATCGTTGGAATGCACCTTAATACGGAGATTGGAGGACTGCCTCGAAATGGGGTGGAACACGAGGCTTCTGGGGGGCAGCACGGACCAGAGGGTGGACACTTGGTGGTCGCATACCATGAGGGGAACCGAGTCATCTGGGCAGTCAAGCACGCCGTATGGAGCTTCAGTTCCCTCACCTGGAGAGCGGGACTGGCCACCGACTGGACAACTAGATTCGCCTACACGGTAACAACAGTTCAGGAGAAGAACTTTTGCGTCAACATTTGTGCCCTATTGAGCGCCTTGAGATTGACACTCTTGCTTCACAGAGATAGTTTATGTACCTTTGCGTTTTGAAAAAGAAATTAATCTTTGTAAAATTTTCTAAAGTAAAAAAAAAAAATCAAGTGCTTAATTAAATACTTAAGTCAGATTATGAACGTTGTTTCCACTATGCCATCCAGTTTATTTATTTCTCGTGTCCAGGACATAACAATACAAGTTAAAAGAAACAAATAACATTAATTAATTATTATAAAGTTATGAAACACAGTTAAATGGAATGTTACCAGAATTACGCAATCTTGATGGCCTTCTCATTTGCCCTAAAAAAGTCGTCAATACAGCAGGTTTCGGGGAGATTCCTACATACCAGAAGATGTTGTGAGGTCTAAAGCTCACCACGTTCACATAGATCGTTGTCAATAGTGTAACCCCATTTTTTGATATTAGATCTGCATCGGGATACTTCAGTTCTCAATCTGTTTAGGGCCTTCCATATAGTATATGGCAGATTACACCCAGCGGCCGGTGCCTCTTTGATATTCCTCCAGTGCCCTTCAGGCAACGAATTTTGCAATAGTTCTGCACGGCGTGCTCCAGGTGAAGATGTTATGGCTGTAGTTGACTCTATGAAGTATATAACATGTCACTAGACTTGGTTAAAAATTCCACTTATTAAATAAGTCATGTTCAAATTTACATACCTTGAGATCTGGATGTCGCTTCCCCAAGGAATCTGTGGTGTGCACCTGATTTTGAAATATTAAAGCTATTTGTTAATTAATTACAACAAGTAAATGGTCACGGTATGGTCAAGAAGTCGCTCTCCTAAACATAGTGGACACTTAAACCTCCAGTCTGTAATACGATGGAGCCACGTGTCCTCGCTTCAATGAGAGCTCTGTATATTCAATGCATTTTATTCGATCGTACGGTTCTGTGTGAATTGTCTTACTATTCAGCTGCGTGTATGTAACTAATAATTGGGAACGTTGATCAGGTAGTAGGAAACTGTAGAGAGATGTAAAGGAACTGGATTAGAAAACTTTGGTCAGACCATTGCTTCACTATAGTGGTGTAGTATGGAACTCACATTTTGAGTATCAAGTACAGGAGTTGGAGAGGGCGAGAAAAAGGGATGCTAGATTTATTTCTGGAAACTACCGCAGAACGCAATCAGTAACAGATATGATAAAAGAGATGGAATGGGATTCATTGGAAGACAGGAGGATGATGAAGAGGGTCAAGGGAGTGTACAAGGCGTATATTGGTGACGAGGCACTGAAAGATATTGGTGTAAGAATTAAAAGTAATGCACGGAAGGGAATAGATGATCATGACCACATCCTGGCACTCGATTTCAGGCGCAAGGGTGTGGGAAGATTTTCTTTTTTAGGTAAGGGTGTCAGGGATTGGAATAAGTTACCAAGAAAATTTATGAATAATTTACCAAAAACGTTGAAAAAATTTAATGTTGAAATTTGTAGAGGATTGCTGGAAAGGGGAAGATAGGTGTGTGGGGAAACTGCAACCGCAGCGTGCGCTTCATTCCACTGAATTAAGCAATACAAGTTTTCAGGAAAATAGGGCTAATAGGGATGTCATATTCGAAGGTGAGATACTGATAGTTGCAGAAGAGTTCAAGCATTTGGGAACAGTGGTTGGATCAAATGAGAGGAATGAGAAAGAAATGAATGAAAAATACAAAAGAGAAGAAGTATCTGCTGGAATAAACATAATGTGTAAATTCAACTTATGTGCATTTCTCCCAACGCCGGACCACGTAGCCGCTCTCGCTAGCAGGTAATATGTTCCCTGTGTGTTAAGCGACGACTTAAGCTATCACTAAGACGAGTTACGTTGAAATCTGTTCATTAATATTTTGCGTGCAGCGTGGACACACAAAAAAATACCAAACTCGCAGCTTTGGACTCTGTATCATAGGTAACGAACGTGGTGGTAGAGCTGTTAGCGTGCTGGCCTCGCATTCGCGAGTACGCCGGTTCGAATCCCCGTCCGGGCATCCAGATTTGGGTTTTCCATGGATTCCCCAAATCACTCCAGGCGAATGCCGGGATGCTTACCTCAAAAGGCCATGGCCGAATTCCTTCCCTTTTCTTGGCCCCAGTTCCATTCCGCCTATAATGACAAGGTTTAAAAGCATAAGTAAAAAAAAAAAAGTGTAGCATACGTAATTTTGTAAATTATCGCGATATCGGGATAAAAGTATTCTATGTCCTAATTGACGGAATAAGCTGTTACTATGTGCAAGTTCCTTCAAATCCGTCCATTTATTTCTTCGTTGACATAGAAGCGTTGTTTATTTACTCTACTGCAATTCAGTATGTCCTCGAATTTCTTTTTCATTTTCATTTTCTAGAAGTAAGCTTTGGTTTCACGTTTGATTTGTACAGCTGTCCTTTACATATTCGTGACATTGTTCTCAGTATATAAACGAATCTTTCGAACTTCACTACGAAACGACGCCAGCATGTATTTGTCCAGATAATGGGACTTATTGCGCTGTGATTGGAATTTTCCTGATCATTATCAATTCCCAGCAAACACAAGAGCATACCTTGCTTACAAAGAAGTTTACTAAAGAAGAATAAATTAATCTAAAAATTTTAAATTAATTTGTCGTCTGTGGTAATTCCTCTTACAGTTGACATATTTCCATAGGAATGTATGAAAAACGTAGAGTGTTATTTGAAGCGAAATCAGTTTACCTTCGGGGAAAAAAAAAACAATGAAATGTTACTCCAACGTCAAAAATTAGCGACAAAAAGCATTCATATTTGAAAATCTAACAACATTCTCATTACAGCTGATATCAAATAAAACTTATCACGACGAAAGAAGGTGTAAGTAGAGGCATGGGCGTATCCAGCGAGGGGCAGAGGGGGGCTGCTGCCCCCCCCCCTAGAAGAAAAATTAAGTTGCCTTCAGTACGCTTCGAAGAGTGAAGAACTAGTTCAGGAGAACTTTTGGAGAGAAAGATTGACTGGATTATGTCTGATGAGTGTGTATCGAAATTTCGTTAAAGTACACCATGAGATATTGGCAAAGAAAATTATTGAAATTGAAAATCCGAGACAATTAATGTTTACATAAAAAACTAACTGACTTACGATCTTAATTAACTACATAGTAGGTCCTTAGATTAAGTATTTGGGTTACTATATTAATCAATGATAAAAATAGTTTCCTGAATAGGTTTGAGTTTGATTTTGTAATGCCATGTTTCATTCCCCCACCCCACTTCCTCGAAACCAAAATGAGTTGCCCTCCCGCCTAGTTCAAATCCTGCCCCCCTCTAGTTCTGATCCTGGATACGCCCATGAGTAGAGGTATCGGTATTTTGCACGGCGAGTTGAGCTTTTTAGAAATATGTTCCTAAATAATTTGCAATGAATCATTTAAATCAGCACATCTAACAGATTTAATTTCACGCCGAATTCGCAGGAATCTTGATTCAAATTTACTTACCAGTACTATATTGGAGTGTAATGAACCATTGGGGATTGTTTGGAAGTGCTACCATAAACTAAAAACAAATGTCATCTATTACTAACAAATTTATTGCTGATTTTTTAATTTTTATTACAACATTAGCTGTGGCCGCGAATAAGTACAAGTAAAGTAGACCTGAGCCTTTAACTTACGGATAACCTATTAAATAAATATTGATTAGGTACGAAAAAACAATGGAGCATACTCCTACTCTATATTTACAGTTTCACCCTTGTAAGTAACAGTTATAAAATATATATCTAATTACGTCAACACGCGACATGAGCCGTTACATTGTGTGTAGTTTCCTTGATGGCTGTTATTTAGTTTCTGCTCAATGCGTGCACATACAGACAAAAATGCCTAAATAATACTGTTCACTGCCTTATTTGCACGGGTGACCTGTCTTTCAATACTATTTTACGTACAGCAACCACCTACGTGGGCACAGACAAAACGTTTCCAAAATTTACAGTTCTAGCACCCCTAGACATCAGGAACCGTATAATTATCCAGGTGGGGTGAATGGTGTACATATTAACCGATAACGTAATGTGTCACAATGAGTAACTTTTCTTTAATTTCGTTATTTTGTTTCTGTGTGGTGTGTGCTCAGACAAATAAAAGAATGCAAAATGTACGACTCTGCTGCCTTAACAACAGGCATTTTTTTTCTCTCGCAGGTGCTCTACTAATGTTCTGTTACAAATAAATGTGTATATTTACTAATGATATTATTCAATTGGATCTGAATCCGTTTCCTTGTAATCAAATATTGTGAGCTTCACTCCAAGGCAATTAATTATAGAAAGGTAGTAAAATGTTGAATTGTTTATTACTATGAATAAAATCTTAACGATTGTATTCTAGTGTGTACATTAATTCCTTTAAACAGAAAATTGTATGTGTAGAGATAACTGCAGTGGAGATATCATAGTTACCATTACCACACACATAGAAAGTAGGGCTGCTGATATTTTAAAAAATATCTGATTTTCGATATATCGATATTTAAAAAAATATTTATATCGGATTCGATATATCGAAGAAAAAGTATCGATATATCGACCCTATTATAAAAAAAAAACAATGTTACAAAAACAAATTATTTTAAAAAAGGGCGAAGTCTTGTGGCTATTTAATGAAGAAGAGTTGTGAGATATTTTTCTGAATCACGTTTTGATTTTCTGAAAAAAATTGTTTTTCATGACGTTACGGATAAATCATATTTTTTTTAAATTGTGATTTAGCCATTATACTACTACTTTACTAAAAGGAAAGGCATAATGTTTATGATTTACTCGAAGACTTGTGAATCCAGAAAGAGCATCGAGGGAAATCTTGGCTTTTGTGAGTTTAAAAGCTCAATAATGCAACATTGTAGAGGCATTTATTTAGGTTGATGTTCTATTATCAGAGTTTGCATAGTGACCAAGTCACTTTTTTTTACAAGTATTGTTTTATGTGGAATTTAATTTCTTTTTGTAGGTTGATAGCTTATTCTGAGTCTTCTTACTTTTTTGGACCAAATGTTTGAACCTTAGCAAAGATTGTGTATCAGAATTTATCAATATTCCTGCTTACATCCAATTTTCATGTCAAAATACTTTCCTCGACAACGAACGCTCATGTAAAACAACGGGCTCGAGTCCGATTCGTTCTGTGCGAGCGACGACGTGTCTGCATTGTTACCATCGGTGTAGGACTACCAATAACTTCCAAATTAAATGTAGTAACAAAGTAAAATTAATTGTGTTTTTTATGCTTCTGATCTTTGTGCAAAACTGAAATTTAAGGCATATAGCCTCATCAAGAAGAAAGCAATTAACGTACAAATTTTCTCTAAGACGTTTCAGCTTTTAGATTGGCATTGAAAAAACACAGGAACTTTTCTTATACTGTGCGCATGAAACTAAGTATGTTTAGCAAATTACCATTTTCTAGGACAACTGGATGTTGCATAGAATTATGATGAGAGAATGTCATAGTCATTTAAAAGAGTTTCAAATCCAAAAAAGTTCCAAACTAAGGTCGTGAATGAAGTAAAATTTTGCACCAACACTCATGTCAGAAACTTCATTTGACATACTTTTCAAGAGCATGAACTCATGTTTTTCCCGTTGTTTTTTCTACTATAAATGGAGAACTCCCTACATTAATTGAAAATTTCCCCTTCTTTGATATTGCTTTGCAAATGGGTAACGCTTTACCATAATACAATTTTTTAAAGCTGATATTCTAGGTGGAATGCAGGATTTAGGGCGATGGGTGTGGGCAAACTGGGGTACTTGCTCTGGGCGATAACTTGAGGGGTGGGGGCGGCAAAATCGTGTCCAACAATGCGTTTGGCAAACAGTTAAAGTGATGACATCAATGTGTTTCGCCAACAATCAAGGAGTCGATTCTGGGCTGATTCTCGGGGTCTGGCTGGCAACAATGTTTGAAGAGGCAGCAATCTCAGTTTTTTCTCGGCTTGAAAATATCCCAGAGCCGCTACTGTCAAGGCAGCAGCGCCGGATCTAGGGGGGGTCAAACTGGGGCGCTTGCCCCGGGCGACAATTTTAGGGGGGCGCCAAAATCGTGTTTGAAGGAGCGGTAAATGGCAAATTCGTGTGACCGTGACCTTTTTTTTAGCTCTGCTGTCCCAAGCGAAAACCATCAGGGGGCGGCAAAATCAAAGAATAGCTCTGCACCACCCCGGGCGGCAAATTCATGTTTGAAGAGGCGGCAATCTCAAGTTTTTTCCCTGACTCGGAAAATTTGTATATCCGCCACTGCAAGGCAGTTCCTTTGGCGTTAACAAATTGTTTTTTAAAGGCACCAATCTATAATAATAAGTTTTTAGCGTAGCGCTTTGTAAAGGCAATCCAAAAGTGGTAGATTCTTTTTTTTTTCAATTTCTTATCTTAATAAATTCGTAAGTGATATAACAAAACTGGCTGTGACATAATTTTGGAGCTCAATTCTTCTGTTGGTATGGAACAAGAAGCGTATCCAATTCGCGCGAAATATTTAACTGTAGAGTACCAGATACAGGCTTATAATTTCCGATACATTTCTGGGTCTAAAAAGTATTTTAGCGGTATGTTTAAAGAGTGAACAAAAATGCAAATTACTAAAAAATTCTATATAAGGTAAATATGCTATCAAACGTATATATAGCACCTCTTTTAAGTTTATTAATTAAACTATGGTAGAAAGTCAACATCAGGTATTATGAATCAAAAGGAAAAATTCTAAACTTAAACCAACAATTAACCACATCGTTAGGAATTTTTTACTTTGGTACAAAATCAACATCGGGTATTATCAATCAAAATCTCAAAAATATTAAACAAAAACTGAACACTTCTGTTAGGCTCATTAATTAAAATTAGGCAGAAAATCAGCATCAGGTTTTATCAACAAATAAAAAATAATTAGCATCTATCTTTTGCTAAATCAAAATCAACATCAATCAAAATAGATCTTAATCAACTACATTTAAAATATTTATTATTAGATTTTGCCATTTTCATAAATATTTCTCCGTCACTGCTTTGCAAAACTGATAAATTTCTCAACAAGAGTCTTCAAAATTGATTGAGTTTTCAGTTCAGCCTTGATCAAATCCATGAACGTTTTGTTTCGCTCTTATTTCATAAATTATTCAACGCACTAAAACTTGTCTCGTAAAAGTCATTCCTTGTTGGAATTGAAAAAATAAAACCAACCTTTTTTTAAAATATTCAAAATCATTAAAAATGCTTATTCTAAAGAAGTTGGCCCAGATTTTATCGTTTGGAAAGTCTTTTGGAAGAACCTGAAAAACACGTTTCAGACATGTGAACTCAGTATAAAGGGAGTTAATGTTAACTGCGTCTAGAATTTTCAAAGTCCCAGAAAATTCAAAGAGTATTTTCCTGCCAGTTTCAATTCCTCTGATTTAAGGGACATTCCATCCTCCCGCTACAAGCATGGGATACTTGGCTTGGCTTCGTGACCACCGTGGTGAACTGAGTTTGAGAAAGAAACTAGTATACGGAAATTCCGGGACAGTAACGCATAATTCCTGAACACGAGATCAGAAACAAAATTCCGGGACATTCCCGGATTTTCCGGCTATCTGGCAACCCTACCCTAACCTGGTACATTACGATTAGTTTCTTAATGCTAATACTTTTGCATTGATTGAAGACAAATTTTAAAAACTTTTCAAAATGTCCAGTCAAGAATTCTAATGAATATTGAATAAGTTATTATACCTTCGTTTTTTTACTTCTCCACAGGCCCGCCGGTAGCTGTTTGAGCGCCCGCGTGCAATAGCGATTATGCCGCCCCCTGTCCAACTACAGCCAGTGGTGGATATAGGAAATTTCCGAAACGGGTCAAAGAACTGTGAGATTGCCGCCCCCATTGTTACCATCCCGAGTGTCGCCGCCGACCACCCGAAGCAGCTGTTGAGCTAAAAAAAAAAAAAGGGGTCGCCTGCTACATAATATGCTGCCTTGCACGCCCGCTTACGGCGGCCCTGCTACTCCATGTGCTCGGATCATAAATTGTTTCTTAAAATTCTATCTATGAAAATGTATTGCATGTGCAACACAGGTAATCGTTTTCCCTCCAATAATAACTTGGAATATTCTACGAGGAAAACGGAAAATAACAACTTATTTTTTAAAAATATCGGACTCCAATATCCAGATTTCAATATCGATATATCGTCCTAAAAATATCACTCATAAATATCGATATTTTTTAAAAAAATATCGATATATCGATATTTTATCAACAGCCCTAATAGAAAGCAATGCTGTCATATTTTATAAGACTGACCTGATAAGCAATTATAATATCGGTAAGAAATATCAAATACAAGAAAATTAACTCAAAGATCGGAATTCGAGATACGATTGTTTTTTAAAACTCAGTAGATTAAGAAAGCAGACAATATAATTTCCAGCACAATTAAAATTTCGGGTTAAGCATCATGTATTGTTACAGCGCATTATCTAACCACTCTAATTTTGGGTTGGATTTGTCGTCAACTTCCGCAGGGTTCATTTCTATGCTCGGAGCAACTAAGTAAATACCACGGCGTTAACGAGGAGAAAAGACATGAAAAAAAATAATAATTTTCATTTACTCACAAAACTATTGATAAAATGTAGTGTGTTAAAGGAAAAAAAAACAATTTTATGAGCAGAATAGGATTATTCGTTTCTCTATAATAAGTAAAGAATGAATATTTATTACAAGCAGAAAATGGAGATGTCAATTCTGCTTCAGCATATTTTTCTTTGTAGGGTTTTTCGTTTTGTGGTTTTTATCAGAGGCTGGGATCGATTTGAGCAAGGAACGAGAAGGAATTCGGCCTTTCTTTTTGCAGGAATCATAGCGGAATTCACCAGGAACGAATCCGGGAAACCATACAAACCGAAATCAGGATGGCCTGACGGGGATTCGAAACCCTATCCTCCTGAAAGCCAGCCCTTAGCATTACCGCTCTCGCCGTTATACAGACTAACCCATTCATTGTTGGTACGCCTTCCGGATGGCATCACATCATGGAATAGAAGGTGGAAACCTCTTTATACAATGTGAGACCTTTAAACTGTTTTCGGAAGTGTTTTTAGTACGTCAGCCGAATCGTTGACTCTGTATCGGAGAAGGTGGCGCTACGGAGGCACCTCACCAATCATTGACTTCAGTGAAGTAACTACGTGATTTACAGCAGATAGTATTATTTTCGGAGCAACACTCCTCTCCACATTTCTTTGGATTGTTGTTGTCATTATATTACACCGACTGGTATCTTTACCTCACACAATGCATCGTACAGATTGCCATGCATATTCTTTTTTTTTTTTTTTTTTGTTTTGTTTTTTTGTTTGTTTAAGGTACGGGGGCAACGAGCTCAAAATCATGGCCCTAAATTTTGAGCGCCGTTATTGCAAATGAATCCTCCTTCCATTGCGGAGTATTTGGAATTATTTAAGAAAAGCTTCTGTTTCGGTTATTACAGAGAGAGAAGATCCTTATTCATCTTGAAAAATGGAAGGCAGTGGGTTTTCTTTAAGATGAGACCACTTGAAGATTGATGCCTCTTGTCACGACAACCTCAAACTAATGCCTGAGGTGAAAGTCAGGATATGAGATCGCAAAAACGAGGGAGAGAATTCGAACAGAGAATTTTCCTTTCCAACTTCGCGGATCTTAACTGACGCAGCCACCAGGCCAATAGAGTTTCCGTTACTAGGAAGAATAACAGTTACGACCACGTACAATGGTACAGTTTTGTGCGAATACGAAGGTATCGGCCTCATTTTGGTGGTGGTGCCCTTGTAATTTAAAATAGTTCATGGCGACGTTTGGTTTGGAAACATTAGTAAATGATTGTATCTGGAGTCCTGACAACTGCTGCACCTGTATGAGGTTACCTCACAGCAGCACTAGCTCTCTGCTGGCCTCGCATTCTGGATGACGCCGGTTCGAATCCCCGTCCGGGCATCCAGATTTGAGTTTTCCAGGGTTTTCCCAAATCACTCCAGGCGAATTCCGGGATGCTTCCTTCAGAAGGCCATGACCGAATTCCTCCCCGTCCGTTCTCTGTCCCCAGTCCAATCCAGCCTTCTAATGACCTCGAAGTCGACGAGGCGTAAAGCCATAAGTAAAAAAAAAAAAAAAAAAAGAAAAAGTTAACTCTTCTTCCTACTGCGCAGGCTAGACTTCATTCATCGATAACGTTCGTCCTGCGCCAATTGTTGTTCGTGACCTTTCAAAACATCCGACCCATTTTCCGGAGTAAAAAACAGGATTTTTATAAATTCATAAAATAAACAAAGGAAGATTGTAATGATGGTGAATACTACGAGGAGTCTAAATCCCATGAGTCTTACCTAAATAAAAAAAGGACTGGTGTATATTAGAGGTTTACGTGTTAGGTTACGGTTCTTGGTTGCGCTTATTTAATGGATGTATATAATAATTTTAATAAAATTTATTTGAATAGTTAGTTGCATAATTAATAGAAAATTGTGTTAATAATTATTGAGTATTGCAAAATGTGAATTTGGTGAATCACAGATTCCTCCTCCATATAGTCAGCTGAAAACTATCTAACGCAGAAGAGTAACAATTTTGAGGCATATCCTGTCTATCATATTGACTATATACATACCTACGATTCAATTAGTAACTGTTTGCCGTAGCTATGAATTGATTCAAATTGGTTCACAATCTTACAACAGATTCTGAATGCTGGTGTATTATGCTCCGATACTATAGGAATCATAACTGCAGACACACACACACTGAGTTCGATCCCTGGCAGGGGTGGTTTTAATTAAGTGATTTGCTTGTTGTGTGTTGTCCATACAAAAGTAAATCAATAATACTAGTGAATAAATTACTAATGTTGAGAAAAGCTTTGAACTGCTACAGGGTTGAGGTATAAATCTCGATAGGGCAACATGGAAACAAGATGAAATAAGGGATGTAGAATGTACTCAAGAGGTAACTTGCCATTGAGTGGGGAAGAAATTGATTCTTAAAGACGTGGAGTCCATATATCTCACCCCACCACTTGACAGTAAACAAACCCGGGCAGGACACTTTGGTCAAGAGAAAAGAAACGTTTGAAAATCTTTTATTTATTTGAGAGATTATTTAGGGATGTACCTGATAAGAAAGGGAATTTGGTAACAAAACCCTATTCACATCGTTCCTTCAATACGATGATAAAGCATTTAATCACAATACACATTTGGAGGGAGTTTAAAGATAGGCTGCTGGATTTGTCTACGGAAATTGCCGCTGAATAACACCAGTAACTGATGTAATAAGGGAGCTGGAATAGGATTCATCTGAGATAGGAGGAAAGTGAAGAGAGTAATGGGAGTGTACAAGGCGTATATTGGTGGTGAGGTGTGGAAAGACATTGGTGGAAGAATTATCAGAGGTGCCTGGAAGGGAAAATATGACCATAACTAAGAGTACAGTTTCATCTACATCTACATATATACTCTGCAATTCACAAAATTGTGGGTGGCAGAGGGTGCTCAGCACCAAAGCTAATCTCTTTGCTGTGCATTCCAATCCCTAATGGTACGAGGGAAAAAAGAATTCATATAAGAATCAATCCGGCACCTTATTTCTCTAATTTTATCTTTCCTGTCCTTCCGACTCAAATAGGTTGGTGGAAGAAGTATTTCACTACACCAATAAGTTTAAACGAAATATGTGTCGTCTATCTACCAGAGACTCCCAACCTAATCTACTAATCAGTTCTGTGACGCTTTCATAAGGACTGTAGCAAGCGGTAACGAATCGAGCGGCTCTTCTCTGTTTTTTCTCTATACTTTCGATCAACCCCATGGATGACAAAAGTAGTTAGGTGGTGATAGTTTAATCATTGAAATTAAAGACTCAAAAAATAATCCTTAAAACATAAAGCAGTAGCTAGGTAAATTGGCACCATTACATGTCTTACATTTAATTAATATTACACTTAATTAAAGAGAAAAAGTTGTGTGACCGTATAGACCAATTACATTTTAAAAAAATAAGTAATTTGTGTGTATGGCTATAATAGCAAAGGCGAAAGAACGATACAAATTTGTGTGTGTAATAAAATTTATTTTGTGGAATTAAGCTCTGTCAAAGGTGTTTGACAGAGTAAGCCATAAAATGGTAGTAAATAAGGTAAAAACCATTGGAGTGGATGAGAAAGTGATTTGCTGGATAGAAGAATTTTTAAAATGTAGAAAACAGAAAGTTAGGATAGGAAATGTAGTATCAAAAGAAGTAGAAGTAAAAATGGGTGTGCCACAGGGTAGCGTATTGGGACCATTGCTATTCATTATTCTAATGAATAATTGTGTTGATTGTTTACTATCTGAAATTAGATTGTTTACAGATGACATAATACTGTATAAAAGAATCAAAACGATAGAGGATTGTAAACAGTTGCAGGGTGATCTGGACAGGATATCTAGTTGAGTTGGTAAACATGGGATGAAGATAAATGCAAAGAAGAGTCAGCTTATTAGATACACAAATAAAAAACAAAAGGTTATTTATGAATATAAGGTGGGGAAAGAATTGCTTGCTGATGACTTGAAATGTAAATATCTTGGCATTACTTTTGATAACAAGCTTAACTGGGCTGGACACATTGGACAGGTGGTAGGAAAAGTTTTCAAAGTTCTGCACTTGTTGGAGAGAGTGATGAGGGGATGTACGGGAGAAGTAATGGAATTGGGTTACAAAATTTGGTGCGCCCATTGCTCGAATATGGTAGTGTAGTATGGGAGTTGTGGAGGGTGCAAAGAAGGGCTGCTAGATTTGTTTCTGGAAATTGTCGCAGAATGAAATCAGTGGCGGATATGATAAAGGAGCTGAAATGGGATTCATTGCAAGACAGGAGGAGGATGAGGAGGGTCATGGGAGTGTACAGGGCGTATACTGGCGATGAGGCATGGAAAGATATTGCACTAGGTATGAAAAGTAGTGCATGGAAGGGAAAAGATGACCATGACCACAAGCTGGCACACGATTTCAGGCACAAGGGTGTGGGAAGATTTTCTTTTTTAGGTACGGGTGTCAGGGATTGGAATGAGTTACCAAGAGCAATGATGAATAATTTACCGAAAACTTTGAAAGAATTTAAAGATAAAATTTGTAGAGGGCAAATGTATGTGGGTGCAGGAGAGAGGGAAGATGGGTGTGTAGTAAAATTGCCACCGGAGCCTGTGCTCCATTGCAATTAAATTAAAATAAATTTTAAAAAATTAAAGTGTATTGCAATAAAATTTATGCACCAAATCCGCCGATTGCCACTGTGTTAATTAATGCACAATGGGCAAGTTCATTTGTGTACGCTTCTCTCGCAGGCAGATTGTAGATTGTCTGTTGTAACATGTAGGTAGTTTGTAGCTTGTTTGTGTGATATTAGAGTTCTTATGTTTTTTAGTCATCCTTCGAAATCCTAATAATTATTATTTGGTTTACGAAACCCCCTTCAACTTGGTTAAGCGTTGTGAAGTTTTCTTTCCTCTCTGTATTAGTACTAATTTCCCGTCCTGTTGACTCATTTATCCGTGACGTGAGCCGTTGCTACGTGTGGTTTCCTTGGTGTCCGTTGTTTAGATTTTAGCTCAATGCTTGTACAGAGAGACAAACAACGTATATAACACTATTCACCTTAATATTATCATCAGTTTCCAATTTCTGAAGTAATTTGGGTACAGAAACGACATACGTGCCCATTTGTCCTCAGAAAATACATAATTTATCCCCGTGGTGAATGGTATAGATATTAACCGATGACATAATCTATTAATATGTGTAATTTATTTTTAATCTCTTTCTTTAGTTTGTGTATGGTGTGTCTGCACAGACAAATAAAAGAATCAAAAATTTCTAGCACAGCACAGCAGCATCCACCAAGCTAACCGACTAGTTGAGCATATCAGTAAGATGCGCTCTATAAGGCACAGTATAGACGCTGCTTTGCTAGATATTGAGAAAGCATTCGACAGGGTTTAGCATTATGGATTAATTAACAAAGTACATACATTTGGCTGTACTGGATACTTGATAAAAATTATAAATAGTTTCCTCAGAAAATCTTACGTCGTGGTGGACGGAACAGAAAACCAGTTGAAATCAATTGATCCAGGCGTACCACAAGGATCGGTCATGGCTCCATCCCTGTACAGTGTATATACTAACGACATACCCCACCAACCAGGCGGAGAAATTGCGTTATTTGCGGATGATATCACTGTATATAAGTCGATCCATAACTTAAATTACATTGCGCGCAAACTTAATCAGCACCTCGGTGCAATGGTGTAATCTTTATAAAATAAAAATTAACTGAGAAAAAAGTCAGGCAATTATGTTCACAAAGAGAAATCCAACCAGAAAATCTCGCTAGACAGAGTGGACCTCCCGTGGTTCAATTTGGTAAAGAATTTAGGTTTTAAATTTGATAGCAAGTTGACTTGGCTCAACCACATTCAAAACGCATGTAATATAGGTTCAGCTCGACTCCACTAACTGTATCCCCTCGTCAAAGGGAAAAAACCTTAGCATTAAGACTAAACGTAGAATATATACTGTAGTTATAAGACCTGCCTTGCTCTAGGGATCTGAATTATTTAGTATGGCAGCAAATACTAATGTAAATAAGGTGCAAACCACACAAAATAAATTCTTAAGAATAATTGTAGACGTTCCCCGGTACATGTCAAAACTACGCATACACCCAATCTTAGGCATACCAAAAATCACTGACTATATAATAGACAATCGACTAACTTCTACCAAAAATCACAGCTTTCCCCAACCAATTAATTCAAAAACAGAGGACAGCAAAATGACGCTGCAAATAACAACTGCAATTTTAACTAGAAATTTCAGAGTCTGACAACCTGCTATTCAGAAAAACGTTAGAGGGCTATAACGACCTGGTACTTTAGTTTTACATTAGTTTCGGCCCAACGAGATGTCAGCCATCCTCATCTCTTTACACGTGGAGAAAGCTTTTGACAAAGTATGGCACGCCGGACTATTATTCAAACAACAATTTTTTTTTCCCCGCTGCCTCTGCGGCTGTGATTGAATTCCCTCTACATTCGGTAGTATAACTTCTAGGTGTTAGGATAGGGTGTTTATTTTTGGGACACTATTTATTTCACTTTCAGGGAAAAACAAGGGCTATGACTATCTAGGATGGTCTTAATGGTGAAAAAACCCCTGCGGAGTTCACGTACTGTGCTGCTCTATGATGGCTGCTATAGAATACTGAGGGGAATTTTACACTTATGCCAACGTCTCGGCATTACCGTTCCAATCGACTCAGTTCTTTCGTCTCTGGCGTCGTTCAATTTCTTGTGGAATTTTTCTGTTAGATTAATATTTTGGTATTAATTAAGGGAATATTTGTCTCGTTATATAGAGTTTCTATTGGTGTATATCTGGGTGCGTTTAGGATCATCCTTAGACATTTGTTCTGGAGTAGCTGGATTTGTTGTAGATTGGTTTGGCTAGCCAGCCCCCATATCTGGCATCCATACATTAAAAATGGCAGAATAACCAATTTGTATATTCTTATTTTTGTATTAAACTGTAGGTTGCTGCTTCGTAATACTGGTGAAAGGTTGGAAATAATTGCTAGTCCTTTTGTTTTCCTATCCATAATATGTTGTCTAAAAAGTAATTTGTTATCCAGTAATATACCCAGGTACCGATGTTCTTTAACCCAGGGGATATTTTTGTTCAAAATTTTTAAATTCTTGTTTATTTCCTGCCTTTTTGTGAAATAGATTCCCGCACATTTTCCAGGATTTATTTTGATTTCATAGTTTCTGCACCATTTACTGATTTCGTCTAGTCCTTGTTGTAGGTGAGTAACGTTAAGATCATGTCTTCTTCCTGATGTGTACTCTGTAGTGTCATCGGCAAACTGTGCCAAATTCACATAAGGCGGGGTCGGGATTTTGTTTGTATAAACTTTGAAAAGTGGCGGTGCGATCACCGATCCTTGTGGAATTCCAGCTGGAATCGGAAGAATTGAATACCTCTTTCCGTCAACTTTTCTGTCGGCTAAGTAACTACCGATGAATTTAATGTAGTGTTTAATAGCCGTTTGAGTCCGTAATTCCTGTATAAGTTTAGCGTGCCAAACCTTGTCGTAAGCTTTTTCTATGTCTAAAAATACTGCTGCTGTAGATTTGCTAAAGTTAATTTTTTTTTGTTATATCTTCTGTAATACGGAGGAGTTGAGTTGTTGCAGTTACGCGGCTTTGAAATCCGAATTGTTCTGGTCTTATCGTCTTTTCTTCTTCGAGACTGCTGTTAATCCTCTTCAGCAGTATTCTTTCTAGTATCTTTGATGTTGACGAAAGAAGACTAATTGGGCGGTAGTTTACAGCTTGGCGGTGGTCTTTACCACGTTTTGGTATGGCTTTAATTTTTGCTACCTTCCATGCTGTGGGATAGTAACAATTTAGGAGACAGTTGTTAAAAATTCTAGTCAAAAGTACTAATCCCTTTTTCGGCAGGTTTTTCAAATGTATGTTTTTTATTTTGTCATGTCCTGGGCTTTTATTTTTTGCAATATTCTTTATTATACTTCTTACTTCCCTCGGGGTTGTAAGCTCTGGCTGATCTGCAGTTGGTTGTTGGAGGATTTCCAATGCATGGCTTTCAGTTTCCTCGGCTTGTCGGATCTCTGCCGGTGTAAGTTGGTACTCCGCTGTGGTATACTGAGATGCGAAGTTTTCAGCTAATAATTCAGCCTTTGCTACAGGTAGGAAGCAAGGCCCTGCCGGACCATTTATCGCGATGTTCGCTTGTCGAGGTTCTTTTAAGGCTCTAATTAGTTGCCATGCCTCTTTGTTCTGCAAGTAAAGAACTACAGTTATACGCGCTACCGATATCCTACGTCCGCCTCATTGCATCCTTCCTTACTAACCGTCAAGCCTACGTCATCATTAATAACTCCCGTTCCAGGTACCTTACTCCAAATGCTGGTGTGCCTCAAGGCTCCGTTCTCTCCCCACTTCTTTTCCTATTGTATACAGCTGATATTCCCCAACAACTCGTTTCTATCTACCTCCTACAATTCGCCGACGACACCGCCTACCTCGCTTGCTGCAATAACCTTCAACAATCCGCCAAAGCATTACAAAAACACTTAGACAGCTTTATAGAATGGTGTAACAAATGGAGATTGGCAATCAATCCACAAAAGACGCAAGCATTAATTCTTGGACGAACTACAAGACGATTTAGACAATATGACTTTAACATTCCAGTCTACGGCAAACATATGAATCTCACAAAAACAGTTAAGTATCTGGGATTGACGCTAGACCACCAACTCACTTGGAATGTCCTCCTGAAGACGATCAAAGACAAAGCTAAAACACGACATAACTTGATAAAGAGACTGAGAGGACATAGGTGGGGTCTAAACGCCGAGACTGTACTCCATACTTATAAAACATTAATAAGACCTATTTTAACATAAGCAAATACCGCTTGGATATCCGCATGGCCAGCCCATAACAAGGCACTGCAAATAATAGAACGCCATGCACTCCGCTTCACTTACGGAATACGCCTACCCTTCCCAAATCACACCCTGTACGATAAAATAACCTTTCCGCACCTCCTTCTCTTTCTCGAACGCCTCAGAATATCCTTCACAGTACGCAGAAACAACACACACAACCCACTCTCCACTCCTCATATTAAAACTCCAGACGCAAAAAAAACCATATCACAAATATATACCACCAGCTCTCCTCTCCACCTTTACGCACTACACACATTAAACAATAGAAACTTTAATAGCCTCCCTATACCCAACCAACACATCCGCCCAGAAATATACCCATCATTTCAATCATAAGTGGCAGTCACAGAAGGAAATGAAATACCAGAATTAATATTGGAACAATCCGGCAATCTTAAAACTGTGTCCAAACTGTTCTAAAAGTAAAATAAAACTGTACAACATTATTAAAACTATATACTAAAATATGTATTTTAAATTATACAAAGTATACTGTAAACCATTGTAAGAATGCGAAATTATAACAAATAGACCAGTCTTGTAATTAAAAATGTAGGCTGAAGAGCGGTCGTAACCCGCTGCCAGTACAGCCCCATCTGTGGGGAAATGAAAAAAAAAAGAAAAGAGTATTAATGTGGGACCGAGCGTTTTGGTGTAACGGTTAGCGGTTCGAATCCCAGTCCGGGCATCCAGATTTGGGTTTTCCATGGTTTCCCAAATCACTCCAGGCAAATGCCGGGATGCGCTCTTGAAAAAGCCATGGCCGAATTCCTTCCCATTCCTTGCTCCCCATCCTATCCCGTCTCTAAAGACCTCGCTGTTAAGAGACGTTAAGCAGTTAAAAAAAATAATGTGGGTAACAACTGACAATATTACGTGAACAAATGTGCCTTACTCTTGAGATTCACCTGGTGGGAATGAACGTAATTCTTTTGCTGTAATTCCACTTAATTGATGTTTGACTGAGCAGCGTTCGGACTGAACAGTTGTCGCGACAATTGTCATATATTTGAATTTTGAAGGCAAATTTATAAAGCTAAGGTGGCTGAACCTTTCGATCACTCCAGATTTCCAAAGTATTGTTAATGAAGTTATGAACCTTCCTACTGAACTACGCAAGTAAATAGATAAGTCATCAAAAATTGCTTCTCAGATTTTGTTGATTTCCGTTTCCTTTTTAATAATTTGTGATGATCTTCCTTCTTCCCATAGATAAAATCTCTGTTCTAGTTTTTCAGATTGATCTGAATCAGATACCGACATTTAGAAATTCAATGCATTATATTAGATTATATCATTGATTTTTGCGATTGCGATTGCAAGCAAGTTCGTCCCTGAAACGCAATTTAAAAAAAAAAAAAAAAAAAAAACTCGACCCAATACAGTGGTTATGAGAAGTGGAGCCAATTCGACGCTCTTAATCAAAGTTGCTGCGTTGTCAAACACTACAGCTGAAATTTTTTCGATGTTAATATCTCAGTCAGAACAGTATATCAGCAATGTGATCTGAAGTACTGCGTGCTGCAAGCGTTATTGAAACAAATTCGGCAGTGTGCAGTAGTCCCAAGAAAGATTCTCATGCTCATACTTCCTGTCCAAATGTCAGTCGTAAGTGTTATGTTCTCTACATTTTCTAATTTTCTGTGAGAGACAGCTGAAAATGCATTGTACTTGTCATCACTCCAGCGAGCGAGTCAAAGTCTCCTTACTGAGAAAGCTAGTAATGCAGCGTAAATGGTTGAGTGTCTTTTCAAAGTATACCAAAAGGCATCAACCACTTTCCTAAAAAGATTTATATGTTCGAAAATGTCCACAGGTGACCTTTAACACTTCACATTACACTGTAAGCTGTGACAGAGGCGAGGACGGGTTTTGGACAAATAAAAATCCTCGTCGAGATAGGGGTTCGAACGAGGGACCTTCGCATCTCCATTCAGACACCTTAACCACTGACCTACCAAAGCGCTCAAGGTAGAATTAGATGTTGAATGCTGAAATCTGAATTATGGGTTAATTTTTTGTGTGTATGGTCTGCAACCAAGACAATATGGTTATACTTTATTGCTTTACGGGCTATGCCGCGTCGTTTATTTGATTACCTTAGCTTTCGGCTGCTATACTACAGCCTTCTTCAGTATCTCTGAAGCAATAAAGTATGTACAAAGACAGCCGCGGAAGTCTTAGGAATCACAATATGGTTAGTTGTTATCACAACTAGAACACCAAATTAGCAGAGATATATATCAGAATCTTCATAAAGCACCTGAGAAAGAAACAATGTCTGTTGTTGGACCAACATAGCAATACATTTTTTTTTATTTGTCTGTGCATACACCTTACCGAAACTGAATAAAAAAAAAGGTTACACATGGTGATATGTTATATTTCGGTTCATATGTATACCAATCACCCCGTCCGGATAAGTAATACAGTTTCTGCTGTCTATGGGGCTAGAACTGTAGGGGAGGAGGTGGTTCATAGCTTTAAGTGAAATCGGTATCAAAGACAGGAAACTCGTGATAATACAGAGATGAACAGTATTATTTAGATATTTTTGTCTGTCTATGCGCGCATTGGGCAGAGAAGAAACAATGGACATCAAGGGAACTATACACATTGTGACGGCTAATGTCGTGAGTTGACGTAATTAGATATTTTTAATAGCTATTACTTATTGATTTCTTGATAATACTGAGGCTAAAAATGGATATTTAGGGTAGTCGAATGCTCCATTATTTTTTCCTACCCAATCAATATTTATTTTATAGCTTATCCGTAAATTAAAGGCTAAATTCAAAAAAAAAAAAATTTACACGTAGTTATTCGAGGGCACGGCTAATAAGGTGATAAAATTTTAAAAAAACTAGCTATAAATGTGTTAATAAGACATGGTAAGCTTATACAACAATATTTTGTTTGTAGTTTTTCAGTGCTGTCACATCTTGAGCAGATCACTTCGGTCGCCACTGAGTTCTAACAGATTACAACACTGGAGATTCGCTTTTCAAATCAGAATTTATTTTTCCGTGTTGCTCTATGATGACATAAAGCACTAGACTTCTTCAAAGACACTAATGCGCGTACAAGAATTCCAGCGATTAACTCTCGAACAAAAATTCTGACAACTGATTTTCCACTAATTACTCAGGCCAAGAGCGCTATTCATAGTATAATATTTTGGTCTTTGCTTTTACTATATCGCATCTCGTCTGTCACGGAACGCCACGTATAATATTTTTGCTTTACTAACCTTTCCTGTTAGTATTAAAGATTAACATTTCTTTATTATTCTTCATTAAAAAAAATAAACAAATAAAAACTCCACTTAGTTTTTATTTTTAAATTCCTTTAATTTTAATGCTTCTTCGCGTACAGATATAATTCACAGTTTATATAAACGTACGTCTGCCGTGCATACCGCTTTCATCTCTTTTTACAAAGATCATCTTCCTGTACTGTTTATCGTCCAGAGATTTTCATGTACCTTGTTCATCTGTTAATTGGATTTCTTTGACATAATACTTAAGAAATAATAATATCACGATATAAAGCACTTTTAACAACATACACATATAATCAGCTTAACATTAATCAGATACAAAATAGTGAATTGAAAATACCACTGTCAGTAACCAATTACCACAGAAATAACATAAAAAAGAAACATTAATTACTAAACCTAAGAGGCTGTGTACCCTTACAATAGGCATTATTCATGACAGTCTATTATGGAGTTCTTGTCTTCCGACATTTTCTTCTTATTCACTTTAGGCTTGTCGTCTTAGTTGGCGTGTTTTTATTTACATTGGTGTTGGCTTTTGCCGGCCGGCGGGAACTTCGTACCGACCGAGCACGCTGACCAGTGGGTTGGAGCTCGTCTCAGGTTTCCGGTAGAACGCCGTGGCCAACTCCCGGAAGCGGTCCTTGATGGTTTGGATACCTGCCGCCTCGTGGACCGCCGCCGTTGGGAAGTGCGACGGCAGAGCGCGCTTCAGCCCCCTGTTTTGGATAACTTGCAGCCGGTTGACGTGTTTGTCCGCCGCGTACCCCCACACTGGGCAGGCATACTCCTGGAGTGGCCTGGCCTGTGTGAGATAAATCTTCACGCCCAGTGCAGGTGGTAAGCTCATATAAATGACATCCACAGGAAAGCAAGCGCGAGGCTTCACAGCCTCTACTCCCTTCTTAACAAAGACAATAATTTAGCCCCAAACACTGGGAATAAGATCTACACGACCCTAGTAAGACCGATTATAGAGTACGCCTGTCTTGTGTGGGCATACGCTGCTGACAGCCATATACTCAGACTACAAACTATACAAAACAGGGCACTGAAAAGAGCCCTGCACCTTCCAGCCAGATTTCCTACCTATGCACTCCATGAAGCCACTGGAGTTCCATATCTCCATGACAGGTTTAAACAACTAGCTGAAGTTTTCTAGAAAAGTTCAAATAGAAGCAAAAACCCCGAAGTCTACAACATCGGTCGCTATGACACAACCATTGATCGTCATAAGAGACCTCTAAGTCTAATCAACTAATATACACCACCGAGAAGCCAAACCAACAGAGAAGTTTTGCATCACCCAAATACTTCTGGAAGCAATGTCTTCGGCCAATATCCTCAACCCCCACCTGCCTACAAAGATATAGGCAGAGACGGTGCTGTGCTGAGGTGGTACTGCGCTGGTCTTGTTCAACAGGGGGTAGAGGCCACGTAGTCTCCCGCTGGACCTCCTGCGTAAGTCAGGTTGCCAAGTGAGCTTGGAGTCGAGTGTGACCCCAAGGTATATCAGAGTCGTCTTCAAAGGGATGTCATGTCCGTGGAGGTTCAGCACTGGTACCGCATGGTTCCTGTTGCGTGGTCCATATTTTCTAGCCTGGGTCTTGGCGGCATTGACTTGAATACGCCACCTCGGAGCCCAGGCCCCCGTCTGCTGGAAGCGATGGCTCTGCTCCGGCTGTTACTGTTGTAAGCAGTGTCATCAGCATAGGTGGCCATCTGCACCCGGCCCGCCGTGGAAACGTCCGCCGTGTACAGAGAATAAAGTATTGGACTGACCACTAACTACCACGACAACAATCTCTTGGGGTTACATATGGAACGTGGGTACCCAGCTGTTTTATCAGTGGATTGTCGTGATTGGAGCACTGCATGTACAACTTCTTTGCAGTAGATCGGAAGCGTTTGGGCAATGTTGGAAGTCCGCTTATTCTGTTTAGTTCAGCTGTCGGGGTGCCCCTTGCCAGATAAAGCTGCCTCATCCTGTTCATAGCTTTGGTCCGAGTGTGTTTTCCATGATAGTCGTTTGTCAATTGTGACACCAAGGTAGAGGGCCGTGGGTGACCATTTAATACCTTCGCCGAAGAGTTTCACGGTTTGTAGAGGGGGTACAGGTCTTCTGGTCACCATGACTGCTTGGCTTTTTGCCGCATTAAAAGCCAAGCGCCATTTCTTTGCCCACTTCTAACAACTACTCGTCACTGCCGCCTCTTTATATAGACGCTACAGGAAATTCGAGAATAACACATAGAAAGCTGCTCGATGTTTCTCGAACGACGATAATGCAGACAACAATTGAAACCACATTAAAACAACCAGAATTGGTACAAATTCATTCACAATTATCATGAAACATGCGGAAATGAAAATTAAAGCTATTTAGAGATATTTACAGACATTTACCCATAAAATTATCAGCATAAACCAGTCCAAACAGTTGGGAAATTTCCCCCAAACTTCGTAGTTAACCTCAATACTTACAATTAAAAACTACTAATCAATGTTTCATGCTTAATACTGTCCTCGGATATATTACATAGCATTTCCGTAGCTCCTTCTCCATAAAACAATGTTCACTTACGAAAATTCACAATTACTTACACGAAAAATATACAAAGCTATAATTAATAAACTCCCAGCTTGATATAGATAATTCTTACAGTAACACTTCATTTAAGGGCTGGGACTGAGGGCTGTTATAATATGGTGCTATCCTGCCTCCCTTCCTATCCTGTGCTAACCTCTTCATCCCAACATATCCCTTGCAACCCACTTCCTCAATTATTTGATTCATATACTCTAATCTCTGTCTTCCTTTGCAGTTCTTTTCTTCGACTGTTCCCTCCACTAACAAGTTATCCAATCATGAATGTCTCAAAATACGACCCTAACATCCTGTAAAACTCTTCAACAAACTTCTTTCCCTGCCCATTATTTCCAAAACTCGTTTGTTTAATACTTTATCTTTTCACTTAATTTTCAGCATCCTTCTGTAACACCACATTTCAAATCCTTCAATTTTTTCTCTTTCTGGTATTCCAGAATACCAAGTCCATGTTTCGCTACCATAAAGTGCTGTGCTCCACACATTGAGTTTTAAAAAGTTGTTTCTGAGTGCTTGATCAATATTTGAAACTAAAAGATTTCTCCTTTTCTTGAAGGCTCTTTTAGCTAGTGCTGTACTGCTTTTAACATCATTCCTGCTTCGGCCATCGGTTGTAATTTTACTTCCTAAGTAGCAAAATTCACTAATTTCTCCATATCGCATTCGACTCGATTTTTATACTTAATATACTATTATTGTATATTAAAGATACAATACACTATACAATATACTATTATTGTTATCATTTCTGCTAAAACTAAATAAAAATCTCGTTCATTTTTCACTTCTTATAATGCATATTTTCCTTTCATATTGAATAAAAAACTGAAGATTTGTGAGTCGTCACAAAAAATTTAAAACAAGTTTTAAAATTCAAGTTCGAATTTCTTGGTCAGACTGTCCGATTCCAATCGATCCAACGTTGTTTGAAAGGAAATGGTATAAACTCTAAGAACATCACTATCTACTTTGGCCAATTTTCCTACCGTTTTCGAGATATTTCTATGAAACCAAATGGTTTTAAGTGTAAATTTTGCATAAGTAGGGCGACGGGGAAACGTGGGTGGGTTTATGAAAACCACATGTAGACGGTATTTTTCTCTTTGTTTTAATGTATATATGTGTGTAAACGTCCATCCAAATCGAATAAAAACTGTGAGAGTTTGTATATAGAGCATTCCAAATTAAAAGGTAGGTGGTAAAGGGGGAGAGGGATTTAACTTTGGCAAACCAAATGAAGACAGTATTTATCTGTTTGTTTTAAAGTATACATGCATTAGGTTCCTTAAACAGCGGATAAAAACTGTAGCTTTGTATAAAGAACATAGGCAAAAATTAAGGGGATGTAGAGGGAGAGAGAGGTTGTGTTTTAGTGAACCAAATGAAGATAGTATTTTTCTGTTGTTTTATCCCTGTCAAAAGTTCCACTGATATAGTATAAAAACTATGGGTATGTATAAAAATCATTGCCAAAAATTAAAGGGGGAGAGTAGTTTGGTTTTCTAAAGCAAAGTAGATAGTTTTTTTCTCCTTGTTTTAATGTATACGTATACAGATTTTCATACAAATCTGATAAAACTGTGGGTTTCTACAAAGATTATTGGAAATTAAGGGGCGAGGGGGGTAAAGGAGAAGAAGGGTTGGGTTTTGACAAACCAAATGTAGACAGTATTTTTTTTTTTTTTTTTTAGTTCCGCCGATAGTGGATAAAAGCTGTGGGTATGTATAAGAAACATTCACAAGAATTGGGAAGGAGAGAGGTTGGGTTTTCGCAAATCAAATGTATACATCATCTCTTGTTTTGAAGTATACGAGTGAAAAGTTACGTCGATATCCGATAAACATTGTGGGTGTGTATAAAAAATATTGGCAAAAATTATGGGGGTGAAAACGGGGAGAGGGGTTAAATTTCTTAAAACCTAAGACCTGGAATCCATGCCATAGAAAGATAATGGTCCTCCAGCAAACAATTGGCCACCATCATCTACCATTCCATAACCATCATCTCTACTATTATTACAGCTAATGTTCTTTCCTATCCATTCGACTAACTTGGTAGTAAGACCATTAGACCAATACGCAACTGGAATAGACACTTACACAGAACCTCTTACACTAAGTGTATAAATAATAGAACTAACAATTAAGATAAGGCACAATCTAA
Organism: Vandiemenella viatica; assembly: GCA_031002005.1. Taxonomy (NCBI): domain Eukaryota; kingdom Metazoa; phylum Arthropoda; class Insecta; order Orthoptera; family Morabidae; genus Vandiemenella; species Vandiemenella viatica. Next base: position 15,962,959 of record JARYHS010013630.1, read on the forward strand.
AATTAATATCAAGTGGTAAGCCTTTTGTTGTATATAACCAGTAATTTCAGTCACGTATGTTCCGTCACATTATTGTAATTTAATTTTTTTGAAAAATTACGTTCATTCGCATTCATTTGTTTGAAAGAAAGTAAAAAAGTTGATACTTGTATGTAAATTTGTGGGTTTTTTAATTAGTAGTACGTTAACGGTAACCACATTTCCTTTAAAGTCACTGTATTAAATGCAAAAATATTATTGTGTATTTCATGGGACTCTTTGGCACCGAAACTACCAATACTTTGGAAGTCCAGTTGGGTTTTATGAAAATACTTCGACTAATGATTTTCAATACAGCCTTTAAATCAGCATTTACAATTTCATGATTTACTAACACAACAGTTTCGAGTGATTTTTTAAATCAAATATACTTTTCAGCTCTGTATTCCAATAATGTAAAATGACCAGATCAAACTGTTTGGAATTACACTAGCAAAAAAGGTAAAAAAAAGAAATGGTATATGCACTTAGATCTACTATTAACTTGTTGGTTGCTGATTATTAATTTTTTTATAAAACCTATCACAAGTTTAGAATTTTAACGTCTGTATCATTCAGAAATCTGTTACTAATCGCAATAGAAAAAAATTCCTTCACTTTATAGCATGACGCAAGCCGCCACTATGAGTAATTTCTTTGAAGTCCGTTCTTCATATTCTAAAAATTGCACGAACAAAAAGAAAAATACCAAAGCAATTCTTTTGACGTCTCTATCACTGCCAGCTTACTGCTTTTGTAAACAATTTTACGCACAGAAGCGTAGTATGCGCGTGCCGACAAAAAGTTACCTAAATATATAATTTTAGCTAATTTGTCATCAGGAACTGTATAATTAATAGGGAAGGGATATATGGTATATGGGGTGTAAGGGTTTGGGAGAGACTATACTAGGATTTTCCTACCAAATGTTAACCTCTTCCCGTTATAAGCAGTCACCCACTGCTCGCCAACGGCCTCCGAAAGGAGGGCGGAAGAGCGGGGAGAGGTCCAGGGCACCCTCTTGCCCTTGGGGTTGGAAACGACCCCTAAAGGCGGATGAATCAAAAATGATCAACGGCATGGGTATGCAGAAGGCAACGGGAAACCACTGCATTAAAGACCCAAAGGGTATCCCGAGGACATGTAATCCTCTCAAATTACATATATCACGATGGCTTCTTCCTGGGTAAAATATTCCGGAGGTAAAATAGTCCCTCAATCGGACCTCCGGGTGGGGACTGCTCAGGGAGGAGTCATCAGAATGGATAGAAACATTCTACGAGTCGGAGCGTGGAATGTTAGAAGTCTGAATAGGGCAGGTAGGTTAGAAAACATAAAAAAAGGGAGATGGAACCACTTAAGTTAGATGGTGTTGAGATTAAATGGAAGGACGCAAACGATTTCTGGTCTGGGGAACACAGGATAATTAGCACACAAGCTGTCAATGGAGTCACTGGTGTGGGATATGTAATGAATATGAAAGTTGGTAAACGGGTGAGTTATTATGAACAGTTTAGTGACAGGATTATTTTGATGAGTTTAGAAACTAAACCCACCCCAACAACGTTAGTACAAATGGATACGTCTACATCACAGGAAGATGACGAAGAAATTAGAGAAAATATACGCTGAAATTGAAGAATTAATACAATATGTCAAGGGGAGGAAAGTCTAATAATCATAGGTGATTGTAATGCGATAGTGGAAGAAGGAAAAGAGAGGAATATTGTAGGAAGTTTTGGTCTAGGAGAAAGAAATGAGCGAGGAAGCAGGTTGCTAGAATTTTGTGAGTGATATAAGCTAGTCATGGCAAACTCACTGTTTAAGAACCATGCAAGAAGGATATACACCTGGAAACGTCCTGGGGATACAGGCAGATATCAGCTAGATTAAATCATGACCAAACAGAGATTCAGGAATCAAATTCTAGACTGTAAAGTGTATCCAGGAGCAGACATACACTCCGACCATAATTTGATAGTAATGAAGTGCTGACTGAAATTCTGGAGAATAAGGAAGCAGTATAAGCAGAATAAAATGAATTAACTGAAACAATCTAGCACGAGAGAAAAATTTGCAGAAATGGTACTTAGGTCTCAGAAGCATCTCTGAAACGAGCTAAACCGAGGGTGAATGGAATGCAGGAAGAGAGCAATATAGGCAATTTATAAATCAAATTAATAGGAAATACAAAAAAGCAAAAGAAAAATGGCTAGAAGAAATGCGTGAAGAAGTCGAAAAGCAAATGGTCGTAGGTAAAGTAGATGTTGCATATAGATAGATCAAACAGAATTGTGGAGAAATGAAGAAAAGAGGTGTGAACTTTAGGGCTGCCGATGGGAAACCTCTTTTAAGCTCATACGATAGAGCTAACCGATGGAAGGAATAGATTGAGAATATGATTGGGACAACTTGAACAATAGCGTAATAGAAAAATATCAACGCTCCTCCCCACCAGATGATAAGAATTTAATTTTTTTAATTTAATTTAATTGCAATGGAGCACAGGCTCCGGTGGAAAAATCCTACACACCCATCTTCCCCTTATCCTGCACCCACCTACATTTGCCCTCGACAAATTTTATCTTTAAATTCTTTCAAAGTTTTCGGTAAATTATTCATAATTTCTCTTGGTAACTCATTCCAATCCCTGACACCCTTACCTAAAAAAAGAGAATCTTCCCACACCCTTGTGCCTGAAATCGAGTGCCAGCTTGTGATCATGGTCATCTTTTCCCTTCCATGCACTACTTTTCATACCTACTGCAATATCTTTCCATGCCTCATCACCAGTATACGCCCTCTACACTCCCATGACCCTCCTCAGCCCCCACCTGTCTTGAAATGAATCCCATTCCAGCTCCTTTATCATGTCCGTCACTGATTGCATTCTGCGATAATTTCCGGAAACAAATCTAGCAGCCCTTCTTTGCACCCTCTCAAACTCCTGTATTTGATATTCAAAATATGAGTCCCATAGTGCACCACCATATTCAAGCAATGGTCTGACCAAAGTTTTGTAACTCAATTCCTTGACTTCTCTCGTACATCCCCTCATCACTCTCTCCAACAAGTGCAGAACTTTGAAACCTTATCCTACCACCTGTCCTATGTGTCCTGCCCAGTTAAGTTTGTTATCAAAAGTAATTCCAAGATATTTACATTTCAAGTCTTCAGCAAGCAATTCTTTCCCCACCTTATATTCATAATTAACCTTTTGTTTTTTATTTGTGTATCTAATACGCTGACTCTTCTTTGCATTTATCTTCATTCCATGTTTACCAACCCAATTAGATATCCTGTCCAGATCACCCTGCAACTGTTTACAATCCTGTTTCGTTTTGATTCTTTTATACAGCATTATGTCATCTGAAAACAATCTAATTTCAGATAGTAAACAATCAACACAATTATTCATTAGAATAATGAATAGCAATGGTCCCTATACGCTACCCTGTGGCACACCCATTTTTACTTCAACTTCTTTTGATACTACATTTACCACCCTAACTTTTTGTTTTCTACCTTTTAAAAATTCTTCTACCCAGCAAATGACTTTCTTATCCACTCCAATTGTTTTTACCTTATTTACTACCATTTTATGGCTTACTCTGTCAAACGCCTTAGACAGATCTAGTGCTACACTATCAATTAGGCCTCCCTTGTCCATTTGATCTGAAATATCTTGCATATATCCCACCAACTGAGATTCGCATGAATATCCTTGCTTGAAACCATGTTGCCTGCTTGAAAACCACTTACGTTCCTCACATATATTTCTGATGTGGTTGCATATCAATCTTTCCATTAATTTACCTACCACTGATGTCATACTGATTGGCCTGTAATTCTCATCTGTATTTCTCACCCATCCCTTATGTACTAGTACTACTATTGCACTTTTCCAGTCCTGTGGTAAGCAGCAAGTGTCTAGACCCAATTTAAATAATATTTCAAGATAAGGTACAATGTCACATCCGCTTATCTTAAAGATATCTGTAGGAATCAAGGGTTTCCCTTAAAGGTGATTATATAATGGCCAAAGCCGGGTTTTTCCCTAACGTGTACATTAATGATGCCAAATCCAACCAATATGTTACAGTAGATAAAGCTACAGACAGTAGCGGGGCTACAAATGCCGTTGAGGCACCAGGGAAAAAAAAAAGCCATGTCAGCATTCATGACTAACGAGATCTTGTTTTGAGGACAGAATTTAATTAAGCTCTGAATTACTTGAAAGCAAGTAAGGCAGTTGCAATTGATGAGGCCCCTGCAGATCTTCTTAAATCCCTAGGAGAAGAAAGGAATCGAAAGATTATTCAAGCTGATAGGAAAAAGTTATAAAAAAGGAGAAATTCCTACTGATTTTAATAAAAAATATCTTCACACCTCCAAAGAAAGCACAAGCCGACATATGTGAGAATTATCGCACCATTAGTCTAACATCACATGCTTCAAAATTACTGACCAGAATAATATACAGAAGGAGGGAAAGGGTAATAGAAGAGATAGTAGGTGAAGATAAGTTTGGGTTTACGAAAAATCGTGGTACAAGGGAGGCAATTCTGGCTTTAAGAATAATACTTGAAGGGCGGATCAAGAAAAATAAAGATAATTTTATGGTGTTTGTTGATTTTTTTTTTAAAAAAAGTTTTGATAATGTAAGGTGAGCCAAGATGTTCAAAATTTTAAATAAAACAGGTCTAAAATATCATAATAGAAGAATACTCTACAAACTATATAAGAATCAAGTGGCTATAATAAAAGTGGAGAATCACGAGAGACAAGCATCAGTTAAAAAGGGCGTGAGACAAGGTTGTAGTCTATCCCCGTTAATATTCAACTTGTATGTAAAAGAAGCAATAAAGAAAGTCAAAGAAAAATTTACATGTGGCATAATTGTACAGGGAGAAAAAATTAGTATGCTATGATTTGCTGATGACATTGTCTTGTTAGCAGAGAGGACTGAGCATATTGAGAAGTTACTGAATGTCATGAACAAAAAACTGAAGGAAGATTTTGGACTGAATATAAATCGAAGGAAGAGAAATGTATCAGAAATAATACCAATACTAGTAGATTAAATATAAAAATAGGATCAAATGCATTTGGAGAAGTAAGTGAATTCTGTTACTTGGGAAGCAAAATTACAACCGATGACCGAAGCAGGAATTAAGTTAAAAGCAGAACAGCACTAGCAAAAAGATCCTTCATGAAAAAGAGAAACCTTTTAGTTTCAATTATTGATCTAGGAATTAGAAAGAACTTTTTAAAAGTCTGTGTGTGTGGAGGACAGCACTTTATGGTAGCGAAACATGGACTTTAGGTTGGGTTTTCTTCTCCGTATAGTGCAGCTAACAAATGAAAATACTTTCTTATGGCATAACAAAGTTTTTTCATTTTTTTGCTCCACTAGACGGAGAAGAAAAACCAACATTAGTATAGCAGCTAAGGATATTGACCTAAGTATTAAAAATGGACCTTAGAAATACCAGAAAGAAAGAAATTTGAAGCATTTGAAATGTGGTGCTACAGAAGAATGCTGAAAACTATGTGGACATGCAAAGTAAGAAATGAACGAATTTTGTAAATGATGGGTGAGACAAGAAGCTTACATAAAGAAGAGACAGACTGGTAGGTCATATTTTGAGACATTCTGTATTTGTTAATTTGCTGGTGGAGGGAACAGTCGAAGGTAATAACTGTGGAAGAAGACAGATTAGAATATATGAAGCAGTTAATTGTGGACGTGGGTTGTAAGGGGTATGTTGAGATGAAGAGGTTAGCGCATAATAGGAAAGGATGGAGGATTGCATCAAACCATTCGAAAGACTGACGACAGCAAAATAAAAATATGATATACATACTTACCGTAAACAGTAGGTGTATTTTTTTTTGTTTTTAATTCTTCATAAATAGTGTTTAGCGTATTGTATGCAAAGACAGACAAACTATCTCAAATTTACTTTTAGTTGGTACAGCCGGTTTTGATTTTTTCGCAGTCATTTTGTAGATATTGTGTTATAAGTTAATTTTTCCCCCCATTTTTGCTGACGATTTAACGATACCCTTCGTAGTTGGTTCTGTATTTCTTGCTATCCTCTTTGTGGATATTTGTCACTAAACCAATTGTGTCTTTAACAGTATGGATAGAGACTGTTTCTTATGCTAATGAGTGAATAGGATCATGTACAGAAACAGTTATTTTTATATTATACAAAGAGATATTGGTAGTAAAGCTGTCATTCATTATCAAGGTAGAAAGCAGTGGTGCTTTAAAATAAATTGACTTCACTGGTCAGTAATTCTGATATGGCTGTAGGGCTGTTGATAATTTAAAAAATATTGGATTTTCGATATATCGATATTTAAAAAAATATTTATATCGAAGAAAAAGTATCGATATATCAATATATCGACCCTATTGTATAAAAACAATGTTACAAAAACAAATCATTTTTAAAAAAGGCCAAGTCTTGTGGCTATTTAATGATGAAGAGTTGTGAGATATTTTTCTGAATCAAGTTTTGATTTTCTGAAAAAAAAAATAGTTTTTCATGACGTTAGGGCTAAATCTTTTTTTTTTATTAATTGTGATTTAGCCATTATACTACTACTAAAAGGAAAGGCAGAATGTTTATGATTTACTCGAAGACTTGTGAATCCAGAAAGAGCATCGAGGGAAATCTTGGCTTTTGTGAGTTTAAAAGCTCAATAATGCAACATTGTAGAGACATTTATTTAGGTTGATGTTCTATTATCAGAGTTTGCATAGTGACCAAGTCACTTTTTTTACAAGTATTGTTTTATGTGGAATTTAATTTCTTTTTGTAGGTTGATAGCTTATTCTGAGTCTTCTTACTTTTTTGGACCGAATTTTTGCACCTTTGCAAAGATTGTGTTTCCGAATTATCAATTTTCCTGCTTACATCCAATTTTCATGTCAAAATACTTTCCTCGACAACGCACGCCCATGTAAAACAACGGGCTCGAGTCCGATTCGTTCTGTACGAGCTTCGCCGTGTCTGCATTGTTACCATCGGTGTAGGACTACCAATAACTTCCAAATTAAATGTAGTAACAAAGTAAAATTAATTGTGTTTTTTATGCTCCTGATCTTTGTGCAAAACTGAAATTCAAGGCATATAGCTTCTTCAAGAAGAAAGCAATTAACCTACAAATTTTCTCTAAGACGTTTCAGCTTTTAGATTGGCATTGAAAAAACACAGGAACTTTTCTTATACTATGGGGATGAAACCAAGTATGTGTACCAAATTACCATTTTCTATGACAACTGGATGTTGCATAGAATTATGATGAGGGAACGTCATAGTTATTTAAAAGAGTTTCAGATCCAAAAAAATTCCTAACTAAGGTGGTGAATGAAGTAAAATTTTTCACCAAAACTCATGTCAGAAACTTTATTGGACATACTTTTCAAGAGCATGAACTCATATTTTTCCCGTTGTTTCTTCTATTATGAATGGAGAACTCCCTACAATAATTGAAAATTTCCCCGTCTTTGATATTGCTTCGCAAATGGGTAACGCTTTACCACAATACAATTTTATAAAGCTGAGATTCTAGGTGGAATGCAGCATTTAGGGCGAGGTGTGGGGGCAAACCGGGGTACTTGCTCTGGGCGATAAAATCGTGTCCAACAATGCGTTTGGCAAACAGTTAAAGTGGCGACATCAATGCGTTTGGCCAACAACCAAGGAGGCGATTCTCGGGGTATGGCTGGCAATAATGTTTGACGAGGCGGCAATCTCAGTTTTTCCCCGACTTGGAAAAATCCTAGAGCCGCTACTGTCAAGGCAGTTCCCTTGGCGTTAACAAATTGTTTTTTAATGGCACCAATCTATAATAATAAGTTTTTAGCATAGCGCTTTGTAAAGACAATCCAAAAGTGGTAGATTCTTTTTTTCAATTTCTTATCTTAATAAATTCGTAAGTGATATAACAAAACTGGCTGTGACAAAATTTTGGACCTCAATTCTTCTGTTGGTATGGAATAAGAAGCGTATCCAATTCGCGCGAAATATTTAACTGTGGAGTGCCAGTTACAGGCTTATAATTTCCGGGACATTTCTGGGTCTAAAAAGTATTTTAGCGGTATGTTTAAAGAGTCAACAAAAATGCAGATTAATAAAAAAAATCTATTTTAGGTAAATATGCTATCTAACGTATATATAGCACCTCTTTTAACTTTATTAATTAAACTATGGTAGAAAGTCAACATCAGGTATTATGAATCAAAAGGAAAAATACTAAACTTAAACCAACAATTAACCACCTCGTTAGGAATTTTTTACTTTGGTACAAAATCAACATCGGGTATTATCAATCAAAATCTCAAAAACATTAAACCAAAACTGAACACTTCTGTTAGGCTCATTAATTAAAATTAGGCAGAAAATCAACAAATAAAAAAAAATTAGCATCTATCTTTTGCTAAATCAAAATTAACATCAATCAAAATAGATCTTAATCATCTACTTTTAAAATAATTATTACTAGATTTTGCCATTTTCATAAATATTTCTCCGTCACTGCTTTGCAAAACTTATAAAATTTCTCAGCAAGAGTCTTCAAAATTGATTGAGTTTGCAGTTCAGCCTTGATCGAATCCATGAACGTTCTGTTTCGCTCTTATTTCATAAATTATTCAACGGGCTAAACTTGTCTCGTAAAAGTCATTGCTTGTTGGAATTGGCATAACAAAACCAACTATTTTTTTTAAAATATTCAAAATCATTAAAAACGCTTGTTCTAAAGAAATTGGCCCAGATTTTATCGTTTGGAAAGTCTTTTGGAAGGACCTGAAAAACACGTTTCAGACATGTGAACTCTGTACAAAGGGAGTTAATGTTAACTGCATCTAGAATTTTCAAAGTCCCAGAAAATTCAAAGAGTATTTTCCTGCCAGTTTCAATTCCTCTGATTTAAGGGACATTCCATCCTCCCGCTGAAGCATGGGATACTTGGCTTGGCATCATGACCACCGTGGTGAACTGAGTTTGAGAAAAAAACTAGTATACGGAAATTCCGGGACAGTAACGCATAATTCCTGAACACGAGATCAGACACAAAATTCGGGGACATTCCCGGATTTTCCGGCTATCTGGCAACCCTACCCTAACCTGGTACATTACGATTAGTTTCTTGATGCTAATACTTTTGCATTGATTGAAGACAAATTTTAAAAACTTTTCGAAATGTCCAGACAAGAATTCTAATGAATATTGAATGAGTTATTTTACCTTTGTTTTTTACTTCTCCACTGGCCCGCCGCTAGCTGTTTGAGCGCCCGCGTTCAATAGCGATTATGCCGCCCCCTGTCCAACTACAGCCAGTGGTGGATCTAGGAAATTTCCGAACCGGGTCAAAAAACTGTGAGATTGCCGCCCCCATTGTTGCCATCCCTAGTGTCGCCGCCGACCGCCCGAAGCAGCTGTTGAGCTAAAAAAAAAAAGGTCGCCCGCTACTTAATATGCTGCCTTGCACGCCCGCTTACGGCGGCCCTGCTTCTCCATGTGCTCGTATCGTTCATTGTTTCTTAAAATTCTATCTATGAAAGTGTATTGCATGTGCAACACAGGTAATCGTTTCCCCTCCAATAATAACTTGGAATATTCTACGAGGAAAACGGAAAATAACCACTTATTTTTTTTAAAATATCGGACTCCGATATCCAGATTTCAATATCGATATATCGTCCTAAAAAATATCACTCATAAATATCGATATTTTTTTAAAAAAATATCGGTATATCGATATTTTATCAACAGCCCTATATGGCTGTGAAACATGAACCATAAAGAAAACCTCGAATATTGGCATAGAAGATGTAATCTTTATCTTTAGAATCCAGTAGACTAATAATAGCAATACACTGCTTTACAATGCAATCAAAATGTCGTGTTATGCTTCTGTGCAGATACTTTTATTCATATCATAACTTGAACATTTAAATATTTATCAAATGATAACGAAGATTTATTTAAAATCTATTAGTTTCAGTGCTAAACACTATTACATTCGTCGAGCTATCAAACTTGCATGAATCGTCTCAGCAAATCATGGGCGCCGGGAGGGGGGTGCAAGGGGGTGAACTTGCACCCCTTGACATCCCGGGTCGCTCGGAAATCCAATTACAGCCCTGGTGCACCCCCCTACATCCTACATCCCGGGTCGCCGTGTGGGCAGTAGTAGAGCTAAAAAAAAAAGTTCGCCCAGCCCGGAAATTTTTGGGCCGATTGGGGGGGGGGGGGGCACCAATGCAGCCCTGCACCCCCCTAGAAGCATTCCTGCCGGCGCCCATGCAGCAAATCGCGTTTCTAGGATCGCTAACATTTTACATATGTGTATAGTATTCCTGCACAATCCTAACGTGGTACGAGGGTTTTTTATTTCCAACGCAATCTATAATTTAAACCGACGACTTATTAATTGCGGTAGAGTAAATAAACATTAAAAGGTTTTTTGCTTATTTACGGAAAATTATAGGTCAAAATTAAGCAAATAACACTTGCCAACAATTTACTATCAACCACATTCAGATACAGGAATGAACGAGGAAATAAAATAAATAGAGAGCAGAAATAGTTTGTTTCTGTAATCATTTTTTTTCTCTCCAGTCATTAGCGAATGGAATAGGAACGACTTATCTAGTGAGAGAATTTGTTGACGTCAAGATTACTGGAGACGGAAGAACCGGAGGTAAGGAACTCAAAGATATTCGACCATTGCATATAGAGGAACAATCCGGCATTCAGTTCGTGTGATTCAGGAAACAATCAGAAACGGAAATCTGGATGCTCCGACAGGGATTCGGACCCGCGACCTCCAGAATACAAGGCCAGAGGGTTAACGCTTACCAGCCACCCTCAGTTAGAATAAGCTAACAATTCTGCGCAGCAAAAGACGCGAACGTACAGGATGTGTCATCATCGGATGCCACATCACGTGACGAGACTAAGAACTAAACAGCAACGACACGATCTGTGTAAACGGAAAAGCACAATCAATCGAAAACATCGGCCAGTATGTCATTTCAGCGGACCGACACAAAACACCATTGAGTTTAATCAATTAATTCACCAGCACAAAGACAAACCAAAGAATCCAAGACAGAGAAGTATTGAACACCTTTGCTAATAGGAGAAAATATCCAAGTATAATCTTATATATACATAAAAATGGACGTGAGTTTTCATATATTTCACTTTTCAGCCACCACTACCAAGCACAGATCACTGGTCTTTGTGTGTGGAAGTAGCATGGAGATTCCTGTCGTGCCGAATGTCGATAGCTGTGGGGATGTGGGAGATATGATGATTAAAGTTGGCCAATGCACGGCGTTTTCATATTTCGACCAAAAATTTGTTTCTTCTTATACTTCTCTTTTCTGCCACAACTACATAGCATAGACCATTGGTGTTTGTGTGTGGTAGTAAAATCGTGTCTCCTGTCGTGCACTATGGTTGTTAGATGTCGGTAGCTATGGGGGTTTGGGAGATATGGATGTTGAAAGTGGTCGACCTGCGGCAATTTCATATTTCTGCCAAAGATGCATGTGTCATGGTGTATCACCTTTCAGTGAAAACTATCTACCGCAGATCACTGGCGTTTGTGTGTGGTAGTAACACAGAGTCACCCATCGATCATAACGACGGCCGAATTTCGGTAACTGTGGTAGTGTGGGAGATATGGTGGTTGAAAGTGGCCGATCAAGGATATTTTCGTATTTCGACGAAAGACATGTGCCTCCGCATATGTCACTTTTCTGCCACAACTACATAGCATAGACCATTGGTGTTTGTGTGTGGTAGTAAAATCGTGTCTCCTGTCGTGCACTATGGTTGTTAGATGTCGGTAGCTATGGGGGTTTGGGAGATATGGGGGTTCAAAATGGTCGACCTGGGGAAATTTCATATTTATGTCAAAGACGCATGTGTCAGGGTGTATCACTTTTCAGCGAAAACTGTCTATCACAGATCACTGGCGTTTGTGTGTGGTAGTAACACAGAGTCACCCATCGATCACAACGTTTTCCGAATTTCGGTAACTGTGGGAGTGTGGGAGATATGGTGGTTGAAATTGGTCGAACAAGGATATTTTCATATTTCATCAAAAGACATGTGTGTCCGTAAATTTTACTTTGCTGCCTGAACTACATAGCGCAGACGACTGGCATTTATGTGTGGTAATAGCATCGAGTCTCCCATCGTGCACTATGGTTGTTAGATGTCGGTAGCTGTCAATACTAATTCTTTACAAACACGAACGAAGTCGTGGGTACCAGCTAGTAACTCAAATAAAACACTGCCTTCTGAAGAAATGTCAGAGAATGGTGGTGGTGTACACCACCACGACACATACCAGCGGGAAGCCAGACTCGACACTCTCATCGCTCTTCTCAGGAAACTAATTTGTCACCAGGCGAAGGCACGCCTCCTTGTCGAGGCAACACTAACTGCACCACACTAGATGCTGCGGACCATCTCTGAGGTAGAAGGCATCGGCGGAAACCACCCAGTGAAGCAAACAACAAGAGCCAACAAGATGAACAGCTTACTGTGAAGCTCTGTCCCATCGAAACGACTTGGAGTAAATGTCTTCGGACAATAAACTCCACTGTACATATGCTCAAAGGAGCAGTTACCAGGCCATGAGCTGCTGAAAAGCACATAACATCGCTGAAATTTCAATAGCCACTTAGGAGATCAGCTTCATCTTTACGCTCCGATCCAGCTACATGTATCAAAAGAAAACTGCGCAGAATGTTACCATCCTTATACAGCAGGTTCTTATCAGTAAAAATAATTAACAAAATTGTCACACCTTACTTGAGGCTGTTAACAGTACGTTATTTAATGGTGTGCACTTTTGATATTTCATATATTGCCGGCAAGAAGAATATACCCCTAAAAACGTCCTGTGGATACAGGCAGATATCAGCTAGATTATATCATGGTCAAATAGAGATTCAGGAATCAAGTTCTAGACTGTAAAGCGTACCCTGGAGCAGACATAGACTCTGACCATTAGTTGATAATAATGAAGTGCAGGCTGAAATTTAAGCGAATAAGGAAGAAGTATAAGCAGAACAGACTGGAAGTGAATAAACTGAAACAATCTAGCACAAGAGAAAAATTTGCAGAAATTGTAGACTTAGGTCTAAGAAGTTACTGTGAAAGGAGCTCAACCGAGGACGAATGGAATGCATTAAAGACCGAAATAATGAAAGCTGGTAAAGAAACATTAGGCTTTAGGGAACAAGCTGCCCAAAATCCTAGGATCACAGAATTTTTTTTTTTTTTTTTTTTTTTTTTTTTTTTTTTTTTTTTTTTTTTTAGCTGATGGATCAGAGGAGAAGGTACAAAAATGCTCAGGATGAAACAGGAAGAGAGCAGTACAGGAAATTTAAATCAAATAACTAGGAAATGCAAAATATCAATTGAAAAATGGCTACAAGGAAGATGTGAAGAAGTAGAAAATGAAATGGTAGTAGGTAAAGTAGATGTTGCATATAGAAAGATCAAACAGAATTTTGGAGAAATGAAGAATAGAGGTATGAACATTAAAGCTCCCGATGATAAACCTCTTTTAAGCTCAGAAGATAGAGCTAACCGATGGAAAGAATACATTGAGAAACTGTATGTTGGGGACGATTTGAACAATAGTGTAATGATGAGATCCCTGCAGAACTTCTTAAATCTCTAGGAGATGAAGGAATCGAAAGATTATTCAAGCAGATATTAAAAAGTTATGAAACAGGAGATATTCCAACTGATTTCATCTTCGCACTTCCAAATAAAGCCCAAGCCGACAATTCTGAGAATCATCGCACCATTAGTCTAACAACACATGCTTCAAAATTATTGACCAGAATAATATACAGAAGGATGGAAAGGGTAGTAGAAGAGATAGTAGGTGAAGATCAGTTTGGGTTTAGGAAAAATCGCGGTACAAGAGAAGCAATTCCGTCTTTAAGATTAATACTTGAAGGGCGCATCAATAAAAACAAAGATACTTTTATGGCATTTGTTAATTTAGAAAATGCTTTTGATAATGTCAGTTTTCAGGGAGAAAAACTCAGTATGCTACGATTTGCTGACGACATTGTCTTGTTAGCAGAGAGGGCTGATGATATTGAGAAGTTACTGAATGGCATGAACAAAATACTGAAGGAAGATTTTGGACTGAATATAAATCAAAGCAAGACAAAAGTGATGAAATGTAGCAGATATGATACCAATACTAGTAGATTAAATATAAAAATAGGATCGGATCCAATAGGAGAAGTAAGAGAATTCTGATACTTGGGAAGTAAAATTACAACCGATGGCTGAAGCAGGAATGATGATAAAAGCAGAATAGCACTAGCAAAAAGAGCCTTCATGAAAAAGAGAAACCTTTAATTTCAAATATTGATCTAGGAATTAGAAAGTACATTTTAAACCTCTTTGTGAGGAGCACAGCGCTTTATGGTAGCGAAACATTGACTTTAGGAATACCGGAAAGAAAGAAACTTGAAGCATTTGAAATTTGGTGCTTCAGAATAATGCTGAAAATTAAGTGGACGTGCGAAATAAGAAATGAACGAATTTTGGAAATGATGGGTGAGACAAGAAGCTTACAGAAAGAAGAGACAGACTGGTAGGTCATATTTTGAGACATGCAGCATTGGTTAATTTGCTGTTGGAGGGAACAGTCGAAGGTAAGAACTATAGAGGAATACAGAGATTAGAATATATGAAGCAGTTGATTGTGGACGTGGATTGTAAGGGATATATTAAGATGAACAGGTTAGGGCAAGATAGGAAATGATGGAGGATTGCATCAAACCTTTCGAAAGAATGACGACAGCAAAATAAAAATACGGTATACATACTTACCGTAAACAGCAGGTGTATTTATATATATATATATTTTAATTCTTCATAAATGCAAAGACAGACAATATATCCCAAATTTACTTTTAGTTGTTACGGCCGGTTTGTGATTCTTTCGCAGTCTTTTTGTAGATATTGTGTTATAAGTCTGTTCTATTTTTTACTTTTATTTGGTAATGTATAGTTACTCTTTGTGGCTGAATATGGGTTTCTTGCTGCAGACTTTGTGGAAAATGGTGACTAAACCAATTGTGTCTTTAACAGTATGGATAGAGACTGTTTCTTATGCTAGAGTGTGAATAGATACTTGTACAGATACAGTTATTTTTATATTATACATAGAGATGTTGGTAGTAAAGCTGTCATACATTATCAAGGTAGAAAGCAGTGGCATTTTAAAATAAATTGACTTCACTGGTCAATAATGCTGATATGCATGTGAAACATGAATCATAATAAACCCTGGAGTATTGGCATAGAAGATGTAATTGTTTTCTTTAGAATCCAGTAGACTAATAACAGGAATATGCTGCTTTACAATGCAATCAAAATGTCGTGTTATGTTTCTGTGCAGATACTTTTATTCATATCATAACTTGAACATTTAAATACAATAAAGTGGCGTCGCAGGCCAACAACTCAAATTTAACATTTACAAAAATCCCAGGGGCTCCATTTTAAAGTGAAAAGCATCATTTGAATTAGTTATAATGAGCAAGATGCTTAAAAGTTGCTTAATGAACGTGGATAGTTGGTTAGCTCAGTAAATATTGTCGTGATGAGAACAGAGAGTCTAATCTCAGAAGTCGCTCATGGGTTTGTAAGCGTCGTTAAAACCCTATGGAACCATGGATCTTTGCGTTGGTACTTTACCGTTGTTGCATCTGCTCGACGAGGTGTGACACGCTCTGAGTCACTGTTGAATGCCAATTCGCGGACCCATCCGCGCTAGTACATCTGCTGATGACCTTTAACAGATGAAACACCTTGTTCCCGGCCACATCTGAGCCAGTGAGCGTCTAGCTCTAGCCGCGGACCACGAGCTAGGAGAGTGTGTCGGACGACGCGTCTACACTTCAGCTCCTCTGACCAGCAAGTCCTCTCTCATTGCGTCCTCTTGTCCACTCCACGGAAAGCCAGTTTTCTCTCTCTCCGTACATGGAACAGAGGCCTTTGATTAACAAATGTGAACCCTGTAGCCATGCACGATTGGTGAAACGACGTAGCCCCATAATCACGTGTTTCGCGACGAAGCTAGTATTCGTCACTCATTTCGCGCACATTTTCCCTGACCTTGCCTCCCTCAACGGAGAGTCGGGGCCATCGCCCTCACTACCTAACTGGATTTAAGCTTCCTCCACTGCCCGGTCTATTGTGTACGGGCGCCTGGTTGTCGCAAAGCGCTAGGCATTGTCCAGCTATCTGAACGCTCAAAACTGTAGTTCCAACAATTTTCCACATTTAATACTTTCTTAACAGTAATTTTGCACTGAATTAAATTATATAATAATAAATTTGTCCACCCAGGCTTAATACATAATTATTTACGTATCAATTAACCCTACAATTTACATTTTTAAATAAACAAATATAGTAAAAATTTGAATATTAATTATGAATATATTAATATTCATAGGGGGACGACTCTGTCATACCATAAACTACATGTATCATATGAAAACTGCGCAGAATGTTACCATCCTTATACAGCAGGTTCTCATCAGTAAA
Source organism: Vandiemenella viatica (assembly GCA_031002005.1). Lineage (NCBI taxonomy): Eukaryota > Metazoa > Arthropoda > Insecta > Orthoptera > Morabidae > Vandiemenella > Vandiemenella viatica. The sequence goes on from JARYHS010013630.1 coordinate 15,979,605, forward strand.
AATAGTGAAAAAAATTGTAACACTTTACTTGAGGCTGGTAACAGTACGTTATTTAATGGTGTGCACTTTTGATGTTTCATAAATCACCGGCATGCTGTTCAATGTTCTGTCATCAACATTCACCGCAGTAACAGCAGGTAAATTGAACGGCGCTATTAGTCTGTCCGTTAGAAATATACCATATCTCATAGGTCGCATTGCTAGCGTGTGTGCTTCCTTAGTTAATCAGTAGAAAGAATTACGAAACTGAACTTTGTATTTCAGCCAAAAGCGCAGGGAATGATACGTGGCTCTTTAATCTCCGTCTTTAATACAAGAGAAATTATCATTGATTCTCATTTTACAACAGAGATCTGATTAAGACACAGATTTCAGGAAATAACAGTATTTTCTTAATTAAGAAGCAGTTAAATGTTTCTTCTGTTCCGAGCGTGGTGGGTGATGGTCTGGCCTCGCATTCGGGAGGACGCGGGTGCGAATCCCGTTTCGGTAATCCAGATTTGTGTTTTCCCTAGATCACTCTAGGCGAATGACGGGATGGTCATTCAAATGACCATGACCGAATTCCTTCACGTTCGTTGCTCCCAGTCCTTTATCGCCTCTAATAACCTCGACGACAACGAGGTGTAAATCCATAAGAAAAAAATTACTCTCTTTTTACCTTTTTCTTTAGCTCTACAACTGCCTTGGCTGTAATAGGTGGATTCTTGGGCTGGGGGCCCCTCCGGACAGTCATCGGGCCCCCCTAATTTGCTGGTGGGCCAGGAGTACGTTCGACCCGCTTTCCCCTCCCTAACGCCGTCCTGTCTCTTCTAACTATGGGCAAGTATTATTATGTGGCCCGCAGGCTAACTTATAATCTGTGGCCCAGCTCCAAAATTGGTTGGGCAGCTTTGGGTTGGACTATTGGATTTAGATATATACTAGATATTTTTTAACATTATTATTATTTTTATTCTGGCTACGCTTCGCTTCACATTCGCAGTCATCGGAGTATTATATGTATTTCAGAGTTGGCGCAATTTATTATTATTATATTTTATATTAACAAATGAAGATAAGAGTCATATACTCTAGAGAGGCGATGTTCTTCAAATATAATGATTGACTATGTACTTTCAAAACATCTGTAGTTCAATCTTTTACCCTTCTCGTACTGAAATTCTTGAGAAGTCGACTAAAAAGAATAGAGTAGCAACCCCACTAGAAATGAGTTGATCTCTTCTTCTTCGAGTTGTAAAACAAAATAGAAGGTTTTACTGGTTTAATAATGATAGTCACTAGACACTGGTATTCTGACCAATCTAGTGGAAAGTTTTCGGACATCATTTTACACTTATTTATACAACGCGGTCGCCACAGCCGGATAGTCGACGTAATGTCAAACTATTTATCAATCCTAGGTATAGTTTAAACATTTAATACTGTACGGGGTATTATACCACTGAACCCAAACACAGTCGTTTAATGCTGTAGTGAGTTTATTCACACAGTTTTGGTATTAACTAACACATATACGCCGACCACCAACTGAAAATAATATTAATCCGATTACTATTATTTTTTTCTAATCTGCTTAACGTCTCTTTAACAGCGAGGTCTTTAGAGACGGGAAAGGATGGGGGGGCAAGGAATGGGAAGCAGTTCGGCCATGGTCTTTTGATGGAAGCATCCCGGCATTTGGTGGAGTGATTTGGGAAACCATGGAAAACCCAAATCTGGATGCCCGGACGGGGATTCGAACCGCCGTCCTCCCGAATGCGAGGCCAGAACGCTAGCCGCTACACCACCAAGCTCGGTCCGAGATTACCGGTCCGCTAGTGTGAAAAGTACAATCACTTGGAGTAATTTCAGTTATTAGCGTGTTCACTGTTCTCACAACAATGACTGTTCATTATCCACTTATTATGCACTCACCAAATGCAGTTTGTTTTATTTGGTCTGTCCGAACGAGGCGTTAACGACAACCAATATTTTGTTCCGGCACGGGAGCGCGAATTAGTAATCCATTTTCACTCGGGAGAATTCCAAAAAAATCAAAAATAATCAAAAACAAAATCCCTCCTTTAGTTGAAAGTTAGTTATAAACATCCATCAAAAAATCAATCTGCATAACCAATTCAGATTATTTTAAATAGCTTAGGACAATTACAGTTACGTAAGATTCTCAACTTATACATAGACATTAGCCACAGGATTCCCTGGTGCTAAGGACGATCTGCAGCTTGTGTCTGCGACAAATCACGGATGGATGGATGGATACTCCACACTTCTACCACATTCTCGTTGCCACGCTAACCCCATCAGTGTCTATCAAACACCTACAACCTGCTGCTTACAGAGAGTTTAGTACTACGAGGTACTTATGATAGATATCAATTATCAACATCTTTGACATAGATGAACATTCACAGTTCGTTTAGCTTATTGTTCGGTAGTGTTATAAAGTCTTATCAGTTCCGGATGTCAGCAACCGTCTTCGCTGTCTTGTATCTGATCGTTGACGGTCAGAATAACCAAATAACGGGGTGCTTGACACTGAAAACGAAACTATGAAACAATAATTTTTTAAAAAATAGTGATTTTGTAAGGAAACAGGCAACAATGTGGTGGACACCGTGCTCAAATCATCCTGTCCGGTAGCAATTTTGAAGAGTCGTGTTTGATCGTATGAGCCACGCCAGGCCGCTCCGTGGTTCGGATATCACGTTAAACTTTAGGTCCCAGAGGAAAGGAACTGGCCGTCCTACCTCTGACACAATGGCTTAGTGTGCTTCCTAGAGAAGGATCCAACAAACCTTCGGGTTGTGGACTAAATTTTTAAGCTTCCCTTCGCGGGAATGAAACTAAGTTAATCTTAACCGTTATGAATGAACATACCTAGTATGTAAAAAGACTCATGTACGCACACGATAGTTTTTACGTTTGTATTATGTGTGGAGCTCATCCAGTTTACACAGAAAGACAACAGTAATATTAAAACTTAATTTACATGGGAAACCTCTTTTAAGCTCAGAAGATAGAGCTAACCGAAGGAAAGAATACATTGGGAAACTGCATGTTGGGGACGACTTGAACAATAGTCTAATGGAAAAATAAGGCGATGTCGACATTGATGACTTAAAAGATCCTGTTTTGAGGACAGAATTTAATAAAGCTCTGAATGACTTGAAAGCAAATAAGGCAGTTGGAATTGATGAAATCCCTGCAGAACTTCTTAAATCCCTAGGAGAGGAAGGAATCGAAAGATTATTCAATCTGATATCAAAAAGTTATGAAACAGGACAAATTCCAACTGATTTTAATAAAAATATCATCTTCACACTTCCAAAGAAAGCACAAGCCGACAAATGTGAGAATTATCGCACCATTAGTCTAACATCACATGCTTCAAAATTACTGTCCAGAATAATATACAGAAGGATGGAAAGGGTAGTAGAAGAGATAGTAGGTGAAGATCAGTTTGGGTTTAGGAAAAATCGCGGTACAAGGGAAGCAATTCGTCTTTAAGATTAATACTTGAAGGGTGGATCAAGAAAAACAAAGATACTTTTCTGGCATTTGTTGATTTAGAAAAAACTTTTGATAATGTTAGCTGGGACAAGATGTTCAAAATTTTAAAGAAGACAGGTCTAAAGTATCGAGATAGAAGAATACTCTATAAACTATATAAGAATCAAGTGGCTATAATAAAAGTAGAGAATCACGAGAGACATGCATCAGTTAAAAAGGGTGTGAGACAAGGTTGTAGTTTATCCTCGTTAATATTCAACTTGTATGTAGAAGAAGCAATGAAGAAAGTCAAAGAAAAATTTCCATGCGGCATAAGTTTTCAGGGAGAAAAAATCAGTATACTACGATTTGCTGATGACATTGTCTTGTTAGCAGAGAGGGCTGAGGATATTGAGAAGTTACTGAATGGAATGAACAAAATACTGAAGGAAGATTTTGGACTGAACATAAATCAAAGTAAAACAAAAGTTATTTAATGTAGCAGAAATGACACCGATACTAGTGGATTAAATATAAAAATAGGATCGGATGCAATAGGAGAAGTAAGGGAGTTCTGTTACTTGGGAAGCAAAATTACAACCGATGGCCGAAGCATGAATGATGTTAAAAGCAGAATAGCACTAGCAAAAAGAGCCTTCATGAAAAAGAGAAACCTTTTAGTTTCAAATATTGATCTAGGAATTAGAAAGAACTTTTTAAAACTCTATGTGTGGAGCACAGCATTTTACGGTAGCGAAACATGGACTTTAGAAATACCGGAAAGAATGAAAATTGAAGCATTTGAAATGTGGTGCTACAGAAGAACACTGAAAATTAGGTGTACAGACAAAGTAAGAAATGAGCGAGTTTTGAAATGATGGGTGAGAAAAGAACTTTATGGAAGAAGCTTACAGAAAGTAGAGACAGGCTGGTAGGTCATATTTTGAGACATGCTGGATTGGTTAATTTGTTAGTGGAGGAATCAGTCGAAGGTAAAACTGTAGAGGAAGACAGAGATTAGAATATATGATGCAGATAATTGAGGACGTGGGTTGTGAGGGGTATGTAGAAATGAAGAGGTTAGCACAGGATAGAAAAGGATGGAGGATTGCATCAAACCATTCGAAAGACTGACGACAGTTAAAAAAAAATCCATGGACTTCAAAATGACGGGGTTTCGAGGTTTTGCAGAATATTTATATTTAACTTAGAACATGGCAGTGTTTACAATATCTTCCACCACACGAATCTCCCAGCACTCCTCGTTCAGTCCCAATATGTTTCGGCGTGGGCAGAAACGGATCTATGAATTTTCCGAGCCGGAGAAAAAGACTTGAGATTGCCGCCAATTCAAACATGATTTTGCCAGCCCCCGAAGTTGCCGCAAAGTGCAAATGCCCCCCCCCCCCCCCAAATTCGACATTGCGCGTGTTCTAGCAGTCGTGTCGCCACGGAAATAACCCGTGCCTCTCTTCTCTGTGCTGTGCATAGCTACCGCCGACCTCGTCATTTGGCCAAGGCGCACCCATCTATATCTACATCTACATATATACTCTGCAATTCACAAAATTGTGGGTGACAGAGGGTGCTCAGCACCAAAGCTAATCTCTTTGTTGTGCATTCCAATCCCTAATGGTACGAGGGAAAAAAGAATTCATATAAGAATCATTGCGGCACCTTATTTCTCTAATCTTATCTTTCCTGTCATTCCGGCTCAAATAGGTTGGTGGACGAAGTATTTCACTACACTCGAGAGTGTAAGTGGGAGTACACATGTTTACCAATAAGTTTAAACGAAACGTGCGTCGTCTATCTACCAGTGACTCCCAGCCTAGTCTACTAATCAGTTCCGTAACGCTTTCATAAGGACTGTAGCAAGCGGTCACGAATCGAGCGGCTCTTCTCTGTACTTTCTCTATACTTTCGATCAACCCCTTACGAAACGGATCCCAAATGGCACAACAATAGTCCAAATGTGGACGCACAAGAGATTTGTACGCTATCTCCTTTGTTTGTTCATTACAATTTTTCAATATTCGACCTATGAATTGCAGCCTAGAATTAGCTCTACCTACTAACGAATTAATGTGTAAGTCCCATTTCATGTTCCTTTGTACTGTTACTCCCAAATATTTCACAGAATCGACCATATCAATAACTGAACTGTTTACCTCGTATTTCTTCCGTACTCTGTACAGTGCTGAAGCACGGAGTCTTCCATCTTGCAAAGGTCCTGCTGTCCTGGATTGCTCTGTAACCATTCACATGCAGAGTCTGTTCAGCTGCCGACCACTCGCTCGATTTAGCTATAGGTACTGCTACATTTGACGCGCTCAACAGTTATTTATTAATCGTGTGATATTTAACAAGATACACAAAAGGTGGAGACAAATGTTCATATGACAACCTTGTATGTTCAATTTCGTATCTCTAGATATAATGTTTTTATCGAGTCAACTGCACTAACGTCTGTTTGCAGTAGAATTCTGGAGCACGTCATATGCTCTAACGTTATGAAGTTTCTAGATGAAAACGAGTTACTTACAGCATACCAACACGGATTTCGGAAGAACCGATCATGTGAAACGCAACTGGCTCTATTTTAGCATGATGTAATGAAAGTTATTGATTCAGGACCACAAGTTGATGCTATTTTCTTGGATTTTCAGAAAGCTTTTGATTCTGTACCACACAACCGACTTTTAGCGAAGATCGGAGCGTACGGTGTATCTGATCAGATTTGCGAATGGATGCGCGATTTTCTAACTGGTTGGTCACAGTATGTGGTTGTTGATGGGGAAGCCTCTTGTAAGCTACATGTTAGTTCGGGCGTTCCTCAAGGAAGTGTAATAGGACCACTTTTTTTCCTAATTTTTATAAACGATCTCGGTGACAACGTTAATTGCAGGATGCATTTTTTTTGCTGATGACGTACTTATTTATAGGTAAGTGAGGTTCTCCGACGATTGCTTAGAAATTAAGCGCGATCTGGATGTTATTTCGGAATGGTGCCGTAAATGGCAGCTTACACTTAATTGTAAAAAGTGCAAGGCAATGCACATAAGTAATAAAAAGACCCCGCTTGCTCAGGAGTACAAAGTTAACAATTCAGTTGTTGACACTGTGGATTCCCTGAAGTATCTAGGCGTAACAGTACAAAGCAACATGAAATGGGACTTGCACATAACTTCCGTTGTAGGCAAAGCTAATTCCAAACTACGATTCATAGGACGTATTTTGAGAAGTTGTAATGCTCATACAAAGGAAATAGCGCACAAAACACTAGTGCGTCCGCATTTGGAATACTGTTGTGGAATTTGGGATCCGTATCGCAAGGGATTGATTGACACATTAGCGAAAGTACAGAGAAGAGCCGCTCGGTTCGTGACTGCTAGTTACAGTCCTTACGTAAGTGTCACAGAGCTGATTCGTGGGTTGGGCTGGGATTGTCTGGCGGACAGACGACGTCGTTTTTGTTTGAATTTGCTGGAGAATATGCAAAAATCTTTAAGTTACGAGTGCAACGAAATACTTCTTCCACCAACCTATTTAGGTCGCAATGACAGGAGGGATAAGATTAGAGAAATAAGATGCCGTACTGACTCATTTATGTATTCCTTCTTTCCTCGGGATTGGAATGCGCAGAATTAGGATTAGTGCTTAGCACCCTCTGCCTTCCACAGTATTTGTGATTTGCAGAGTATAGATGTAGATGTAGATGTAGACGTAGATCGACGCATCGTGTATTTCTGCTGGTGTTCCCTCGTAGGTTCGAAGAGGACAGTCAGAAACGATGTTTCGGATTGTTTCGACAGTACAGAAGCCATATTAATTTCGACGAAAATATATACTTCTAAGAAGAAATGAGTTATGTCTACTTTTTCCTTAATGGCTTCTGATTTATCTCCGTGCAGAATCTTATTCCCAGGATGTTTTAACTTGAAAAATTATTACGAATACATCCAAATCAATTTATTCTAAAAAAATATTGAAAATGTCTAAACCAGAGATTTCGTTTGAGTTGTTACATATTTCGGACGTGTGAACGTGTCTCATCTCACCCCGTTATGTGCAGAAAGTGGGCGCCACGAAATTTTCCTCGGCTCCGTGGTAATTACTGGTTGAGAATAAGCGGTACATTAAATGTGCCAAGGTGCAAGTCGATTCATTGGCTTAATTTTTCACACACAAATCTTCAGTTCTGACGCCACAGTAGAGGCTTCGCCTGGAATGTTATGCTGGGAAAGAAACAAGTACTGTAACTCTACAGGTAGTGAAAACTTCTTAGGCAACCATTCACTCGACATCAGCCTATTAAATTTCACGAAACAACACACCAGCTGACAGCAGAAATGCAAAGTAATCACTTACCACAGCTCAGTTCAGCTCTGCCAAGCAGCTTGTCAATACCCAGGTAAACTCCTTTGATGTCACGGAATATGTACGTTGTGCATTATTTACCTGAAACAGAGGACGGAATTAAGATAAAAATTTGTTTGCTGTGAAAGCAAGTGATCAGGGGAATTATCACTAGGGAGTGTGCTTCATCGCATCTATATTAAATTAAAGTGATACGTGGTGAAAGACTTTCCGCCGGACGACCAGTGGCTTTATGACTTAATGCGGGATATTCATAATTTGGAAGTAAAATTGGTTTTAGCTGAGCCCCATTGACGTCAATTGTTTAGGGGCGAGAAAGGATCGGGATCAAAGAACGGAAAGGAATTCTACTAGGCCCCGCATTTGGGAGGACGCGGGTTCCAATCTTGGTCCACCCCCGACATTGTAGTTTTGAGACTTTTTTTTTTTTTTTTTTAGCTCTACGGATTTGAGGCCCGAGGAGGCTATAAAAACTACCCTTTTCCCGACTCAAGCCCCCCCCCCAAAGCCAAAATCCGCTCAAGCCCCCCCCCCCCAAAACAAAATCCTGGATCCGCCCCTGCCAATCCTCGTCCGGGAATCCAGGTTTGATTTTCCATGGTTACCGCAAACCACTTTAGGTGAATGGTGGGATGCTTCCTTCATAACGCCATGGCCGAATTCATTCCCGCACTGTCCCCAGTTCCTTCCCGTCTCTAATGACCTCGACGTCGATCAGGTGTAAACCCATAAGCAAAGAAGAAAACGAAGAAATCTACCATGCTCTGATTGAAGGAAATATTCTAGCATTCGCGAGGAGTTATTTCGGGAATGCATGGAAAACCCAAATTTGGAAAGCCGGACGGAATTCAAACCCGCATCCTCCCGAATGCGAGGCCAGAGCGTTACCACTTACCAACCATGCTCGGTCAGTCACTATTTTGTATCTAAAACAAAAAGTAATGTTGTGTGCAATATCTGTTACTGTACTGGCTATTTGGGTAAAGAAAGAGGAATTCACATTAACACTTGCTTCATAAGATAGCTATCAAAACCGGCCTCCAAATCTCTTATGAGAAAACGCAATATATGGACTCCAAAAGCACAAACCTGAAGCCACTCGTGACCAAATATGGCACTATCAAACAAGTTAAACACCTTAGGTACTTAGGGGAAATTATTGGGAATACTGGAACTGAGAAAGAAGCCCACAAAAAACGTGCTGAAAAACTTCAAAAAGCATATGCAATTACTTTGAATACTTACAATAAGAAATCAATTTCCACCAAAGCCAAACTCCATCACTACCACACCGTCGTTCTTCCAGGAGCACTGTATGCGACTGAGACATCATCATTAACGGTAAATGTGAAAGGAATAGAAAAAATAGAAAGACAGATACTGAGAAAAATATTCGGCCCCAAAATCCAAGATGGCATCTGGATGCGAAAAAGCTCAAAAGAACTGTATTCACTGACAGAAAGATTCACCTCACTCGCACCGAAAAGACGCATGAAATTTTATGTACATATAGCACCAATGGATGACTCACGACTTACCAAGAAAACTTTCCACATCGTCAACGGTCCCCGACAAAACAAAGCACGTTGGTTTGTAGAAACTCAGAAGGACCTCGCATAAGCCAGCATTGACCCATTAACATCCACACGCAGTAAATATAGACAATTGATCACCTCACATAAATTTGCCCCTAAGAGCCCTACATCAAAAAATCTGAAACTCAGAAATGCAAGGACACAAGAGAGACGTCAAGCCCACAGCGAAAGGATGAGGAGGTTTTGGGAAAATAAGAAGAACAGCAAGAAGAATGAGAAGGACAATGCAAATTAATGGTTCCACGCGCTCTTTAGCGGGCTAAATGATATAATAATAAAATAAACTTGCGATAGTAGCTTCACCAAATTCCTTCAGTGAATTTTTTGAATGGAATCTTTTTTGTGCAAAATACTGTGATATATAAGGCAACAAAAACACAGTCAATCATCGCGGCAGATATAAGGAAAAGAAGATTAAGATTTTATGGACATTCCCATTCATAAAATTATGACATGCGTAGAACAGGTAAAAACTTGGCCCTGGATCTAGCAGATCAAAAAATACCAACGAAAAGCCCACATAAACTCATCAGAAAACATAGACTGAGTAACGTACAGACAAAAAATTAAAACACGGGAAGTACCGCCGGAGAATGAAGCGACTAAGACAGCAGGGACGAAGTGGACTGAAGAAAGGAAGAGACTCCTGTATTGAAACTCAGAATCAAATTTAATACTAAATGTCCTATTTTTTATTTATATTTAAACGAGTTACCCCCACCTGGCCCAGAGGGGTGGTTTGAGGTTGATTTAACCAGGCAATAATATTCCATAAAAATCGTCGCAGCTGCTAAAAAGTAATGCTGGATCAGTTATACACATATGGATGCACACATTGACTATTATACAACGTGTCCTGTACATAAAGGATAATCCTTCGACACTATCTAAAGGCCTTATCGGGACCTACCAAATATAAAATTTTTATCATGCCAAAAGTGTTACGGTTTTCAAATTTTATTCACGTTATGATTTTTCTTAACTTAGCAACTGCAATTGGTTTGTGTCAGTCCATTTCTACATACGGAGATATTAATAAGAGTAATTAATATTTTATTTTAAAAATTACATTAAATCTTCGAACTGGCAGGCTTCCCGCCAGGCACCTATTAACAAATAATCGCTTGATTCGGCGTGTATGACAAGCCGTATTAATTTCCTGGACGGGTAATTCGAGACGTGTTCACAACTCCTCAAATGATAACATTTAGATTTTTTTTAATTGGTGTCTTTGAGACATTCCAAAATAAAACAGATTCTGGGGGCTTAAAGTCAGGCGATCTCAGTGGCCACAGAGTGGGACCATGTTGGTGGATTCGCTCGGTCCATATGTTTCCTCACTGGTACAACGTGATGGGATGTGCACAGCCACATGTTCTGTCTTTTTGCTACAGGATCCTCCTCCAACATGCCAGGCAGTTCATTTTGCACAAAAACTAAATAAATCTGTCGATTTAGCTGACTTTCGAATAATCAGACCCAGTCACTTGCACATTAAGTTTTGATTCTGAATCGTATCTGGTATCATAAACAGAACGCAGGAGGTGAATTTAAATAATAATAGTATTGACAAAACATCATAAAGTCACTAAAAAGTAAAAACTGCGACGCGCTTTTACTATTTTGTACTATCGTATGCCTTTGTTTAGTGAGAGATCCCGAAGGATTATTCGGCCGCCGATTCGACAGTTTTCGTCTCACCGCGCATGCGCCTCTATCAGAGCCACCTTAACCTAACCCGGTAGTCCTACCGGGTACAGGGGACCTACAGTTTAACGTTGAATCCGAACAACGGAAGCGCTCTATCGTACTTCATAGCACACAGTAAGCTGCGCCGGAGGTGAAGGTCTGGTTAATGGCTTATCGTGATTTTAACCAATGAACCACTTAAACACTCAGTCTCAATAAGGCCCTTCGACATTTAATGATTATCTATGTATGTTCGCTGGGGCAACTAGGACCACGTTAATCCTCTGTATGGCTTGAATTTGCTGTGCATTATTACTAGTGTTGCTAGCCTTTGGGGAACTTACTGCTTAACACAGAATCCGAACCACGGAAGCGTTCTAGCGTATTTCAAATTACACAGTAAGTGGTGTCAGAGGTGAAGGTCGTGTTAAGGGCTGATGGAAATCCCCGCCGAGACAGGGATTCGACCTCCACTCAGACGCCTTAACCTTTGAGACACGAGGCAGCTTAAGGGGTTGTGTATTATTTACAGTACAGGCTAATCATATAGATTCCAGTTGTCCTTGACATTTAACTCTCTTCATATTTGAAAATTTAAGGCGCTGTATTAGAAACAATTTTCAGGATGTAACATTGTTAATATTACATTGATAAGACGTACTAGTGTCTGCCTTTCATTTGCACCAGTGCGGTATCCTTTCAGCCGTTTGGGGCTGCCCATGTCCACTATAAATTTCAGTTAATCATTTGTTCCAGTAGGAACTTTTCACAGAATTGGTGAGTGTGGTTTTCAAAAAAAATATACCATTATTTAAAAAATTCCACTTCGATATTCACAGGTATCTTTTTTTCTTTTTTTTTATAGAGTAGAGTTACATTACCTTATTAAAATGATACATAACGTTATGAATTTCTTTTTCTGTTTTTACCCAAACCTAACAAAGATGGTCAGTGACTCAATGTCTGAGTACAAAACTGCTGCTGGTTTGAAAGCTGATTTCGGGCGATACTTAATTCCCCAGCGCAAACAATTTATTCTCGCGCTTCTTCTTTCACAGTTCGGTTTGAATTCATAAAATATTGAGATATAAGAGAAGAAATTCTGGATTCAAGATAATATTGAAAGGGCGGATCAAGACATCCAAAGACACATTTGTGGCGTTTGTGTACCTAGAAAAAGCATCTTAAAATATCAAGAGAGAAATAAATTATATAAAAATTTTTAGGTTTAACAACAGAAGAGAATCACGATATAAAAAAGTCAATTAGAAGGGGTGCGTGACAGGGGTGTTTAACCTTTCAGATGCCACCAGTATGCTGCGATTTGATGAGACATTGTCCTGTTGGCATGAGAGAATGAGGACACTGAAAAATTACTGGTTGCCGTCAACAAAATACCGTTAGAATAATTTGAGTGCCTACAATATAAAACAAAGGAATATAATAGCAGAAATAACTAAAACATTAAAGTTAGACAATTATGTTGTTTAGGAAGTAAAATTATAATTACTGGACAAAGCAAGAACTCTGACAAAATCAGAATTGCACTGGAAAAAGGAACCTTATTTGGAGACTCAAATATTTTAGTTTGAATGAATGACCTAGGAGTTGGAAAGAAGTTTCTGAAATTGTGTGTATAGAGCAGTAAGCTAAAATTTAGATCAACACTCCAACAGCATAAACTGTTGCTGCAAGCTTCCACATAGTTTCCACGGGTGTTGTGGATACCTTCTACACAGTTTCCAGGGGTGTTCAGTTGGATAAATCCTGTTACACATATCGTTTCAACAGCTTCTTTCACCGTCTTCATCAGGTTGTAAGGGATGGATCATGATGTTTAGGTATTCCCGCCTATGCAATAAAAACGAGTGTTTTTTATATAAATTCTCATTTGAATATATTTCAAAAAAGGGAACACAATGCGAGCGGTCATCTTACGAGAGAGGAGGCTAATCATTTCAATCTGGTTTCATAAAATTTGTTTCTAACCACAAAATTAATCTATAACAAATAATCATTAAATTAATGTGGATTAGAATGATAATAAAGTCAATGGAACTAATTATGTAGAAAAAGGAAAGGATTTTATGTCCGCATTCAAGAATGTATTATTCCGAATTCCTGCAATGATTTATTGAAGTGTCATCAAATGTAATTAAATTGAGTTAAGAAGAAGTTTTGCTTTCATTAGTGCGTTAAAGCAATAGAGGTATATATTGTGTTTTAAGTGCGTAGATTTTTTTCTATTTCTGGTCTGAATAAAATTAAAAAAAAAAAAAAAATAAAAAAAAAAACTTCGCCGCAATTCCTGAGTTTGCAAAAAAAAATCGCTGACTTAAGGATGACGGCTATATTCCCATCGATTTAACGGAAACTTCACGAGATAATCATATAAAGTTAGCATCAAACTAAAATACATGAAAATAATCACAGTTTTCTTACAAGGTGAAGCAGTATTTCAAAAGAATTCTTCACGAGATGAGGACAGGAAAGGAGGCTGTTTAAACTTTGTGTATAGCACAGTTTATCGTGCTGAATACTAGTGGAAACTATGTTGAAACACTACGCCGAAAAGACAAAATTGTGGACTGCACCAATTTCGGAACCCGCGCGAAATTCATACCAACCTGTTGAAATTTGGTTTAATTGCTTCGCCAATATGTCCTCTTCACGTTTTGCGTTATTTCTTTACGGAATACATGCGATGCAGTCATATTTCGGTATTTTATATTAAATTCCTGGCAAGTTTTCCATAAAACAATAGCGCAAAGCGTGGAGAGGACAAATTGACGTAGCAATTAAACCAAATTTCAATAGGTTAGTAGGCTACCAATTTCGCATAGGTTACGAAAGTGGTGCAGTTCTCACAAAATTCTTATTGGACTTATCTTTTATCTAGCTCATTCCAGATCGCGGTTATGCAGGTAGTGCTACGAAAAGAAAATCGTGAAGTTTAGAAGCGTTCCGTGTCTACGCATCCATGGTGTAATATGACAGAGTCATCCCCAATGAATATGAATAAATATTTATGATTAATATTCAGATTTTGTTATATTCGTTTATTTAAATTGTAAGTGATAGGGTTAATTCATACTTGAATAATTATGTATTAAGCCCGGGCAGCCAAATTTATTATTGTATGATTTAATTCTGTGCTAAAACTTGCTATTCAGAAAATATTAAATGTGGGAAGTTGTTGGAACCGCAGTTTTGAGCGTTAAGAGAGTTGAACAATGCTAAATGCCGGCGACATTCTGGCGCCTTCGCCTACAAAGGAACGGCGGGCGGAAACAGTTACCTGGCAAGGACACTGGCCCCGACCTCCCCTTTGCGGAGAGACAAGGTCAAGCAAAATGTGCGCAAAACTGGTGGCGAATGTTAGCTACGACATGAAGCACGTGATTGTGGGATACATCGATTCACCATTCTTGAACGGCTACAGGGTTCCCATTTGTTGATCCAAGGCTTCTGTTCCATGTGCGGAGAGAGGAAAGCTGGCTTTTCCGTGACAAGAGAGGACGACGCCATGAGGGGACTTGCTGTTCAGCCGAGCTAAGGTGCAGATGTGTCGCCCGACACTCTCCTAGCTGTTGGTCGATGACTGCATCTACACACATTCTGGCTCAGATGTGGCCGGAAACTGAGCGTTTCACCTGCTAGTGGCAATCAGTATGTGCTAGCGAGTCTGGATCCACATACTGGCATTCAACAGTGACAGGGAGCGTGTCACACCTCGTCAAGCAGATGCGACTACGGTAAAGTACCAACGCAAAGGTCCACATTTCCATAGGGTTTTAACGAGGCTTGCTAACCCGTAAGCGGCTTCTGAGATAAGACTCTGCTCTCATCCTAACAATTACTGAGCTAACCAATTTTTCTATGTTCATAACTTCAAATATTAAGCATCTTGTTCATTGTGTTTAACTCAAATGATACTTTTAACTTTAAATGGCGCCCCTGGGGTTGTTTTGTAAATGTTAACGATAATTTGTTGGGCTGCGATGCCACATTAATAAATGTTGACTTTGCAAAATCATTGAGATATTTTAAATCAGTTTATGTTTGCATTTATCCGGCAAATTGTAAACGCCGGGTATTGCTTGCTTATTTTCTTTGGATATTATGTTTAGCGTAACGTTAAATATGCCCGGCCTTGTATAAGCCAGAAGACCAAATAAATTGTGTATTATTTTGTGTAACTTAAATTCTTGTAGAAATCAAGGTTCTAGTTCACCAATTTAACTAACCAGTAAATTAAAATTAATATTCATATTAATAATTTCATTTATCAACGTAATGTCTCCCCTTCCCCCCCTCTCCAGTCAGAGTCTAATATAATGGAAACGTTCAAATATTATTGACGCTGTGGGGCGCCACCTGGGAAATAGTCCCCGCTAGTGTTGGCAGGAGGTCCCCAAGCAGATCACGTGACAGCACAGCGCCGGGAGCAGAAAGCCTGCAGCGTGGAGTGTGACGCGCTGTGAGATAGAGGAAGCACCGGCCTCTGGGGGGGGGATGGTCGGATGGAGGAACGCGAAGCCTGTGTCACTGCCGACTGCGATCTTTATACCGACATTTATCTACCTGCAGAATGCGCCATTCTCGGTCATTATGTACCGATGTCTGTCACACTCTGACGACACGCTTCCCACCTCAGCCGCCCAACCAACTACGACCGGAGATGTTCGAGGTTATGCGCGTTATTTAATAACAGTTCTATTTAGATAAGCGTCCGCGAGCAAATGAGCTGCCAGCGCACTAAAAGAAAGGTATGTGTCTCGTAAAAATCGAATTATTACTTATTAGAAGCTTTTTCTTATTTAAAATTCGTTTCGATATAGATTTTTCGTTTGCTCTCTGTACAGCGATACATGTTGTTACAGTAAGCTAAGAAATCCCTACATTACATCATTCTCCAGATTATGAGCGTTATTTAATGAAAACTATACGCAGTTGGCGAAGAAACAAATTGCTAAAATACTGCATTCAACGTGCATTTTTGACAGACCTTATATACGTATTAGATATTTTCAGTCATTGTAATAATATACTCCAAGAAATTATTTTCCAAAACACTGAAATAAAAGTACGTACTGCGTTTAAATTAAAAAATTAATTATTATTTGCTTTTATTACTGATGTCAGTGTATCAGACACGTGTAAATTTTTCCGACGGGTCAAATTTAGATCGAAATACAGTGAAAGTATTCGTACAAAGGTAATAAATTTATAAATTCTGAACAGCAATATTAGTAGAAGATGTGGTTATTTAGAAATGCCAAGAGGTCCAGAATGGCAACTAAAACAATGTTTTACGGAATAATTCATAATGAATTTAGTTTCATAAATAATTTAAGCTCATTTCATAGGCACTGAGTTACTCAAGTTAAAATCTCATATGGATGGAAGTACTTCCAGATTTATCGTGCTGAATGAGACCTGGACAGGAATAAAACCAATATCTCGCGCTGTAGCATAAGGTTTTGGGATTTCTAATTTATTTTTGATTTCATTGGTTCTCTAATTCTGACATCATTAGTTCAGTAGAATTTCCTTCTTTATCGCTGTTTAAAGTACAACCGAAATATATAAAATTACAAAATAAGGTTATGAGCATTATATAATATCAATACTATTTATTTAGGAAATCGCAATAAATTGACTGAACTTTCCTGTTACCCGTCATTTTTTAAGGGCTTAGAGACTAGTTTTTTTATTATATATATATATATATATAGTACTCTTATAATGTAACATAATTTTTATTTTATAATTATATTGCGGTACTTGGGAATTTTCCCACATTCCACAAAACCAAACACTAGGTTATACTGACATTCTGCCCCATAAATGCTGAAAGAGAATTTCTATGCTGAGTTGTAACTGGATATATGAAACCAATTTTTTTGAAGGACCTCGTTTTTATTTACTAGTTATTTTAATGGTAACTGGTCTGTATGGAATTATGAATTACCACAAGACGAAGTGCTTAAAGAATTAAAAATCATTGGTAAACCATTTCCAAGAAACGTGACTGTTTTGCAATCTTCCTAAAGACAAAAACATTCACAGGACGTTAATGACATATTTTAAAGACTGAAATATATTTGATGTTTTCTTATATATATTATAAAATCGGATCCTTTAAACACACGTACTTTCTATCTCATTATATCCTGTATATCTACATATTTTTGTATTATAAATTGTATAATTTTAACATGTGATTGGTAATTAGTTAATGTGTTTTACTTGAACTGTTATAATTCATGTTATTAGTCTAGTAATTAATTGAAGATGCTATTTTACGCTTTAATAGAAACTTTTATAATGGATGGCAGTATGGCTGACGAAGCTAAAAGGTATATAAAAATAGACGTGTGTTTTCCTATATTTCACTTTTCAGTCACCACTACCTAGCACAGATCACTGGTATTTTTGTGTGGAAGTAGCATGCAGTTTCCTGTCGTTCACAACGTTGCCCGAATGTCGATAGCTGTGGGGAATGTGGGAGATATGATGGTTAATAGTGGTCGATTCAGGGAACTTTCGTATTTCGACCAAAGACATGTTTCTCCGTATACGAGTATGTTCACTCTGCTGCCAAAACTACATAGCATGGACCAATGGTGTTTGTGTGTGATAGTGGTATCGTATCTCCTATCGTGTACTATGGAGGTTATATGTCGGTGGCTATGGGGATGGGGGAGATATGATGGTTGAAAGTGGTCGAACTGCGACACTTTCATATTTCTACCAAAAACGTAAGTGTCATGGTGTATCACTTTTAAACGAAAACCTATCTAGCGCAGATCACTGGTGTTTGTGTGTGGTAGTAGCACAGAGTCACCCGTCAATAACAACGTTGGTCGAATTTCGGTAACTGTGGTAGTGTGGGAGATATGGTGGATTGAAAGTGGCCGATCAAGGATATTTTCGTGTTTCGACCAAAGACATGTGTGTCTCCGTATAAGTCACTCTGCTGCCACAACTACAGTAGCATAGATCATTGGTGTTTGTGTTTGGTAGTCGGTATCGTATCTCCTATCGTGTACTATGGTGATTAGATGTAGGTAGCTATAAGGGGGTGGGAGATATGGTGGTTGAAACTTGGTCGACCTGCGGCACTTTCATATTTCTAGCCAAAGACGTATGTGCCATGGTGTATCACTTTTTAGAGAAAACTATATTAGCGCAGATCACTGGTGTTTGTGTGTGGTAGTAGCACAGAGTCACCCGTCGATCATAACGTTGGCCGAATTTAGGTAACTGTGAGATTGTGGGAGATATCGTGGTTGAAAGTGGCTTGATCAAGGATAGTTTTCGTATTTCGACCAAAGACATGTGTGTCCGTATATTTTACTTTGCTGCCTGAACTATATAGCACAGATGACTGGCGTTTTTGTGTGGTAATAGCATCGAGCCTCCCATCGTGTATTCTGGTGGTTAGATGTTGGTAAGCTGTCAATCTAAATTCTTTATAAACACGAACGAAGTCGTGGGTACAAGATAGTATAAAAAATAACTCTATTAACATTGGGTGATGTCAGATAAGCAGTCCATGTCAAAGTCATTTTTCCATATTATTATTATCATCGAATCAGAAACATTAGATAAGCAGTTAAACTTTATACAAATTATAACACATTACACCCATTTTTACCATACTTTGTATCATTAAGTGCAGTCTTCATTGATTCAAGGTACTGGAGGGCAGTTTTCTTAGTTTGGTGTTCACCTCATTTTCATTTAATATTAATTGTGTCAATCAATATAAACCCATTTCGCTGGGTTAGCTTTGGGCCTGACTACTCCAGAACTCAGTTAGTTCAACGTTTTCCAGACGTTTCAATCCATAACGTGGCCAGTGGTCCCGAGATGTTGGGAACCTTAGTGTTCCACAACCGTACTGCTGCCTTTTCATGTGGCCCAATTAGTTCGCGCGATGTTCTCAGGAAGCTTCTTCTGGATTTGAGTGTATGGAATGGTGGTGTATTACCGCAGTAGCTGAGTATTTTTCCGTTCTACTTGCGTCCTCTTCTTCTTCATAACCACTTCTTCTCGGATACAGGACGGGGCAATCCTTCAAAGCTGATGAACCTTTCACACCAGAAACATCAAGGTCAGATTAAAACATTATGTATATTTTTCTGTACAGTAAATTCGTGTGGTACTACCACCTACTGACAGTGTCGAGTTGCAGCGCAATTCCATCTCTGTAGCTTAGGACAAATCACGGTACAAGGGAAGCAATTCTGTCTTTAAGGTTAATACTTGAAGGGTGGATTAAGAAAAACAAAGATACTATTATGGCATTTGTTGATTTAGAAAAAGCATTTGATAATGTTAGGTGGGACAAGATGTTCAAAATTTTA
Source organism: Vandiemenella viatica (assembly GCA_031002005.1). Lineage (NCBI taxonomy): Eukaryota > Metazoa > Arthropoda > Insecta > Orthoptera > Morabidae > Vandiemenella > Vandiemenella viatica. The sequence goes on from JARYHS010013630.1 coordinate 15,999,136, forward strand.
AAGAAGTAAGGTCTAAAGTATAGAGATAGAAGAATATTCTATAAAATATATAAGAATCAAGTGGCTGTAATAAAAGTAGAGAATCACGGGAGACATGCATCAGTTAAAAAGGGTGTGAGACAAGGTTGTAGTCTATCCCCGTTAATATTCAACTTGTATGTAGAAGAAGCAATGAAGAAAGTCAAAGAAAAATTTCCATGTGGCATAAGTTTTCAGGGAGAAAAAATCAGTATGCTACGATTTGCTGATGACATTGTCTTGTTAGCAGATAGGGCTGAGGATATTGAGAAGTTACTGAATGGCATGAACAAAATACTGAAGGAAGATTTTGGAACGAATATAAATCAAAGTAAAACAAAAGTGATGAAATGTAGCAGAAATGATACCAATACTAGTAGATTAGATATAAAAATAGGATTGGATGAAATAGGCGAAGTAAGTGAGTTCTGTTACTTGGGAAGCAAAATTACAACCGATGGCCGAAGCAGGAATGATGTTAAAAGCAGAATAGCACTTGCAAAAAGAGCCTTCATCAAAAAGATAAACCTTTTAGTTTCAAATATTGATCAAGGAATTAGAAAGAATTGTTTAAAACTCTATGTGTGGAGCATAGCATTTTATGGTAGCGAAACATGGACTTAAGGAATACCGGAAAGAAAGAAAATTGGAGCATTTGAAATGTGGTGCTACAGAAGAATGCTGAAAATTAGATGGACAGACAAAGTAAGAAATGAGCGAATTTTGGAAATGATGGGTGAGAATAGAAGCTTACAGAAAGAAGAGCCAGGCTGGTAGGTCATATTTTGAGACATGCTGGCATTGGTTAATTTGTTAGTAGAGAGAAAAGTCAAAGGTAAGAACTATAGAGGAAGACAGAGATTAGAATATATGAAGCAGATAATTGAGGACGTGGGTTGTAAGGGGTATGTAGAAATGAAAAGGTTAGCACAGGATAGGAAAGGATGGAGGATTGCATCAAACGAGTCGATAGACTGACGACAGCAAAAAAAAAAAAAAAAAAAAAAAAAAAAAAAAAAAAAAAAAAAAAAAAACGATTAGGTATTGTTCTAATATGGTAGTGTAGTATGGGACCAACACTTTGAGTATCCAATACAGAGAGCGTACAAAAAAAGGCTGCTAGATTTGTTTCTGGAAAATATCGCAGAATGCAATCAGTAGCAGATATGGTAAAAGAGCCTGGAATGGGATTCATTGCAAGACAGGAGGAGGATGAGGAGGGTCATGGGAGTGTACAGGGCATATACTGGCGATGAGGCATGGAAAGATATTGCAATAGGTATAAAAAGTAATGCATGGAAGGGAAAGGACGACCATGACCTAAAGCTGGTACTCGATTTCAGGCACAAGGGCTTAGGAAGATTCTCTTTTTTAGGTAAGGGTGTTAGGGATTGGAATAAGTTAACAAGGGAAACGATGATTAATTGACCAAAAACGTTGAAAGAATTTAAAGTTAAAATTTGTAGAGGGCAAATGCAGGTGGGTGCAGGAAAGGGGGAGGAAGGGCGTTTAGAGAAATTTCCACCGGAGCGTGTGCTCCATTGCAATTAAATTAAATTAAATTTTATAACATTGTTTAAATACTTTATTAATAGCATCAATCATACATTCCTATTTTTAATCCAACTTTATTTATTTTATCTTGAAGTTTAAATCTTATCAGGTAATGTTAATAGTCAACCTCTTTGTCATGTTCAATGTTTTTTAATATTTGAGTAATGTGTTCGATATCTAGTTGGCAGCGTTCTGTTTGGCGAACGTGACGATCAGAGATTAAAGCTGCTACTGCTTCCCGGTGTGAAATATACTCTTTGGTTAGCGGCAGAGGCAGTACGATTGGGAACCGGAAAAAACACGATTTGAAAAACGAGAGAATCAAGTTAGATAGAAAAAGAAGTTGGATTGAACGATTGTGCAAAAGAATTATATTGATTATTATTATTGCGAGCACAACCTGTCTGATCACTGAATGCCTTATAGCCTTTATTTAAGAACTAGCTGGTACCCACGACTTCGTTCGTGAGTGTAAAGAATTCATTTTGACAGCTATAGACATCTAAGCACCCTAGTGCACGATGGGAGACTCGGTACTATTACCATACACAAGTACCAGTCTTCGGCGCTATGTAGTTCCGGCAGCAAGTTAAAATTTACGGATACACACAAGTCTTTGGATGAAACACGAAAATATTCATGATCGACCAATTTCAAACACCATATCTCACACACTCCCACAGTTACCGAATTTCGGCCAACGTTGTGATCGATGGGAGACACGGTGTTACTACCACACACAAACGCCAGTGATCTGCGATTGATAGTTTTCACTTAAAAGTGATACACCATGACACATGCGCCTATGGCAGAAATATGAAATTGCCGCAGGTCGACCATTTTCATCCCCCATTTCTTCCACACCCCCATAGCTACCGACATCTAACAACCATAGTGCACGACAACAGACACGATTCTACTACCACACATAAACACCAATGCTCTATGCTATGTAGTCGTGGTAGAAAAGTGAAATCGGCGGAGACACATGCCTTTCGTCGAAATACGAAAATATCCTTGGTCAGCCACTTACAACCACCATATCTACCACAGTACCACAGTTCCTGAAATTCGGCCGCTGTTGTGATCGAAAGGTGACTCTGTGCTACTACTACACACAAACGCCAGCTATCTGTGATCTATAGTTTTCGCTGAAAAGTGATACACCATGACACTTTTGTCTTTGGCAGAAGTATGAAATTGCCACAGGTCGATCACTTTCAACCCCCATATCTCCCACACCCCCATAGCTACCGACATCTAACAACCATAGTGCACTACATGAGATACCATTCTACTACCAAACACAAACACCAATGATCTATGCAATGTAGTTGTGGCAGAAAAGTGACATATGCGGGGACAGTCGAAATACGAAAATATGCTTGGTCGGCAACTTACAACCACCATATCTACCACAGTACCACAGTTTCTGAAATTCGGCCGCTGTTGTGATCGAAAGGTGACTCTGTGCTACTACTACACACAAACGCCAGCTATCTGTGATCTATAGTTTTCGCTGAAAAGTGATACACCATGACACTTTTGTCTTTGGCAGAAGTATGAAATTGCCACAGGTCGACCACTTTCAACCCCCATTTCTCCCACACCCCCATAGCTACCGACATCTAACAACCATAGTGCACTACATGACATACGATTCTACTACCAAACACAAACACTGATGCTCTATGCTATGTAGTTGTGGCTCAAAAGCGACATATGCGGAGACAGTCGTAATACGAAAATATCCTTGGTCAGCCAATTACAACCACCATATCTACCACAGTACCACAGTTTCTAAACTTCGGCCGCTGTTGTGATCGAAAGGTGACTCTGAGCTACTACTACACACAAACGCCAGTTATCTGTGATCTATAGTTTTCGCTGAAAAGTGATACACCATGACACTTTTGTCTTTGGCAGAAGTATGAAATTGCCACAGGTCGACCACTTTCAACCCCCATTTCTCCCACACCCCCATAGCTATCGACATCTAACAACCATAGTTCACTACATGAGATACGATTCTACTACCAAACACAAACACCAATGCTCTATGCTATGTAGTTGTGGCAGAAAAGTGACATATGCGGAGACAGTCGAAATGCGAAAATATCCTTGGTCGTCCACTTACAACCACCATATCTACCACAGTACCACAGTTTCTGAAATTCGGCCGCTGTTGTGATCGAAAGGTGACTCTGTGCTACTACTACACACAAACGCCAGTTATCTGTGATCTATAGTTTTCGCTGAAAAGTGATACACCATGACACTTTTGTCTTTGGCATAAGTATGAAATTGCCACATGTCGACCACTTTCAACCCTCATTTCTCCCACACCCCCATAGCTACCGACATCTAACAACCATAGTGCACTACATGAGATACGATTCTACTACCAAACACAAACACCAATGCTCTATGCTATGTAGTTGTGGCAGAAAAGTGACATATGCGGAGACAGTCGAAATGCGAAAATATCCTTGGTCGTCCACTTGCAACCACCATATCTACCACAGTACCACAGTTCCTGAAATTCGGCCGCTGTTGTGATCGAAAGGTGACTCTGTGCTACTACTACACACAAACGCCAGTTATCTGTGATCTATAGTTTTCGCTGAAAAGTGATACACCATGACACTTTTGTCTTTGGCAGAAGTATGAAACTGCCACAGGTTGACCACTTTCAACACCCATATCTCCCACATTCCCCATAGCTACCGACATCTAACAACCATAGTGCCTTGACAGGAAAGACGATTCTACTACCACACACAATCACCAAAAGGTCTATGTTATGTAGTTGTGGCAGGAAAGAGAAGTATACGGAGATACGAATTTTTGGTCGAAATATGAAAACGCCCTGCACTGACCAACTTTAATCATTATATCTCCCACATCCCCACAGCTATCGGCATTCGGCCAACTTTGTGCACGACAGGAAACTCCATGCTACTTCCACCCACAAACATCAGTGATCTGTGCTAGGTAGTGGTGGCTGAAAAGTGAAATATAGGAAAAAGCACGTCTATTTATATATATATATAAGATTTGTCCACTGTCTGCATTGGGTAATGAGAACCAGGGATTCTTACTTTATGGAGCAGTGGGCTGCAAGGGATGGGTCATGAAATTTATGTAATTCTGCTTCATAATTATGAAATAACAATATAGGTTTTTGTTGTTTTCAAATAAGAACACAAGAAATTACTTGGTTTATAGTTTTAGTTTCTGATACAATGTGTTCTAAAAAAAAAAAATTGTGGTTAAGGAGAAGAAATAGTTCTGTTGCGGCCAATCGTCTGACGAAATCCATTCGTCACGATCTCAAATTATTAAGAGAGTCAGCAGCCCATTTCTCTAGCCAATCATGACACAAACTCTAGAGATATTGTTAGGAAAAATCTTTAATTAGTTGTGGTCGAAAAATGAGTTACCACAGCGGGGACTCCTAGAAATAAAGTATATGGTACAACTTACATGTTACTCAATTCAACTGTGAAATTGTACTGGAATCCACTCTTGAAATATTAAAGCGTTGGCTACCTTTTATAATTGCCGTTTTCTGTCACTTAAATAAAGTTCAAAGCCACCTACATTATTCACCATTTTTATTATTTTCTGAAACTTTCTTGTTTCTGTGCGATAATAGTTAATCGACTTAGCACGCTTATCTCGTCATGATTTGTTTACTGTATCATTCACTGCTAAGCCCACTTCTCCTTAGATTCTACTAGTCAAACTCTTTATACTGACACTTAATAACTCATTTTTATGCTCTTTATCAAGTCCTGAAATTATCACTTAAACGAACGTTTAACAATTTGTTTAAAAATCAGTAATCTTCTTCAGATTTACGTTAAATAATTTCCTTTAAATGTTTCTTTAAACACTTCTTAAAAATAAGTTGACCTTTAACGTATGATTTAGTAACTTATTACACCTGTTCGACATCTTGAGAGAGCATCTTTCTCCAGATGCTGTGACTGATTATTATTATTTTTTTTTTTAGCAGCTTCATATCCGCGATTGGCTTCCTTCATCGAGTGAACTCTTTCCACGACTGCTCCCCCTTCTCCAATTTTCAGGTCTATGTATGCCTTTTCCGCATAAATATACATCTATGCTCTGCAATTGACAATTACTGTGGGTGGCAGAGGGTGATTATTGCACCAGAGTCACAACTTTTCCCGTACTAAACATGGAGTAACGGTATCAACCTTCTTCCTGTTGCAACACATGGCGAGAAAACCCTAATAATCCACGTTTGCAAAGACCTTGAGACGACACATGCTGCGTACTGAGCAAAAACCATTAAGTAAATTATAGCTCAGCGAAATGTGTTTTTTTAGACCAGCTGTAAAGGAAATAAGAAAATAAGAAGGAACAAAGTTCAAGAGGAAATTTGGCGCACCTGACAATTATGGAAAGAATTAGTACAGAAAGATTTTTTTATATATATACTTGTAGTCTTGTAGGTGGGACTGGCTTTCAGTGAGGGCTTGGATTCGAATCCCCGTTTGGCCAACCACATTTCAGTTTGCCATTGTTTCTTGAAATCACTTCTGAAGTCTGACAAGATGGTTCCTTTAAAAGATAATGGCCGAATTCCACGTAGTTTACTTGCCCCCGTCCCTTTCCACCTCTATTGACGTCGATATTGACACGGTTTAAGCCCAGAAAGTGTTAATTGTTTCTGTAATCTGAAGCAGCAGTAGAAGTCCGGAATACCTAGGCAATAAATGAGTAGGAAGATTTAGGAAAGAAGACCTGTAGGACGTCCTAGGGACAGATCGATAGATGAAACAAAGGAGGATTTGTAGTAAAAAAAAAAAAAAAAAGTAGTGCTTGTGGAGGCAGAAGAAACATATCAAGACCGAAATAAATGAGGGTAAATCGTTTGCATAAGTCCTAACTAGCCCATTGGAAGCATTCTCTTACGATTAGGAAGATACTTCACTATATCATTATTTTCTAATTTACCGCGTGTAACGCACTTGGATTCTATGTGGAAAATTGCTGAGGTTAAATGGATAACATCTTATTCGCAACGGAATTGTATATCTGAGTTTTAAAACATTCCCTAAACTTTCATAATAATTTCATTATTAAAAATATTTATTATGTTTGTTGCTCTTGTGCGGGATACCCTCCTGATCCCAAGTTTCTGTTCTGTAAGGGTAATGTCGCGTTTTAATATTAAGGTCCATACTAATTTGTCGTGAAATGGCCATCCTGAGAAGATAATTGGAGAAGCAAACCATGTGCACCGTTTCTCAGGTCGTAATTTAAAACAGTTTTCACCGGAAATTATGTGAATTATATATACAAAGCACTAATGCGACCTCGCTTAGAAAATTGTTCTTCTGTATGGATTCCCGATAAAAAAAAGGGTTAATAGAGACATTGGAGAAGGTTCAAAGAATATTCGGATGATTCTTGATGGGAACATTTATCTGCAGGGAAAACATAAGTGTGATGTTGAAGGGGATGAGTTGCGAAGATCTACTATACCGTCGGGAGCTAAATGCAAACTCCATGACATATATATTTCAGAGTGACAGTATACACATTTTATTACTAGGGCCAATCGCATCCAGGGATGTCCAAGAAAATAAGAGAAATCGATGTCCGATTAGATTCGTTTCTGTACTCAATTTTTCATCGAGAGACTAGGGAGTGGATTAGCAAAGATTAGTTGAGCGAGAAAACTTAGAATACTACTTCTACATACATACTCTGTAAATCACAAACATTGTGGGTGGCAGAGGGTGCTAAGCACCAATCCTAAACCGGCCCTTTCAAATCCTGAATAGCACGAGGAAAGAAGGAATACATAAAAGCATCAGTATAGCATCTTATTTCTCGAATCTTATCCCACCGATCATTGCGAAGTATTTCATTGCACTCGTAATTTAAATATTTTCGCATATTCTCCAATAAATTCAAACGCAAACTACGTCGTCTGTCTCTCAAACTGTCCCAGCCCAATCTATGTATCAATTCTGTCAAACAATTCTGGCACATCAATAATCGATGAAAACGTCGAAAACGTGAAAGAAATGAATAAGAGTCGATTAGGGTTAAGAAATTTGTTTATGGTCGGTATTGCCACCTAAAAGTAAACACCGACCTGATTTCGCAATTCTCTGTTGTTGTTTTCTTTTTTTAACTTGTAATGAAAATGATACAGTAATCTTCATTGATCCTATGATACAACTAGAAGTTTTCATACTGGATTCGCTTGGAAACGTATAAACTACTCAGATTATCATATCATTAACGCTGGATCGTCAACAAACCCTTTCATATTCCTAAACCCCACTGGAGGAATGCTAACGAGGACAGCTGTACTTGCTCCTGGAAATTACTGCACAATAAAATCATCAACTTTTAGGAGAGAAGTGTTAAGTTGGGAGTGATTTGAAAACAGATGGGAGTGTACAAGGCGTCTATTGATGATAACGCATGGAAGAGCGGGAGTAACGCAAGGAAGGGGAGCGATGACCATGACCACAGGCTGGCACTCGATTTCAGGCATAAAAGAACGGAAAAAGTATCTTCTGCAGGTAAGGGAATCAGGGATTGCAATAAATTGCCAAGGGATGTGAAGAAAATTTTTACAAAAACACTGATAGAATTTAAAATTAAATTTCATGTGGGGAAAAGCATGTGGGTGGAAAAATTGCAGTAAAAGAATTTAAGATAAAAATTAATAGGAAAATGGAAAACAGGTGTGTAAGAAAATTACTACCTGAGAATGTTTTAACACGCGCACACACACTGGCGACTCTTCTGTTACTGCACTTAAAGAATTTTTAAATTCTTTTGGTGTTTACCATGAATTTTACAGCAGCATCAGTTGCTAGAAGAAAACTCCCTTTAATCGGAAACTGAGTTACAGCTTCTGTCAACGGGGTACTTGACACTAAAAAGGAATCTATGAAACCTTAGTTTACAACATTAGAGTCAGCTGTAAGGATACAAAAAATCAACTTTATTTGTTGGATAAGGTAAGAATCATATTAATGTTAGTAAAATATAAACTCAAAAAGTCACTAGTTAGTCATGTCAAACGAAACACCAATCAGAGCGCCTGACGTCACATATCAGCTCGCGCCAGTTTAGCTCCCGTGTGTACAAGGTGTGTTGACAATGTGTGCGTCGTATATTTAAGGTTTTTAAAGTCTCAGTGCTTGCTATAAGCCAATTAAACCACTCATATTTTAAATGGAAGTTGTATTTACCAAGACAAATAGCTTGATTGGATTAAAATTGATGTGACGATGCCAGCAATGTATTTTGCTTTGAACAGCGATTCCTGTTCCGCACGATTCCGAAACGTCAAATCGTCCAAGTCCAGTAAGTGTATCTGTTCCGTTAATCATATTATCACATCGCGACAACACGTTAGAATATGAGGTACTTTAGAATCATGTATGTTATTAACATGTTTTAGTTAATACAAATATCTAATTTGTCATTTTAGTTAGCGGGTCAACATTTAGAGTATTAATATCGAATATTTCATTTAATATTGTTTAAAAAGTTTTTAGTATGATTGTTGCTGGAGAAAAGGTGTTGTAGTTGCTAAGCGTTTATGTAATCACTACTTAAAAAATCCTTGAGTGAATCCTTCAAGATTTTATGGGCACGGCGGAAAAGGTAAGATTTATTTACATTCGTTCGATGTTACATTTACTAAAATAATGTTTAAATGGCTTTACACATTTCTCTATCACTAGTAATTTATTTTTTTCGCATTTTCCAAAACAAACAAAAAAACGTATTTTTCATGGCGAACTACTTTTCGGTATTCGTTGAAGCATATTTACAAACACGCAAAATAAATGTCTTGTAGACTTCGTCCGCAGTACATCAAGTACTGTAAACACTTAAGTTACTGAATGCAGGTTCCCAATATTGTAAAGGGATTTCAAAAACCCTGCAGATAGTAATGTGCAGAACGTAAGTAAACATAATTTACTATCCAATTCACAACACGGATTTTTTGGAATACAACATGGTTTCTACATTTACATCTACATCTACATCCATACTCTGCGAATCACAATCATTGTGGGAGGCAGAGGGTGCTAAGCACCAATTCTAAACCCGCGCATGCCAATCCCGAATAGCGCGAGGAAAGAAGGAATTCATAAAAGCATCAGTACGGCATCTTATTTCTCTAATCTTATCCCTCCGGTCATTGCGACCTAAACAGGTTGGCGGAAGAAGTATTTCATTGCATTCGAAATTTAAATTTTTTCGCATATTCTCCAATAAATTCGAACGCAAGCTACGTCGTCTGTCTTCCAAACTATCCCAGCCCAATCTATGTATCAATTCTGTGACGCTTTCATAAGAGCTGTAACAACAAGTAACGAATCGAGCGGCTCTCCTCTGCACCCTCTCCACTGAGTCAATCAGAACCTTGCGATACGGATCCCAGACTCCACAACAGTAATCCAGATGCGGACGCACTAGGGTTTTATACGCTATCTCCTTTGTTTGAGCATTACAATTCCTCAAAATACGACCTATGAATCGTAATTTAGAATTTGCCTTGCCTACGACGGAAGTTATGTGCATGTCCCATTTCATGTTGCTTTGTACTATCACCCCCAGATACTTCAGGGAATCAACCGTTTCAACAGCTGAATTGCTTATTTTGTACTCGTGAACAAACTGATTCTTTTTGTTACTTATCCGCATTGCCTTGCACTTTTTGTGATTAATTGTAAGCTGCCATTTACGGCATCAATCGAAAATAGCATCCAAATCCCGCTGAATTTCTAAGCAATCGTCGGAGCACCTTATTTCCCTATAGATAACTGCATCGTCGGCAAACAATCGCAACCAGCATTTGACGTTGTCACCTAGATCGTTTATAAATATTAAGAAAAGAAGTGGTCCTATTACACTTCCTTGGTAACATTTATCTTAGAAGAGGCTTCCCCGTCAGCAATGATATACTGTGATCGACCAGTTAGAAAATCACGTATCCACTCGCAAATCTGAGCCGAAATTCCGTAAGCTCGAATCTTCGCTAAAAGTCAGTTGTGTGGCACAGAATCAAAAGCTTTCTGAAAATCAAAGAAAACTGCATCAACTTGCGAACCTGCATCGATAACTTTCATTACGTCATGGGAAAATAGGGCAAATTGAGTTTCACACGATCTCTTCTTCCGAAATCCGTGTTGACACGGTGTAAGTAACTCGTTCTCATCTAGAAATTTCATAATGTTGGAGCATATGACATGTTCCAGAATTCTGCTGCAGACAGATGTTAGAGATATGGGTCGATAATTCCGATCTCCTTTCTTGAAAACGGGAATTACCTGGCCTATTTTCAAACTAGAAGGTACTTTTTTCTCTTCTAATGATTTACGGAATATATCTGACAGAAATGATTCAATATCCTCCGCGTATTCAGAGAATACTCTTACCAGTATACCATCGGGACACGGCGCTTTACCCCACTTCAGGAGTTTTAATTGCTTTACAATTCCTACGCTATCAATTTCTATCGGATCCATCTCTAATTCCACACGATGTGGTAAAGTGGGGATGTTTTCCATGTTTCCGTGCGTGAATGAATTTTTGAATTCGGTGTTAAATACGGTAGCCTTGTCACGGCTGTCTTCAATTTCTCGTCCGTCTTTTATTAGAACTGGCTTATTGTTCCCACTAAAACTAACTTTTTTTACATACGACCAAAATTTCTTAGGGTTTCATGCCTACTCATGACATTATTCCATTATATGATACGGAAATTGTTTGATAACCGTGGCGCCGTAATTTTATGATAAATTCTTATATAACTGGACAAAAAAAAATCCAAAGCGAAGAATACTTTTTTTATATATATCTCAAAAGTTAGAGGGTTAGATCGAAATACGGCCTGGACCAGAAGAAAAATTTGCCAAAGCTAAATTCGATGATAGATTCTTCTGTGAGAGACAAATCGAAATAATATTTTTTACATATCATATATATTATTTCTATAATGTATTTTTTTGTCACAAGCCTGTATCTTTCTTCATACTTAACCAAAATCAACGAATGAGATGTCATTTTAAAGCTTATGGTCTCCTCTTTGGACACATTATATTTTAAGAATTGAAATTTTCGGAATTCGACCCTTAAAGGGCAAAAATGTCAATAATTCTGAAATGCTGTTTTCTGTATTACGAGTCACTTATCTCCCTGGATACCTATCTCAAATCGTTTAATGAAGTAATATTTTAAAGATTAAGATCTCCGCTTTAGTGACATCATATATTAAGACCCTTAAAGGGCAATAGTATTAATATCTTTGCAATGCATTTTTTTGTCACGAGCGATTTATCTCCCTTAATATCTAACCGATATAGATAAATGAGGTATAATATTAGAAAATAAGGTCTCCGCCATGGTAGTATTATATTTTAAGATAGGAATTCTTCGTAATTCGACCATTAAAGGGCAAAAATGTCAATTTTTCTAAAATGCGTTTTTTGTATCTCGAGCCATTTATCTCCCTGGATATCTAACAAAAATCGATAAATGAAGTATATAAGGAGTAATATCTCAGATTTGTGGCATCATGTTTTAAGAAAGAATGTTTTTGGAATTCAACCCTTAAAGGGAAAAAGTATAGATTTTTCTATGGCACATTTTTGTGTCACGAGCGAATTATTTCCCTTAATATCTAACCGAAATCGATAAATGAGTTATCATTTTAAAGATCAAGATGACTCCTTTGGTCACACCATATTTTATAAATATAATTTTTTGTAACTCGACCCTTAAAGGGCAAAAGTATCAATATTATTTATTCAACGTGTTTTTTTTCTTCTTCGATACCTAGCCGAAATCGATAAATGACATATCGTTTTAAAAATTAAGGTAGGTGAAATCATAAATTGATAAAGAATTTTTCGGAATTTGATGCTTTAAGTGGTAGCACGTATGAGACTGTTCAGAGCCAAGTCCCTAGATTGCTGCAGCGGATACCACAGAGATGTCAATAAACTTTTTTTTATTCAATAAGTAGCTTTTCGGATATTTTTTGTTTTTTGTGTTACGGAAACACAGTCGTTTTGCTACGTAAAAATTTTATTCGCACAGCATAAAACATTTCAGAGTTGTTGATATGTTGTTTGCATTTTGATCAGGTTGGTTTTATTCTGTTAAGGTCAGTGACAGTTTGTCGTACATACAGTGTGTTTTAAATTTTCCTAACTGTTTCGTAATATGTTGCGAACCTATTACATTAAAAAAAATATTTGCTGCAAGGTTACGGTTCTACTTTTCATTATATTACAAGCATTCAACCTTACTATTCATCGCTTTTTATTAGCGAAATTTTCGCACGGGTCGACTAGTATATATATATCTTGCTTAGTTCACTAGATATCGTATCTCCAATCTAAGGAAGTTAGATTGAATGCAATCTGGACCAGAAAAAAAATCGCCGAAGCCACAAGGAACTGCACGCTGGACATGAACAATAAAGGTTTTATTATCTCCTTAGTGGTTGTGATTGGGTTGAAGCACGGCCTAGACCAGAAGAAAAACGTCACCAAAGAACAACGAACTATACCTATAACTGATTTTTGACGTTAGATATCTCGAGAACTAAGCGAGATATCAAAAACTTTATTCTTTACTTTCGGTTTCTTTGGTGGAGATACATAAGAATTCATCATCATCAAATTGCGGCGCCACGGTTATGATAGTGCTACCTACGATACTTCATGTAATTTTTTATATCGTTTGACAACTGTACTAACAAAAAAAAAATTTCATGCATTTACAACGAACGGCGTTTTAACGTCTGAAGCTGTAATTTATATATGGATGAAATTTTAAGTTGTTCACGTATATAAATATTGAGCTTAAACATAACATATATAAAGTCAAAACTTACATCAAAGTAGTCTTCACAAAAATATATTGAAGAATTTGTAGGCCAATATGCTGTGTTGCGTTGTGCAACCTTTAGCCACTTTTTCGGCATATTTTCCATGTGCGGAAATAAAAAAAACTTTTTATTTGTACTTTAAATGTTGTGCTTACATTCTGAGGCACAATACACCGTTTGTAAATTGTAGAACTCATTTTACCCACGAAATAAGCATACCGTCCGTTTGTTTACACTGGCACGAGCAGAGATGTGACGTCACAAGAGACGCCATGACAGCTGCGAGCGTTTTGTCGCCAATATTCAAGTCAACGTATAAAAATGCAAAATTTTGCATTTTCCTCTTTGTTTTTTCAAGAAATAACATATTTTTGGGTTATAGTCGACGCCCAGCTACAATACTGGCTACTTTTCCAAAATTAGTCAACTACCCCATTGTTCACTCTTGGCTACCAAATTCTCCTCTTAATTCTTGCACTCATATCAGTCCAAGTTCGATGGCCAATAAGCGTCTCCGAGCATTCTCTTCACTCTCTTGTTTTTTTTTTTGCAATGACTCCCAGTGACTCCCAGTCGTCATGATATCAGTAACTCAAAGCAGCAACTCGACCTCCCTCGCAAGACCTGGGCATCTCTCAACAGAGTTAAGAGTGGCCATGGCAGATCTGCTTCATCCCATCACACGTGGGGAATGAGAGATTAACGGAATTACGACTGTGATGAGGAGCAACAAACCACCTGTCACTTGACCTTTGAGTGTCCACTTCGAACCTTCATGAGATTACCCAAAGGCATCATAGACGTTACAAGTGAAACATTATATCGGATGCGCTATGTCGACTTCCAATTCTAACTATAATGTTAACATGGACTCTTAATGAATGAACTAATACAATTATTAATTTTTTATAAAGGTGAAAAACACGCCAATACTATTGAATTTTGTTTTATTTTGGTGTCGTACGCGTTTCGCTCTATTTCAAGAGCATCATCAGCGACATCTGTTTGGTATTTATACATTTAGTTAGTTACATTTGGTTTAAAAACAATATAAAGTTGAGGTGAAATTAAATTTACTTACATGTTACTTTTTTACTTTTTTCCCCATGATCAGGTTTAGCTTCTCTGTGTAAAATCTTTTGAAGGTATAGAGCACTACACTGCACCGACCAAATTTCACACTGTCACTGTTATTTACTATTACAATTGCTTTCAAAACATGAGAGAGTAAACACCACGCCATGTTTTTCAGAGGTCCATAGAGTGTGTGTTTGTTTATGTTTCAGGTTTAATTGTGGTTAGAGGTACTTTGTGTTATCTTTGATAGTAGGCGGGGATTTTAAATGGTTGTCTTTTTGTGAATATTTCTTTCTTTTTTAATATGGCATGCCATGCATTGGCGTGTTATTCACCTTTATAAAAAACTGAATAACTCGCAATTGAGGAAATGGCCCACAATATCCAGTTATTAATACAATTATAAGTAATGTATTATTCATTATGTGCTAAGGCCATAGGATAAATAAATAAATAAATATCAGTGACTTATTGAGTTCTACAGTTTTGTTTACTTTCCACCATGGAAGGGACGCCCATTAGTTATTGCGTGAGATGTTTTTCCGGAAATCTGGACGTCCAACCCTCCATCCGTGGTGAGATTTGGTTAGTCTCGGAGAGATTTGGCGAGAAGACCTTTCTTTTAAGTCTATTGTTCTCCAGTTAGACCCCCCACCCACTCTCCTCTCCTCCCCTCCTAACGTTAGGATCGATGTAGTTAGTAGACTTTCTTATTAACTCTACTGTTATTCAAGGAATTAAAAAAAAGGTGACGTGAGATTTCTGTTGAACCTAAACCCCCCCCCCCCCCCTTGGTAAGACTTCCCTCTCCCTCTATTTCATCTCACGTAATTAATGGACGCTCCCGTAAGTAACGGAATGGCGATTATTCGCGTTCTGACTCTGGTGGTGAGAGGTAACGCTGGAAATGTGGAGAAACTGGTTATATCTCCGGCCATACAGATTTCGGTTTTCCATGGTTATTTCAAAAACGGGTCCAGATTTGGGTTTTCCATGGTTTTCCAAATCACTCCAGGCAAATGCCGGGATGCTTCCTTCAAAAGGCCATGGCCCAATTCCTTCCCATTGCTTGCCCCCCATCCTTTCCCGTCTCTAAAGACCTCGCTGTTAGAGAGACGTTAAGCAGACAAAAAAAAAAAAAAAAAAAAAACGGCGATGGTTCTTTCGGAAAGACATAAACGAATTCCTTCCCGTTCCTAGCCTTCCACCCATTCTCTCCTATCTCTAATGTTAACGTCGATATCTACGGGATATAGAGTCAAAAGCAAAAAGTAAACTGGAAGCAAACTCTGCGAGAGAAATGTGTTAAATCGTGTACGTAATGTATCAGGCGTCATGTCCTGGAGTGTGGGTATCGGCATCGCTAGTAGTCTCGTGTAGCTGGCACTGGGCCGTGGCAACTTGGTCTGGAGTCGTGTGGTGTGTGTTTAGCGAGTGAATGCAGACCGACACACGCCGAGACTAACTGGAGAACTTGGTCCGCCGCCAAGTCGCTCTCGCCTGGCTTCAATGACGAAAAGGATGGGGTTGAGGGCTACATTATCAGAGAGTCTTCAACTTGTCTCAATATAAATGTGACCAACATCACATCGCAAACTACAGCTGCCCCCAACGTTACACTATGGTGTTACTATACCTTTATGACAATTACCATTTAGGCTCTTATACAGGGTCCGGCAATAAAACCTCCCACATTTCACGTAGTCGGCGTGCGGGTTGTAGTGAGGATACTGATGTGGAATGTGTTTTGTTTTAAAGAGGTGTACCTGCCATTTTCAGTGTGCGCCATGTCATGGATTGGTGAGCATCGTGCGTTTGTTGTGGATGAATTTATTCGTAACAGTTGTTCTCAGATTTTCGGAGACGATTCGAACTTGGCCTACATGATCGTGTCCCGGATAGAAAAACTATTCAACTGTGGGTGTCAAACTTTACAAAGACGGGTTCAGCACTAAAAAAAAAAAACCTACAGGCCGTCCTCGGACTGCAACAACGCCGGAAAATTTGTCTGTGCAACAATCACCAATCTTTGGGGACACTTAAAGCCTATAGTGTACAAACATCGTCCCACAAAACTGCAAGCACTTACAAAGGCCATTACCCAAGAATTGGCAGCCATTCCAAGAGAAATGACGCGAAAACGTATGGAGAACTTTCTGGATAGACTTTGTCAATGTGTCAACAATGGAGGTCAGATATAATTTTTAAAACCAAATAATTAAAAATAGCAAAGTATGTATTTTTCATAAATAAAAGTAATTATTCTCTATTATATTTAGTTTTTATGTGACAACACATTAAAATGAGGGAGGTTTTATTGCCGGACCCTGTATTTGGATGTAATACGTTCAACGAACTGAAGTACACCATATAATATCATATTGTTTTATAAATCTAAAATAAAATTTTCAAAAATGATCTCGTGCCGCATATAACTGATCACACGAATAGAATTTAACAATATTTAAATTAATGCTTCCCTTTCCATAAATACTCAAATGTTTCTAATTTTTGTTTAGAGTATTTAGAATCTACAATCTCCATAGTTTCAAAAAATTATGCGCTCGCTTCATGAATTATCAGTACATATTAACGTCCTTCTTCTTAACATTTATCGAGAGTAATCTTGTCTTATTAGTTTTTATATAACACATAGTCCATTTCAATCTGTTCAAGTATCTCATATCATCTTTGACTTCACATTCAGCCATTATTAATGTTGTTCGTTGACCAAAGACAAAACGGGTTCCCCTCTCTAAGAAAACAACTAGTTGCACAAGAATTATTTACATACAATTTAAACGACCTCCACGTATAAGGTGTTACCTTATAACACGGATTTTCTTCTAATAAAAAAAAAAAAACTTAAATTTTAGATCTGGAAAGGTATTTCAGGGTTAATTTTAGTAAATGAAAGACTGGCACATGTAGAGTGAGACGAAAAGGCAACAGTTCAAGGAAATAATAATAAAGGATGAAGAAATGTTTATTGCGAAATAGAAAATAAAAAGTACAGAACCTATATACAGTGATGTGAGGAGGTTAAAGAGGTTGGTGAGGTGAGACGAGAACCTAATAGAGTTAAGAAACAGAAAGGCAGTGGAGAATTCTTTAAACAGCTGTACAAGCAATTAATAACGACAAAGAAACTGGATAACGATGAGTTTATGAAGAATATTATTGGTTCAGGGGACTACTGACTGATGCATTTAGAAATTTCTATAGCTATATCAGGAAACTGAGGGGCAGAGAGGGTGTTGAGACAATTCTAGTTTAGGATGGACAAGAAGTAACTGAGGATTTAAAAAAAAGGCAGAATTATTGAATAACTGGTTCAGTGAGACCATTAGGGACTAAAATTCAGGAATTGTAGGGGTTATATCAGAAAACAAGCCTATATGTACACTTGTAAGTGAACAAATTGAAAAATTTGAAATTAAATATGAAGGAACTAAGAAATCTAAAAAAGCATAAAGGGGCTGGAGTGGATAATATTACTACGGATGTGTTAAAGATAGCAGGATGTGACATTATACCTTATCTTGAAATATTATTTAAATTGAGTCTGGATACTTGTCGTTTAGCAGATGACTGGCAAGTGGAATAGTAGTACCAGTCCATAAAAGAGGGGTGACAAATAGGGTCGAAAACTACAGGCCAATCAGCTTGACATCAGTTGTAGGTGAATTAATGGAGAGATTAATATGCAACCATTTCAGACGTGTCTGTGAGGAACGTAAGTGGTTTTCAAGTAGGCAACATGGCATTAGATAAAGATATTCATGTGAATCTCAGTTAGTAGTTTATATGCAAGATATTTCAGATGAAATGGACAGGGGAGGTCAAGTTGATAGTGTAGCACTGCACTGGAATTTTCAAAGGCTTTTGACAGTGTGAGCCATAAAATGGTGTCAAATAAAGTAAAAACTATTAGAATTGATAAAAAGGTGTCTTGCTGTGTAGAAGAATTCTTGAAACGCAGAGAGCAAAAAGTTGGGGTAGTAAATGCAGTATAAAAAGAAGTAAGAGTGAACATGGGAGTTCCACAGGGAAGTGTATTGGAACCGTTGCTGTTCGTTATTCTAATGAATGACAGTGTTAATGGCTTACTGTCTGAAGTTAGATTCTTCACGGATGACTTAACGTTATATGAAAGGATCAAAATGGTAGTAGACTGTAAACAGCTGGAGCGGGATCTAGATAGGACAACTAGCTGGGTGAGTCAACATGGAATGAAGATAAATGCAAAGAAGAGCCAGGTATACAGATAAAAAGCTAAAGGTTGATTATGATTATAAAGCGGGGAAAGCTGTTTATTGAAGACTCGAAATGTAAATACCATGGCATAAAATTCGATAGCAAACTTAAATGGACACGACACATTGGAAGGGTAGTAGGGAAATGGTTCAAAATCCTTCACCTGTTGGGAAGAGTGATGAACGGATGCACAAGAGTAGTAAGGGAACTGGGGTATAAAACGTTGGTCGGACCACTGCTGGAATATGATGGTGCAGTATGGGACCCACATTTTGGATATCAAATACAGCAGTTGCAGGGGGTAAAGAGAAGGGCTGCTAGATTCGTCTTTGGAAATTACCGCAAAACACAATCAGTAACTAATATGATAAAGGAGCTGGAGTGAGATTCATTGGAGGATAGAAGGAGGGTGAAGAGAGTCACGGGAATGTACAAGGCCTATACTGGTGATAAAGCATCGAAAGATATTGGTGGGAAAATTAAGAGATGTGCTTGGAAGGATAAGGTTGACCATGACCACAAGCTGGCACTTGATTTCAGGCATAAGGGTGTGGGAAAATTTTCTTTCGCAGGAAATGGTTTGAGGAACTGGAATAAATTGCCAAGAGAAGTCTTTAATAACTTACCGGAAACGCTGAAAGAAAATAAAGTGATAACAGTAGAGGGCAAAAGTAGGTGGGAAGAGGAAAGGAAAATACGGGTGTGTAGGCAGATTGCCACTGGAGCGTGTACTCCATTGGAATTTTATTCATTATTATTATTATTATTGGCCTTAGCGAAACATGGACTTTAGGAATACAGGAGAAGAAGGGAAATTGAAGCATTTGAAATGTGGTGCTTCAGAAGAATGCTGAAAATTAAGTGGACGGACAAACTAATAAATGAACGAGTTTTGCCAACGATGGGTGAGGAAAGAAGAGACAGGGTGGTAGGTCATGTTTTGAGACATGCTGGATTGGTTAATTTGCTGGTGGAGGGAAGAGTCGAAGGTAAGAACAGTAGAGGAAGACAGAGATTAGAATATATGAAGCAGATAATTGAGGACGTGGGTTGTAAGGGATATGTAGAAATGAAGAGGTTAGCACAGGATAGGAAGGGATGGACGATTGCATCAAACCAGTCGAAAGATTTCTATGATTCTTCTTGTTGTTCCAATAGGCTTTCATTCTTCCGAGAAAGCTTGTTTTCGTTCTTCTGACCGAAGTGGTTTTTTGTTGTTGGTTTTTTTTTTGGGTTGCTCAATTACAAATTCCCATTTACCTTCTTTGTGTGTAATGGTATCTCTTTCTAAGATGTCTGTTGCTCCTATGTTTGGACTTTTAAGATCCTTCCGAATTTCATTCAGCCAAAGAGTTGAATTTTTAAATGAAGTTACATAATCTATTATCTTTTTTGTCAATCGATTTTCTGGTAACCTCTTAAGGTGACCAAAGAATTTCATTCACCTTTCAATTTCGATGTTTGAAAACTTTTCTGTTGTTTTGATTGTTTGTAGTCTGTAACCATCTTTGATGAGTCTAGCTCCTAGAACTTTTCTAATGGTTTTTCTCTTTACTTTTTTTATTTCTTCAAGGTCATGTTTCTGTTAAGTGTTAACGTTTCACTTGCATATTGGACTGTTGGTTTTATGACTGTGTTGTAGTGGCCAATTTTGGTCTGTATTGACATGTTTTTTTTTAGGCGATTTGCTGCGAGAATTTCTCAAGGCCAGCCGGTTCGACGAATTCTTCGAGGAATTTAAAGTATGGGACCCTGTTTATTTTACCGTATTTTGTTCTCAAACATACTATTTCTAGACAGAAATATGAATTCAGTTTTCCCGAATGAGATTTGTAACCCTTGTTTTCCTGCACATTCTTTGAGTGTTTATTGGCAGTCTCTTCATCTTCTTCTAGTATCGCCAAACCATCCGCAAAAGCGAGGTATTGTATGTAGAGGTTGTTTTTTGGAAAGCCAAGTGGATAGGCTTCCAACACTTGCATTTCTTGAGTTCTTTCTCCCAATCTTCTATAACCTTGTCTAGGACGACGTTGAACAGAAGAGGAGAGAGCCCATCGCCTTGTCTCACACCATATTATTATTATAAGGAAATCTTATAACAGCAGAGCAATCTATGAAATGGTCAACGCTAGGTATTATTAGAAAGTACGGGAAGAGAGTAACTGATATCTTATCAGTCACAGGGGTCACAGACATCTTCGAGAAAACAGCCTCCTTGAGGTGGCAGTGGGTCTACCATATTGCTCGGGTGAAAGACGAAAGATAGGCAAAAGCATTATTGGAGCGGAGCCCAAGAGATCATCACAGACGGAGCGGAGGACCACCAGACCAATGGGACGAGGCCATACGCAGGGATCGTCCGACCTGGGGAAGACTGCTCAAACTCTACCTAAACTCGTGTCTCTAATAGGCCACATCACTTTAATGACTGAACTGGCTGATGATGATAATAATGATAATTAGGAATGGCTGGTTGTTGTGAAATTTTGGAAGCAGTTCTTGGTTGGTGAATTTTCGCAACATATTTGGAATGACGTCACGACAGTTGGAATGACGTCATGACAGAGGATAATGACTCGTGTAAATGTTGCACCAATTGTTTACACTGAATCCTAATACCTATAAGAAACCGGGACTCCAAGATCGAGGAGACTCGTTATTGTTTGCGCAGAGCAAGTGTTACTTTGGTCTTAAAACAAAATAAATATTTCGTTGGCTTTTCGTTTTGTTTTTGTTCAGGGTCTCGCTGTCATTTTGAGACTCAATGTTAATTTTGTTCGTCGACGATACCTGATATTCTCTTTGACGGTCAGTGCTAACTTTCATCAGATAGTCAGGTCAGTGATTCAGTGGTTTTGTTGTTCATTCGTGATGTTTTTCGGTTTGACTTGTTTATACAGGGTGTCCAGAAAAGCACTCCCTGATTTCAAAATTAAATATCTCGAAAACAAAGATCGATAGAGGAATGCAGTAAACGGTATGTTTATTGTGACAGCTGTAAGAAGTGTATACAGCAGTGTGAAATAATAGTTACAAAAAGCTGCTAACAGATGGCGCTGTACGCTGTGTTGCCGTAGGACTCTCTTCTAACCTGTGGTACTCTAACATCAGAAAAACGCGTTGTTCAATGGTGTACATGGTTTTAAACTCTTCCTTCGATACGCTAACCTCCTTTCACGTTTCAATGCTGGAACTGATCGCTCTGAGCTTCGGATCACTATTTAGGCATTACGTATGGCGATTACAGCGCCATCTGTTAGCAGATTTTGTAACTTTATAAACTATATAAGAACCAAGTGGCTATAATAAAAGTAGAGAATCACGAGAGACATGCATCAG
Organism: Vandiemenella viatica; assembly: GCA_031002005.1. Classification (NCBI taxonomy): domain Eukaryota; kingdom Metazoa; phylum Arthropoda; class Insecta; order Orthoptera; family Morabidae; genus Vandiemenella; species Vandiemenella viatica. Next base: position 16,021,295 of record JARYHS010013630.1, read on the forward strand.
TTAAAAAGGGTGTGAGACTAGGTTGTAGTCTATCCCCCTTAATATTCAACTTGTATGTAGACGAAGCAATGAAGAAATTCAAAGAAAAATTTCCATGTGGCATAAGCTTTCAGGAAAAAAAATCAGTATGCTACGTTTGCTGATGACATTGTCTTGTTAGCAGAGAGGACTGAGGATATTGAGAAGTTACTGAATGGCATGAATAAAATACTGAAGGTAGATTTTGGATTGAAAATAAATCAAAGCAAGACTAAAGTGATGAACTGTAGTAGCAATGATACCAATACCAGCAGATTAGATATAAAAATAGGATCGGATGCAATAGGAGAAGTAAGTGAATTCTGCTACTTGGGAAGCAAAATTACAACCGTTGGCCGAAGTAGGAATGATGTTAAAAGCAGAATAGCACTAGCAAAAAGAGCCTTCATGAAAAAGAGAAACTTTTTAGTTTCAAATATTGATCTAACTTGGAGACCATCAGACCTGTTCAGAACGGATTTTGATTTCCCGAGTATATGTTGAGGGGTATTTACTCCATATGTCTGTGTTACAATTATTTCTTCAAAATGAGCCCTGGGTACCGAGAAATTAACGCGGAAACAGATGTAAATAACTTTTAAATTTTATAATGTTAGTACGTTATTTAAAAGCTTTAGCGTGGTGTATGCGGTAAGGCGCTAACTTCCTATTTGGCGAACCTGGGTTCAAATCCCCATACTGCCAAATATTTTAATTTCTTTTTTTATATGCAGTAATCATTGAGCATTGATTTTATTTCATTTGAAATTCATCTACGAATTTTTATTATGCGTAATATTTTTTAAAACAAAATATTACAGGACATACAGTCCCAACTTTTTTTTTTTTTAGAAAATCATTATTTCATTGTTTATTGTTGTTAAGTTTATTGTTTTTTTTTCATGAAACAGGTATATTTCATGTTCATCGTTTCTGTACTTGTATCTCTACAATTAATATCGTAAAGTAAATATATTACAGCCATAAGGTCGGGGTTTACCTTCCCCCCTACCACAGTTATACTTATTTCCGTTCAGTGGTGGTAGCATGTAAATGTTTGAAACTAACATAATGTCTGTTATTTCGCATAATAAAAAAACGTAAATGAATTTTAAATTAAATAAAATCAATGCTCAATGATTACTGCATATGAAAAAAGAAATAAAAACATTTGGCAGTATGAGGATTTGAACCCGGGTTCGCAAAATGGGAAGTTAGCGCCTTACCACATACGCCACGCTGCAGCTTTTAAATCAAGATCCAGAATCATAATATTTAAGTGTTATTCACATATGTTTCTGCGTTAATTTTTCGGTACCCAGGGCTCATTTTGAAGAAATAATTGTAACACAGACATATGGAGTAAATACCCTTCAACATATACTCGGGGAATCAAAATCCATTCTGAACAGGTCTGATGGTTCCCAAGTAAGAATTAGAAAGAACTTTTTAAAACTCGTTGTGTAGAGCACAGCACTTTATGGTAGGGAAACATGGACTTTAGGAATACGGGAAAGAAAGAAAATTGGAACATTTGAAATGTGGTGCTACAGAAGAATGCTGAAAATTAAGTGCACTGACAAAGTAAGAAATGAACGAGTTTTGGAAATGATGGGTGAGAAAAGAAGTTTGTGGAAGAAGCTTACAGAAAGTAGAGACAGGCTGGTAGGTCATATTTTGTGGCATGGTGGATTGGTTAATTTGTTGGTGGAGGTAATTGTCGAAGGTAAGAACTGTAGAGGGAGACAGAGATTGGAATATATGAAGCAGATAATTGAGGACGTGGGTTGTAAGGGGTATGTAGAAATGAAGAGGTTAGCACAGGATAAAAAAAAAAAATCAAAATCGAAACTTAGGTCTGGTTATTTCCCGTGTTCTCAGAATATTCTGATTAATTTTGTCTAAAACAGAGCGTTAATGTTAATTGACGTAAAGTTAACATACATACTACATGCGTGAAAAGATAAACATTAGTAAGTTCTTTTATTTGTAGGCTTCCACCGTTCAGGACATTCCAACTTCAAGTGAACTTGGTAACCGACAAGAAGAACGTATTGGCAACGAATAAACAGCAAATTACATATAGAAATATGCATGGTTAGGAGGTAAAATTACAACTGATGGCCGAACCAAGAACGACGTTAAAAGGGATACTGCACCAATGGAAAGAGCCTCCTTGAAAAAGTAGTTTCAAGTATTGATCTGGGACTGGGTAAGAAGTACCTAAAGAGCGTCGCACTTTACAGTAGCAAAGCATAGCCTTTAGAAATACCACAAAGAATGAAAATAAAAGCATTTGAAATGTAATACTCTAGAAGGAGTTAACAATTAAATGGGCAGACAAAGTATGAAATGAATGTATTTTGGAAATGACCGGCGATGAAGGAATTTCGTGAAAGAATGGAATACAAACGAGAGATAGGATAGTGCGTCACATTTACAGACATGCTTAGTTTGTTATTGGAGGAAAGAATCGTAGGCAAGACCTGTAGAGGAAGGCTGAGATTAGAATTTACGAAGCAAATACTTGGCAATGTAATTTTTTGTTTTGGTTTTTCGCATCCATGATATTAATATAATATAAATTGTTTACGGGATTAATGCTGCTTCGAAAAACTCATAGTTCTTCCTCTTCCCAACGTTTCGACCAGGGCTTAGGTCTTCATCAGGGGCCGTCTACCGAATCTGCTACAGTCTATGACCTACTGGAGACTGGCGTGCTGGTTGTTTACGTATTTGTACATACGTACAAATACGTAAACAACCAGTGTCGAGGGAAATCTGTGCAATGTTCTGTAATACGGTGGCAGCTCAGGCTTAAAGTGATTGAGGCCCTTAACTTCTCCCTGTGCCTCAACCCCGCCTCGGGTGAGAAACACTCTTCTCGGAATCATTATTTCGCTTCCGCTATCCAGTTAGTCTCACAAGGCATTATCCTCTCAAGGGTAAAGAACTCCGCTAACAGCTACCTCTGTCGTAGCCACTGACAACCCTCAGAGTGGAAATATAAGCACCTGCTGTAGCCACACAAACTGCTTTGATCCCATCTTATTACTCTGATAGACCTGCAGTGTGGATGTGTGTGTTTTATTTTTTTCCTTAAGCTTCATCGACACCGAGTTCATTAGACGCATCAAAGGACCGGGGACAAGAACCGTGAAGGAATTTGGAAAATCTAAATTAGGATGGGTTGAAGGGTATTCGAACCCGCGTTCTCCCGCATGTTAGGCCCGGCTGTTACCACTCACCAGTCAATTCGTATGGCCCTTCGACTAGCTGCCAGACTTATAACCTGTCGCGCTTATTGCCACTCCCATGGTGGGACCTACAGTTTAATGAATGGGCAACGAGGGCATTGCTGAACAACAATACTTGGGGGATGTTTGGATCTATGTTGCAAAATAGAAATTTCAGTAATGTTGCTTTCTGAACGGGTAGTGATAAATCATATGGCTAAATAATTAATTGGATTTAATTTAATTTAATTGCGATAGAGCACACGCTCCGGTGGCAATATTCCTACTACACCCTTTCTTTCCCCTTTCCTGTCTGTACCCACGTACTTTTGCCCTCTACAAATTTGAACTTTAAATTTTTTCTCAATTTGGTAAATTATTCATCAATTCTCTTGGTAACTTAGTCTAATCCCTGACCACCTTACCTATGAAAGAAATCTTCCCAAACCCTTGTGCCTGAATATCAAGTGCCAGCTTGTGGTCATGGTCATCTTTTCCCTTCCACGGATTCCTTTTCATTCTTCCACCAACATCTTTCCATGCCTCATCACCAATTTACGTCTTGTACACTCCGATGACCCTCTTCGCCCTCCTCCTTGTCTTCCAAAGAATCCCATTCCAGTACTTTTATCATATAGGTTACTTAACTTGTCCTGCAGTAATTTCCAGCGACAAATCTGGCGTGCCTTCTTTGCACCCACTCAAACTCCTGTATTGAAACCCAAATACACCACCATATGTCAGAAATGGTCTTGCTAAAGATTTTTAACCCAATTGCTTCGTCACTCTCTCCAACTAGAGCAGAATTTCGAAACCTTTTCCTTCTACCTGTCCCAGGTGTGCTGCTCAGTTGAACTTGTTATCAAATGTTTAATTTAATTTAATTACAATGGAGCACAGGCTCCGGTGGCAATTGCCCTACACGCCCATCTTCCACCCATCCCGCACCCACCTACATTTACCCTCTACAAATTTTATCTTTAAATCCTTCAACGTTTTCGGTAAATTATTCATCATTTCTCTTGGTAATTCATTCAAATCCCTGACACCCTTACCTAAAAAAGAGAATCTTCCCACACCCTTGTGCCTGAAATCGAGTGCCAGCTTGTGGTAATGGTCATCTTTTCCCTTCCATGCACTACTTTTCATACCTACTCCAATATATTTCCACGCCTCATCGCCAGTATATGCCCTGTACACTTCCCATTACCTTCTTCACCCTCCTCCTGTCTTGCAATGAATCCCATTCCAGCTCTTTTATCATATCCGTCACTGATTGCATTCTGTGATAATTTCCAGAAACAAATCTAGCAGCCCTTCTTTGCACCCTCTCCAACTCCTGTATTTGATACGTAAAATGAGGGTCCCACTACCGTATTCGAGCAATGATCTGACCAAAGTTTTGTAACACAATTCCTTTACTTCTCTCGTGCATCCCCTCATCACTCTCTCCAACAAGTGCAGAACTTTTAAACCTTTTCCTACCACCTCTTCCTATATGTCCAGCTCAGTTAAGCTTGTTATCAAAAGTAATTCCAACATATTTACATTTCAAGTCTTCAGCAAGCAATTCTTTCCTCGCCTTATATTCATAATTAACCTTTTGTTTTTTATTTGTGTATCTAGTAAGCTGATTCTTCTTTGCATGTATCTTCATTGCATGTTTACCAAACCAACTAGATATTCTCTCCAGATCACCCTGCAACTGTTTACAATCCTCTATCGTTTTGATTCTTTTATACAGCATTATGTCATCTACAAACAATCTAATTTCAGATAGTAAACAATCAACACAATTATTCTTTAGAATAATGAATAGCAATGGTTCCTAATACGCTACCCTGCGGCACTCCCATTTTTACTTCCTACTTCCTTTGAACCGCATTTCCTACCCTAACTTTCTGTTTTCTACCTTTTAAAAATTCTTCTACCCAGCAAATCACTTTCTCATCCACTCCAATGGTTTTCACCTTGTTTACTACCATTTTATTGCTTACTCTGTCAAACGCCTTTGACAGATCTAGTGAAACACTATCAATTTGGCCTATTCGAGTCTTCAACAAGCAATTCTTTCCCCACCTTGTAATCAATCTTTGAACTGAAAGGCAGCTTTTACTGAACATTACGATGAGAATACGGGCGAAAATGTTTGATATAGAAAGAGGTGTCGGGATTCACGCAGTTGTAGTATCCAAGCCTGGCTACACTTGAAGCTACTACTGGACAGCCAGATCCCACGGATGTGTGTAACGGGCGTTACCGGTAGCATGATATGTGCGTCAAGAGTTCGCGCAAGTGACTCTTGAAAGGTTGCGAGGTTGCCGACTAGAGTGGTAACGGGAGGGCGCCCCACCGGACTTGCCGTTGCCACCTCTAGGCGTACGCTTATTAGGTAGAGACAGTTGTGTAGGGTGGCCCAGTATGCACGGTGCATCGCAGGACGGTTTCGAACCCAGGTACCTCATCATCATCAGCCACCATTCTCTGCCATTTCTTCAAAAGGCAGTGTTTTTATTGGAGTTGTTATCCTAGGATATTTTCTCCTATTAGCACGGTTGGTCTACTTCTTCTGAGTTGGTTTGTCTATGTGTTGGTGCGTTAGTTATATATTAGGCTCAATGGTCTCTTGTGTCGGTCCGCTGAATTATCATAACCGGCCGATGTTTTTAGACCAGTTTGATTGCTTTGACATTCTGGGAGTTGTTGTAAAATGAATTTTGTCATGCAGTCCTGAATCTTTGCAGCAGTTTAGGCAGTGTGGTAGCCTCGTAAGGGGCATCAGTCGGGAAATGATGTTGCAGATGCAGGGCTCTCTTCAATGCTCGGTTTTGGATGATTTGCAAGTTTTGAATTTGACTTTCTGTGGCGTATGTCCAGATGAGGCATGCGTATTCCATAATTGGTCTGACGATGGTGGTATAAATTTTGACTCCAGTAGTTGGTAGTAGTAGGCTATAAACATTGTTGAGTGGGTATAGTTGTTGTCTAACTTGTCTCGCTGTCTAACTTCCTCTATGTGGTCGTGCCACGTTAGTCTCCTATCCAGTGTGACCCCTAGATAGTGAACAGTTGTAAACCAGGGGATGTCTTCGCCGTTGAGGTGTAACATAGGATGCGGTGTCACCGGTAGCAGCGGATCGCATCTTCGCGTAAGTATTTGGCTTGCGTTTTAGCAGGATTGATTTCTATTCTCCACCTCCTAGCCCAAGTAAGAGTTTTCTGTAGGACTTCCTGGAGCCGTCGGGTTACAATATCTCTGCTTCTGCTGAGAGAGAAGTATGCGGTATCGTATGCGTAGGTCGCGACCTCTACTCCGGGGTTATTCGGCACATCACGGTGTACAATGTGTACAGTACTGGTCCGAGAACCGACCCTTGGGGAACGCCGACCCGGATCCGTCTTCTGGTTGAAAAAGCATTGTTGACACGGACACTGAATGTGCGGCCGGCGAGGTAGCTCCTAATAAGTTTCACATACGGTCCTCATAGAGCTTGAGCAGGAGTCCCGAGTGACATACCGAGTCGAAAGCTCTGGAGATGTCAAGTAGCACCAACCCGCAGTATTCCTTGAAATTAAAGGCTCTGGAAGTTTTCTCGACGACGTGATGAGCTTGCCATCACCGGCGAAGATCTTCTGAGTGTTGTCACAAAAATCTGTCGTACGAATCAATAGACGGTATGCGTATCCGCACTATACAGGGTGTTAAAAAAGCGTAAAATATTTTATGAGACAATACTATGCATCAAAATTAGACAAATATTTCCAATAAACATTGGGTTGCAAACTCATATTTTCGGAATTATTAACAGGTCCTTAATGTGACTACCGTCCACGGCAATGCATGCCTCAGCCATTGGGCGATGTAGCACGCTCTTACTGCTTGTATGAGTTCTGTTAATATAGCCATAAGTTCCCGGCGTAGCGGCATGCTTGGTTAGCAGTTACTATTCCAGCAACGTACAGGATAGGTAATGCAAGACGATCTTTGGGGAGTAGTAGTAAACACAGTGTAGCCAGAGACATTGATGCGAGGTGAGTTATACCACTACCAGACTGTTAGTGGTATAACTCACCTCGCATCAAAGTCTCTGGCTACACTGTGTTTTCTTACACTCTCCAAAGATCATTTGGCTGTGTTACAGAAAGACGTGGTGACGAGAAATTAACGGGGAGTACGCAGAAAAAGTGTTTATTAAATACAAGTGCAAATTAACTCAAGCAATTTTCACCAATTATGGTAATTGAAATTATTATTTGCCAAATAAACCAAAATTTATAAGCAGAGGCCCATATATTATATCTGTTGTCGACAACCGTTTGTTTAAAATTAAGCTTAAATAGGAAAAAAAAATGTATTAACAGCTGAAATGATGCAGAGAAAAATAGCTTGTGAAGGAGCCTGGTTTCCCAACACATTAATTAATTTAGGTAAAAAGCCTATTGTGATGTTGATTGTAAATTCGAATGCTAAACAGCTCTTAATCAATAGGGGAAGAACACTCTCCATGAAAACACTGTAACTGCTGACTGTGTAGAAACAGTTTTTACATCTAGAAATACCTAACCTAACCCCATCGCAACCAACCACAACCTGAAGACAGCTCACACTGAAAGTTGCCTTTGAAGTGATTACTAAGAAGTCAGGAGAGAAATGCAACAGAAAGCTGGATTACACTCGTTAAATACAGTATTTAATCATGGACGACTCAATGCGGCCTTTTCAAGAGTCACTAAATATAACTTTTTTAACCGACTCTATGGACTATTTGTACTGTATGGAGCAGTAACATGGAGGCTACGAAAAGAAGATATACAGAGGTTGGAAGCTTTCGAAATGTAGTATACGGAGGAGGATGGAGAAAATAAGTTTGAAAGGCAAATTAGGCTAAGGAATGATGAAGTGCTGGAACGAGTAGGAGAGGAAAGGTCCCTTATAAAAACAATAAGGAACAGAAAAAGGAACTGGATTGGTCTTGTGTAGAGGAATTAGTGACTTCTTGAAACTGCTCTGGAGGGGATTGTAAACGGAGGGAGAAGAAGAGGTCGGCGAAGGAAGAAAATGATTGATGAAATCATGTTGAACGGGAAATATAGAGAGACTAAGAGAATGACGGAACAGAGGGAGGCGTGGAATGCTGTCACTGTGCGTGGACCTGCTGAATAGCAGAAAACCCTTGATGATGATGAACCCACTTTGAAAAAAGAGGAGTTTCTCAATTGAACTGTACATTTTTTATTTATTTTTTAATTAATGTCCAGCGATATCTTCGCCAATTGTGAACCGATTTCTATGGGTTTTTTTTTTTAGTTGATAGGGTATACCTTCAAAGTTTTCGCATATGAATTTCACTGAGAAACAATCTCATCTACCCGTTTACACCCCTTAATTTTTATACAAATCCTCGATTTTTATCCGATTTCTGCGGAATTTTGCACACGCATAATTTAGAATAAAGAGAAAAATACTGTCACCTTTTGGTTTGCAAAAACCCAAAACCTCTCCCCCTTCCCACCCCCTTAAGTTTTGTCAAAGATTTTTTTTTAACAGCTACAGTCGACTGCTATTGACCTATCTCCATGAAAGTTGGCATATACGTGTATTTTTCTTAACAATTATCGAAATGATCAGTTTCAATCTGACATCAAATCTGTAGAAAAGCGAGATCTTGCCTTCCCGTGTTTAATACTTCTGTTAACTGCTTCAAACTAAACGGAACTCATATTTTATGCGTAGTCTCCTTTGACTCTTTACTATGCTGTTCTCTGTCGGCACAAGATCTCTGTAGTCACTACTTCAAACATAGGTCTGGTGACTCACTAGGAGATTATCAGACATACTGAGAACGGACTTCAAAAACCCTGTAATTGTGTGGTACAGTCGTTTCTTCTAATGGGCCATATTTATTGTGATATTCTCATAAATATATACATATAAATTGAAATGTCCTTCAAATACCAGATTTGTTGCCCAGAATTCACACTTGGTACCGTGGTGTAGGCGGTAAGGTGTCTGCTTCATAGTTGCTGATAGGGGTTCAATTCCCGGCAGTATCAAATATTTAATTTATTTTTGTCTTCAGGAATTATTGAGCATCACTTTTTTAATTTCAACTTCGTTTAAATAATTTTACTGCGTCAATAATATATAAAACAATACAATACGGCGTCATTCGAAAATATAACAGATATTTTTTTTAAGTGAAGTATTCGCGAGTGCATCCAGAGGGTTGTGTTTTGCATGCCAATATCTCATAAACCAGAGAACGTTTGTGTAATCGTAAGTTTTCCCGGCGGATCTGATGTTTGAAGATCTCTCGGGCGTGCAGCCGGGTTATTTGTACGAATTTTCGATGGCATAACGTGCCATCATCTTCAGGTAGCGTCCAGTGGTCGGCGTGAGGAATGCAGTCCAGGACGCGACTGTTGGTCTGCGGCGGCGGGAGCCATTCTCTGCCTGGTCTTCATCAGACAGTGTATAGCGGAGCCTTTGTCCTAAGACATTTACTCCGCGCGCATCGATATTTATAGCCTCCGACCCCGCCCTCCCATTCCCGCCGCGGCGCTCCGATGGCGGTGGTGGGGGCGGTACGATACAAAAATTCGTACATCTACGACCAAATGACCCGGCTGCACGCCCAAGAGATCTTCAAACAGAGAACATTTGCTGAAACTACTGTACCACAGACATGTAGGATGTCTGCCTTTGACATACATGCAGGAGAATGAAATCCGTTTTTAACATGTCTGATGGTCTCCATGTCTGACTGGAGATCGAAACATTCCAGCTGGAACCCCCACCTTCACCTCTGGCACAACTGCTGGGCAAAGTACACCAGAACTCTTCCTTGGCTCGGTGCGGTTTCAACATTAAACTGTAGGATTAATGTTGAGGTCAGGTAAGGAGGAAATGAACTATCCGTCATACCTCTGATACCAGGATTGGTATCCCTTCCTTTAAGAGGTTCCAACAAAACTTCGGGACGAGGACCACACTTAAATTTTGCAATTTCTAAGTCGCTTTAAACCAAACAAAAATTCTTGAAATTTTGCATAGCGAAGTCATATAGTGACAGACACGTCAAGTTCGTATTTCAACCACATCAAATCACCCTAGCATCGGCATTCATTGTGGAAATATTTCATTTATGTCCCCAAAAACTCATTGCATTTTTATACCCTGATGAATTTTTTTTTTAGTTTTTGTTTAAATTGACCTCATGACGTTAAAACATAATGATACCAAAAAAAATTGTTCAGGTCACGTCACGCGGTCATGACCTGCTTTATTTGAAACTGTTTTTGGTCCAGTAAAATTAATTTGTGCCTACTTATTATTACTTTACTCGTGACCTGAGAACTGTTATAAACCATGTGAGACTACCCAAAATACGATCACGTGCTTATACCTAAAATTTCATACCAATAGGTATTTGAAATTGTAAACAGTTCACATTAATAGTTTTTTTCTATTTTGTGTGTACAAAACGCTGAGTATTTAGTTTCAAGAAAATCCAAAAGTTCTGAATGTTTATTAGTAAAGTTTTGTTTAGCATTTAAAAAACAATGTTACTCTACAGCCGGTTCTACATCGCCAGGCTTCACGGCAAGTTGATTGAGCCAGTCTTATTGAATAGCGCAATGGAATATGTTCAGTATGAACTGTGGGTTCATCTCTGTGAATAACGTTTTGGATCTTAGGGTTTGATTAAGAGAAATTAGTATTTTTCGAAATAGTTGCTGTATTTTGTGAATCTAACTTCCAACGGGTCTGATCGGTGAAGACAGGCGCAATTCAGCATAGTTTGTTGATCGACAAAAATGCTTACAGCAAAGTCACCTTCGGCTGATTGGTTCCGGTCATCTATGACGCAAATACATTTTCACTTCGGAACACAAGTAGCATTACTCTCTCAAGTTGACGGACATATGTCATCAATATTTCCTGTACCAGCCGGAATTCCACAAGGTTCTGTCATCGCGCCGCCACTTTTCAAAATTTACATAAATAAAATACCGATCCCTCGTTTCGTGAAGCTGCCTCAATTTTGCGATGATACTACAGAGTTCACGACAGGACGAAGACACGATCTTAACGTAGCTCACCTTCAACAAGGACTCGACGAATTCAGCAAATGGTGCAGAAATTATAAAATCAAAATCAATCCTGGGAAATGTGCAGGTATTACTTCACAAAAAAGGCCACTGTTAAATGAAACTTTGAAAATTACGGACCAAAATATTCCCTGGGTTAAAGAACATCGGTACCGGGAATATTACTGGATAACAAATTACTTTAACGACAACATATCAAATCATTCACCAATGTTACGAAGCAGCAACCTACAGTTAAATACCAAGTAAAGAATATACAAATCCGTTATCCTCCCATTTTTACTATATGGATGTCAGATATGGGGACTGACAAGCCAAACAAATCCAGGTACTATAGAACCGATGTCTAAGAATGATCCTGAACGCATCAAGATACACATCAATATAAATTCTACATAGCGAAACAAACATTCCGTTAATAAACACCGAAATATTCAATTTAACCGAAAAATTCCACAATAAATTAAATGAGGCCAGAGATGAAAGTACTGAATCAATTGGAACCATAATGCCGAGACAGTGGCATAAGTACAAAGTCCCCCTCAGTATTCTATACCAGCCAACATAAAACACCACAGTACGAGAACTCTACAGGAGTTTATTCACTATTAAAACCATCCTAGATGGTCACAGCCCTGGTTTTTCCCCTGAAAGTGAAATAAAACGTTTCCCAGACACAATACCCTTTTCCTGACAGAAGTTATACTATCGAAGGTAGTGGGACTTCACAAACAGTGGCTGTGTCAGCGAAAAAAAAAAAAAATATTCTTCGTATAGACTTGAAGCAGTCAATATGGGTTAGCTAATCTATCGCGCCGACTCTCGCAGCATTGCGCTAATGCCTTCCAACCAAGCTGCCATGACTCGCGTCATAGTCATTCAATCCATCAGTCAGTACTGGAAGCAGTAATTTAGCTTCAAGACGCTAGCATTCGGAGTGGTCCTTACAGGGCACGTTATCGACTGTACAGGCACAGTTTTCAGTGGCCATTAATCGGACTCACTACCAGTTACCGGTCTCCTCATTCTCGTGGGATAGTTCATATCAGCAAGAGCTGAACCAGTCCTAGCCTTCACTATCCTCGGTTCTCCGACCGTAAAACGGAGTGGTGTCAGATATCCTGATAAATTCCACAATTAGTAGGCCGCAAGGTGAAGAACTTCACGGAAGAGCAGAAGACTTAGAAGATACTTAAAACCCTAAGATTAGTCACTCCACTCACAACGTCCACAATTAGGCCAAACAACCACTCGGACCCCTGACTTCTCTCCTATGTCCGAAAATTTTCATCATATGATAAAAAAAGCTATTTCATTTTCTAAAAGAAAACTCAATAACGTTAACAGATTTCCGTTATCTGCTAGGTCGCCACTACTTGTTATCCGTACAAGTTGTGTTTCCTCTGGTGGAGCAGTCATGTCGCCTCGCTACACGACACGGGACGGTGCGACTCCGAGGAACTCCACGCTTGCTCGGGGAAGCTGCCTCCTTTTGTGGCCGCTTCCGCGAACTTCCTCGAGGAAACTCGAGACTCAAAGCGGCTGAGGTCGCGCAGCAGCGTAATATATAGGTCGGCTCCGTGACCTCCAGGTGACCTCGTATCGCCCACCACGCAGCACCGAGAAACAGGTGTAATCACGTACTGACGCATAAAACTTGAAATTTAAATAAATTAAGTCGCAGTTAGCACTCAGTTAATACAGAGTATTAACAAAAACGTAAAATATTTTAGGAGGCGATATATTTTACGTTTTTATTAACACTCTGTATTATATTTTAGGAGGCGATACCAGTCTCGGCCAATATTATACTAATTTTGACAATCCCAAAAGACAATTGTCAATTGTAACTAATAACTGAAACAAACAAAGAGCAACCTAAAGACACAACAACAGTAAAGAGACTGAATCTCTAAGATTAAAGGAAACGTCTAGCGACAAAACCTCCACCACAACTACTTGCAAATGGAAAACAGAAATTGCTCACGGGTGCGTAGGGGGCGAAAATATGCATAAAAATAAAACAAAAATGCCTCATAAGCACTGGGTGGCAAACGCATACTTTGAGTTCATAGCAGGTCACGCACTCGTTGAAACTGTATTACTTGGTACTGTGAGTAATGATATGCATTGAAGACGTACTGGACCAACCAAGACAGTTTCAAAGAGAGCGCGAGTACTTACGCCGAAGAACTGAGGCTCTTTCTTGTGTGTGTATCGTTGCTTCAGCGGCAGTGTGTATAGTCCCGCTACTTTCGGTGGCTTTATTGCAAGGTTAGGGATGTTTTGGGACACTATTTATTGTGCTCTTTTAGGGTAAAAATCAGGGCTATGGTCATCTAGGATGACCTTAGTGGTGAAAGAAACCTATTTTTCGTGTACCAAAATTGCTGGGTTGTATACAGTGCTAAGTGGCACGTTATGTTTGTGCCATGTTTTTGGCATTACTGTACCCAGAATTGACAGTGTTTCTTTATTTTGTCTTTTTGCTTCTATAATTTCTAAATATTTAGTGGTTTGTTTGAATATTTCTGTATTTATGTTCTCTATGGTTGTTTCTCGATGTAATCGGTCAATTCGACACAGCACCGTCACTGCCTTTTCTTTGAAGGCAGGTGGAGATGGAGGATATTGTCCAAAGCATTGCCTCCAGCAGTAATTAGATGGTTCACGACTTTTCTGTAGGGTCAACTTCACTGTGGTTTCAGATTATTTGTGTAACTTGTTATGACTTCCGTCAGTAACATGATTTGTTGATGAAGCAGCTGCATTATGAAGCCTAAGCTTATGTTTTTGGTGTTCTTGTAGTCCACCTGTTGTCGATAGTGGTGTGTAGCAGAATGCTTCGCCGTCGCGAGTAACTCTGGACCGGTCGCTGCAGGTCGACGACTATTGTTATAGCCGGTGTTAAGCTCCGCTGCATAGGTCGTCTTCTGTGTCCACAACGTCTTGCTTCTCTGGATGTTAAGCGACTGGGTGGCTCTGCTCTCGGTACGGCTGGTTTCAAGGTGACGGAGATAATTCAGTGAACACCGGGGCCAGTGTATATTGCAGTCTGATCCGTCTGGTGATGGAATATACGTGTCCAGTTTGGGGATACGCTTCCACAACCGGATTGGACCGTCTGCAAATAATGCAGAATAGAGCACTCCGTCGAACACTCCATGTGCCGAGCAAATTTCCTACAGCCGACCCGCATGCAGCTACAGGTGTCCCGTATCTAAAAGAAAGGATCATCCAAATAACTAACGCTTTCTACAGAGCTGCAAGGAAATCTCATTGCCAACCTAGGGCAATATTACGACACCTTTTACCGACATAAGAGGCCACTGCCAATATTGACAAATAATTGAAACCACATGAGTGACAGAAATGACATACCAAAAGCAAAGAATCACTACTTGAAATCACTGAAAGAAATGTTAAATGACAAACCCTTCTCCCCAACAGCTTCCAAAGTAAAAAAGCAGAAAAAATGCTCCTTGGTGCGGTGACGGTTGCATGGTGGCGAGTGGTCTCCGGCGGCGAGGCCCTGGAGTCTTGTGTACTTGTAGTGATCTTGCGGCGCTGCTGGGAATGCCTCTTACGTTGTAGCTTCCATGATCTACAACCTCTATAAGAAGCTGCGTGTCCAGACCAGCAGTTGCAGCGAGTGGGTTCATCGCAGGTTTTCTTGTAGGTGGTGAGTTTGTGACCGCCTCCACAACGAACACATCTGACTGGTTCAGTGCATTCGCTGGCGTTGTGCCAGAAGTTCTGGCACCTGAAACACTGAACCAGTTTACGTGTAATCGGCTTCGCTGCGGTCGTTGGTTTGTTTACTGTCTGCTTTGTGGCATCTGACTTCTTCTTCACGCGACCGGGAGTCATGATGTCATATGACATGTAGTTATGCTGAAGGATCTGGTGTCATGGACGGGTGCCACATTACGACCTGTTATTAACCCCGGAAGTATGCGTGTGCGACCCAACGTTTATTTGACATCTTTGTCCTATTTTGATGCATACTATCACCTCCTAAAATATTTTACATTTGTTTTTAACACCCTGTACAGTGTAAGTATCTAGCCCAGAATCTCGTTGCCTCACTTCACAGTGATCCCGATAGCTGTTGGCTGAACCTCACGCTGGCGGACTTGTGGTTGTCATAGATCTCGAATATAATATAATTGTGATGGAGTGCACGCTCCGGTGGCAGTTTTCCTGCACACTCATTTTACCCATTTCCTGTACCCTTCTATTTTGTCCTCTGTATATTTCAACTTTAAATTTATTTACTGATTTTGGTAAATTATACACAATTTCTCTTGGTAACATATTTCAATCCCTGACCCCCCCTGCTTACGAAAGAGAATCTTCCCACACCCTTGTGTCTGAAATCCAGTGCCAGCTTGTGGTCGCTCATGGTCGCCTTTTCCCTTCCACACACTACTCCTAATCCTCGCACCAATCTCTTTCCAAGCCACATCACCAGCATACACGTCGTACAGTCCCAGCACTCTCTTCACCCTCTTCCTGTCTTACAAAATCGAAGTTGTGAGAGTTACTAAATAAACAACAGCGAAGAATTTAATTTCCAGATTGCTAACATGTTAACATTTGATTATATGTAAATGGTAAATTTTTAGTACCTTCACTTGATCTTAATGATAATAAATGTAACTTTCACTGCTTTGAAAGTAATGTTAACTTTTTCTGATGATTATAATTCTCATGAGAATAATTGTTTTTGTATATGTGGATTGCTTAAGTAAATCTTGGAACTGTCTCTACCTTGGCACCCAGCCAGTATTCTAGAAAGGAAATGAAGGGCCACGGTGAAGAACGATCATAATCCATTTTCCCTCAAAGTTGAGATTAAATTGTGAATTGGTAGCTTATAACAGACAGTTTGTAACTGTGACACCATTTAGGCAAGAAACAGCATAGTGCTTGAGTTATAAGCAGCGAAAACATTGGAGCTGACGGGGAATAACGATCAGTCTCCATCACCGTCTGTCAAGAATGATCAAGGTCACGTGGTCAATGACGTAGTTTTTCCAATAAGAGGTCACTCATATATGAAGGGTGGCAAGGACATGAGTCTTCTCAATGATAAATCTTACACCGAGACATCCAATGACTGCATGGACGTCATCAGAAATAGCAGAGTCAAACCAACACCTTTCACGATCATCAATTGTGCCACAGATGTCAAATTGGACAGACTATTTATCTGCGATTTATGTTAAAAAGTGCCCTATGCCTACACGGCCAATAATAATTTTAAAGGTTGACGAAAAGGATACAAGATTCGTTATCCAGAAGGGCAACTATTTTTTGGAAGCTACTTAAAATCTCTTTTAGTAAGGAAGCAAGAAACCAAGAAAATCATCGAAACAAAGTGAACCAACCGTACTCAGAGAACTATACAATGGACAACTGCCCCTGAAACCAGCAAAATTGAAGGACCTATTACATATAAAACAGTTCTTGACCAATCCCGATTCTGAAGCATTCTACGATTCACTGGCTCCTGCCCTGCCGTTTGAATGAACCAGACGAAGTTGATTCTGAGTACGCAGACAAACCCACCAATTGATACTACCCCATAACTGGCAAAAACGATCAAACATCCTCTTATTTTGAAAATTTTCTGATGTTCCATCCGTTTAATGTCACTTTTTATTGCTGATTATAAAATAAATGATGTATTAATATAAACATAGCTTAAAATATTTGTATACTTATTTTTCAGTAATTTATTCGACTTGGAACTTAGAAAATTGAATCTTGTGATAT